>CM068369.1:297805850-298429814 GCA_034769895.1 Magicicada septendecula | reverse complement strand
AGGAACTGGTGCCAACAACCCCCATTGTTCTTATACCTCATGGGTAAACAACCCCCCTGACTCGGCGACTATGGACGCATCTGAACGAGATCACTGGACTTCTCTGCACAAGATCCCAACACTGAAAAATCGAACAGACACGCACCACAGCACACCTCACCGTCTATCATGCTACCCCAAAAATCCTCAATCCCTGGCTTAGATCATGCCAGATCCTCAACCAATATGTTCCCCCTTATATGCAAACTGGGCTGCCTTTAGCAGATACTGGGCTCACACACACACCTATAATAATTTTTAAACAAACTCATCATTTAAAATAAGTTCAAAATCAGATTGTATCCAAACAAAAAAATCTCTTATCTGGATAGATTAATTCTCTTTGTTATTATTACTGATAAAAAACCAATAAATTAAATATTTAATTAAAACATGGACTGCCTTATCCTAACATTTGATTATACATATATCCCATACCATATAATTCAATAATACTATTGATACATATAAACAATAATACAATCAAAAATACAAAACATCAATTTGATGGCAGGCACCAAAAACTTTTTTTTTTTCTCTACCCCCCTTTTAATCCCTTAACCCCTGATACCTGTTACATTCTACTGTGTTCATCACTAGACTTCTTGGCCCTCGCAGACCTCAATCTAGCCGTAATCACATCTCCCTCATGACCTGTAACTGGGTCACCGCCCATCCACACTCACTATTACCCCCCCTAGACTGTAGCGTCTAGTTGCTTTCACAAGGACTGATGCGGAAGGGGTGGACATTTTTTCTTTTATTCCACCCCCATCCTTGCTTCGGCGTTACAATAAAATTCTGTATTACACCTACTAGTTTTTAATTATACACCCCTAATGGACTACCACCCCTATCTGGGTGAAACTAGCCCTGTTCCAAAATTAGGTAGATTCCCCCAAAAAATAACCCCCCTACTAAATCTAACAAACCACCGGGTTAGCAAAATAAAACAAACCACAAGCCGGTTATATCAAGTAAAATTTATGATTTGCCACAATTAACTACTTTCACGGTCATGATCCGGTGAGGTCATGACCGCACTTAGGTGGGGAATCTACAGTTAAAACATAAAATGTAGATTGTCGTTGATAAAAGTTACTTGGACAGTAATATACACATCTTATTTTCCAGACACTATCTCATCCTGAACATTTTTTATTATACCCATACAAAATTTCCTTCAGTTTTCAGTTTTAAATGAATATTTTAACCATTATTTACATCAATTATCATTTACTTTATAATTCCATTTGAATTTGAATGAAAATAAAATTAAGTTCATTATTACAAGTTCATTATTAAAATCATCTTTTCAATTAATTTTATTACCATTTTAATTTAATTTAATTCATATTGTTTTAATCAACAATTTCAAAATTAATTACATTTTTCAAAATGATCCGGCAAAAATAATACATACGTTATTCAAAAAATTTACATTCCTTTCTTCACATATGGTATTTCTTTTTATTTCATAATAGGATTTTCTACTGGCATTAATTCATCAAACTGCAACAGTTAGCAGTTTCAACACTTGGCTGTAGACATTAGTCAAAACATACAATATACCTGTTTACATTAACAATAGTCTGCCAGACCAGTGTTATAAACACTCTGTCTCAACACTCACATAGGGTAAACATTCTGGTTACATCATATACTGACAGATATACTTCCTTCGAATTTTTGGTTTCTGTAAATCTTTTAATGTTAATATATTTATCAATTGCTACCAACTCAGATCAAAGTTACTTTTGCTTCATTAATGAAATTAGCCATTTTAAATTATTTATTTTACTTGAAAATTCTTTAACAATCTCCACTCAAAACAGTTTAACTTTAATTACAGCTGTATGAAGTTAATGTATAAAATTACAATTTCAAATTTGAATCAAAATGAAGTTAAACACATCACTAACATTCACAATATTAAATTACTCCAGGGACGACTCCAATTCAATTTAATCTCTTCATACATTCAAAACAATTTCAATTACTCTGATTACAATTTTCAAAATGATTCTACGTGGTTTAATGTTCAACTTTTTCTTAGTATTTCAATAAATTTTACAAACATTACATCATTTGTTTCAAATCTCTTTTTAAATTCCTCCACCATCACATTCTATATACCATTTATCCTCTACTCATAACCTAACATAGCAGGTACCACAAAATAGTAATTAAACCTTTTGGTTACATAGCTTTTACTTTAGAATATTTTCCAAAATTATTTTTCCTTAATTACCTGTAAATAGGTTATGTTACATGTACAGAATCATAATATACAGAGATGCGATGGAAGACGAACTGAACCCCTACAGTAAATATAATGAACTACCCTCCTTTTTTTTTTTTTTTTTTTTTTTTTTTTCCAAAAACAAACCACAACCACTAACTAATCTACAACCCCATCTCTATATACCATAATTCTATTAGACTATACAAAATTTATTATTTAGTTTGTCTACTCAGCCACAAAACTTCTTCACTACCTACCTAATTAAGGGATGAGTTTACAATTCATAAATAACGCCAGTTTTTTAATTTTGAGGATTACCCTAATGTATTATTTAGAATTAAGGTAATCAAATGGTTCCAAAAAGTGTGCCAATTTGTGTAGCTATTGTTCCTGTTTTCTCTAAGGGGAGGGTTAAGGAAATCGGGAAGATAAAAAGGATAAGGATTATTAAAAGGTCAAGAACTAGGACTAAAGGTAAGGACAAAGCTTCCTCCGAAAATAAGGGTAAATGGAGAAAACCAAGGCTCGCGTGGGCAGGGGCGCGTCCCTGAAATAGACGAACCCCACTGGGACAAGTGGGGAACATCTATCCGCTACCACTTACTGTTTTGTATTAACTTCCTAATTATAGTTATTTAGTTTATGTTCAATTACAAGATTTAATGTATTATTTTAGTTTAACCAATACCTTTTTAAATTGGTGGCATTATGGGTACCCACTATTTCCCCCGTCATTTGATTTCGTAAAACATAAGCATTATCCATTTTAATTTCAACAACTTCATACGGTCCCTCATACAGCAAAAAGAATTTTTTGATCTCTTTATCTTGTGCACTTGATAAATCGTGTCTTCTCACTAATACTAACTGCCCTATCTCATATTTGACCCACTTACCTTTGTCATCATGCTTTTGCTTTCTCTTCTCTCCCTTAGTGAGCAGACTCTCGTTGGCAAGTCGTATTTTTACATCTCTGTCCAAAACCCTTTCTTCCGGTGGATATTCAAAAAGTTGTTCCAATATCCTGGGTGGACGGCTTCCCTTGATTAGTTCGTACGGTGTAAATCCTGTAGAATCGTGGGTTGTGCTGTTTAACCAATCCTCCACTTTCTTCACATACAAAGGCCACTCTGTGTGTTTGGAGTGACAATACGCCCTGAATATTCTGCCGATTTCTCGCATCACCCGCTCTGCCTGGTTCGACTGTGGATGGTAAACGGCCGTATGCTTGGGTATGATGCCTTCCCAGCCAAGAGTCTGTCTCCACTTGCCGCTGATGAACTGCGGTCCATGATCAGATAAAATTACCTTCGGCTTACCTACGTTGATCATGTAGTCCTTGGTTATCTTCTCGCTGAGTGCTTTGCTTGTAGCTCTCTTTACACTGTATAACCTAACAAACTTGGTAAAAGTATCCAAAACAACAAAAATATATATCACTCCTCCTCTACCTTTAGGCAATGGCCCATACAAATCTACTGCAACTAAATCAAAAGGTCTTTCTACTTTAATATACTTCATTTCACCTTCAACCCTGTAATTTACTGCTTTAGACTTTTGACACAAATCGCAAACTCTTAATATTCTTCTAACTCTCTTCTCCATATTTTTAAAAACACAAGATTCTTTTAGTATATTTGCACATTTTTTCGCCCCAAAATGACCATATCTTATGTGACAATCCCAAATAATTCTATCTACTAATTCATCGGGTATCATTAACCTCCAATCCCGTTCACCCCTTCTACTTTCTTAAACAGAATTCCCTTATGTATCTGGAAATGTGTATTATACTCTGAACCATTAATATCTGCTTCTAAACTAGTTATTATCTTACCCAATTTATTTTCTGATCTTTGTCTATCTTTAATTTCCCTTAATTCCTCCCCAAAAATTCTATCTTCCCTGGTCAATCGAAAAATTTCTATTTCTTTCAGATCTCTACCCGTCTTATTATCTATAGTGTCTACCCTGGACAGAGTGTCCGGTACTTTATTATCTGACCCCTTAATATACTCCCAAGAAAAGTTGTACTCTTGTAAAGCTAGTATCCACCTGGTTAATCTGCTATGCGTCAGCTTACATGTATTTAGGAATGATAAGGCCTTATGATCGGTCCTGATGACAGTTTCGTTTCCTAGCAGGTAAGTGCGGAATTTCTTCACAGCAAAGACGATGCTCAGCAATTCCTTTTCGGTAGTTGTGTAATTCTTTTTGGCTGCCAATAAGGTTCTGCTGGCGAAAGCGATGGTCCTGTGCTCCTGATCCTCACCCTCCTGGTAAAGTTCTGCGCCGAGGGCTATGTTGCTGGCATCCGTCTGTAAATAAAACTTTCTCTGAAAATCGGGGTGATTCATCATAATTGTGTCTATAAATTTCTCTTTGATTTCATTGAAAATAGTTCTCTCCTCCTCTCCCCATTTCCATTGTTTATTCTTTTGTAAAACAACACTTAATTTAGAGGTAATATGTGCATAATTTCTCTGGAATTTTCTATAAAAGTTGCATAATCCTAGAAAGCTCTGCAACTGTTTAATATTTTTTGGTTCTGGAAAACGTATGATAGCTTCTACTTTATCTGGGTTTGCTAAAATACCCTCTGGAGTGATAATAAATCCTAAAAAATGTATCTCAGTTTGTATGAATTTTGATTTCTCCCAATTAACAGTTAATCCCCCTTGTTGTAATTTATTTAAAACGTACTCTATGTGTTCTACGTGTTCAGAGAATGTTCTTGATGCTATAAGTATGTCGTCAACATATACAGTCAAAAAATCTAAGTCTTTCGGTTGTAATATCATGTCTAAACACTTAATAAAACTGGCTACGCTAGTGTTAAGCCCAAATGGCAGGCGTTTAAATTGATAGTTTTTTTCCATTGAAAAGGAATGCAGTGAACTTACGGCTTTCTGGCGCTAATGGGACTTGCCAGTAGCCCGCCGTTAAATCTAAGGACGTCATATATCTGACTCCACTAAACTTTTGAAAAATTTCGTTCATGGCTTCCAGTGATTCCCGGTCAGGTATTATAATCTGATTAATTTTTCGAGCGTCTAAGCACACTCTTACCTTTCCATCCTTTTTGATGACCACTACCAATGGATTCGAGTAAGGCGATATGGATCTCTCGATGATGTCCCCTTCCATCATGCGGTCCAACTCTTCTTGAACGGCTCTCCTCTTTGAAAATGGCACTGGATAACTTCTCTGCATGTAGGGTGAGTGCTCTCGAATCTTCAGCTCGCATACATAGTCCCTGGCTTTTCCAGGCAACTCAGCAAATACATCTCTAAAACGTTCAATAACCGCCCACAACTCCTGTCGTTGGGGGCTCCCAACAACTCCACCCTCATTAAAAAATATCTCTGCCCTATTTTCCCATACTCTCTTATCATTCTCCATGCTCTCACTCTCTTGACACACATTCACTCTTGTTTCTATAATTCCCTCGCCTACTCGGTTTTGTATCATCTTTACACCCGTAACTCTAGCCGTATCTAACACCCTCTTAAAATCTACCCTGATTGGTTCATGCCCCTTATTAAATTCCACTATTCTCTGATTAAAATCAATTACTGCTTTATTTCTCTCCAAAAAATAATTTCCCAGAATTATATCTAAATTCAAACCCTTAACTACTAGAAAAGTATTCTCAAATTCTATTCCATTAATATATATGTTTAATTGAACTTGTTTAGTGACTCGTTTACTTCATACTCCCATCACCCCCACTACTGTTACCCCCGCTACTGGTAATGATGGAATATTCTTATTTACCCTTTGTAATTCACCCAGTACATTCTCTGAAACTACTGATATCTCGCTACCCGTATCAATCAATGTTTTGTAATCCTTACCTTCTATGGTTGTAAATACCTCCGTCAGTCCGGTCTTGGTTTCTGTCATTTCTGCAGCATCCTCCTCCAGTAGCTCCTCCGCCATATCTCTGATAATTATGTTGCTGCGGTAGTTATGTTCCTCTTGGACCCCCAGGTTCTCCTCCGACAATGGATGGGCCCGGTTCTCCATTGTCTCCTCTAGTTTCCCATGGATGGACCTGCTACTGCCTGGCTGTATCCACCTCTGCCTCTGTTCCACTTCCATTTCCCCTCGGTGCTCCTCTTGCGTTCTCGCCTCCTCTCTGCGGTTGACTTTGTGGCTGATGCATCCGCTCACTGCGTTGACATTCTCTCGGTTTGTGACATCTAAAACAGGTTGTTCTTATAGCATAGTTTTCAACATTACAATCGGCACATCGCCAACCCTCGCCTCGATTATCATTATTTCCCCCACGTGCCCCTCGGTGAAAGTTGGGTATTCCCCTGGGTTGATTGTAATTCCCATTTATATGTGATGCTGGTGTGTTTATCCGCCTACTCATATCCCGTTCTCTTATATTCTGGAATATATCCAATATTTTCTCTAGTTCCGTAATTTCTATAATCTCTCGGGTCATTAATGTAATTTGTATTTCTCTCGGCAAATGCTTACTTATATGACGGACGAATGACCGAAATGGTAACGGTGGCTCTAAATATTTTGCCTCATTGTATAGTCGCATTACGTACATAGTCACGTTACCCCCTTGGGTCCCAAAATTACCTGGTCCCATAATTTTACTCCATAATATTTCTTGTTCCTCCTCCGACCAATATTTCTCTCTAAAGGCCGTCTCAAAACACTGATAATTTACCCAGTCTGCTTTATGTACCTCCGCCCATACCGCGGAATTCCCTCTAAAACACTTCATTATTTTTAACACTTGTACTTCCCAGCTACTTCTACAAAACTGATTAAATTCTTTAACTCTATTCAAAAACTGCATAGGGTGTACCCCCCTGTTTTCACAATTAAACAACTCCAAATCAATATCGCTATTCATATCTTTAGTAATAACTATTTGTTCAGTAACGCTATTAAGTTTTTCGTTTATAGCTATATTCAATTCATCTTTAACATTAACTATACTCTGCTCAATTGATGCAAATATATTGTTATTTAAACTCTCAATTTGTACATGACGCTTATCTATAGTGTTCACTGTATTTTGTATAGCTTGTATCTCTGTTTTGCAATTACTTTCTATTTCATTGATTTTGGTATTAGTACTAATTTCATATGTTTCAATCTTATCAACTACACAATTCAACTTGTACTCACTACTAACATTACATTCATCTATTTTACGATCAAAATTTTCGGTTACCTTCTGTATTTGTTTATTGGTTTTTTCTACCACACTACTCTCAACTTCGTCAATTCTAGTCTTCATACTATTTAATGAGTGACTCAATTTCTCGTTTAATTCAAATTTCAACTCGTTAAAGCTACTTTCGCATTTCATTTTTACCTCATCAATGTCAAATTTAAGTACATCAAATTTACAATTGAACTCACTTTTAATTTCGGTCTTAATTTCATTCAATTTTATGTCATTATTGTCAAAACGACTATTTAATTCGTTGAATTTGTCATTCTGTACATCTAATTTCTCATTGACACTACTTTTAAATTCTTGCATTTCATTTTTCTGTTCATCAAATTTGCTATCAAAACTATTCTTTTGAACATCAAATTTCTCACTAAAATTGTGATTTTGAACGTCAAATTTTGCATTTATTTTAGTGTCGCTAACATCAAGTCTAGCATTTATCATGCTATATAAACGTGTTAACATCTCATCTGTATCAGATTTTTTACTTTGGACGGGCATTGAATGAATTCCTTCATCCATAATTTTTGACTCAGTTCCACTTAATTCAGTATTCATGTGGCTTTCGTTTTCAATGTCAGTTAAGCTGACATTCTCGTTATTATCTGCCATATCTATAAATTTATTAATCTAGATTTTCTTACATACAATATCTACCACTTCACTCTTAACCTCTGTACATTGATGTACTAATTTATATGTGCTGCGTAGTTTTTACGTAGTTACTTAACCCTCAAATCAAACTTGCATTTATCGTAGGTGTGGAATTTTAATTATTCAAATTCGAGTCCCTGTTCGGGCGCCAATTGTGATATTCTATTCACATACAAATACAAAAATTTATTTTATTTTCCACCTACCTTTCGTCTTCTGCCAGAGTCCGCAACACGAACTTTAAAATGCAAATATGATTATAGGTTATCGTAATAACTTACGCAACACATTTTTAAAGAGAAATTAATTAAAATTTTATTTTTTACTTCAAAATTTTCTTTAAGTATTAAATTATTTATTTGGCCTCTTGGCTCAAATCATGGAAAATGCATAAAACCCTTACTGTTAGTTACATGATGGTATTACACTTATACTTACAGAATTACAATACACCTTACCTTAATTAGACAGCCCAATCTGCTATTTACACTCACATTCACACCTTTACAAAACCAACTACTATTATTTAATTAACATGTTTGCACAAAAAACCCTTTATAAAAGTTTGCTGAAAATACGGTTACTGGTTACCCGACGGCTCACTGCTTTCGCTGACACCTGGGACGTATTCTTTAAATGTCCGAAAGCTTATTATTCATTTTATTTTGGCCCGCTCACTTCACTAATTCTGTTCTGCAATATTATATCTTGGTTACCACTTTTTACATGATGAAATTAAACTGTTATGTGCACACGGTTTTTCACGCACCCGGCCGGGCTGAGAATTTTGTTCAAATGGGGTGAGAGTTACTAACAAAGTCTCCCACCATAAGTTAGGCATAGCGGAACTTACTATGCCTCATGATCGAATCGTTCGTCACTGTTCATAACACATGGGTTTTTATGTGTGTTGGATGGCGACGAAATTTCACTGCCTTCACTTTCGTTTATGTATGGCATGCGCTCCGCAGATGTTGGTGTTGGCGCGTTGGTGAGTGGATGTCACACAGACGCAAAGTTCTTAGAATCGTGACAGCAGACAACATGACATTCCTTTATAACTATTTCATAACAGTTATTGCGCACTGCTCCATTGTTTAGACTGCGAGTTAGATTCAACCAAGGACTGGACACATATATGAAGTAAATAGTTATTTTGTACAATTGTACAATTTTACTTAGATCAGAGCCAAAATTAATAAAAAATAAAAAAACCTCCTAATTCGCCCCATTACAACACCTACTAAAGAACAGGTAAGGTTCCCACATCCGTGTACTGGTAATTTGAGAGATCGCTACGGACATCGCAGGCGTAAACATAAAGTAACGACCACCCAGTGTGAGCCGAACACACCAAAGAAACTTACACTTTTGAAGAGTACGCAAGGATCTCTTCGTTACAATCTTTTTATTCAAAACAAAATTAAGATGTTTCATAATTTTACTTATGTCAAAACTTGTAGTATTGTGTATTTGTGACCAACTAGAGCTTTAAACTGTTCTAATACAAGTCAATAAAGGCAGAACCTGAACTATTAATGTTTATATTTAAAAAATGGATGAAGTACAAGTCAACATAGATACTGATATGGAAAAATAAAACATACCGAGGGTTAATGGTAAAACTATCCGCGTCCAAGTTTTAGTGATGTTTCAAAAATATATTTTTTAGGTATTTCTCTGTATCATTTTACTTTTTAACAACTATACTGTTACATTCTTTGTATTGTTTAAATTAGCAGCCATCCTTACTATTTCTTTTATGAATTTGCTAACTGCTACAATTTTTATTGTTCGACAAAGCTTTTCGTCATCACTGACATCATCAGGTCTTAAACAACCGTAAGACCTGATGATGTCAGTGATGACGAAAAGCTTTGTCGAACAATAAAAATTGTAGCAGTTAGCAAATTCATAACAGAAATAGTATACTGTTACAAACCTGTCTCAAAATCTATTGGAGTTGAGAATTTATCTCCCACTTCTGATTCTGTAAGTACCATTTATATAGTGTCCTTGCAAATATGAGAATGGTACAAAATCATGTGAAAAGTATTTTGTTACTCCAAGAGTAATATGAGGGAGATAACCTAAGACTTGGGTTTGGAGCAGCAAATAAATATAACAATACAAAAATTAATTTATAACAAAATAAATACACAAAATAGAGTAAATACACAACATTACGAGATAGAAAATGAAAATTTTATTTGATCAAGAATGCTTAAAAAGAAATACGAAAACAAGCTAGACATAGAATTGTGAAAATAACCATCAATCCACTTCTTTGGGATCTGGTGCATAGAGTTTACAAGAGACATCGAGAGATCGGCACTTCAGGGCGGGACAAAAACTCGAGGAGTAGGAGGAGGAGAGGGTGGAGGGGGAGGGGGGAAGGGGGAGGAGGGATTGTGAATGTGGCAGCGCATGATAGAGAATGAGGAAAAATAGTTTACGGAGTGTTATACAAAAGAAGACTAGACATACCGGTAATCATGCATGTTTAAAGCATGTCAGGCTACTGAAAATAATTGTGGAAAAGGTTCTGTATGTCACAGGAGAAGCTACTCCTACAATAATTACAACAAATCATTTAAGATGCTGGAAGCAAACTCTACATATAACAAAAGAAAAACTCTGTGGGGGAAGAAGTCAACATCAAGTTGGATTAAAGAAGTCCAAAAGGATTTAGAAAAAAATAATATACACGCAGAAGAAGCAATTGAAGGAGAAGTTTTTCAGGCAAATGTGTTAAAAATGGAGGGAGTCCAGGGTAGGAGAGTGAAAAACGCAGGTTCAAAGTGGACTGAAGACAGGAAGAGGAGACACAGTATGAGAAGATGAAAGAGTATTGGAAAAAAGGAAAGAACAAAGAGTAAAGAATTGAAATTGGCATGTGGTCCCTAGATGGCCAATACGGAAAAAAAATAGAAGAAGTGCTTCTAAATGGAAGACTGTTGCAACCAAATATGTGGAATGGAATTTTTTAAAAAGATGCTAGACTCACTCTAACTGAACTGAGACTCACAGCCTCTGCAATTCCATAATAAATTTTAGATTTCATGTTTTATCTAAAATAAAAGATCCATTTGAGCAAACGAGTTTCTTAGAGGTACTCTACAAGTTAGGTGCATGTAGTTAGGTAATGTAACATGGTGTGCACTGTTTCTGTCATAGGTACAGGGGGCTTTCAGTTTAACTCCAATTCCAAACAGATCAACCGAGATTTATTACTTGAAAATTTATCATTGCTGTAGGGCAACTGCTAGATTATATGCCAAGGCAACATTCTCAACATGCGCGCGTGTGTGTGTGTGTGTGTGTGTGTGTGTGTGAGAGAGAGAGAGAGAGAGAGAGAGAGAGTTGTTTTATAGTGAATAATAAGCAGTACTCCAGTCCATAAAGAACTTTCTCCTCTGTCCCTTTGGTACGACACCAAATTGTATCCTGAAAACTTAAATTCCATTATGATGTTGGAACACCACTGTGAATGTGGTGTAAACTTTACCTAGCTTCTCATACAGTCTACATTTACGAGTGAGCGTGTGCACATAAGCTTACAAGATCATTAGTGCATGAGCGTGCACGCGCACACACACACACACACACACACACACACAATTAAGTCAGAAGTTCTAGATCAGTGGAACGATAAAATATACTATCCCATTAATGATCAACAATGTCAATAATATAAACATCCATATACTATTTTGCATTATTTTTACTGTTTAAAGCAAGTTATACACCAGTGAGTTATCAATGTATGGAACTCCATTTTGGAGACTATCCATCAATAAAGCATTATAAATAAAGCAATATTTCAATCCCTACAATCTCCAACTGTCTTCAGGCTATGAATAATTTACATCTAATAATACACTACCAGCTAGTAATACTGCTTTCACAACAGAACTACCAAAACTGTGATAGAGAATTGTACAATTATACGTACATTCAAATATCATACCTAATAAAGATAAATTGTGAAACAAAAAACAATCAGTTGCTGCACAAAACAACACTATTATAATATCATATCATTAACGTCTACTCTATCAGACAGACAGAAAGTATAAAACATGCAAAGACACATAAAAAATAAAACTGGAAGAATCAGCAGAGGTAGTGATTACAACTAGTTCACATAGTTTAGTCTACCAACTAACAATTAATGTTTTTAGTGAGTTACAAGTTTAATACAAAATTAAAACACAAACGGTGATAATTAATAGTAGGCTACCAAAAAAAAATAAAAAAAAAAAATACTGTCAAGTAAATTTCAACAAGCAACAAATATTCAGACACAGTGATCACATGCAGAATATAAGACTAGATAACAAAGTTACATGGAGGCCAAAAGCAGGAGTAAGGACATTTATCAGACAACTACTTTCTACTTTTCTAGGAAACAAAAATAAAATAAAAAACAACACACAAGAAACAAAATATTCAGAAAATAGTTCTCTTTAGGATAACATATGAGGTCTGACACAAAAATAACGAGACTGTTAGCATTACTAAGGAACTACTTATCGTGTTGTATTGCGTGTGCACTGTGTTCGACTTTGAACTGTATTCTTACGTGGTGACAAGTTACAAGTCGCTCGGTTGACTCAGTCGCAGTGAGAAAGCAGTTGAATACAGTTGTGTTTTTATGCTTCGCCAGAAAATGTTGGATACAAAAAGTGATCAGTGTGTTAACATCAGGTTTCTCGTGAAACTTAAAAAGTCAGCAATAGAGACTTACCAAATGTTCTTGGAAGCTTATGGCAAAACTGTTTGTCGCGTGCACGTGTCTTTGAGTGGCATAAGAGATTTTTAGAAGGCAGGGACTCCGTGAAAGATGACGGCCGTCCACGCACATCAACAATCGACGAAAACGTTGTAAAAGTTCGAGACACAATATGAAAAGACCGAAGAGTGAGTGTCCGTGCTGTTGCTGAAATGTTGCATATGAACAGAGAAAGTGTTCGACGCACTTTAACAGAAGAGTTAAACATGAGGAAGGTGTGTGCAAAAGTGGAGCTGAAAGTTTTGTCAGATGAACAGAAGGAAAGGAGAACAGAACTTTGTTGTGATCTTTTGGAACGGATTGATGGAGAGCCCAGTTTTTTAAAGTCTTATTACAGCTGATGAGATGTGGATATTTATGTACGATCCAGAAACAAAGCGGCAAACAATGCACTGGAAACGCCATCTTCCCCAAGAGCAAAAAAAGCAGGCACGAGTTGTTCGAAGTTCAAGGCAATGCTTATCGTTTTCTTCGATATCCAGGGCATCGTTATGGCAGAATGGGTACCCAGTTGTCAAACTGTTAACCAACAATATTATAAACAAGTTTTGGAAAAATTGCATGAACATGTTAGAAAGAAGCGCCCTGAATTGTGGAAGAATGGGTGGATCTTGCACTAGGACAATGCGCCTGCCCATATTGCGTTATCAGTCAAACAATTTTTGGCCAGTAAAAACATCACAGTCCTTGAACATCCTCCATATTCCCCCGATTTAGCACTGTGCGATTTTTTCCTATTCCCCAAAATCAAATCGGTGCTAAAAGGGACCCATTTTTCAACGGTGGAAGAGGTACAGGCGAAAACGGCGGAGCTCCTGCCCAGCCTAACGGAAATCGATATGCAGAAATGTTTTGAGCAGTGGAAGGAACGTATGCAGAAGTGTGTGGACTCAATGAGGTCCTACTTTGAAGGCGACCACCAGTAATTGTACATATTAGGTAAATAAAAAAATTACAGCATCAGTCTCGTTATTTTTGTGTCAGACCTCGTACAGGTCAGCGTAATGGTCAATCACAAAAAAAGGAAGTTGAAGCAACTGAAATAAAATTCTTACGGAACAATTAAAAAATATATTCAGTATATTCAGAGACAAAACATACTAAACGCATAATAACAACAACAAAAATCAACAGACATATTTTCATCACACCAACTGAATGAGTGGAAGTAAAATAATTCAAAAAGTATATGAAATTAGCCTAGAGGAAGGCCTAGAAAACTATGGCAGTGAGATTGGACACAAAACCATATAGGACACAAACATGCCTCTATATGGGAAAAAAAGGTAAAGATAGGCAAGACATAAAAATTAAGTACGTACGGCTTTAACAATATTAGGCCTACCAGGTTTACATGTTTTCATATAAATTTTAATTTCTCCATTCACTGTATATACTCACTCTTTAGTTCCCAATGCTAGAACAAAATCTGCTACAATAACAGAGAGCCTCTGAAAGACTATGGTTTCAGATGAAGCGTAGTTATAGTTTTTCAAGTCCAACATCTCTGGATCAAAAAATCTAGCAAACTGTGCCAATATATACTCGAACCATGCAAACAGTGGAGGGTAATCCAACGTCCATTCTGAACCCGATTCATAATACCACTCCTTCAATGGAAGATTGTATGTGATTGCCAGCCAATTGCGATGCACTTCAAAGTCTGTGGAGTGACTAGGAAAAAAAAACAACAATTTTACTTGCTTCATTACATTTTTAAAATGAATTTAGTCCGTACAAGTGAAAACCTGAATGTACTTGATTTGCAGTGCTCAAATAATTTGAATCTGATGAAATATTTATACATGATTCAAATGTATAAACTTAAGAAAAACATATATAATGATCGGCAATAAGAATTTACACTACCTACTAAACTAGCTGAATAATCAATCTCCATATCCAATATGATTTTCTGCAAAGGGGAAACTATATCTTTATTTACAAAATGGTTACGGATTAAAATAAACTTTTATTTTTGTTAAATCACACTGTGGACTTTTTACATACAAATACATTATTTTATTAATAATTATACATACAAATATACACATACATTACACAAATTTTTGTACCTTTTGGACTTTTTAATCTGCCAGTTAATTTAAAAATTAAACTCAAATAAGATAGAAATTAAAATTTTGATTCCAACCCTACAATGGAGAATGGTTGTTCAAAACCTAGTTTTACATATTTAAAAAGACTAATTTGTTCAGAGTTTTGATCCAATTTTAATTTATTATCAAAAAGAACACACTTTAAAATTACAAAACTAACTCGTTTGTCAAAAAAATGGAGATGGTCGGTTTGATCCCACACGTCTCATTTCTTTACACCAAGTTCAGGTAACCTAAACAAATATGTCAGTGGAAACTTATGATTACCAGACAATAAATCAATTTAGTTGAAATTAAACAAAGATTAAATTAATCTTAATAGAATACATTAATGATGTTTAGATTTACATATAAAAATAGTGACACTGTGTGTGATAACTTTTCTAACCTCAAACTCTTTGTGATCTACATTTTAACAGGCGAGACGACAAATGAAAATTTTTAAATATCAAATTTATTCATGCTACAAGAATAACAGAAATACAATCTTCTAATATAATTTTGGTAAACCATAATTTTGTATTCTAATATAATTAATTATGTTTAATTTTTTAAGCCGACAGACGTTTTATTCGCTATTTGATACATTTCATATTACGTAATGTATTTTCACTTACTACGTTGGGATTAATAGCAGTTTAAAACAGGATATCAACAAAACAATCGTCCAAAACATCGTTACCTCTACACCTCTCTTTAAAGGCAGACAGCCAACAAGCGACACGTGTGATAGTTGTTTATTTTACAAATTGGGACATTGGTACCACTCTGAACTTGTGCAGTTTCGGTACTAGTGTATACAAAAATGTATCTCATTATAATAAAATATACTTTTAACTTACTATATGAACGAAACACAAAAGTTAAACTCAGATATGCAGATAGCAATGTTTACGACTTTCGTTTATATGAATAAACGTATCTGTTTAAATAAATACTGTCAACTCTGATAAAGAGTACAAAGTACTAGTACGTGATTTACGCCTTTAAAGTCGAGATGTATTTTTACTCTGGTCTGCACCTGGTATAATTACTGTTTAATTCGTAAAAAATTAAAATTTGATACGTTTGCTGACGAGACGTTTTGTAAATAGGTTATTAATTTTGTCAGTATTGTCAAGCTTAAAATTATAATGGCAAGGATGAAGATAGGGCTGTCTTCTAAACGTGAACGGGATGAACTTAAAATTACTATAGCTGACAAATCGCTCAATTAACAGGGCAGAGCGCTGGATGATGCTCACAGTTTAAGGATTTTTGATTGATCACATCTCGTGAAGAGAACTGCTCAAGTGTCCCTTATAAAAATATCTCTCTCTAACTTGGCATAATCAGTATTTCAGATAGAATCCAGAAGTGTTTCCGTATAATTATTAGTATTGTTGGTACTTTCACTTTTGAACTTGTACTCACTCATACGTCGTTTCGGAGTGGTGTGCTCCTTCGTCAGTGAGTTTGGATAGGGAGTGTGCAAACTGTCGGTAATTTTATATATAACGGTATTCGTTAACAGGTTGTGTGTGGGTGGAGGTGGAGGGGATTGGCGCAGGAGTTTGAATTGTTGTAGGTGTTATTTATTACTGTGTCAAATAGTGTGTTTGATTTGAATTGTAAATGGTCATTGAGTATGTTGTTGGGTTGTGTTTGTATGTTTCAAATTGTTCTGTGGTGTTAAGTTTACGACTTTTGGGTAGGAAGTGTAAAATTTTAAGTCTTCATCACAACTTTGTCAAATTTTGTTGCTTCCCTGCTATATACACTTTTTCCTCGAACGAGGCCTTTCGGTTTCGCAACCATTATCAAGTTCTTCCTACAACAACATTAAAATACGTACTTCCCTTATATTTTGTTGTTGTTGTAGGTATTTTAATGTTGTTGTAGGAAGAACTTGATAATGGTTGCGAAACTGAAAGGCCTCGTTCGAGGAAAAAGTGTATATAGCAGGGAAGCAACAAAATTTGACAAAAGTTGTGATGAAGACTGATAACATAGAGAAAATAACTGATAATAGACGCGCGTTGCAAGCGGAAGAATTGAATAAGGTAAGCTTAGTGTTTAAATATTTAAAAACTAAAGTAAAATTGAAGAAAACTCTTAGCAAAATATGGTTTAATAAACAGTGCGAGTATAGAAATATAATACCGAAATATGCAAAAATTAAGATAAATAGTAATGGTGAAGTAGTGACAAAAGTGAAAAAATTTAGTGAAAAATTATGGATAAAATTAGAAATTAGGCACCTCTACGGAAAACTAAACACATTTAATAAAGAATTATTTAAAAGGCACTTGGAATTATATAAAATATTCACATTTATAGAATTGGAAGAAATATTGTACGGGTTCGGTGAGAATTACGTAAATAAGAAATTAAAGAATTTAAACTACAAATTACGTGGTAAATTGGAGAAACTATCCAAAAAAGGAAATATAAGGGTAGGTAATAAAAAGAGTAGTGAGGAAGGTTTTGCCCAACAAGTGGTTAACCTTACAGAAGTTACGTTCACAGAAGAGGAACAAAAATTATTAGATAAGTGTTTAAAATATGCACCGCCTGTTGGCATAAATAGGGAAAAGGCATTAGTGGAGTGTGAAGTAATAGTAGAGAAAATAGAAAATGAGGATACTAAAAAACAAATGAGGTATGAGTTAAAAGAAATCTTTGAAAAAATGTATAATAAAAGTACAAATAGAAGAAATAAGGTGGAAGAACAGGTCACGAAGGATGTAAAGAAATTGAAAAATAAAAGAAAATAATCTACTAGTTACTAAAGCAGACAAAGAAAATATTTCGGTTGTAATGAAGAAAGATTGGTACATAAACAAGACATAAGACTTTATAAAAGAAGGCCCATATCAAGGTATAAAATATGATTACACAAGCAAATACAAAGCTCAAATTAAAAAAGTGTTAAAAGAAATAACATTCCTAAGCGATAAGAAGAAAAAATTACTTATAGAATCAAACCCGGAAGCGGCAAGGTTAAGGTGTCAACCAAAATTATATAAAGAAGGTATGCCGTTTAGGCCAATAGTTATGTTTATTAATTCGCCTAGCTATAAGATATCAAAATAAGTGAGCAAGTTGCTTAGGAGGTTATACGATTTTGAGGTAACATGTAGTGTAGAAAATAGTAGAAATGTAATAGAACGGTTGAAGTTAGTAAAAATAAGTGAAAATATGAAACTTATGTCGTTAGACGTGTCAGATATGTTTACAAATACATCGGTTGAACATACTGTAGAAATTATTAAAAATAACAATTTAGGACAGTATCAGTACAAAAGTAATTTAATAAAAGTTCTGACAGTGTGCATACACCAAAACTACTTTAGGTTTAATAATAAGTATTAGATTCAAAAGGAGGGGCTACCAATGGGTTGTCCGTTGTCACCAGTAATGGCGGAAATATATATGAATAGTTTTCAGAGGCGTGTCCTAATGGAATCAAAATATAAGGATAAAATAAAGGAATGGATAAGGTACGTAGACGACATTTTGGTGGTGTGGGAGGGAACAAATGAAGAATTCGCAGAACTAACCAATGAAATTAATCAAATTGAAAATAAAATTAAGTTCAAAGAGGAAATAGGTGGAGTACAAATAAATTACCTAGATCTAAATATAAAGATAGAGTGTGGTGTTTTTAAATTTGATGTATTTAGAAAAGAAACGTATACAGACTTAATTATACCTCAGGAATCATACCATCCCGTAAGTCACAAGATGGCTGCACTAATCTCATTTTGTTATAGAGCAATAAAATACTTAGAAGATGATTCATGCAAAACAGAAGAGTTAAAAAGAATAGAAGAAATAGCGAAAATTAATAATTATAAACCAGGGATAGTAGAGAAAATTGTAAAAAGAATAGAAGGAAATAGTAGACAAGAAGATAAGAAGAAAAGAAATACATAGGATCAATAACGTATCAGGGATTTCAAACGAGGAACATAATCAAGTGCTTTGAAAAACACAATATAGATGTAGCGGTAAAAAAGACAAAGACAGTTTTTGATTATATAAAGAATAGTAGTACTGAAATAACGCCTGAATTGCAGACAGTGTTTATAAGTTGAACTTTAACAGTGCGATAAGGTTTACCTGGGTGAAACAGGATGTAAGTTCGAAATTAGATTGAGAGAGCATGCGAGAGGAGAAGGAGACAGAACTACAAATTCGCTCTATGCGAGACATTTTAATGAAACAGGGCATAGGTTTTTAGACTCAACAGAGAACGGCGAAATAGTAAGGTTAGAGAATAACATAAGTAAACACAAATTGTATGAAGAATTAGAAATATTAAAAGTAAGGAAAAAGAATAGTAATGCGCTGATGAACATAAAGACTGAATTTAGTAATGAGGATATATTTTACTATATTTTGAAAGAGTAGTGTATAAAAGGTGTAATACGGTTACAGGATAGGTTCAGAAGGTAGAAAGCTGTAGGAGATTTCTAGAGGATAATGTATATGACGAGGTCAGGTTGACTGAGTAAGGGGCGGGGCTAACAAGGACGGGGTGGTAAGTACTGCCTCCTATTGGTTGAATGTAACTGGTGATGTGTGGGAGGGTTAGTATATATATATATATATATATATATATATATAAGGGAAGTAGGTATTTTAATGTTCAGAATGATCACTGTTGCACACCACTATATAAAAATTATCCCAATTAGCGCTTTCAAGCTTCACAGCCCATCGTCAGATTGGAATAGACAGGAAATATGTGAAAACAAACCCTTCACCCCTCTCCCCCACCCTGCTCACACACAACAAGCTATAATATAAATGACCCTTCTCCACCCCCTAAACCCTGTCCCACCATCTGTACAGTTACATATATTTCTAGCAAATTCCTTGTGTTTCAGTGTTGTGTGTGTGTGTGTGTGCATCCTTTTAAACTTACCCTCCTCCTCTCCAAACACGTGGGTCAGTCATACACCCTTATTTTAAAACATCCAATTAGTACTATGCAATATAATTCTTAATCTTATCTATCTGTCCTCTATCATTTACTTCTTAATCATGTTATAAAATATTTCTTCATTATCAAATTTAATTTTAATATTAATTAAATTGTCTAACCCTTTTTCTCTTTCTTTCAATATTTCTAACTCCTCTCTAAGCTTCCTTTCAACTGTGTTATTTACTACTTTTACAATTTCGTATTCCTCCAAAGGATTAACAAACTTATGGTTGTCTTCTATGAAATGTCTTGCATATAACGAATTGGTTGTTCTATTACCTTCTCCATGTTTGTGGTCAGACAACCTGCATACGAATTTTCGTCCTGTCTCTCCTAGGTACACTTTGTTGCAGTCTTTACATTTTAATTTATAAATTCCGCTTTTCTGTAATACTGGAATTTTTTCTATATTCTTATTCCTTATCTTATCAAATACCGTTTCACATTTTTTAATAGCTATATCTACTCCATATTTATTAAAACATTTTATAATTTTTCTAGTATGTGAACCTATGTATGTCAATGACCCTGACATAAGGAACAAACATAAGGAAGGTAAAAAAGGAACACCTCTCTAAGAATAACTATGAAAAAAGAGTAATAAACCTTACAGAGATAAATTTCAATACAGAAGAAAAAGAAATGCTAGCAAAAGGCTTAAAATACGCACCGCCACCAGAATTAAATCAAGAAAAAACGATTATTGAATGCGAAAGCATAATACAAAAACTAGGAAATGAAAATGATAAAAAAAGAATAAGGTGGGAAGTAGGGAATGTAGTAGATAAAATATTTAAGAAAAGTTTGTATAATTCAAAGAATGAACAAAAAATCAAATCAACTGTAACTAAACTAAAGAATAAAATAAATAAGAATGATATTATAGTTACGAAGGCGGACAAAGGAAATACAATGGTACTACTGAGAAAGGACGAATACATAAAGAAAACGGAAGAATTTATAAGGGAAGGACCATACGAGGAAATAAAGTATGATTATACAAGTAAGTACCAGTCAAGGATAAAACAAATTATGAAACAGATAACATTTATAGAAGAAAATAAGAAAAAGTATTTATTGGAAAGTAATCCAACAGCACCAACTTTTAAAAGTCAGGTTAAGATACATAAAGAAGGAAAACCAATTAGACCGATTGTTTCTTTTATTAATGCACCTATTTATAAATTATCAAAGGAAGTTAGCAGAGTACTGAAAGAGAAATATGAATTTGGGACAAAATACAACATAGAGAATAATGTAAAATTGATAGAAAAATTAGAAAATATTAGGATTAATGTAAATACAAAATTGATATCACTGGATGTTAAGGACATGTTTACCAATATCACAGTAAATAAAGTTATTAAGTTAATAAACGATAATAATATGGGAGAATACAGGTATAAAAAGCAGTTGATGAAAGTAATTAAAGAATGTGTAAATCAGAACTATTTTAGGTTTAATAACAAGTTTTATATACAGAAAAAAGGTTTACCTATGGGGTCTTCTTTATCCCCTATTCTTGCTGAAATATACATGAATGATTTTGAAAAGCAATTAATAACTTCCACTAAGTATAAAGACAATATAAAATTATGGTCTAGATACGTTGATGATGTATTAGTAATTTGGGAAGGAAGCATAGAAGAAGTGCATGAGTTTATAAATGAGGTAAATAATAAGGATAAAAACTTACAATTTAAAGAAGAGATAATAAAATAAATTACTTAGATTTAAACATAGAAATTAAACATAATGAGAAACTACAGTTTGGGATATTTAGGAAAGAGTCGTATTCTGATATAATTATACCAAGAGAGTCTTACCACCCATATAGATATAAAATGGCGGCAATCAATTCATTTTGTTACAGAGCTCAGAAGTGTTTAAAAGAGACCGAATCAAAAGATAGGAAGTTAAAAACGATAAAGGGAATTGTAAGGAATAATAATTATAACACCAACATAGTAGATAAAGTTATGAAAAGGGTTAACATACAAAAAGATAAAATAGAACCAGAACAAAAGAATTATGCAGGGTCATTGACATACATAGGTTCACATACTAGAAAAATTATAAAATGTTTTAATAAATATGGAGTAGATATAGCTATTAAAAAATGTGAAACGGTATTTGATAAGATAAGGAATAAGAATATAGAAAAAATTCCAGTATTACAGAAAAGCGGAATTTATAAATTAAAATGTAAAGACTGCAACAAAGTGTACCTAGGAGAGACAGGACGAAAATTCGTATGCAGGTTGTCTGACCACAAACGTGGAGAAGGTAATAGAACAACCAATTCGTTATATGCAAGACATTTCATAGAAGACAACCATAAGTTTGTTAATCCTTTGGAAGAATACGAAATTGTAAAAGTAGTAAATAACACAGTTGAAAGGAAGCTTAGAGAGGAGTTAGAAATATTGAAAGAAAGAGAAAAAGGGTTAGACAATTTAATTAATATTAAAATTAAATTTGATAATGAAGAAATATTTTATAACATGATTAAGAAGTAAATGATAGAGGACAGATAGATAAGATTAAGAATTATATTGCATAGTACTAATTGGATGTTTTAAAATAAGGGTGTATGACTGACCCACGTGTGTGGAGAGGAAGAGGGTAAGTTTAAAAGGATGCACACACACACACACACACACACAACACTGAAACACAAGGAATTTGCTAGAAATATATGTAACTGTACAGATGGTGGGACAGGGTTTAGGGGGTGGAGAAGGGTCATTTATATTATAGCTTGTTGTGTGTGAGCAGGGTGGGGGAGAGGGGTGAAGGGTTTGTTTTCACATATTTCCTGTCTATTCCAATCTGACGATGGGCTGTGAAGCTTGAAAGCGCTAATTGGGATAATTTTTATATAGTGGTATGCAACAGTGATCATTCTGATTGTGATTTCAACCACTAACACAAATTTCTTCATTAAACGTATTTTAATGTTGTTGTAGGAAGAACTTGATAATGGTTGCGAAACTGAAAGGCCTCGTTCGAGGAAAAACTGTACATAGCAGGGAAGCAACAAAATTTGACAAAGTTAAAATTTTAAGGTTGTTTTTTATATTGGTGTAACTGTGACATAATGACATACAAGATATACACTCAAACAGATGGGCTCCCCCATTTCAGGTATACTAGCTAAAATATTTATACACCATATAGAACAAGAACATCTCATACATAACAACAAATATACCAACAAAATCATATATTGGCATAGATATGTAGACGACATAATATTATTCAGAGGTAATAAAAAACAAATAGAAAAATTCCACAAATACATCAACACGATACACCCTAAACTCAAATTTACCATAGAAATAGAAAAAGACAACTGCATAAACTTTCTAGACCTATCACTAAAACAAACAATACACACACATATAAAATCTACAGAAAACCAACTACAACTGGCATGGTCATCCACAATACATCGAATCATCCAACACAACATAAACAGGCAGCCTTCAACCATATGCTACAAAGACTCACTAAAATACCAATGAATAAACAAGTCTATAAAGATGAACTTAACACCATAAAACACATAGCCCTACAAAATGGCTACAACCAGGATTTAATAAACAAATTACATAGGAAGATCCAAAACATAAACAACAAACCACAAAATGAAAACAACACACAACGAAACAAATACATCACACTCACATACTACAACTCTAACACACACAGAATCGCCAACACTTTCAGAAAATACAGCTACAAAATAGCATACAGAAGCAACAACACCATCAAATAGTACCTCAATGGCACACACAAAAACACAGACATATACAACAAAACAGGAGTTTATAAATTAAAATGCAATGATTGCAACAAATTCTACATAGGCCAGACAGGACGATCTTTTTCATCCAGCTTTTATGAACACACCAAAGCAATCACCAATAATAACATACAATCCACATTTGCCACACATATCCAGACAGAAAACCACAGTTACACCAATATAAGAAACAACCTTAAAATTTTACACTTCCTACACAAAAGTCGTAAACTTAACACCACAGAACAATTTGAAATATACAAACACAACAAAACACAACCCAACAACATACTCAATGACCATTTACAATTCAAATCAAACACACTATTTGACACAGTAATAAATAACACCTACAACAATTCAAACTCCTGTGCCAATCCCCTCCACCTCCACCCACACACAACCTGTTAACGAATACCGTTATACATAAAATTACCAACAGTTTGCACATTCCGTATCCAAACTCACTGATGAAGGAGCACACCACTCCGAAATGACGTATGAGTGAATACAACAAGTAAGTTCACAAGTGAAAGTACCAACAATACTAATAATTATTAAGTGTGTGAACAAAGAAGTGATGAACATTCAAAATAGTGTTTCCATGTTAGAACATTTCAATAATTGGATCTGCTCAGCAGTGATAGCCCTATTAAGCCAAAAAAGTGCCTCCTAGGGCCTCAGTAACAGGGACGTGCAAATTTGGTAACGTTTATTTTTAAAGGTACCGGTAAATAAAAGTCTGAAAGAGTTAGTGTTACTGCTGCAGATTAACAAGATCATATACCTAAACCTGAAATATAAGTCCCAGATCAGATTATTTTTGTATGGTGAATTTTAAACATGATAAGGAATGTTTCCCACTGTTGCTACTAGTCTCGAAAAGCATGTAGTGTATGTTCTGAAATAAAACCATACTTTGATATAGTTGCTGGAGATCTTTATTAAGAACTGAAGATGTAGGCCTACACAAGAACTCTTAACCTATGCATAACTGAAAATGGTCTAGTTAATGCATACCAAAGAGGTAGTGTGGCTTTGAATATAATGTTTACTGTTCTAGTGTCTGTTGCATCTACTAAATGATTTTCACAGTTAAAGCTGATCAAAAATCTACCCCTAAACATCATATTGTGAAGAGAGATTTTCTTCATTTTCATTTAATTTCATTCATTTTCACTGAAAGAGACATTACCATAGAACTGGGCTTGCCTCTGTCTTCGATGTACACTATGCTTTTAAAAGCACGATGATAATTTTATGGATGAGTTTCTGTACGTTTCTTAAAATTTTTAGCTAATTGTTCAGTTACAATTCACATTTTAATAATTCTTTGTAAATTTAAAAGTTTTACTATCTCTTACCAAATAAATAAATTACAACTATCATGTGTGTTGAACTGAACATGTTCATTGTCTTCCTCCATTAGAATTCTGATGATTCAATGTAAATTTCACCTAGAGCCTAACAAACCAGAATTGCCAGTGTTGCTCAGATAATAGACAGGTCAGCAATTGGGTCTATTTAGCAGTTTTTAAAATCTTCCCTCTTTATATTTTATCAGTGGCTTAGCTGACATACCTTGAATGTGTGGGTTTTTTTTTGCGTTGGTGGCTTGAAACTGTAGGATATAATGAAGATGAATCAGTGGTGGTACCCCTTTTCCAATGAAAGCTGTGTATATGTGTAAATCTTTATAAATAAAATCATATGTGGTGACAATATATAAACACAGGATTTATAAATTTAAAGTCAATTATCCTCTCTTTAAAATGTATTCCTGTCATCAAAAAATGGTCATCTATGAATTAACTCATTTAGTAGCTACTTTTCAATCTAAATTTTTGATAGATTAATAAGCATGTCTTCTGTTGTTACATTATGCAGGTAGTACTGTACTCTTTTTAAAAGAGAAAAACTGTGTTCCGTGTAAACACTAGGTGGATGGAATAGTTACTGTTAAACAGTTTATAAATTTCTTTAAAGATGTTCTTGTTCTAAGTTAAAAGTTTCATAAAATATTGTGGTTTTATATGTCTGTACTTCTCATCCTCATCCCACAAATCTGATTTCATGCAAATAATTAAGATAATTACTGCATGGCACACAGAAAAGTTTATTTAAATAATAACTACCACACATGCTTTTTTAAATAGTATCTACTTGAACATAAAATACCAATTTTGTTTCAATCAGTTGTACACCTTAATTTTGATTTGTGGAACTTTATTTCTTGTAATTAGAGGCAATAGACCTTTGGAATTTAGGAAGTTTTTCTAAGGGGGTGAAGCTGGTTGGTCCTCGCCCTGCCCCTGGATAGCTGCTTAGCAGTGAACTAAACGCCAGCAGTAGCTTTCCTCGAGAAAGTGCCATTAGTATGCCGCAATCAAAAAATATTGTAAACAGCCCTTTTCAGGGCTCTCGACGCATTTCACGGAAGGAGAAACGAGATCACCCGGACAGACTTAAGATTATATTTGGAAAACAAGACAATGTATAAAATCTTGTAACGAAACGTCTGATGTGTGTTACAAATTTATCTATTTCGTGTTTATATTTAAAAATAATGTTCGTGTTAGAAAAAAATTTTGTTTATGAAAATTTTTTTTTATATATATAATTAATTAAAAACAATTAATTAATTATGTTTTGTGGTGTTCAGAAACGTTTATTTATTGTTTTAATTGTTTTATTGACTTTTTGGTATTTTTTAAATTCTCTCGCCACTTGATAGATTCGTCTCCAAGAACAATCGATTTGTTTACTTTTCTTATTTTGGAGGTTATCTTCCTTCTTCGTGGTGAGATCCTGGTTGTTACTTCTACTAAATTTAATTATTATATTATTTATTCTAGGAATGAAAAAACTGGGTAAGTATGAAATAAATAAGAAATTTTATTAACAATTTAATATATTTTGACTCTTTATCGATTTGTCAATCGATTCTCAGGGTGTTGTTTTATCGTACAATTATATATAAAAGGTTCTTTTAGCAGTTATTTTATGGTAAGTCAGAGAAATAAGGGTTAAGTTTATCAAGTATAACAGTACAAATATATCACCTTAAAAATTAAAAATACAGATTTAATGTTTAATATAATAGTAAATGAGTCGTTGTCAAACCAATCTGTAGCGTGGTGGCTGTGTTGAGTTGGATGATGGGTAATCAAAGATGGCTGCCTCTAGTGTGTAGTTGGGAGTCAATCTCACCTCGCTGATTCAAAGTTTAATAAATATGCTTTTCCTCTGAATTTACGTCCTGGTGGCTGCAATTCTTCCTTCTTGTGTTGGTGGAGTGTCTCTGGTTCAGTTTTGGTGTTGTATTCAGAAAAATAGTGTCGTATTAAGTCAAATTCACTTATGTATGTTAGGCGTATGTTAGCACTTTTATGGTTACGTGTTATTACTGTTTTAATGGGGTTTAAATGTTGTATTCACTGGTGTTCTGTTCTGTATAGTGTTAGTTGAATGTTTGTAGGTGTCTATCTCACTCGGTCTCCGTTTAAAATATGTTTTTTGTTGAAACTCCCGTTCGTCACGTTTAGGCTTCTAAAACGTTTGCCATTACGGTTGTAGTAACTAGGTTAAGGTTTTTAAGAACACGTATCAAGTGTATCATTCAACGTTCAATAATCAACTAATTTACTTCCTCCTTCCTTGGCCAAAGTCTTAGCCAAGACAATCTTATTCAAAGCATTGTTCGAAATTTCTATTGCATCCTGTGGATGTGATAATTTACATTATATAACTGATTATATTTTTGTTATTCTTCAAATTTATTAGCTAGTAACTACTTAATCTTCTTCTTCAGTTCATTCTGCGTAATTTGATACCAAATAATGTAGTTTTATTAAGTTTTTAAACTAAAATGGTAATTTGTTTTTCATTTTGTTATGTAATTTTTAAAATTCACTTCCTGTCCTTGTCTTTCAAATGAAGCCATATTATAAGTTATATCATTGATTATATTAAATTTCAGATTGTAATAAAAGGTTTATCTTCCCTTAATTTCTTGCAATTAGATTAATTGGTTATGTTTTAAAATATTATTCAGTAATATATGACTCCCCTCTCCAAATTTTGAGTTCTTACATTTCCATTTTTAACAATAATTCTGGATATAATTTTACAAAATCTTCCTTACTTATATTTATAATTACATGACTTTATTACTGATTTACCTGATGTAAATTCCTTCAGTTTAATTGTATTTCTATACTTATTTAATCAAATTTGATGCTGTTTTTTAGTTTTTAACATTTGGCCTAGATTTCTAATAGTTTTTACATACAAAGTTTTTTAAATAGTACATATTGATTTATACCCTCTCTGACTTTCATTGCTATTGTGACATAGATTGACATTTTCTTATTTTAACAAGTTAACAATTAGTATATGGTTCATACTATTAACAAATAACATATAACTCAAATTAACATTTTCTTATTGTAAACAAAAATAACAATTAGTATATGGTTCATACCATTAATACATAATACATAAATCAAATTAATATTTGTCTTTTCAACTCAAACATTGTATACTTATTGATAGATAAAATACACAAGAAATATAATAAATAAGGAATGTTAGATTCTGACATTTAAACTTAACTATTGCTAACACCTTATTCTATACAAACAAATATAATTATTACAATCTTATTCTATATTTCTTAAACTAGGTTTGAATATCAGTTTTTATCTGTTTTTTGGGGTAATGATACCTTGTCACTTCACTGTTATTATGGCCTGCTCTGTTTTATTCATTCTAATGAATGTTATTTAAAAAGAGTGGCAGTTATTTACTAAAAAACATGTATAATAGGTCATGATAATACTCTATTTATTATTCATGAACACAAATTAAATCACTTTAAAGTTGTATTATTTTATAATATATATATACTTTCACTTATGAACTTACTATTGTCACTTCCCAAACGTTTCAAGATGTTGTTTCTCTTCTTCAGTGGGTTGAGTACTAACTGTCGATTACAGAATAACCGTTACGGAATGGAGTGTGTGGTGGGGGTTGATGGTGGGAAGGGGTTGGCGCTGAGGTTCGAATTATGTGTGTGGATCAGTGTGTCAAATAGTGTATGTGATTTGTAATGTATCTGTTCATTTAATATGTTGTTTGGTTGTAGTGTGTGATATCTGTATATTTCAAATTGTTCAGCTGTGTTTAGTTTTCTACTTTTTGGTAAGTAGTGTAATATTTCCATGTTGTGTTCTATGTTTGTGTAGCTGTGGTTTTCGTTATGTAAATGTGTGGCAAATGTGGAATGTATGTAGTTTGTGGTGAGGGCTTTTAAATGTTCAGAAAACCTGGAAGAAAAAGATCTTCCCGTCTGGCCGATGTAGAATTGTTGACAATCATTGCAATTTAATTTGTAAACCCCTGTTTTGCTGTATGTGTCAATGTCTTTGTTAGTATTGTTTATGTGGTTTCTAATGGTGTTGTTGGTTCTGTAAGCTACTTTATAATTTTGTTTCCTAAATGTGTTTGCAATTTTATGTGTATTGGAATTGTAGTATGTAAGTGTTATGTATTTACTGGGTTGTGTGCTGTTGGTCAGATGTGTTTTACTTTTTGTGTTGAGGATTCGTTTATGTAGTTTATTCAGGGTTGTATCCGTTTTTGACTGCTATGTATTTAATTGTGTTTAATTCAACATTAAATACAATTAAACACAATTAAATACATAGCAGTCAAAAACGGATACAACCCTGAATTAATAAATAAACTACATAAACGAATCCTCAACACAAAAAGTAAAACACATCTGACCAACAGCACACAACCCAGTAAATACATAACACTTACATACTACAATTCCAATACACATAAAATTGCAAACACATTTAGGAAACAAAATTATAAAGTAGCTTACAGAACCAACAACACCATTAGAAAACACATAAACAATACTAACAAAGACATTGACACATACAGCAAAACAGGGGTTTACAAATTAAATTGCAATGATTGTCAACAATTCTACATCGGCCAGACGGGAAGATCTTTTTCTTCCAGGTTTTCTGAACATTTAAAAGCCCTCACCACAAACTACATACATTCCACATTTGCCACACATTTACATAACGAAAACCACAGCTACACAAACATAGAACACAACATGGAAATATTACACTACTTACCAAAAAGTAGAAAACTAAACACAGCTGAACAATTTGAAATATACAGATATCACACACTACAACCAAACAACATATTAAATGAACAGATACATTACAAATCACATACACTATTTGACACACTGATCCACACACATAATTCGAACCTCAGCGCCAACCCCTTCCCACCATCAACCCCCACCACACACTCCATTCCGTAACGGTTATTCTGTAATCGACAGTTAGTACTCAACCCACTGAAGAAGAGAAACAACATCTTGAAACGTTTAGGAAGTGACAATAGTAAGTTCATAAGTGAAAGTATATATATATTATTAAATTAATAAGTGAACGAAGAGGATGCAACAACAAGATAATTTGTATTATTTCATCATCTACTCAGTTTGTGAACACCAATATTGAAAGGTTATTGTTAAGGTTTATTTTCTATAACACTAAAACTTGCACTTTCTCTATTTATTCCTTGATTTTGATTCTAAATAGTTATATAGTTTTACTAGAATCAAGAAATCTATTTATAGATTATAATGAAGATTTGTCTTTGGTGTTATATTATTATCTCACATTTGTTCACTTTCAATTCTTACTCTATACACTTTTTTGGTTTACATTTATTGTACATGTGGTTTTTACCTTTGATATTTTGTCATACGTTGATTTATTATTATTATTATATTTATTTAGGGGTTTGGTTTTTTTTATAAGAGCACTCCTTCTTCTTGTGGATGCTGTCTTGTTCTTGTTTCTTCATTGATTCCTCCTCTTCTTCTGGTTTCTTATAAAATTATTTTCTTCATCTTCTTGTGGATGTTTCTTCATTGGTCCATTCTGTTCTTCTTATTTCTTATAACACATTTTCTTCATCTTCTTGTTGTGGGTTTAGTCATTTTCTGGGTTTCTTCCTTACCTACTCCTATCCTACCTGGGTATTACCTGTTTTCTCATATTTAGCTTTTAAATTGGTTTTGATGATTCATCACTCCTTGTAACATTTGTTTTACATAAACTTTTATTTTAATCAATGATTGTATTCCACGGTGGTTCTTAATTAATTCTTTATTTTAATTTGCTTTCTCGGATTTAATTATGTTATTATTTTATTTCTATGATCATTTTACCATTCATTTTTATGGGCTTATCTGTCATGCTACAATCTATACGGAAAAACCTTAATGTTGACAAAATGCTCATAATGAGAGAGCGGCATAGGCACACTAAAGAGAATCGAACTATGGTGCCCCAGAAGAACATATGCAAAAAATCTTCTACATGAAATAAAGGGGAAAGCTAACAAAAAGGAAGGACACATTTCATTGGGAAAGTCTTACAAAGACCGCAAGAAATGCAGAGAGGCAAAGAATAAAAGTCCACCTCAGGCAAAAACTAACACCATGAGCAACTCAGTGGTAATCATGCATTGGAATGCCAGATCGCTTAATAAAAAGGCAGACAATCTCAAAAGAACTATACTAGAGAGCAACGCAAACATAATTTGTATTCAAGAAGCATCTCTAAGCAAAACCCATAAGCTGAAATTCAAAAATTTCAACATGTTTAACCTGCCAAGGGAGAACAGTAATGGTGGTGGATTGCTCTCTCTGGTACACGAATCGCTTCATGTCGCGGACTGTTCCACAGAACTTGATCAAAACCTGGAACTCATGAAACTGAAAATCAGAGTCCACAAAGACCTAACCTTTACCTTGGTAAATGTCTACATACCTTCGCAAGGTATTCATGGAGAGCTTCTTGACCATATCATACCATCCACTACAAATTATGTGATTGTTGGCGACTTTAATAGTAAGCACAGAAGCTCGAACATTGGACCGGAGAATTGGAATGGACCAGGCCTGTTTGAGTGGATACAAAAGCACGATATAATCCTCCTGAGCAAAAACAAGAAACCAACATATCAGTCCCCAGCCATAGGGGCTTTAAGCACACTGGACCTGGCCTTGGTATCCCAGAACCTGCAGAAATTTGTAAACAACTGGCAAGTTGGCGACAGTCTGGGAAGTGACCATTTTCCTACATTCTTCCAAATCACCCTCTCAAGGGTGCCGGTGCAGAACCCACACTTAGTACATAACATATTCAATATCAAAAAAGCTGACTGGGCAGTCTTTACAGCTCTAACAAAGGTGGCTAAAGGTGGGAAGTGCACGGTGGATGAGATTGGAAAAGCGCTACTTGAAGCAGCTGAAAAGGCGATTCCAAAAAACAAGCATCCCCAAGATCAAAACCACATGAATAGCTGGTGGAATGAGGAGAAAAAAGCACTGAGAAAGAAACGGTCTAAAGCAAGGAAAAAATGGAAAGCAACGCGTTCTAGTGAATATCGAAAACAGTTCAACAAGTGGAATGCTACCCTTCATAAGGCCATATTGGCAGCAAAACGGACATCGTGGCGGGCTTTTGTGGGTTCTATGAATGCAAATACCCCAAGCAGCACAATCTGGAAAAGATTTAGATCTATTGATGGGAAAGCAGGGAAAAAGATAAATCAAGTAAAAAATGGAAGAGGTGTTTGGCTGCAAAAGGATTCAGAAAAGGCAGAAGCATTCAATGATCACTACAAGTGCAGAGCTGGACGAAAGGTTTCATGGCCGAAACTACTCACTCACGAGGAAATGGGATTATCGGCTACGTTCGAATTGGCATTCTTTGATGATGATGAGGCAAATGCACCCTTTACAATGGCATAATTAAAAATGGGGATCTCTAACCTGCACAGCATAGCACCAGGTGCCTATAACATTCATAACGAAATGTTAAAACACTGTGCACCAGAATTCTTGGAACAAATCCTACAACTCTTTAATACAATCTGGAAAACCGGTAACATTCCACAGTTATGGAAAGCAGCACAGATTATCCCTATTCTAAAGCCAAATAAAGATTTGACAGAGATTAACTCATACCGCCCAATAGCTTTAACATCCTGCTTGGGGAAGTTTCTAGAAGGACTAGTGAACTACGCCTAATATGGAAAATTCAAACAGCTTAAATAACTGCCAGTTTGGGTTCCGGAAACAGAGGAGCACAAATGATGCGCTACTCTACTTCACAGACAAAATCTATGAGGGGCTCCAAAATCAGAAATCAACCATTGCCATCCTGATTGATTTTGAGGCTGCATGTGACAAGATACCTCATAAAACCATTTTACTAAAATGCATGAAACTAGGTATAAAAGGTAAACTCCTCCAATATCTGTCAAATTTCCTAGGGAACCGGCAAATAAGAACCGTAGTTAATGGTCAAGGTTCTGGCAGTGCAACAGTGGAAAATGGCATTGTGCAGGGCTCTGTTATCAGCCTGACTCTGTTTAACATCGCAATCCATGACATCGCGGACAACACTCACCCAGATGTCCATAATATCATATTTGCTGATGATGTCACTTTCTTTACATCAGATGAAGACCCCGAGAGAGCCAACCTTCATGTGCAACAAACCGCCCAAAAAGTGGCAAAATGGTGTGAAAAATGGTCCCTAAAAATCTCAGCTGAAAAAACAGAGAGCGCTTTCTTTACCAGGAAAAACAACCATGTGGGGTTCATTCCAAAACTAGTCATTAATAACACAAATATTAAATCTAATGAATGTCCAAAATTACTGGGAGTCAGCCTAGATAAGAAGTTACGATGGAAGACCTATATTGAGCGGGTGGTGGATCAATGTGCAAACTGCCTAAACACCCTGAAAGCTGTAGCAGGACGAAAGTGGGGCGCAGACACGGTTACACTGAGATCATTCTATCTGTCGTACATCAGAGCAAAAATGATGTATTGCAGTGAGGTGTGGGGGTCAGCTGCAACAACCCATATCAACAAACTGCAACTGCTTCAAACAGCAGGTCTTAGGACCTGCCGTGGCTGTCCGAAAACCACGCCATTGGCTGCAATGGAAATAGAACTCAATATTTACCCAGTTGACCTGTATATAAAAAAACAAACATAGTTAAAAAATCTGAAAAACCAAACTCTGCTGACTACTCACCCGCTGTCAACCTTGCGGGGAAACAGAGTAAAACAGTCTTTTGCAAGTAGGATTGGAGAAATGAGGCTCAGATTGTCAGAGAGCTCTCCAGAACCGATACCTGTCTGCTACTTGGAACCACCATGGATGATCATTGACAACAAAATGAAAGTAGACTTCCCATCGAAACTCACAAAACAGGACCCAGGAGAAGTGCTGAGACAAGAGTTTCTTGCACTGCTAAATGACCAGTACCAGGAGTATACCAAAATCTATACAGATGGATCAGTAGACCTTAAAGAATCCAAATCTGGTGCCGGTTATTACATACAAACAGGCGAGAGCTACTTCATTCCATGCAGTTCCGTTTCAAGCCTGGATGCTGAATTACTAGCAATAAACGCTGCGTTTGACACAATGGTTGCAGATGGAGGCTCAGAACATCTGTATACTGACCAACTCAAAGGGTGCCATAGAAAGCCTGAAGAGACCCCATCCAAATGACTATTGTAACGTAGCAGTTTTTGTAGAGGTTTTAGCGAAAACTTTGTATGTGGCCTATTGGGTGTTCGTCTTATTTAATTAAGCCCCAATGTTGTAAGCGCCAATCTGTAACGTACTGCTAAGAGTGTATTGCAATTACGGGTTTCGTTAATTCAGCCCCCAATGTTGTGTTCGCTAATCTGTAACTTAGCAGTTTTTACTTTAGAGGTGTTAATGTTTCCGCCTCTCCGCAGTCGCCACTTATGAATTATAATGACCGAAGTTTAAAAATAAAGTAGTTGGTAATGTTACTCAATCTAAACAGAAATCGAGAGTGTGTGATTTGGGTCAAGTAGGGAAGTTGTTCAGCCTTATGTTGAAGAGAGATTAAGTACTGATTGTTTACATTCGGTTTAGACGATTTCTGAAATTTTTCAAATTGTTCGCCGTGAATTAAATCAGCTGATTGTGAGACGAGTCTCCACTCTTAGTTCAACCAGGCTACACTATGGCAAAGTATGACCCGATGGGTCGATCTCTTCTATTTTATGCTGAAATCTATTACAACTACCCGCTAAAAAAAATATAACACATTTTTATTATTCAATACCAATTTTTTCAATAATATTTATTATTTATATTATTGGTTTTTTTCTCTGCCGCCCAGATACAAATATCACAATCGATCTCTCCTTAATTAAAACAAATATCGACTTCATCGAGTAAACATGGAATTGTCAAAAGAAAAAAACATATATGGTTTTGTTACCAAATTTTATACTATTTTTAAAACATCGATCAATATATAATTCTTAATATTTCCCCAGGGTTAAGGGTAAGTTCTTTTTGTTATGAGATGGTCAGAAATGGATAATAATACTACGCTTTACAAATTACTTATTTTTTGCGTACCGTATCACTTATTATATGATATATAATTACCTTAATATCCACTTTAGCGATACACAGTTTCGTCACTGATGACGCGTTTCGGGACTAAGTCCCATCCTCAGATACATAATTAATAAATTAAAATATTAAAATCACGACCATGATACTGGTCAAGTCAAAATAAATAAAATAAATTATAAATCGCATGTAATAAGTTTTGCTAACCACGGCTGGAGCTCCCGCATGCGTTCACCCGCAACCGCGATTGTCACGCGACTCAAATAAGTTTTGCTAACCACGTGACAAAAAAGTCGCGTGACAATCGCGGTTGCGGGTGAACGCATGCGGGAGCTCCAGCCGTGGTTAGCAAAACTTATTACATGCGATTTATAATTTATTTTATTTATTTTGACTTGACCAGTATCATGGTCGTGATTTTAATATTTTAATTTATTAATTATGTATCTGAGGATGGGACTTAGTCCCGAAACGCGTCATCAGTGACGAAACTGTGTATCGCTAAAGTGGATATTAAGGTAATTATATATCAGCTTTACAAATACCGAAAAATATTAAAAATTTTGTTTATCTTTCGTTTAGTACGTACTTCCAGAAATGTCCGTAAGAGAGCAACGTGCGTTTGTTTACTTCAGAACATTATAATGATTAATTTTGACTAGTTTTTTGTTCTATACCACCATTCGGAATGTTTTTCTTCGTTAACTATTAAACAAAATGTTTATATTACCTCTCTTCTTATAGTTCTTACTGGAATGAAGCCTTTTCTCTAGTGATGTCCATCTTGGGTTGTAATTTCATTACCGTCTGGCCCATATTATATCGTCTACTTGCAACATAGCGAAACTAGGCCGAATCATCAGAATGGTTTTCTTTCACTTTTTATTATAGAGTATAACCATTTAATTTTTATAAATAAGGTAGGATTATATAATGTTCATATTGCTTTTTAATTTTGTACTAATTTTGCACTTCTCCAAAGTTTCAAAAAGGATATTTTAATAGAATTGTGGTAGCATCATTTTGTCAACTCGCCAGGTTTAATTTTCAAATTCGATTATTAACAATACTTGTTATTTTAGTCACTCTTAGTAACCCATAATTTTTTTAGTATACAGGGAGTTTGTAATTATTATAAATTTATATTTTATTTACCGAAAAATAATTCTTTTTAATTCCGGTTTCTTTCTCAATCTGGTTTACATAATAGGTTTCTGTTCATTTTCTTATGACCTTATATATAAGTATTTAATATTTTTATTATCTTTAAATGAATTTATATATTATTTATTAGTCTCTCATAGTATTCCTACACTGCACTACTTCCTTCTGCCATTTCCCTCATACAGTATTATTTTAATTTTTTATTATCATTTGATATTTAAATCTTTTATGTTTTTTTAAAATGAACCCTGGATTATCTTATATTATAACACAAATATTTGAAAAAATATAAAATTAACTTAGGTATTACAATTGGTTGTCTATACAATATAAACATTACAATAAATTAACAAAATACATAATCGGTTAGTAGCATTGTAATCTACTATCATCGTTTATAATTCTCCCACCTACAACATAATTCTGTAAGACTGGCTCATATTCTCCTGGAATGCACTTCCATCAATGGCAAGAGAGATAGACTGAGATGACTTATTGGTGACACTGGGAAGCTGGTGGATGTCTTCAGGACCAAGGCTTTATGGGGTCTGGCGGCTGCGGTATACTATGGACATTGGGCCATCGGCATCATTTGATGCTGGATGCCTGGCCCAAGAAGTAAGTAAGTAAGAAGGAAGTTTTTCTAATCTTCATTATTTCATCTTCAAAATGTTGCTTCCAGTAAATTATATAGGCCTACTGGGTACAAAGGAAACGCTGTACAAAATATACCAATGATGCAATGAAAAGGTTACAAACAATGAATGAAACACATCACACTGCCAAACAAAGTATTATGTTGATATGGCACAGACTATAACACAAACTGTGAGTGATGTGCAGTTGTCATGAAATTGTTACTTCCATAACTTTCTTACTGATGCACCTTTGAATATAGGATAGACTAGACTACTACGTACCTGGTTCAATGTTTACACTATGTAGTTCTTTAATCACAGCACAGTCCTATGTTCACATAATTTGTGATAATGTTCACATGAAATTATTTAGAATAAAAAAACCACATTTAGTCAATCAGTTCAGTAAGGTGAAGCAGCGCCTTACATGATGAGCCCTCACTGATTTGTTGCTATATTCCTTAAAGCAAACAGTCCTGGAACATTTTTTAAATTCTACAAATTATTAATGTTACTCCATTTTTGCCAAATTTTATGATATTTGGAGGATGCACTTTCAGACTAAGTCACTCTTTACCTTTTTAACTGGGAACTAAGTTTCAGTGTTAGCTAGAATAACTGGATATGAATTGTTGGAATTCCAGTCACCACTTGAGTGCACACAAAACACACATACATACGAATGTGCCCACTGTATTGCATAAATATTACAAATATAGTATTATTCATATTTTGTTTTGTTATAGTTAAGAGATTATTCATTGAATCTACAGTGATATTAATTGTATATATCTTACTCTTTATTATTTGTGATTTTGTACGGTATTAATTTTCATAGGGTATGACAAAATGTCTTGTTTTAAGTAATAGCATAAATGACTCAGACTCAGAGACAGGATTTTAAGATTGTGTACATTGGATAATTTATCAAGATTGGCATGTTTGTTGCTTCCATGTTCCATAAGGAAATGGAAGTATGGTCATGGTGAAAAAAATCATGTTCAAGATAATGGCTGATTCTGATTGTACTACCCTCAAAACATGAAGAAAAGTCATTTTTCGAAAAGTGTCTGTGTGTAGAATTTTTTCTATGGCAAATGATAACAGCCGCAAATTCAAACAGAATAAAACAATTTTTTGCTTACAGTCCTGAATTGCAGAGTACTCAAATGCTATTGATTTTGGTGAAGATCGGTTAAGAGAAAGGAGTAGTTTACCTGCAACGTTTTATGTTTTAACAAGGGTAATTTTTTTTATCACGAACGATAACTGCTGCACATTCAAACATAATCAAATAATTTTTTGCATACTTATCTGAATTGTAGAGGACTCAAGGCTTTTTGATTTTGGTGAAGATCGGTTAAGAGAAAGGGGTAGTTTACCTGCAACATTTTATGCTTTAACAAGAGAAATGTTTTCATGATGAACAATAACTGCCGTAAATTCAAACAGAATCAAATAATTTTTTATATATCTGCCTGAGTTGTAGAGGACTCAAGGCCTGTTGATTTTGGTGAAGATGGGGTAAGAGAAAGGAGTAATTTACCTGCAACATTTTATGCTTTAACAAGACTAATTTTTTCATGACGAGCGATAACTGCCATAAATTCAAACAGAATCAAATAATTTTTTACATATCTGCCTGAGTTGCAGAGGACTCAAGGCCTATTGATTTTGGTGAAGATCGGTTATGGGGAAAGGGTAGTTTACCTGCAACGTTTTATGTTTTAACAAGAGTAAAGTACTTAATTTTGATAAATAAAGTACAGTGAAACCTCGAAATGCGAGTAACGTGGTCTACGAGTGTTTTGCAAGACAAGCAAAAATTTTAAATAAATTGTAACTTGATAAGTGAGCGAGGTTCCGCAATACGAGCGTCACGTGTGCCTACGTTTTCCCCTCCCCTGAACCTACGTTTTCTCTTTCCTGGGCGATTGTGTGTAATATTCTCCCGCGCTGGACTTCAGTTAGCGTGCCTCGCTCGCATAGTCAACACCGTACGAGCGTATACATGTTTTGTTTCTTTCATTAGTGTTATAATTAGTGTTATAACTGTACTGCAACAATGGGCCCAGTGAAGGAAAAGAAGGCTGAAAAGGCATTCGGTCGGAAGAAGGAGATGATTATGATGGAAGTTAAAAAGGAAATGATCGAAAAGCACGAACGAGGTATGCGAGTGGCTGATATCGGGAGATTTTATAACAAGGCTACGTCAACGATTTGCACAATATTAAAGAATAAAGAAGAAATAAAAGAGCTAGATGCAGCAAAAGGAGTCACAAGAGTATCAAAGCAACGGCCATGTGTTCTGTAAGATGTAGAAAAGTTGCTTCTCGTTTGGATAAATGATAAGCAACTAGCAGGTGATATTGTGACCGAGAACTTAATCTGCGAGAAGGCAAAGACGTTGTATGCCAACCTCATAAGTAAACTGCCATGTAGTACACGTATGTCAACAGAAATCGAAGAAAGCTTCAAGGCCAGCAGGGGATGGTTTGATAACTTTAAGAGGAGAAGTGGCATCCATAGTGTTGCGAGGCACGGGGAGGTTGCAAGTTCGGATGCTAAGGCAGCTGAGGCATTCACTGCTGAGTTCCAGAAGCTCATTGTTACCGAGTGTTACCTGCCGCAGCAAGTTTTTAACTGCGATGAAACAGGACTTTTTTGGAAAAAGATGCCGAAGAGGACCTACATTACAGCAGAAGAGAATGCAATGCCCGGTCACAAGCCCATGAAAGACCGTTTAACCCTGTTATTGTGTGCTAATGCTAGCGGGGATTTAAAAGTAAAGCCCCTGCTTGTGTATCATTCCAAGAATCCACGAGCCTTCAAGAAATGCAAGCTGCAGAAGAGCCAGTTAAATGTTATGTGGAGGTCCAACACTAAGGCTTGGGTCACTCGTACGTTCTTTGTTGAATGGATGAACGAGGTCTTTGGTCCTGTAGTGAAGAAATACGTTTTAGATAATAATCTGCCGCTCAAAGTCTTGCTGGTTATGGACAATGCTCCTGCTCATCCTCCAGGCCTTGAGGACGACTTACTGGAGGAATTCAAGTTCATTAAGGTTAAGTTCCTTCCTCCCAACACTACTCCACTACTCCAGCCTATGGATCAGCAAGTCATTTCGAACTTCAAGAAGCTATACACCAAAGCACTATTTCAGCGATGCTTCGAAGTGACCGAAGGAACAGACCTTACCCTCCGAGAGTTTTGGAGAAATCATTTCCACATCGTGAACTGCCTGAAGATCATCGATAAAGCATGGGATGGGGTCACCAAGAGAACTCTCACTTCTGCTTGGGGAAAACTGTGGCCTGACTGCGTTCTTGGACGTCACTTTGAGGGTATTGCTGGTAAAAATTAGCTGCCGATTGTCGATGAAATTGTGTCCTTAGGGAAGACCATGGGGCTGGAGGTGAATGACGCCGACATTCAAGAGCTGGTGGAAGAACATAGCCAGGAACTGACCATCAACGAACTGATGGACCTGCATCGCGAACAACAAGAGGAGGTTATGGAGGAGATCTCGTCCGGTGAAGAGGAGGAGGAAAAGTCAGAGGAATCTCTCACTTCAAATGAGATTCGGGAGAAGTGGAAAATGTGGGAAACGGTGCAAAATTTTATACAAAAACACCACCCGAATAAGGCTGTAGCAATGCGAGCGATGAATCTGTTCAATGACAATGCAATGTCACATTTTCGTGAAATCCCCAAAAAGAGGCAAAAGCAACAGTCATTGGACAGGTTCCTTGTTAAAGTTGCACGAAAAGAAAACAATTCTAGTGAGCCAACAGATAGCAGTGATTCCGTTAGTGAAATTCGTGATACACAATAACCCTTCTCATGTCATCTCTCTCGTCTCCCTCACACCAACAATGGCTCTATTGTAAGGTAAAGTGCAGTTTAATTTGTTTTACGTTATACTGTATTTTGTATTAGAAATTTTATGCGAATAAATATTTTTGTGTTGTGGAACGAATCATCCGCGTTTCAATTGTTTCTTATGGGAAAATTTGCTTTGATATACGAGCGCTTTGGATTACACGCACGTTCCCGGAACGAATTATGCTCGCAATTCAAGGTTCCACTGTATCCTGATAAGAAGATCATAATAATCCACTGTAGAAACGTAGATGAAATATCTATAAATGAAGAGGCTAGTTGAACGGGGTGGGGGTAATATTCTATAAATGAAAATTATAGTCGGAGGGGGAGGGGATAATTTTTTATGTGTACTACGTTATTGGCAACAAAGAAGTAGTTTGTTGTTAAAATTCCTTCCCGGGCTGTTTGGCCATAGTGCAATGTTTTCTGAAAAACCAGACGTTTCGACAGTGCCAACGACTGCCATCATCAGTGAAAATAGAGTGCGATAACGTGTGGTAGTATATGTTAGTGACCACAGTACTGTAGTTAAGGCTGAAGAAATAAGTAGAAAGAAGTAACTTAGTTTTGTATTGAAATATTTCATTTCGAAAATGATTTTAAATATAAATCTTAGAACATGGAAGTCATGTATGGTTCCCCATACCGATATTTTAATATTGGCACCAGTACTGGCATTTGATGGAGAAAACAAGGAAAAAAGAACACAGAAGCAAACATTAAGCTGCATGTGTTTTAATGGCACAAGTACCAAGTATTCTTGTATTTTGTTGTCCATGACGTGACCATTGATTAACTAATTATAAGTATAATACTACTGACTCAAAACACTAAGTTTTTTATTGGTAAAAATGTAAAATTTTTACTTTATAGCCTGAATCAGTTTTAGTTTATTATAAGCTTTGTCAGATTCTGCCCATCTTGTGTTTGGTGACGGTGCCATCATTTGAAAGATCGATGTTGTGTGATATGTCCGAATAATATGTGTGATTTGAATTGTGTCTGTTTGTTTAGGATGTCGTTTTTGTGCTTTTGAGTGTTTGTATATTTCTAGTTGCTCAAGAGTGTCTAATTTTTGACCTTTTGTGTTTACGTGTAGAACATCCATGTTGTTTTTTATGTTTGTGTATGTAAACAGCAACATGGATATTCTACACATACACCCAAAAGGCCGAAAACTAGACACTCTTGAACAACTAGAAATATACAAACACATAAAAACGACATCCTAAACAAACAGACCAATTCAAATCACAAGTACTATTCAAACATATCACACCGCATACACACAACATCGATCTTTCAAACAATTTTTATGGTTTTATGTAATTGTGTTTATGTTCACAATAAATTGTACTTGCCAAGTGTGTTCATTACACATTTCTATTCCCTTTTAAACATTTTAAATGTGGGGCTTTTTTGACAAATACTTTTTTATGTCATCAAATTAAATAAAATAGCTTAAACTTGAATGATTAATCAAAATATATTTATCTGTCAAATCTTTTTTTTTATTTTTGCAGGAAAGACAATGGAATATTCACCATCTGTGAACACCTCATGCAATTCTTTCTTATGTTAAATTTATGAAAATCTTAGGTTTGACTAATTTTTCTCAATTTTAAAACTAGTAATAACTAATAAATTACTTATGATAGTAATAATGAAATAACAATAATGAGTAAATTAAACACTTTCTTAAAACAACCATCAACAAATTTTTATTATTTTTTGTCAAGCAAACAAGAAAAAAGTACACAAAGCTAAGTATGAGGAAGCAAATAACAAATCTTATAACAATTTAAAATCTTACTTGTGTCCATTGTATAAGATTACACTAATTCAGCAATTCCTTCCATGTCACAGTCACTATCAGAGCTGTTGCTGTCCATGTCCAACCTGTTACATAATGCGGAAAAAGTGTACGCCATTACAGAACCTTCTACATATTTCTCAGCTGTTCCTGTGGAATCCAGCTGTATGTTGTGTGCATACGTGATTCTCAACGCGTTAGCTAGACTGTGCCAAAACTTCACCGACCACACGAACTGTGTCAAGGCCGCAATCAATTACGCTCTAGTGTTTACCGTATTTCTGCTGCGTAGTATAGACTATTCTGGAATTTCAGCGGGGTATAAATACAAGCACCAAGTGATGCTTAGTTTAGTTTTAGTGGCGATTTATTCCAGTGCAGTTAGAAGTATTGTGGCGAAGTGTTAAGTGTTTTATAATTGTGTGAGACTTTACTAGTTGGCATTATGATTGCATGTGAACAATTTTTATTTGATTTGTTGTAAGAGACTATCTTGTTCATTATGAACTGTTTAATTGTGATAATTAAAACTGTCTTGTGTCTTGTGTTTTGTTTTCCACTGTACTATACGATGATTAGTGGGACCATCTTAACAGTGGGTCAGAAGTGCGACAGAACTGTTAACAGTGGACACTTTGTAAAAGACTAGTGTAATTTGTACTTAATCTGTAAACATGGATGCCAATCAGATGATGGAAAATTTCCAGGCGCTGCTGTTGCAGACGGAAAAACGACAGGATGAGAAACACAGACAGGAGGCGGAAGAAGCGGAAAAATGACACGATGAGAAACACTGGCAGGAATGAGAAGATGCTGAAGAACGGCAGAAAGTACTGATGCTCGAGTTGGAAGGACGACAGGCGGAGAAACGGAAGCGCGAAACAGAAGACATCAAAGAGTTAATACAGGAGCAAACGCAGACAGAAGAACAAACCACTGCAGAGTTGAGTCTCCTAAGAGGTGAGCTAAATAAACAAGTTAGTAGAATATCAGAGGTACCAGAATCAATGACATTAAAAATAGCTGAAGTAGAAAAATCTGTCTCGAGTGTTGAAGAATCGATGTCTACAATAATATCTGTCATAAAAGAATCCATGTCAAATAAAATATCTGCAGTAGAAAACTCAATGGCAAACATTAGAGAACAAATTAAAAGTGAAGTTGAGCAATTCATGAAGATACAACCAAAATAAATTTCTGAACAGACTGTACCAATGATAAAGACAGAAAAGACAATAGAGAAAGTCACCTTGCCTGTGGTTGGGACAGTTCATGTGAAGGCTCCAACCTTTGACGGAACCACACACTGGGCAACGTACTTTAGATAATTTGAAGCTGCTGCATGCGCAAATAATTGGACAGATTCACTTGTTCTCGCATTAAAAGGACCCACCCCAGAGATACTACAGAAAGTGCCAGCTGACAGCCAGAACACCTATGCCAAATTGATAAAAGCTTTAGAATTAAGGTATGGTGATAAACATTTCCGAGACGTGTACTGCACTCAGTTGAGAGCAAGGAGACAGCATTGCGGGAAGAGTCTTCAAGAGTTTGAAGCAAGTATCGACAGACTAATTAGATTGGCCTATCATTAAGCGCCAGAAGATTTTTGAACGAGTTTTGCGATGCAGACATTTACTGATGGTGTCCGAGATAATGAACTACAGCAAGTGTTATGGATGGCAAGACATCAGAATAGTGCGGATGCCCTGGTACATGCTTTGCAATTCGAGGCTGCCAAGTCAGCGTCAGGTTGGACAAGTCATAAAGTGCGTGCTAAAAGATCTCATGCTAATTGTCATACGTTTAGTAAAACCTGACGAGGGAATAATCGAGCCTTCATCAAGTGCTTGGTATTCTCCGGTAGTTCTGGTAGCGAAGAAGGATGGTGGATTGCGTTTCTGCGTAGACTACCATAGGTTGAATGACGTGACAAAGAAAGATTGCTATCCATTACCTCGCATTGAAGATATACTTGATACGCTGTCCGGAGCACAGTGGTTTTCCACATTTGACCTGAAGAGTGGATATTGGCAAGTAGGTCTTCATCAAGAAGACAAGGAAAAGACCGGTTTCTTGACCCCAAGTGGCTTATTCCAATTTAACATCATGCCAGTTGGACTCTGTAATGCTTCGGCAACATTCGAAAGATTGATGGATCTGGTACTTCGAGGCCTGACATGGAAGACTTGCCTTGTTTATTTAGACGATGTCATAGACATCAGGAAGACTTTCAAAGACCATTTGGAAAACCTTAAGGAGGTTCTAACTAGAATTCACGGTGCCCAACTGAAGCTTAGGCTGAAGAAGTGTTCTCTATTCCAGAAGGAAGTACAGTATCTGGGCCATCTGGTTTCGGTAGCGGGTGTTAGCATGGATCCTAATAAAGTAGACACCGTATGAGACTGCCCAATTCCGAAGAGTAAACACGAAGTTCAGAGTTTCCTGGAGTTATGCTCATATTACAGACGTTTTGTTAAAGGCTTTGCAGCTATTGCTAAATCACTACATGAGCTAACAGAAAATAAACGAAACTTCCAGTGGTCGAGACAGTGTGACCAAGCATTTAGGACTTTGAAAACTGCATTCTGTTTGCAGCCAATTCTCGATTTCCCAGCTTCCGAAGGGAAGATATTTGGAGCACTTCCATAAATACCTCTATGAAAGGGAGCTTTCACTACCCACCGACCATGCCACGTTTGCATGGCTCTTGAGATTTAAAAATCCGGAAAGGCAGTTGGCAAGGTGGCTCGAACGTCTGCAAGAGTACAACTTCAAAAGTAAAATATCGGTGGGGGCACCTGCATGGTAATGCAGATGGCTTATCATGAAGACTGTGACCAGAAGACTGCCCGATTGCCACAGAAAGGAAGAACAAAACGCAAGCAAACATGTTCAAGCCATCACTGTAATTTCCTGACAGACAGCCGGACGACACAAGATTGTCGACAAGAACAGATGACTGATGAAGACATTGGACCAATCTTGAGAGCAAAATAGGAAGGTCGCTGCCTGGATTGGCAACATATCTGCCATGGTTTGGAAGTAGGGATCCCATACGTCCCGGTTTTCCCGGGACAGTCATGGATTTTTAACCTTTGTCCCGGTGTCCCGACAAATCATTTTGGGACGCTAAAATGTCCCGGTTTTTTAGAAATACAAAAAAACATATACGGTTATTTTGAATTTCCCGATGAACTGTTGGTCAACCTGACTACGATTCGTTAGAAAGATTTGTTCGTTTGTTTGCGTCATTCATTTTCGTTCGCATGTTTAGTGTTGAGTGTTATAGGTTATCGTTTTTTGTATTCAAAATAATTGCAGGCAGTTTAATGTTCAAACTATTTAGTGAAGTTTAATAAAAAAAGCAACAAAATGCCAAAGAGAAAGTGTGTTTTCAGTGAAAATTTAAAGGCGCAGTTCCCATTTATAAAAGAAACTGCTGACTGTCCCAAAGACAAAGTGGAATGTGATATCTGCCATGCGGTATTTAGTGTGAGCCATGGAGGTAAATCGGATATCGTTGATCACGTTAGTACAAAAAAACACATGACTGCCATGACTGCAAAATGTTCTACCTAACAGATAACCTCGTTTTTTAGAAACAAAAATATGTTAGCTGAAGAAATGGATCTGGCTGCAAAAGAGGCAACATTTGTTTACCATTCTGTTAAACATAATCACAGCTTTCAATCTATGGACTGTAGTTCAAGAATTTTAAAACAATTTATGAATAAAACATTTAGCTGTGCTCAAAGTAAGTTCAAGGCCATAACTGTGAATGTTTTATATCCCCATGCAAGAAATAAAATATTGGAAGACCTGAAAAGAACTAACTTTGCTTGCATATCTATAGATGCTTCAAATCATATTGATCTGAAGATAGTGCCTATAATAGTGAGATATTTAATTCCTGAGAGAGGAATATGTACAGAAATTTTGGAATTTTCCAATCTTTCTGGAGAAACTTCAGATCTTCTGGTTGATCATATTTTTCAGGCTGCAGAAAATTGTGGTATTGTTGATAAAATAATTGGTATGTCAGCAGACAATACAAATACAAATTTTGGAGGGATGAAAAGGAAAGGAAAAAATAATGTTCTTTACAAGCTTGAAAAAAAATTGAATCAAAAAGTAATTGGTGTAGGCTGTGCAGCTCATATAGTCCATAACGCAGTTCAAACTGCTGCAGATGTCTTACCAGTAGATATTCAGGGAATTATTAGAAAGGTGTTTCAGTACTTCCACCAGTTCACAGTACGTGTGGAACATCTTAAATTGTTTTGTGATTTTGTGGACATTGAATACAAAACTGTTCTAGGAGCCAGCAACACCAGATGGCTATCACTTCAACCTGCTCTTAATCGTTTCGTTGATATGTATGAAGGACTTAAGTCATATTTTTTGAGCCAGGACAAATGTCCACATGTTTTGTATGAATTTTTTAATAACAGAAAACATTTTGTCTTCTTCCTGTTTCTAAAAGCTAAGTTGAAAATGTTTTCGGATGCAATTTTAAGAATTGAGTGAGAAGAAGCCACTGGTTTTGAAGTTAAAAAAGAAATTGATGTACTGATCATGAAACTCAATATGCGACAAAAAGAATTTTTTCTCACTGGAGATGTGAAAGAAGAACCGAAAACTCTTCTTGAAGAGGATCTGATCACTGAAGATTTATTCAAGAAATACATCGGTGACTTTTATACTACTGCAATAGAATATATTAAGGAGTGGTCCAGTGATCATTTCAGTGTGTTCACTAAAATGGAATGGGTTTCCTTGAATATTTCCTCCTTCACATGGGAAAAAATATCCGGATGTGCAGAAGAAATTAAAAAAATTCTGCCAAACCTTGAAATCAACGATGAAATTCTGTTTGATGATTACACCCATGTCAAGATGTATGCTGATGAACATAAGATTAATGAGTGGAATAATTCTTGCTGCAAGATTGAAGAAAGGTGGAGAGAACTCTCTGCACATTTTAAGAAGGAAAACATTGCATGCAGAGAGTTAGTGATACTTGTAAGTTTTAGTCTAACTTTGCCAGGCTCTAATGCGTCAGTTGAGAGAATTTTTTCTTTAATGAATTCGGTGTGGACACACGAGAGAAACCGGCTCCAGCTAGACACAGTCCAGTCAATTTTAACCATTAAGACACATTATAAACATTTGTCTTGCTCAGAGTTCTATGAAATGATCTCTGGAGACCAAAAGCTCCTAGAAAAAATTCATTCATCTGCCAAGTACTATGCTATCAGTGTGCAGGACGTCAAAGAAAAAAAAAAAACAAATTCAAGCAGAAGAGCCATCAGCCTCAACATCAACAAGCTCAAGTAATTAATATAGAAGTAACAGAACATGGTTTAGTGAGAAAAAAAAACATTATTTGACATCACATTATTATTTAAACTTTTTTTTTTAATTTTTCTGATTTTTATATTGAAATAAAGTATTATGAATAATGGTATTTTGCTTTGTATGAGACCCCCCCCTGCTCAATCATAATTTTGTGTGTGTAAGTGTCCCGGTTTTTCATTATAAAAATATGGGATCCCTATTTGGAAGTGCTGAAGTGCTACTGGGCACAATGGGAATCTCTTACCTTAGAGAACGGATTGCTGAAAAAAGGGTTTGGGAAAGTGCAGATGGAATGTCTGGAGGCCATCTTAGTGTTAACAAAACCCTTGACAAAATACAGAAGGGATTCTATTGGCTTCATCTTTGCCATGACATAGAGGAATGGGTTCGAACATGTGAAATATGTGCTGCAAGCAAGGGCCCACAAACCAGAAACAGGGGAAAAGGCAGTATAACTTTGGCCTGCCTTTTGAGAGAATTGCCATAGACATTGCTGGACCATTCCCAGTTACTGACGATGGAAACTGGTACATCATGGTTATAGGTGACTACTAAGTGGGTGGAAGCCTATGCAATTACTAATCAGGAGGTTACCTCTGTGGCAAAGGAGTTAGTTCACAACTTCTGTTGCTGTTATGGAGCCCCTATGGAAATCCATATGAATTAAGGGAGGAATTTCGAGTCAGGAGTGTTCAAAGAATTATGCCACCTACTCTGAATTCAAAAGACCAGGACAACACCTCTCCATCCTCAGTCGGACAGAATGGTTGAGAGGTTCAATGAGACACTCGAGCAATATCTTTCGAAAGTTGTTGACGAGAACGAAACAGACTGGGACCAAAGTATACCACTATTCCTCATGGCATATAGGTCATCAGTGCACGATGCAGCCAGCATGACTCCAGCAAAATTGGTGTTTGGGCGGGAGATTCGTCTTACTGGAGATGATGTTTGGATCACCTGAGACTCAGACCCAAGAGCCACAGAACTATTCCTCGCAATTAGAAAACCAACTGCGAGAAATGACTCGCTTGATAAGAGGATGGCTGAAGATAGCCAGTGATAAAATGAAAACTTGTTATGACATTCACAGCATTAGTGTGGGTTTCCAAGAAGGAGATCAGTTTGGTTGTTCAACCCAAAGCACCGTTGTGGTCGCTCACCTAAACTTCAGACTAACTGGGAAGGACCTTACACTGGAAAAAGAATAAACGATGTAGTCTATCGGATTCAATAGGAAGGACAGCGAAAGTTCAAGGTCATCCATTTAGATCACCTGGCCAAGTATTACTTCAGAGATGGTTTAGCAGTTTGGGACGAACAGGCTTAAGGAGGAGACAATGTTACCTAATGTGGAAAAAGTGTACACCATTACAGAACCTTCTACATGTTTCTTGGCTATTGCAGTGGAATCCAGCTGTAATGTTGTGTGCATATGTGATTCTCAACACATTAGCTAGACTGTGCCAGACATCGCCGGCTGCGCGCACTGTGTCAAGGCCACAATCAATTACGCTCTAGTGTTTCCTTTATTGCTCCTATGTAGTATGGACTATTCTAGAATTTTAGTGGAGTATAAATAGAAGCACTCAGTGATGCTTAGTTCAGTTTTAGTGGTGATTTATTCCAGTGCAGTTAGAAGTATTGTGGTGAAGTGTTATGCGTTTTATATTATGCGCGACTCCACTAGTTATAGTATTATTGTTATATTAACAATAGCATTATTGTTATTTCGTGTGAACAATTTTTATTTGATTTGATGTAAGAGACTATCTTGTTGATTACGAACTGTTTAATTGTGATAATTAAAACTGGTTATTTGTGACTTAATTGGCGTCTTGTATTTTGTTTTCCACTGTTACCATACGACGATCAGGGAGACCATCATAACATTATCGAGGTTTCTGATGAAGGACTCCACAAAATTGTCTATGTTTGGTCCCAGTGACGCGTGTTACTCTTCCACTTCCTGAACATGTTTTATTTTAGGTTTCCACTCTTCAGGTCCCATTACAGTAAACTTCTCCTCACACAATCTTCTCACTTCGTTTAGACTGAACAAAATGTTCTGTCTTGCAACAAATCTTTTCACCACAGCCAAAATTAGTTCGATATCGTTGAGGTTGGGATGATAGGGCAGGAGGCGTAACACTTCATGCCCTTCACTTTCCAAAATGTCATTCAAAACATATATTTTGAATTTCCCCTTATACACTTTAATAAGTTTATAAAGCTGCGGTATCAGGATGGTTTCTGGACAAGGAATCCCCTTTCTAATCAACCATTATCTAATCCCCTTTCATCTCATCTTTCTTGCTATTTGATGTGGGTGCTTTTCCTACTTTAATGTTATGATAAAGGGCGTTATCAATCACAAACACTGATTGAGGTTCTAATTTTGGAAGGACCTTTTCACGTATCCACTTCATGTAATGTTCCTTACAGCCATGGGTATAAATTTAGCCATTCAGTGACGGTCCAGTTAGTTATTGTTGGGCGATTACACTGTGGGTTTAAGTAGTGATTTACACAGTGGGGTTCGAAGTATTGTGGCGAAATATTACGTGTTTTATAATTGGGCGGGACGATTGTAATACAATTGTGTTTTATATCAGTTGAAATTTTTTATTGCGTGTGAACAATATTTATTGATTTGTTGTAAGAGACTGTCTTGTTAATTACAAACTGTTTAATTGTGATAATTAAAGCTTGTGATTAGTGTCTTGTATTTTGTTTTCCACTGTACCATACGATGATCAGTAAACACTCGTAATAGTATCTTCTTCTGATAGTTCCTATCTGCTTCAGATGTTGGATATCATACAGACTATTTTAACTTTCTGGACTGCTGTACGGAATAAGTCCATTGTACTCATGCCAAACCAGGTCCTTAAATTTCCCAACCATGAGATTCTTGGTCGCCCAACTCCTGTCTTTTCAAGTACTTTTCCCTGTAGTATGGACTGTAATAAGTAAAATCTCTGTTCATTTCTCATGAGATGTCCCAGATACTGAACCTTTCTTACCTTCACTGTGTTAATAACTTCCCTTTCTTTCCTCATCTTTTTAAGAACTTCAACATTAGTTCAATATATAATTTTCTATTATTCATAATTTTTTCCAACGAACCCCCAGTTCTTTCAGGATTACACACACACTCATTTCACTTGTGTAAACTCTATTCTTTTTTGAAGTTCTTTTCTCAAAAGTTCTGCTGTTGGCAATTGTTTTTTATTGTATAAAATTCATGCACCCACAACACCCTGATCGAATTCATGTAGTCCAGTTATAGGTTTCGCTTTCGTTCGCTTCATGTTCAGAGTAACAAATGAAGTAGGCCTATCGCCCTCATTGCAATTTTCAAGTTGTCGTAGTTCCTTGTTTATTTTGGTCACCACACGTTGTAACGAGTAAATAGGGGTACTTCCTTTATTCTTAAAGCCCCTCGTTGGGTTCGTCAATATGTAACGAGTTAACGAGGTCGTACCTGTTAAAATGTATCACACTTGTTTATTTTGTGTATTAGTGGGAATGTAGTGTGTTTGCCTCACACTGGTCGTTACATAAATCGACGTCACTACTGGAGTCCGTAGCGTTGTCAGTGTTACCAGTACAACCTACCTGTTAATTCATAGGGGTTGCAAATCCCGGGTGGCGCCAAATTGTTTCTATTTAAAACAATTAAAATAGTTAAATTCTAAAATGATACATGTGATTAGCATGGACAGCTGGATCGTTCGAATGGTTCCCGCCGCTATATAAGTTGCCGTTTCGTCCACTCGTGATGAACGCTAGTTGGCTGTTGAATAAAACTCGCTAACACACATATACTCTACAAAATCCTATGAAATAACAAGATAGTAATACTCGGTACTGTTTTTTTAATACAAATTTGGTCATCAATAAATATGACAAATGAATTATAAATAATTTGATAACATTTGGCTCCGGCTTAGAGCTTGAAACACAAAAATATCTCAGAGTTGGCAAAATTGATTTCAAAACATTATCGTTTGACGAGATGGCGTCAGTTGCATTTAATAAATTACTATGTTTAAAATCTGGAGTTCTTTGGATCATGAAATAAGACATAAACGTTGGTTACATTAAAAAAGTACACTACCATACCTTATATGTACTTAGAAATTATAATGTGTTTTTACAATTTGTTCGGTAGTGTCGTATTTCTGTTACAAAATTGTGCTCTCAAACAAGGTTATATTTTGATTAATAAAATGTTTTTAAGTAAGTAAATTATGCATTTACACCTTTGAAAGAAAATACTACTTGTTAAATATGTGGAGATATGTTCATCTAAAATTGGATCGTAATTCAAAAAATAGACAAATAAATGATATTTTGATTAATAATAAACTTAACAGCAATGACTGGACAAAGGCTAATTATTTTAATGAATTTTTCAGCACAATAGTATCTAGGCTGAATGAAAGTGCGACTCCTCCTATTCTGCAGCATGAAATACCAGATATATCAATTAATCAGCATATTATGTTTCTAACACCAACAAATGAGTCAGAAGTTTACCAAACTATTCGTGAACTCAAAAATAAACCTGGTGGGTGTGATGAATTTCATGCCTATACAGTTAAGCTAGCTGCTCCGTTCATAACTCCTGCTTTGACTCACATTATTAATACTGAATGTTTTAGTGGATGGTTAGTGAGGATCGGTCAATAATACAACTTTAGTTATTTTGCGTCGACGTTTCGACAATATTTATTGTCATCTTCAGGACAATTGTTGCTGATGCCAAACACACAACTGTTTGGTCACCACAGTTGTGTCAATATGTAACGAGTTAACGAGGTCGTACCTGTTAAAATGTATCACACTTGTTTATTTTGTGTATTAGTGTAACAACAGTTGGTCACAGTTGTGTGTTTGGCGTCAGCAACAATTGTCCTGAAGATGACAATAAATATTGTCGAAACGTCGACGCAAAATAACTAAAGTTGTATTATTGACCGATCCTCACTAACCATCCACTAAAACATTCACTGATTGACGGTCACTAAAAATTTAAGGATTATTAATACTGCTATGATGCAAGGTACATGTCCATATCAATTTAAGAAAGCTGTAATTTGTCCTATATATAAGGAAGGTGTAAAAAGTTTGGTTAACAATTATCGACCGATCGCACTGATATCAAATCTAGCTAAGATTTTTGAAAAAATTATTTTTACCAGATTATTTAAATTTGTAAAGAACCATAACCTGTTAAGTGCTAAACAATTTGGCTTTCTCAAGAAGAAAGGTACAGATGATGCTATAGCCCTACTTAGCAAATTTATTTATGAAAATCTAAGTATTAGCATACCAACTGTTGTAACTTTTTTGGACTACTCCAAAGCTTTTGACACTGTCAATCATGGCATACTTATATCCAAATTACAGAATATGGGAATAAGAGGTGTAAGCTTATCCCTGATAGCCAGTTATTTACATGACAGGACACAAGTTGTAAAGGTGAATGGGACTAGAAGTCAGCCTATTAAAACAAATGTTGGAGTGCCCCAGGGCTCTATATTAGGACCTTTATTGTTTATTTTATATATCAATGACTTACTAGTGTTACAAGATGTATTAATAGCATATGCTGATGATACAGCAGTACCAATGAAAGCAAAGACATGGCCTGAACTTGCTACAGATATGTCAACTAAATTAGATATTATATACTCTTGGCTCTATCACAATAATCTAGTACTCAACATAAGCAAGTCTGTTTTTATCACCTTTGGAAATTATAGAGACTCTGTTCCGCATGACTTTGAAATTAAGATAAATGGTCAAAAATTGAAAAGAGTTAAATCTAGTAAATATCTAGGAATAACATATGACTTTAACATGAAGTGGGATGTACATGTGGCTAACATTGTAAAAAAAACCAAATACTTAGTCTACGTTTTTTACAGACTTAAACAAATTTTATCAAAAAAGCAACTAATACAAATATACTATGGACTATTCCATAGTGTGGCAGGGTATGCTATCATAGGCTGGGGGGGGGGGGTCTATATAAATCATCTCTAGACGCATTGGATCGGCTGCAAAAGTGTATTCTTAAAATTATAGGAGTCAATGAACAAGATTCGAATAAACCATTAAATATTAAACAGGTGTTTGTAGTGAATTCTATAGTTTATCAATACAATGATCTAAAAAGTGAGTTTTTACAAAATCGAATCAACACACGGTATAAAAATATTATATTGCCGCGACACCTATTAAGTATTGGGCAAAGAAGCTATGTGTATTATGCCATAAAATATTTTAATGAATTACCTAATGAACTGAAAAATCTAAGTGTAAATATAAAAGTGCTTAAAAAAAAAAAATCAAAGAAAAAGTTAGGAACATTGTTATTGAATAATCAAAAAAACAGTCTATTATGATATGGACCTTTTTTCTCTTTTTTTTTCATTTATTTATTGAATTGTGTTATAGTACAAACTAAAATTTTGTTAAAATTGAAAAATAATTTATTTTTAATATTTACTATGATCGGTGAGGTAAAACTCACAGTTAGTATTAAGTATATAAATATTAATTCTAAGGACCAACCTATGTACGGGCATATGCCCCCTATAGGTCCTTTATTGTATAATTTTTATTATATGTAAAGGAAAATTGGTAATAAATATTATTATTATTATTATTATTATTATTAAATAGTGAGAAATTTTATCATTTGAAAAATATTTTAAGTAATTTGGGTTTTTGGGATTAAGGAATTTATTCGATACTTATCAGTTCATATCACGTTGAAGTGTAGTCATCGGGTTATTGGATATTCTTCAATTTTGGGCTGGTTTTAAACTTCGAACATCTTTTTCAATCTGGCCTTGGGTTTTTCTCTAATTAATTTATTTAATTTGGTTCCTGGACATCGTTAATTCTTTGTAGATCGACATCTATTTGTCTTTGGTCATCTTGGTTCACTTTTGCGACTTTTTGTAACTATTTAAATTAAAATTTCAATCATTCCAATTTTGCGTGCCGCTTACCCACGCGTCGTTTTTTAGAGTCTATATAATTTAACGGAAAATAAGCCCTCAACGTCTCGTTGTCATAGTAACTGTAATTCTGTGATTGGTTAATTACTTCTTTAAAGACATTGTTACAATATTTGAATTTTTATTCAAATTTATTAAGTATTTTCCTAATGGTTTTATTCCTTTGGGGTAATAAATGACATCACTATTATCTTTCTTTCCTTTCAAAGTTTACAACGATACCTCATAAGGTCATATTCTGTTATACATTAACTATAGTCTAATTATTTGACATTTAATAAATAACATATCTTTCTTAAATTAAACTATTACAATAACAGTTCTGTTTTAAAATAATTGACATATAATTACTGGCCCTTCACTGGTCTTAGATTAGTAAGATTTCTTGTGAAATTGATACAATTTACATTTGAATGTCTTTGGCAGTTAGATGTTTTCATAGTCAAGATTAGCCATGATTGTTTTTTGGTGTATTTCTTTTTAAATTACATTTTGAATTCAGCCTGATGGGCTTCACTTATTTGTTTGTGTTTTAACTACTATTCAACATACATTTTCATTACTCTTCTTTTAAAATATAATAATTAGGTTTATGGACTGTAGGTTCCCTTCAGCCATATTCCTCTTTTAACATTGAACCAACTATTCTTTACAAGTCATTAGTTATTATTAGTTCTAATATTGATTTCTTTCTTTTGTTACAATCTAGAGTGATAAATATTGTCACTTCTCATAAAATTATGAAAGTTAATTCCCCTTTCAACATGGGGTGTTGTATTCTTTGCAGTCTTAATTTTAACAACAAAACTTTAATTCTATTCTACTATACCATGTTAACACAAGTTACTTTTGTCTGGGCTTTCTCCCTGAATAACATCACAAGCTTCCTTTATATTAATTTGGAATACTATTGCTAATTATTTCTAGATATATTAATGTGTACAATGTCACTCCAATCATTGATTGTTCATCAATGTTTTATAAAGTGTTTTCTTACCTATCATTATATTTTTAATGTTTCACATACACTTTCACTATTTTTAGGGTACTTACACTTCACTAAAGCACTTCACTTTGGTTCACTGTTTTGTATTGAGTGTTATTTAATGGGTAATCCCTATACTTTCTCCTACCATTTCTCACTATTTCTTTCTAGCATGATATTTACTATTAATAATATGAGGTTAGTTTTTTTTTTTTTTTAATCTAACCTTTCTGACTGTGTTAGTGTACTTTTTCTGTATTACATTACTTTACAATTGTATTGTCTTTAAAATGGGTACATAGGTTAAATTAATGATAACAATAATATTGGTTTCATCAATACATAATTATTCGAGGTTTATTTACTGTATTCTGTCCTTGAGTATACTATCTTTCCCCTTTATATGTGTGTTAGTTTCCCCTTGGGTTTAACCTGTCTCCTCTTCATTCTTCCTCTTCTTCATCTTCAATAGTCTTCATCTTGGTTCAGTTCTCCTCTTCTTCTCTTCTGGTTTAAATTCTGTTTAATTGTAGGGATCTGTTCTCTTCCTCTGGTTCTTCTTTAGTTCTGTGTTCATCATTGTTTTGTCTATCATATTTTTTCTTGAGTATGTTACGTGGTTCCCTTCTTTATGTTTATGTTGTTGGCTCAATCACTTGGGTTGGGTAATATCGTTGTACGTCGTGTCAAAATATTTACATTTTAATCATTTTTTAAGCATTTTATTTTATATGAAGTATTTTTAGATCAAGAATTATCTTTTTTATCATTGGTACGGGATTTGGCTTAATTGTATCGTAACAACGTTCAGAAACTCCAGTAGCAGCAGCAGTTCGCTGCCTAGGTCTAACAACTGGAATCGTCACCTCTTTGTTATCAGCCTCTTTCTTCATAAATTTAAACACATTGCTAATTATTTCCCTGTTTTGAACTTTCCTGCCTAGCCTACTGTTGATACTAGCCATTGTGAACAATTTTAATAGTTTCACTATAGACACACGGAGAATTCTTGAGATTCGCAAGAGAATACAGACTACCGACTCAAGACTATTACAAAACAGGTAATTTACAGATATCAACCAATCAGGACGAACGAAACACACTGAGGCATTACAGATCAAAAGGATATTGTAACGTGACCTACAACAGCACAAGGTTTACAAGTATAAATAATCGAAGAAAAGCTGTATACTAAAGGAAAATAAAAATTATTACATAAGAAATGATAGAACAACACCACTAACTGATTTTGATTTAGACAAAGACGATGACGATGACGAGACCCAATAGATTGGATAAGGTGAGCCAGAGAAAATAAAGTCACAATATAACAATACCCAAGTGTTAAAAAAGAATTATATATAGATAAAAGTACAAAATTAAGTAGGAAAATAAATAGCATGTAAACTGTAGGAAATGTAAAAAGAAAATGAAATGCAAGAACAAATATACTGATAAAATATACCTAGAAAGAGTGGTAATAAGTAACCTATCAAAAGATAATAATATAAAATAAACTTGAATAACAATAATTCAGTAGGAAAGTGGTGATAATTAATAAACCTTGATAGGACCTAGTGATAATAAATACATGAAATCTAGAATACAATGTTAGGAGGTGAACACAAAAGTGATAAATAAATAAGAAAGATAACAATCAATAATGAACCATGATAGGACCCAGTGTTAATAAATGAACTACATAAAAACACTAGTTAATAAAGTGAAGTGTAGTCAGAAATAAAGAAATAACTTGTAATAATAATTATAAGTAATAACTGGACCCAAATATAATAAATAAACAGTATAAATTATAAGGGACAGTTATTAGTAGTCATGGGCCTAGTTTAATGAAAAATGAAAATGTTTGTATTAATATATAACAATGTTTGTTGGAAGGAAACCACTAATAATTGTTTTCCATTATATTAAAGAAGTTTTTTAGTACAGAATCAGGATGATAAGGGATACATTGTTTTATTGTTAATGAATAAAGTTTATAAATTTATATTAACCACTGTTAAAATAAGGATAAAAGGCTAATATGTTATGCTGAATACAGTAAAGGGAGTTAGACACTATATTTAATAAGTGAGATTATAAGGGAATACTAGTGCACATCTAATGTTCATTTTTATTATATTTTTCTTTGGTTGTAATTAACTCAAATGTTATTGTTGAATATTATGTTTAACAAAACCGTTTAAAAACATGTAAAACTTTAGATACAGGCATGGGCCTAAAAGATTTATTAAGTAATTATGTTATGTTATATGATGATTAAAAATAATCAAAATTATGATTTAATTTAGGTTGTTACAGTAATTATGTTTAGCAGCATTTAAAATTAACAAAAATGACAATGAACAGTTGTAACGAGTATAGGGTAGGTGAATTATGAACTCTAGGCATTAGGCCTATACTCAATTACTTATTATTTATAAATAATATAAATCAATTATTATTTATAATTATTAATTATATAATTATTAGGCCTATAACTGGTAACAAGAAATTTGTGAAATTTAAGACAAAACAATAACCATTGATAAAGTAAAGCAGATAATCTATTATTAGGTTTCATAATAATAGTGTTGGATACAAAACTGGATAGAAAATAATTAGTTTAAAGGTAATTAACAAAAGAAAAACCAAATGAAAATATGAAAATGTAGTAATCTGTTATAATTTGAAAAAAGGTAAGCTTGTGGGATATCAAAATAATTTGTAAAAAAAAGCAAACTAATGGTGTTATTGTATTTAAGATTACAGGTAGTATAAGGGAGTTATAATAGTTTAAAGATCTTTAATAATTTTGTATAGAAAAACGTTAGTTTTATATAACAATGTTGTAAATTGTCAACCAATGAGAGTTAGTGTTTGGAAGGAGAAACCATAGTAACAAGTAAATAAATTGTATCATTCCATTATTAGATCTTGATGAGGGCAGATGTATTAAACCACAAGGAATAAGAAAGACTTAATTAAATAAAGTTTATCAAAATTAATGATAAAAAAGTAAACTAAATTACAGAAGTAACCCTAACAATAAAATAAATTAAAAAAATTTACCAGAAGAAATTAAATTATCCATGAGGAATTGCTGAAGCATGTGACGGAATATGAACCACTGGAAGGAAGAAAATATCTGAAACCCATAAATTAATGAGGGAACCTTCAATAACCAGGATGACTGATGAAAAATAAACACCTTAACCAAATAACTAAGAAAATCGAAGAATTGAATTAACAGAAACATCCCATAAAGGACAATCAACAGTATTCGTGAGAAATATTACCTGGATAGCAGAGACAGAGGATTGTTAAGTATATTTTAAAAAACGACAACCGTAAAAACACAGGAAAACCAAACATAAGTGAAACTACACTTTCAACTGCATTTATCACTTTTTAACAAACACTTGAACTTTCTTTTATTTAATGAACACCTCAAAATGGAAAAAATATCTCAATCTAACATTGATTCCTTAAGTGAATATATTTTAAAACGTAAAATTTACTAAACTCAAATAAAAAATCCAGTAGCTATAGCGTACCACCGTAATTATAAGTATATTACATGTTCTATGTTATTTATATGTATTTGTAAAATGTTGTACTTTTATTAGTCCATTTAACATTTTCTGCAGTCACAAGAACTTCGACCTGAGATTATAAATAAACAAAAAAATCAAGTCCATATGTGAGTCTCGATAGCAACGAACGGACAGAATAGCCAACCGCTAATAATTAAACATGCTGGCGCAAAAATAAGATTTATAATTTAGAAGAAATTGTAATAAGAAAAAACCAATTGATAATTGTTAATAAACATAATAGAAGCATTAAACTGTATGTTTGATTTTATTTAACTAATCTTTAAAAGTTGAGTACTCACTTATAAAAAATAGTAAACGTTACAATTTTGGTTTACTAAGAAGAGTTGGCCAACCTGAAATTAAGGCAGAAAATACGAATTTGAACGGCCGAACTGGTGAGTAGACACGTGACATTCGTAAGTATTTTCACGAGCAAGATCTCGTGTGATTACAAATTGACGCCAACAACGTAGGGCTTTACAATCATACTTACTTTAGTTGTATTACAGTATTCACAATATCGTTAGTCAATGTATCCAGTGGTTGACAGTCAATGTTTACAGGAAGGTTAATGATTTACCCCGCACGCCTCACACTACCACTTCCCCTGCTCCTGGACCCAAGCACTCAGATATGCGACAGTAGCTATACATCAAAGAACGCCCATATTATTGGGTTATTGGAAGATATTGTAAATGGTTTTTGAGGTGTAAATGGTTGTTGAGGTGTTATTCCAAGTTCTGACATAAGCTTTCTATTAGATCCTCCTGTATCACAGACAAATGCTTGCACTTGAAAACGTACTGAATCAACCAACATAACACAGTTTTAAGGCTTTCACGGCCGGTGTCAATAGTATTAAAAGGATTCATTTTGTTTTGTCTCCAAGTCACGTTACTAAATATTTAGAATTAATATTAGGCAATTACCTGTATTAACTTCCGTCTTGTGACTTCTTTAGTTTTTTCTTAAAACAACGCGTTTCGAGAATAAATTCTCATAATCAGGTTTAAAAATACTATAAAAATAGTATGAATTTGATTTATTTTAGGGTGAATTTGATGTTTTTATAGTATTTTTAAACCTGATGATGAGAATTTATTCTCGAAACGCGTTGTTTTAAGAAAAAACTAAAGAAGTCACAAGACGGAAGTTAATACAGGTAATTGCCTAATATTAATTCTAAATATTAAAAGGATGTACCGGGCTTTGACCGTGGTCCAGGGTTTTCAAACAAACCAAACGTTTTGACAGCACCACTGGCTTGCCATTATCAGTAGAATTCGAGTCTACCTGAACGTGGGTTGTTGTCAGTAAAAGTACTGTGGGCCTGACACGTTAACCCATGTTCAGGTAGACTCGAATTCCACTGATGATGGCAGCCAGTGTTGCTGTTGAAACGTTTGGTTTGTTTGAAAACCCTGGACCACGGCCAAACAGCCTGGTACATACTTTTAATACAACCAACATAACAATTCGAAAAAAAATACAAGTCTTGTAAAAAAACTCATTGGTTTGTAAAACTTATAATACAATGGCTGTTTCCATTCTTCAGCTAAGCTTCGTTAAGTATAACTTGGACATCGGTGTGGGGTCCCGTAACCGTGTTGCTTACACTGTCATAGCATAAATCACTTTTCACCTTCATTTCATCAAACAATGAACACACATTTTTCTCTAATTTTGTGGCTGCTGCTCCAGTACGTTAACACTTATGTCTACAATACTGGGCTGTACTTCCAACTGAGTTAATCTACATTTAATTGTTATTTAACAGGAATAAATCCGAAATTAGTACCAAGCCACGTGTTGTTTAATCAAATATATTGTAACTTAAAGTCTGTGACTTTCTGCAACAATATCTTCACTCTAAAGTTTACATGTTTCGGGACACTTGTCCCATCCTCAGAACTTAAAAGTGTGTTTGTATATCATCAAACGATGATATAGTTGTCGAATAATTAAAACATTAAAATCCACATCACACAAAACCACAATACTTAAATGTACAAAGTCGAGCGCGACGGTTAAACGGTGTACACCGTACGGCGACTGACCGCGCACTGAATCAAGACTGACTCTTATCACGACAATAACGCAAAGCAGTGTCATACAATATATTTGATTTAAAAAGCAGTTGATCGTTTCGGACACGCAGCTTGGTATCAGCATTGTTATAAGCTCTGTAAATTTCGAACTCTTCAAGGGCGTTCATATGTCGCCCTTTCTTGCATATGTGAAGAGGTATCAAGTTTGTTTTAAAATTAGTATAATTGTGATTCTCTGTGATGAGGTGTTTTGCAAATTTTGATCTAATGTCGTCCAAACTGTGAAAATATGTAGGCGGTCTATGTTCTGTGAACCTTTTTAAAAAACCACGGCCTGTCTGGCCTATATAAAAGGCGTCACAATGTATAGGGCAGACAGGCTGTGGTTTTTTAAAAAGGTTCACAGAACATAGACAGACAAACCACTTACAAAAAATAAATGACTGCAAACTAGCCAAAATGCATGCACTGACAAGCATTGCCACTAGTAGCTGTTGACTCTAGGTGATGTTATCGTAATGTCTTGCCGCTGTGCGCATACAGTTCGTGGCACCTACTGTGTATTCACTGTATCGTGGTTGGTAATAAGCAAGTGCTTTCCTAGGTAGATACTTTTGTAACTTTCTCCTAGTTATAATCTGGAGCTTTGTGGGATTTAGTTGAATTATTGCAGGTAACTTGTGATGGTACAAAATGGGTAGGATCATTTTAATATTGTGCAATAATACGATCTATGTAAACCAGAGTGAAATTCGACTTTATAAATCTGAAGTTGTATGAATCAGCCAGTGTGACGTAGGCATTAACGTCTCAGATGAAATAAACCTAACCATATATGGTAACGAATTTTTATTGATTCAACTGACGTCATGAGAATATCATGAAATGAACACGTGTTTTATAATACTGAAACGCAATCCGAGCTTCTACAATGTTCCAGACATTTCGATATGGCTCGACCAGCAAGGAAGGGGTACCATGTGATCAGCCAGTATAGTATACGAACACCGATCGCAATTCGCGCACTTCGATCAACATCTCCAAACCGTACGGTTGTGTTAACCCCAGTCTGCAGACAAAGTCGATTTAGGCCTTCAAAAAGTGTAAAAATGTATTTAAAACAAGTATAAGTAAATCTCTGTAAGTGTCAATGTAATTGAAAAAGTTAACTAACAGTTTCAAACAGTTTTCGGGAGTGTTGGAGCAAAAAGTTTTGAACGAGCAATGGTGCAACATGTGGAATAACTGCTACAGCTAAGTACTTACAACTAGATCGACTGACCGACAACTAATAACTATCTACCTATTATTCAATTATTGTATTCAGAAAAATGAGATCTCAAATTTAAAGGGGGGTTTGAAATGAATGAGAGAGAGAGAGAGAGAGAGAGAGAGAGAGAGAGAGAGAGAGAGAGAGAGAGAGAGAGAGAGAGAGAGAGAGAGAGAGAGAGAGAGAGAGTGAAAGCGGAGTACTGGTGAGCCTTCATAACATTAAGTAAATATAGTTTGTACGATTAATAATTATGTGTGTGCATTGTTGGGTGATTTGTGAATCACAAGATAACTAGGGATAAATCCCATTTGAAATTAAAATACCAATTTCAATGTCACCATGACCACGTGTTTAGTGTATTTATTGCGTTGAAACCTAGCCTATTCACAGCATCAAAAAATCTCGCCTAATCGTGCCTATCGAATCTTCTGAGTCCAGGGAATAAGATTGTATAAATTAGTCAAGCGTTTTTTCAAGGGGAAGAGTGTCACGGTTTACATATTAACTTAAAATTATGTTGGCGATCCTGTAACATGCTAATGAAACGTAAGGTAAGTGTGAATGGTACACAAACTCACACTCCAGAAGATATCATGTGACGCCTGATCAGCCTATGAATTGCAAGTTGCCACAGACCGTAAGACGTTTAGCCATCTTGAAAAAATTACTCAGCGTCAAGTAGTCAAACCGGCTGGTTGAACGTAAAAGGCTTGCGAGCCGAAAATTTATTAAAAATGTGGTCTAAATTATAATTTAAAATGGTATAAAAAGGTGAATAAAATTACAACTAAAAGGGCAGCTATTAACTTTGAATCATTCGACAGTGTCACATTAAACAAAAATGCAGTGAACAATGTGGACGAACTGAAACATACGGAGTGCTACACGTGGTTTCCAGGGACGCCGCCAGTCAAGTACAACCGAATATGATAAACAAACTAAATTATGAAAATTTCTAATAAAAGCGCTAAAGTTAAATAAAGGGGGTAAAAGACGTGAGTGTGTGTGTGTGATCAAATTGCTGGGTTGCCTTTATTTAGTTTAATAAGTAATTTAATTTAATTTAATTATAAGAAGTAAGAGATGTAAGTTTGTTGTTTTGGTCAGATGGGGTCGCTACCTCAGTATTTAATTTTGTTCAATTGAAATGTTAGAGAATAGAGAAGGAGAAAGCATGTTTTTTTTTAATTGATTCATAAAAAAGAGAATGATAAAAAGCATAATAAATGAAGTTGAAATAGTTAACGTAAATGAGAGTAATTATTGCGACACATAACCCTATAAATCACGTTTATAGGCTGCGAGTTCGTGTGAAGAACCCTGGCATACGAAAGGTAAGATGAATTTTTATTAATTATTATGTGGTAGAGTAAAGGTATAATTACAATTGGCGCCCGAACAGGGACTGTTTTATAAAAGCAATTTTATATAAACCACACCTACTCGTTGGATATAAGCGTGATTTGGGAGTACATATAAATTACGTGCAGGTTATGTGATGTGTATACTATAGTTAAGTAATACATATCATATGAATTAATGCTGAGTACATATAAGATTAATTTTTGTAAAATTAAAATCCCATAAATAAGGTAGAGATGGCAGGAAATAACAAAAATAATATAAGTGAATAATTAATTTTAATGAATCAGCTGTCATGAGTGACCTGGGAGTTCATTCAACTCCGAATGTGGGTCAAGACAAAATAGTCAAAGTAAGTGTTACAGATGAAACAGATATTAAAGAGGATTCGGGAGTTCAGTTAACTCCAACCTCAACAAAATGTAATAGTAAATTTGATAATGATATGATGAGTATGATGCAGTTACTGTTAAATAAATTTGATGACAAAAGAGTGATTCTGATGTTAAGTTCAATAAAATAAATAGTAATTTTAATGCTAAATTTGATGAACAAAAGAATGAAATTAAGGAGGTAAAGAGTAATTTTAATGATAAATTAAATGAACAAAATAATGAGATAAAGTTGATGAGAGAGGAGATAAAACAGCAAAATTTTAATTTTAATAAGCAAATGAATGAAATTGATACACGTTGTGCTAGTATTAAAGAGCAGATATTAGTATCAGTAAACCTTAAATTCAATGAACAAATTAGTGAAATCACAGAAAATCTTGAAAATAAAATAAATGATGTAAATGAACAAATGACAGATCGAATTAAAACTCAAGTTAAAGAACAGTGTGTAGAGACAGAAAGTAAGTGTATAAATAAGATTAATGAAAATAATGATACATAAAAATTAAGACAGTGGAGGTAGAAAATGTGTGTAAACAATCTGTGCAAGAGAGTGTGGGGGTTATGAATAAACATAACCTTCAATACGAAATTACATATGATAACAAATTAAGAATAATTGAACAAGACATAGTAGAAATTAAAGATGATTTACATGTGGCAGTGAGCCAAAATATAAATAATGTTGCGGAGAGAATATTATATACTCGCGAAGGAAAAGATGATATTGAACTTGAACAATTTAGTTGTGACAACCGGAGAGTACACCCGATGCAGTTCCTGAGTGGAGTAAGGGAATTGTAACGTTGTTGCCACGTTACAAATCCAGGGAACCCATCCTAATTGACACCAGCCAATTATATGGGCTGCCTACGTTGTAACGAACTGAAATTAAACTCAACACAATTAACAAAATTAATTAGGCTAATTATTAGGAAACAAGGGAAGGTATATCACTGATTTATGCACTCACTTCAATGTGTGATAAGATGACTTCTCTTTATTAACAAATGATATGAAAAGATCCCATAACATAATTAATTAGATTAAAATATTCAAAGGGTTTTCTGAAAAACTAGGGATCATAATGATCATGTACCTTTTACCTCGGATCCGAGTTTACTTTAAATATATTGCAATGACGTCTGAGTATTACTATGTTCATCTAGGTGCTTGCAAGACTTCTTTCACCATTTGAAGAATGGTATTATTTACTAAAGAGATTATAATTTACATTTACATATTAACGTTACAACGTATGATATTCAATATTACAGTATATTCTTAGTTGGTCTCATTTATAGTTTAAAGAAAATTATAGTCTTTGAAAAGTCTCTTTCATCTGTAAGTTATGTCTCAAATATAATTAACTCTCGATAGGCAAGCTATCGAGTCACCTTTACAATAAGTCGTGGTGACCTCGTCCTGGGGTGTCACTCTTGGGAATTCTGCAAGTCGGCGTCGTCATCTGGGTCGTGTCTTCGGCGAGTACTAGATAGCTGGTTCACTGAGGAGATTGAAGTTATTCTGGTTAAAGTTGGTGTAGATCCACGTAGGTCCTAGTCAACGTCGTATGGCTCGTATACGTCGACATGTGAAGTTTATGTTCTTTGTTTAACTTATTACATTTCTTAACACAACTTTCTACATTTTATATATTAAAACTTGCTCGCCACGTTTAGTAGTGGTAGCTAACAGTTAAGCTTAAAATTAATCAATGCATTTTTGAAGAGCTCTCGCTCTTAGGTGTGTACGGTCTGACGGCTGCATTGTCACTCTTTTTTGATTCGACTGGCACATTACAACGGAGCGGGGCGAGCACTCCGCGATAATATAGTTCCTATTTTTATTTAAAGTGACATTATTATTACAAGAAACAATACATTAATTATACAAATATAATTTAAGTGAATTATTTTTACTACTACTCGTGCCTTCAAATTACTAATTACAAACATTATGATTTTTATACTTTCCTACGTTACAGACGACTCGCTAAACACGTTGAGTCCGGAATTAAACAGGTCAACGCATGATGACTTGCAAAAGGGTTAACTGTGATATTAATAGCTTTTTACAATTCGATTTTTTATTAATTGTTTAGTTAGATTTTCCATTTACATCTCATACTTATTCCGAGTTAGTACAGGGGCTTTAGGTTTAATAGTGCGATTTAAAAATACTTAATTGCTAGTAAATTAATTTTTTATTTATTAAAGATTTAATATCAATTATATCGTCACATACTCCACCGCTTAAAATCCACATTAAGAATTTTAGTGAGCCTAATGCAAAATTGGGGACTTGGAGTATGCTTGGTGTCAATGTGTGAAGTTTAATTTTACTACACGGTTTGTTTTCTCTATCTCTCTTAAATGATCTTGTTCTCATTCGTGAAATTCCCTTTATCTCGTTTCTTAACTTTTAATTCTTAATACTAATTTCCCTACTTTTCCGTAACTCACAATATCGTGGCCCGACTGACATCGGCTTACTCTAACTACACAAGTTAGCTTTCAGCACTCTTTAATGATTATTTTGGCACCTTTCTGCCCCATCATTACCCTTTTCAGTCGGCGCCGTTGTGACCTGTTACGTTACATATATATAATCCTTAATTATATATCATAAAATTACCTCTAATATAATCTAAAGCGGATCCCATACTCCACTTTAGATTATTGCTAATCCTAATATCTTATGCTACTGAGAGAAGCGGAATTTCACGAAGATAATTCTTATTATCTCTTTAACAGATCAGCAGTAATACTTAAACAAACTATGCGGAAGGGGAGACACTTTACACAATGCATTGTAATACACACTAGGGAGGTTTTCAATTGTTTACATAAGCACCAGTTCATCACAATAGAGGGAGGGTGGCTGCTTACTACATTTTTCAACGTTAAATCACCGATCAGCTGTTTGCTGGAATGTAGGTCACCCTCTTTTATTTAGTAAACAAAGACAAGGTAGGTGTATGCGTGGGAATGCGGGGATTACGCACACGTATTGTTCTCTACACAATGTCTCAGCCTATCTTTCTTGACCGGTTTTAACTGGAGAAACCAGTCGGATGCATAGGGTGAATCTTATTCAACAAAACACGCTTTACAAGTTACAGGTGTATTACGGTTATAACAGTGTGAGTTTAGTAATTAATTCTCGTACTTTCCCCCATTAAATTGTTTTTTTTTTTTGGTATTAACTTTAAGTTACGAAATTCTTTACACGTAATTAACCGGGTCTACTTCACGCAGGAGTATATGTTTTTATTTTTACCGTGACGACAGACATACACTGACATACTATGCAGGCATATTCAAGAAACTACAGGTCTTGGATTGTCACAATATAAACCTGTTAAAGACTGAACAGATCAACAAGCACTAAAATTCATGTACATACTTGCATTCGGCTTCATACAATGATATTTCAAGTTATACAGATTATCATTGTATTAATTTACGTATCTTAAAATAAATTCATTTTATGAACATTAATGTTACATAAAATACAGTAACTGAGTGCATAGATCAGATAACTGAGTGCCGAGAGTTATCTATTTTACTACGTAACAATTATTTTAATTATCAGCGTGACGTATCTTTGTTAGTGTCACGATGCTTACAACCTTTTTTATTAATTAGCAGAGTGGCGCATTTTTGTAACGTTGTTGCCACGTTACAAATCCAGGGAACCCATCCTAATTGACACCAGCCAATTATATGGGCTGCCTACGTTGTAACGAACTGAAATTAAACTCAACACAATTAACAAAATTAATTAAGCTAATTATTAGGAAACAAGGGAAGGTATATCACTGATTTATGCACTCACTTCAATGTGTAATAAGATGACTTCTCTTTATTAACAAATGGTATGAAAAGATCCCATAACATAATTAATTAGATTAAAATATTCAAAGGGTTTTCTGAAAAACTAGGGATCATAATGATCATGTACCTTTTACCTCGGATCCGAGTTTACTTTAAATATATTGCAAAGACGTCTGAGTATTACTATGTTCATCTAGGTGCTTGCAAGACTTCTTTTACCATTTGAAGAATGGTATTATTTACTAAAGAGATTATAATTTACATTTACATATTAACGTTACAACGTATGATATTCAATATTACAGTATACTCTTTGTTGGTCTCATGTATAGTTTAAAGAAAATTATAGTCTTTGAAAAGTCTCTTTCATCTGTAAGTTATGTCTCAAATATAATTAACTCTCGATAGGCAAGCTATCGAGTCACCTTTACAATAAGTCGTGGTGACCTCGTCCTGGGGTGTCACTCTTGGGAATTCTGCAAGTCGGCGTCGTCATCTGGGTCGTGTCTTCGGCGAGTACTAGATAGCTGGTTCACTGAGGAGATTGAAGTTATTCTGGTTAAAGTTGGTGTAGATCCACGTAGGTCCTAGTCAGCGTCGTATGGCTCGTATACGTCCACATGTGAAGTTTATGCAGGTCACATTTTCATATGTAAAGTTGTACTGGAATTTACCTCTTGAGGGGAGACGTCATCTTGCTTACGTGTTATTTTTTTTCTTTGTTTAACTTATTACATTTCTTAACACAACTTTCTACATTTTATATATTAAAACTTGCTCGCCACGTTTAGTAGTGGTAGCTAACAGTTAAGCTTAAAATTAATCAATGCATTTTTGAAGAGCTCTCGCTCGTAGGTGTGTACGGTCTGACGGCTGCATTGTCACTCTTTTTTGATTCGACTGGCACATTACAACGGAGCGGGGCGAGTACTCCGCGATAATATAGTTCCTATTTTTATTTAAAGTGACATTATTATTACAAGAAACAATACATTAATTATACAAATATAATTTAAGTGAATTATTTTAACTACTACTCGTGCCTTCAAATTACTAATTACAAACATTATGATTTTTATACTTTCCTAAGTTACAGACGACTCGCTAAACATGTTGAGTCCGGAATTAAACAGGTCAACGCATGATGACTTGCAAAAGGGTTAACTTGTAAGGGTTTTATTAATAGCTTTTTACAATTCGATTTTTTATTAATTGTTTAGTTAGATTTTCCATTTACAGCTCATACTTATTCTGAGTTAGTACAGGGGCTTTAGGTTTAATAGTGCGATTTAAAAATACTTAATTGCTAGTAAATTAATTTTTTATTTATTAAAGATTTTATTATCAATTAAATCGTCACAGAATTTAACCGGTTTAATAGCAGTAGTTGGGAGGTAAAATTATTAAAGATTTTAAAGTGTTTTAAGGGCAGTTCTGAAATATGGGCGGAAGTGCATAATACAGAGTGGAGTAGCTATGAGAAGTTCGAGGCAGTGTTCCGGAATAAATATTGGTCTGAAGAGGACCAAGAAATATTACGTAGTAGAATCATGGGAACCGGGAATTTTGGGGGAGTAAACAACAACATAACCATGTATGTAATGAGAATATTTAACGAGGCAAAGTACTTAGAACTGCCGTTGCCGTTTCGGTCATTTGTTAGACATGTTAGTAAACACCTGCCCAGAGAAGTACAAATTACACTAATGACAAGAGAGGTAGCGGACATAAACGAACTGGAAAATATGTTAGATGTATTTCAAAACGTTAGGGACCGTGAAATAGGTAGGCGTCCTAACAAATCAAGTACAAATAATAGAGGTCATTATATGCCACAACGAGGGTCACAACAGGTAAATGCGTATGGTAGACAAGAGAATCATAATCGAGACGGGGTTTGGGAATGTATGGGATGCTCGGGAGAGAACTACGCCGTCAGAAATTTTTGTTACAGGTGCAAGAAACGAAGGCCGGGACAGCGGAGCGGAACTACGTCGGTGTAGAACAATATACCAGAGGGCAGGAGATGACCGCGGGGTAGCATCAAGGAATTGGGGAAACAGCAACAGGGACGAGAGGGGAAATCTGCAGGGCAGTACCACCGCCAGGATGGAAAACTGAGGCCGACAATGGAAGCCAGGACCACACCACTGTCCACAGATGACGACAGGGTCCAGGTAACGGACGAATATAGTAACAACGTAATACAAATGGATATGACGAAGGAGTTGTTGGAGGAAGACGATGCGGGAATTATGGAAACAAAAACCGGATTGACGGAGGTTGTAACGTGTCAAAAATGGGGTATTTTATTTTATTTCATTTTCGGGGTTTCATAAAAATATTGTGCAAATTTTAATTCCACTGTAACAGACCACGTGTATAGAACAGTGTTGAAACGCAGCAGCAACGCAATATAACGTTGTGAAATCAGTTGAGGTATGTAGCCACCCTCGATTTCCACGAACTCTGCTTATGTGTGGTCATGCGCCTGTACTCATGACACAGGTATACGCGCGGGTGGGACGCGAAGCAAATCAACCGACGCTGTCGAAAATGGTGCAGAAACGACGTTTTGGTGAGATCCACAACCCGAGCTGAAGGATATGCTAATTAAGGACCACCTCTTTAGTGACGTCAGACCAGAAGTGACTAAATATCGTCGGCACACACTACTGAAAAGACCACTATATATCATGCACATGGTCGCTCAACTGTAACAAATCAACTGTGAGCAACGACAAAATCCGCTGGCAGTGGACATCGGTTTCCTCCCGCTCGCAAGCGACGCTTGGAGAGTTCGTCTCTGTTTGTGTCGGCCAACACAGGGCCAAGTGAGCTCTGCCAAATTTTATCAGCATTTTTATTTTTTTTATTAATTTCAAAAAATGAATTAAAAGCAACAAAATGTGTCAGTGTAATCAGTGAGTAGGGGAGAGGAATAAAATCAGTTACATTAGACAGTGACGTAATTACCAAAATCAGATAAAACGAATTCGAAGGGTTACCATGTGCCGGCCGGAATGGGTATCTTTTTATTAACATGTTAAGGGCGGGGTAATTTTCTATGTATGTGAGAGTGTAAAAAATTGCAGGCTGGGCTCTGTTCTGTGTATGTGTAACAAGTAAGGTAAGATACTAATTTAAGCTAATATGTAGTAGATGATAAGCGAACAAAGAAAACTGTAATTTGATCTATAAAACCAGGAACTAAACTTTTGAACAAAATTGGAAATGAGTCTGAATTATTAAATTATCAATTCTCTTCAAAATGTGTCGAATTAGTTATTTCGATTACCTTTAACACAGGTTTGCATCTGACGTACATGTGATCGAATTCTGGACCCAGATATAAGAAACTTTGCAGGTAGGTGGAAACTGTAATTTTGTATTTTATATATTTAAAATGTATTTGAACATAACAATGGTGCCCGTGACAGGAACGAATTTAATTAATTAATTAAATTCCACACCTACGAAGATGCAGACGTGTGTTGTTAGGTTAGCGGAATAAACTAAAAAGTGCGTTATTCACACAAAATTGGCTATACAATATATTATATATTGATTACATTATAGGTACGCACAAGTATCAATTATAAAAAGTAAGAATGTCAGATAACGAAAATAAAGTAAATGAAACTAGTGTCGAAATTTTTGATGAGTCAAACATGAGTAATTTTGAGACACATTCGACTCCAAGTGCGAGTCAGAATGAAACAGAAATAAGTGTAATAGATCAAAGCAATGTAACTGAAGATTCGGGGATTCAAGTAACCCCGAAATTAGATAGGGAAAGTAAAATCAATAATGAAGAAGTCAGCTTCACTGACGAAAACGTAGCAGCACAATCTACTCCATCGACAACACGAACCAAAGAGTTGTCGATGGACGATCTGTTTAATCTAATAAAAACCATGTCTGAAAATATAAATAGCAACATAAATACAAAATATAAAGAACAACAAATTGATTCCAATGTCAAATACAAGAAAATGAATGACAAATTTGATAGACAAAGTAGGGAGTTTAATGAGAAATTCGATGCTCAAAAGAATAGTTTTGATGAGTTAAAAAATGAGATCCAAGAAATGCATAAATGTTTTGAAAATAATAATGAAACAATAAGAACTAGTTTGAGTAAATTAGAGCAGAGTAGTGAGCGTATGGGGGTAGTTATAATAAATCCAAATAAAGATAATACGAATGAAAATTATAATGACAAAGAGTTGACAAACGATAACAATAATGTCAAAAATAATGAATGTAATATTGAGAATAGTAGTGTGTTTGAAGAGTCAGTATCAGAGACTGATACGGTAAAAATAAATAATGAGAGTACTAATGAAATTGCAGAATGTAGTGATAATGAAATGTTAATGTGTGTGTATGAGTTGGAGAGAGAGAGGAAAAATGGTATAGTGGTAGAATGGGGACAGAGGGTAAATTTTCCCCTTATTATTTATGATGATGATTTAATGTGTTCACAAGTATTGTTTAAGAAGGGCAAGAGTCCCGTATTGGTAGAAGATTTGAAGTGTTTATATTTGTTGTGTAATGTTGTACCCTCTGTCTGGAATAATTTTGAGAGTGTGATTTGGTGTTATGAGGAGAGAGATTTAAATAGAGAATTGTATGTGGAGAAAGAAACGGAATTATATGAATTGAATAGAGAGTATGATGAATGGAAAATAAGGTTAGAAATATGTCTAAGTAATAATGAGTTAATTGATAATACAAAAGTAAATAACCCGATAATGAATATAATTACTGATGGAGACTTAACAAATGTACTTAACGTTGACTTGTTGCATGATTATGTGGGTAAAATGAATGAATTTGGTTTTTATGGTTATGCCACACAAGAGAGTAATTTGTGTGTGAATGAAATTGAACAATGTTATATAAAACCAAGGTTAATCTGCGACGATGGAGGGTAGGCTATAAAACGATAAAAGACAGTTATAAACATTTTGTTTTATGGTTTTTGACCTGGCAGATTTGGACAATGCAGTGTGGTATAACTGAACAAATAACAAGGACGATTTGTAAATAAATATATAGTGAATTTATTTGTGTGCAGGGTAGAAGGTCAGGTAAACAATGTGTATGGTTGTTACAATAATAATATTAATATTTTACAAATTAAATAAATAACAGAATGTAATTTGAAAGACAGTAACTGGTGAGTTGTAATGGTATTGATAACAATGGAAATTATATTTTCAGTAATTAATTTAATTAAAATAATTTGATATGTTTTAAATATTTTGACTGATTATTTAAATGTTGTAGAATTAAATTTTTTGTATGAATTTAAATTATTTGTACGAGATTTGTGAAGTGGGTAATTAAATGATAAATTGTTTGATTTAAACTAACATTTGTGTTAAATGTTTCAGAGGTGAGGTGGAAGTATTAGGGTGATGTGTATATATTTTGTGGATGTGATTTTAAATGGACTGTAAGTATAGAAATTTTATAGTATGAATCAAGTATAATAAAAATGTTTACAGATGTAACTTAGATGCAAAGATTTTTATTCAATAATGAGATGATTTGACATAATGGTGTTAAGTAAAAATGATAATTAAAAGTTTTAATAATAACTGAAAGATGATATATAATAATTATTAATAATAAATTTGAAAATTTTAAGAAAGTTCAATGGTAGAAAGTGATGAATGATTTGAATGTTGATGGATAAATGGGTAATGAAAATGTTACGATAGAATGTATATAAAATTTTTTAATTATTTAGTTAGTAAGGCGCTATTGCGGGGGTGGCCTGTGCCCTCGTAGATAGTGAAATGGGTTGGGGGTAACAGAGAGTGTTACCTCCATTGGAGGCCAACATGGCAACAATGTGCGGCACATTTTTTTTTACACATTCAATTGGTACCCTGATAGACGTTCGTGTCGCACATACTAATAACGAAGTAGAACAGGCAATGAAATGCAAGTTAGATTTCCCTGACTTTTCGGGCGATTACTGCCTTACCAGCACTAATCGTGGATTTGGCTAGCGGTTAGCTATGGTCATACCAAGTCCCTTGACCACAGCTGACTTGAAATTGGTATATAGTAGAAATTAAATGGGGGGTGAAATTAAGGGGAAATCCAGGTACTATGGAACAGCGGCTACCACTCTGTTCGAGTAGGAACAGCAAGGCCAGGTGGTAGACCCGTTTTAAGGGCGTTTAAATATAACCACGAATATGTTGATATTCAAAAACGTTAAAATGTAACTGCCGAAGCAAAGACATGGAGGGGTCCAATCCCTCCAAATATGCAGTCTTTGTGGAAGCAAAAAGGCGCTACAGTCTTACATAATTTGCAATAGCGTGTGTGGATGGGAGGTGGCTCAGAGGAGCCACGAATTTGAAAATAACATAAAATTTGCTAACTCCAATTTTGATCTAATAAAAAAAAAAAAAGTTTATATTCCGCTCAAATAATTAAATGCTCATACATTCAGTATAAGGTGTTCAGTCTATGTTTTAAATGTAATATTGTATTGTAGTAGGTTAGATATAAGAGTTGATAGAAAGTATATGTTTTCTATAATTTGTGTATTTTTTAAACTAAGCAAATAATTAAACCGACTGGCAGGCGGGTAACATAAATTATCAGAATCAGAAAAAGGGGAAACAATGAGGGTAGATGTAAGGATTGATAAAATATATATTTCATGTAATTTGCTAAAATTTTGAGATGTGTTTTCACTTGATGAAGAATATCAGCTGATCAGTAATAAAATGTCACTGTTATATTGGTTGTAAATGTTCCAGGTAATTAATGTTTAATGTGATGTTTCAATGTATTACAGATGCTATTTAAAGTAATGAAAAAAGTAATTTGATAAAGTGAGAAATAAAGTAATAATTTGTGAAAGCTAATAAAAGATAGTTTTTTGGGTGATTAGTATTTTGTGGGACATGTCGATCAGTCCAAGTTGAAGTTAAAGGGGTAGTAGAGAGAAAAATATTGTTTTGAAGTAATGTAATGTTGTTGTGAGATAATGTAGTAGAATTTGAGAAGTATTGATGATGTCCCATGATGTTGAGTAGTCATGGGAAATATATGTAGGGTTTTGAGTGATATATTGTTGTTTATAATTGATGATGTTATTTTGTTGTAGTCGAAGTGAGGTAATAAGATTGAGATTATTGGGGATGGTAATTTTGTAATAGGGGGTAGTGTAATGTGGGAGTCTGCAACATAATGGTTGGGACGGGATGGGACCGATTTAGGGGGAAAGGGGTTGCCTCAGGTAGAATCCAGGGACCAGATAATGGGAAATGAGTTTTTTGGGGGGGAAACACTTATCCTAAGTACAAAGGGTTAGAGAGTATTTTTTTATATGTTGAGAGAAGGTGGCGATTTGAGTTTAATGATAAGTTGGGGTTAGAGATTGATTGGTAATGTTTTGATAGAGATGGGTGTCCTGATAGTAAAAGTTGTTAGTGGTTAGAGTCAGAGGGGTAGAGATTATATATGTATACAGACCAAGGGGCAAATTAAATTGTTATAAGTATTTAAATCACCCACAGTAATGGAGGATAAGATTGTCAAATAAAGAGAGAGATTTATAATAAAAATATAAAATATTTTAATTGAAACCAGTGACAAATTTTTGATAGAATTTGGAAATGTAAAGTTAGAAGGTGTTTATTTTGAATAATTTAAATGTCAATTTGATTATTATTTATAATAATATTTTGTTATTTTAAATGTTTTCTTTTATTACGTTTTTGTGTTTTAAGAGAGAATTTTACAGAGGTTAAATGTATTTTCAGATAGAACTTATACATAACGTATGTGGGTCAAGGTTGTGGACTTGACCTAGTTTTGATCAGCTGATCGTGAGGTCATATAAATTAATAGTAAGGAAGTTAATTCAACTTTCGTTTTTAAATCGATTGGAACAAACTGTAAATAATTTCTATATGATGAAAAGAAAAATATTTTAAGAAAGTTAACTTTTTTGGAATTTAAGATTTTTTTTTGGAAAATTCTGAATTTAAAATTTTGAAAAAAAAAAAAAATTTTTTCTTGATTTTACGCCTGCCAGATAAGGGATATGTTTGAACTTTGATTATTTTATTGTTTGTGTTCTAACCATGTTTATTATTATTGATTTATTTTGTTGAATTGTATTGTTAGACTCTAGGTAATCACATGTTAGGTTAAGGATGTTCTTAATTGTAAGAAATATTTAAATTGATTTATTTTAAATAAAAGAAAAACCAATGAAGAGAATAATTCAAAATAGATACAAAATTTATGATTTGATTTTAAATGGAAACAACCAGTGAGTTGTAATTTAAACAGTTTTTTAAGGAATTTTTCAATTTATAATATGTAATGTGAGTGTGTGTGAGCCCAGTATCTGCTAAAGGCAGCCCAGCTTGCATATAAGGGGAAACATATCGGTGGAGGATCTGGCATAATCTAAGCCAGGGATTGAGGATTTTTGGGGTAGCATGATAGAAGGCGAGGTGCGCCGTGGTGCGTGTCTGTTCGATTTTTCGGTGTTGGGATCTCTTACAGAGAAGTCCAGTGATCTCGTTCAGATGCGCCCATAGTCGCCGAGCCAGGGGGGTCGTTTACCCATGCAGAGTAAGAACAAAGGGGGGTTGTTGGCACCAGTTCCTCACCAGTCCTCTTAGGGGTTTTATCAATAGATTTCTTCTGTTTTGGACCGAAGACTTCTCATTGAGGGGGTATTGTAACGTGTCAGAAATAGGGTATGTTATTTTATTTCATTTTCGGGGTTTCATAAAAATATTGTGCAAGTTTTAATTCCATTGTAACAGACCACGTGTATAGAACAGTGTTGAAACGCAGCAGCAACGCAATATAACGTTGTGAAATCAGTTGAGGTATGTAGCCACCCTCGATTTCCACGAACTCTGCTTATGTGTGGTCATGCGCCTGTACTCATGACACAGTATACGCGCGGGTGGGACGCGAAGCAAATCAACCGACGCTGTCAAAAATGGCGCAGAAACGACGTTTTGGTGAGATCCACAACCCGAGCTGAAGGATATGCTAATTAAGGACCACCTCTTTAGTGACGTCAGACCAGAAATGCCTAAATATCGTCGGCACACACTACTGAAAAGACCACTATATATCATGCACATGGTCGCTCAACTGTAACAAATCAACTGTGAGCGACGACAAAATCCGCTGGCAGTGGACATCGGTTTCCTCCCGCTCGCAAGCGACGCTTGGAGAGTTCGTCTCTGTTTGTGTCGGCCGACACAGGGCCAAGTGAGCTCTGCCAAATTTTATCACCTTTTTATTTTTTTTATTAATTTCAAAAAATGAATTAAAAGCAACAAAACGTGTCAGTGTAATCAGTGAGTAGGGGAGAGGAATAAAATCAGTTACATTAGACAGCGACGTAATTACCAAAATCAGATAAAACGAATTCGAAGGGTTACCACGTGCCAGCCGGAATGGGTATCTTTTTATTAACATGTTAAGGGCGGGGTAATTTTCTGTGTATGTGAGAGTGTAAAAAATTGCAGGCTGGGCTCTGTTCTGTGTATGTGTAACAAGTAAGGTAAGATACTAATTTAAGCTAATATGTAGTAGATGATAAGCGAACAAAGAAAACTGTAATTTGATCTATAAAACCAGGAACTAAACTTTTGAACAAAATTGGAAATGAGTCTGAATTATTAAATTATCAATTCTCTTCAAACAATGTGTCGAATTAGTTATTTCGATTACCTTTAACACAGGTTTGCATCTGACGTACATGTGATCGAATTTTGGACCCAGATATAAGAAACTTTGCAGGTAGGTGGAAACTGTAATTTTGTATTTTATATATTTAAAATGTATTTGAACATAACAAGGTAATCAACAACATAGACGGTAAGAATTTTAAAACATTAATAGATACAGGAAGTGAGATATCAGTAGTTTCAAAAAAGGTAATGGGAGAATTCAAAGAAATAAATAAAAGTATTCCATCATTACCAGTTGCAGGTGTAACAGTAGTGGGAGTAACCAGAGTATGGAGTAAAAGGGTTACTAGACAAGTATAATTGAATATATGCATTAATGAAACTAAATTTGAAAATACTTTTCTAGTGGTTAAGGGACTGAGTTTACATATAATCTTAGGAAATGATTTTTTGGAAAGAAATAAAGCAGTAATAGATTTTAATAAAAGAATAGAATTTAATAATGGGAGTGAACCAGTCAGGGTTAATTTTAAGAGGGTGATAGATGAGATTAAAGTTACGGGAATAAAAATAATACAGAAGCGGGTAGGCAATGAAAACATAGAAACAAGAGTGAATATATGCCGAGAGAGTGAGATTGTAGAGGATGATGACGGAGAGATGCATGTGAATAATGAGTATGGGAATATGGGAAAATAGGGCGGATAAATTTTTTATGAGGGTGGAGTTGTAGGGAGTCCCCAGCGACAGGCGTTGTGGGCAGTTGTGTTTGTTTTAGAGAGGTGTTTGCGGAGTTGCCTGGAAAAGCCAGGAACTATGTATGCGAGTTGAAAGTTCGAGAACACTCACCCTACATGCAGAGGAGTTATCCAGTGCTATTTTCAAAGAGGAGAGCAGTGCAAGAGGAGTTGGATAGAATGATGGAGGGAGACATTATTGAGAGATCGATATCGCCGTACTCGAATCCATTGGTAGTGGTAATAAAGAAGGATGGAAAGGTACGATTGTGTTTAGATGCTAGAAAAATTAATCAAATTATAATACCTGACCGGGAGTCACCGGAACCCATAAATGAAATTTTTCAGAAGTTCAGCGGAGTCAAGTACATGACATCTTTAGATTTGACAGCAGGATACTGGCAAGTTCCGCTAGCAGCAGAGAGTCGACGGTATACAGGATTTCTCTTCAATGGTAAGAATTATCAGTTCAAGCATTTGCCATTTGGGCTTAACACTAGTGTAGCAAGTTTTATAAAATGCCTAGATATGATATTGCAGCCTAAGGACTTAGATTTTTTAACCGTATACATTGATGACATATTAATAGCATCAAGAACCTTTTCTGAACATCTTGAATATGTGTTAGATAAATTACAAAAAGGGGGTTTAACGGTTAATTGGGATAAGTCTAAATTTCTGCAAACTGAAATACACTTTTTAGGTTTTATTATTACTCCAGAGGGAATTCTAGGTAACCCTGATAAAGTAGAAGCTATTATGCGCTTTCCAGAACCGAAAAATATTAAGCAGTTACAAAGTATTTTAGGTCTGTGTAACTTTTATAGAAAATTTCAGAAAAACAACGCACAGAAGACAGCAAGATTAAGTGCCGTTCTACAGAAGAATAAACAGTGGAATTGGGGAGAGAAGGAAAGGGATACATTCGAGGAGATAAAGAAAAAATTTTCAAATATGATAATGATGAATCACCCTGATTTCTTGAAAACTTACTATTTGCAGACTGACGCCAGTAACGTCGCCCTGGGAGCGGAGTTATACCAGGAGGATGGTGACAAAGAAAATCAGACGATAGCCTTCGCCAGCAGATCCCTTTTGGCGGCCGAACGGAATTACACGACTACAGAGAAAGAACGGCTGAGTATTGTGTTCACGCTGTAGGAAAGTTCCGAACGTACATCTTGGGCAACAGGACAGTCATCAGAACCGATCACAAAGTGTTGTCATTTCTAAACACGTGCCGATTAACCCATAGCCGGCTAACCAGGTGGGTATTAACATTACAGGAGTATAATTTTTCATGGGAATATATTAAGGGGACAGATAATAAAGTACCAGACACTCTTTCCAAGGTAGATGTCATAGAAAATAAAACAGGGAGGGATCTTAAGGAGATAGAGATTTTTCGTTTAACAGGGGAAGATAGAATTTTTGGTGAAGAATTAAGGGAGATTAAGAACATGCAAAGATCAGAAAATAAATCGGGTAAAATAATTGTTAGTCTAGAAGCAGATATATGGGTCTGAATATAATACACATTTTCAAATATATCAAGGAATTCTATTCAAGAAAGTAGAGGGGGGTGAGCGAGATTGGAGGTTGGTTGTACCGGAAGAGTTGATAGATAAAATTATTTGGGATTGTCATGTAAGATATGGGCATTTTGGGGCGAAAAAGTGTACGAATGTGTTAAACGAGTCTTGTGTTTTTAAGAATATGGAGAGGCGAGTTAGATTGTTACGGGTATGCGATTTGTGTCAGAGGTAAAAAGTAGTGAACTATAGGGTAGAAGGGGAGATGAATTATATTAAAGTGGAGAGTCCGTTTGATTTAGTGGCTGTAGCTTTATATGGGCCATTGCCCAACTGAGTGAAAAAATACCCAAGGATTACATGATAAACGTAGGTAAGCCGAAGATAATTTTATCTGATCACGGACCCCAATTCATCAGCGGTAGGTGGAGGCAAACTCTAGGATGTGAAGGCATCATACCCAAGCATACGGCAGTATACCATCCACAGTCCAACCAGGCAGAACGGGTGATGAGAGAGATTGGTAGGATATTTCGGGCGTATTGTCACACCAAGCATACTGAATGGCCATTGTACGTGAAGAATGGTTGAATAGTACCACCCACGAATCCACCGGGTTTATGCCATATGAGTTAATAAAGGGAACACGGCCACCTAGAATATTGGAACAACTTTTTGAGTATCCACCGGAAGATCAGACCATTGACAGGAATGTGAAGATCCAATTAGCGAATGAGAGTTTACTCACCAAAGGGGAAAGGAGACATTATGAAAAGGGTCAGTGGACTAAATATGAGGTAGGACAATTAGTATTGGTAAGGAGGCACGACTTGTCTAGCGCACAAGATAAAGAAATAAAGAAGTTTTTTCTGTTATATGAGGGACCCTATGAAATAGTAGAGGTAAAGATGAATAATGCTTATGTATTACGCAACCAAGCAACGCAGGAGATAGTGGGTACACAGAACGCTACGAATTTGAAGTTATATTGGTCAAAATAAGTAATTGAATTTTAATATGTTTTGTTTGTTATCCATTTTCGGGCGGTCACGGACTTACCAATCCTGACCGTGGGGGTTTTGGCTATTTGGAGGCAGATCATGGTTGGCGGTAACTTCCTTCGGGTGGTGAAAACGACGATGGTCCGGCTTCAGAAAATGGGTAACAACTAGAAATTCAACTGTATTATTGAACGGGGAGGGGGACCCCCTAAGGTACATGGAAATAAAATTTTTACACTCAGGGTGCATAAATTGGCACCACACCACGTATCAACAATTGCCCGAGAGAGTGCATTAGATAAAAATAGAACGAGGCAATTCTCAAGTATATATATATTACCAGTATCGTTTGTAAATTATGATCTGCAAATGACAAGTTCACTGTAAGCACCAAATAATAATAGTAAAAGGCATAGTAATGTGTAAGTGTAGAGTAAGAATAACGGGGTCAGTTTTAGAGTCTCTTTATAAAGTTCCTTCAGCACTGTCAAAAGTGCTTTGAGCTCATATTCGTGTACGTATGGTGTCTGAGCATCGCTGACCCCCGCTTTATCAATCATATTTTGGCTGATCCCTTTTAGGAAGTATGAGAAAGAAATGAGAAGAATAGAAATTAACATGTGAATGGAGGTGTGAATGATTTGAAAAAAAAATGTGTATAGATAATGTAAGAGTGAGTGTGTGAATGGAAATAGTAAGTTTACCAAGTTCTTGGACCAGTAGAGTCCAAATGGGGTTTTCAAATGGGCCCTTATAAATTAAATTAAATTTTTTGATGCTATTTTGTATAAATTGTGACGGCAGCGGTATGTGAACGTCTGCTCTCTGGTACCAGCGGTGGACACAGCGAGCCAACCAACGACCCCGGTTAGTTAATAAAACCCGGGCCGGCAGAAAATTTTGCGCACTCTTCATCGCCACGCCATCGGACGCACTTCACTCCTCTCCTCTCTCGGACGACATCGGCGCGGAGTCAGCCGGAAGGAACGGCCGAAGAATAGAACCGGCATTCTTGCGTCTTCGCCCTCCAGTTCCGCGCCAGCGATGGATTTCGCTGGGCCGGCAGCCGACTCTACAAACGGTGCCAGAAGAAGAGGACTGCAGTATGCCATGAACAGCGGGAGCAGCCGCCGAACATCTCAGCGCGGCACTACCAACATCACCGTTCTCACCACTCGGTCCTTTTTAGGGCCACCAAAATAATTAGAGTGTACGATTGGCGCCATTTGTCATGCGGCAAGCCTTTTGTCCGGTGACAAGTGGCGCCCAACGTGGGGCAGCGATCATCTTTCGGATGCAAGATCCAGCCACGCCAGTGAGCTACCAGTTGGCACACCAAACAACATGGCGCCCAACAGACACCTCCACAACATCTGGAGAAGAGCAGTAGGCTGGCTACCGGAGAGCATTCAAGACCCGGTGGAGTTGTGACGGCAGCGGTATGCGAACATCTGCTCTCCGGTACCAGCGGTGGACACAGCGAGCCAACCAACGACCCCGGTTAGTTAATAAAACCCAGGCCAGCAGAAAATTTTGCACACTCTTCATCGCTACGCCATCGGACGCACTTCATCTCCTCTTTTCTCTCGGACGACATCGGCGCGGAGTCAGCCGGAAGGAACGCCCGAAGAATAGAACCGGCATTCTTGCGTCTTCACCCTCCAGTTCAGCGCCAGCGATGGATTTCGCTGGGCCGGCAGCCGACTCTACAACCGGTGCCAGAAGAAGAGGACTGCAGTACGCCACGAACAGCAGGTGCAGCCGCCGAACATCTCAGCGCGGCACTACCAACATCACCGTTCTCGCCACTCGGTCCTTTTTAGGGACACCAAAATAATTAGAGTGTACGATTGGCGCCATTTGTCATGCGGCAAGCCTTTTGTCTGGTGACAAAATATGAATAGATTAGTTCAGAAAATCATAGTTTAAGAAACAAACATACGTATTTTGTTGTACTCACTATTTTTGTGTTCATGAGAATCACGATAATCAAAGTAAGAAAGAAAAGTAATGGTGATATGAAACATTAGATGTATCAGAACTTTAGAGAACGAGATTTGTAAATTTTCAATTTGAATATATAATATATAGTATTTACTTGTGATTCCCCACTTTCGGGCGGTCACGGCGTCTCCGAACCCTGACTGTGGATTTGGATTATTGGTAGCAAGTGTGGTTAGGCAGATTGTATCCTCGCCATACTTTTTATTATTTTCAAAATTGGTGAATTTAGAAATCAACCGGGGGGGGGGGGGTAATGACGGGGAATCACCACAACTATGGAACAGCGGCTACCATCGTAGGGGTTGGTAGTGCCGTGTTAAGGGCTTATAAATAATATTTAGTAGGATTACTGGTGTCCTCGGACATCAGTAATGCCGAATTGTTTTTTATAACGCTGAAGCAAGAATGGGGTAGGCAGCGTCTACACCCTAATTAAACTGCAGTTCTTGTGGATGCAAATGGGCGCTACAGTCCACCATCAGGAAATAATAGTGTGTGGAAAAGGAGCTGGCAGTTACAAGCCAGAGGCACAGATAACGCATCTGTGCACAAGGTAAATACCTAGACCGACCGGCAGGTGGTTTACCTAATTGTAACTGGGTAAAAGGGGGGAAATAATAAAATGATGAAATAGGAGAAGTAGCTGAGAAATCAGCGAGAGGTAATGACCACTGTAACAGCGGGACAATCAAGTTTACTCACTCTAACTAGAGAGTTGGTGGTTGATGACCCAGTTCCTGTTCGGTAATGTTTACTACAAGTTTATGATTCAATGACTAGTGATGAACATTCACTTATGAGAACAAATGATTTTAAGCGCTAGATTCAATATTGTAATGATTGTATAATCAACCAGGACATGATATGAATCAAATTGGATAATGTTGGGTATTTGTGTTATTTATATTCAATGTGCCTATAGAAAGGTCATTCACCTGATAATGAGGTATCAGCTGATGACTGGTGTGGACTGTATAATGTTTAATGTATTCAATTCATATGTTCTTTTGTTAATTAATTTAATTTAATAATTTGTTTCTTTTATTAATTGTCAGAATATATGTTTCTGGCATTTAAATGCATTTAATTATTGGAAAAAAAAATTCTTTGAAGTAAAGATGGTATTTTATTTTCATGTTCACTATATGAAGTAAAGATTGTGTATGTTGATGATGTATCCGCTGATTCATAATGTTTATATCATAGTTTGTAACCAAGTGTAGTTGTATTTGGGTTGAGGATAGAAATAAGTTGTTTATTTTATAATGATTGTTAGCATATAGTTATGAGGATTTATAAGGAAAAGTAAATTCATTTAAAAGATTTTAGAATTTTGAAAGTTGCAATTAAAATGACTAACCAAAAGGTATGATGTAAATTAACTTTATGTGGATCGTTGGTAATGGACTTAGATTTATTTCACTACTTGAACGAAATTTAAATAATTTAATTTGATTTGAAATAACAATATCAAGCAAACAATTAAAGGTTGAGAAATGGGAGTAACTTTTATTTAAAGGTAAATATGAAATGTTTGTGTGAATGTTACATTAATGAAGAATATTTAGAGATCTTGTATTTAAGCTAGTAATGAACATGTGTACGCACCCAGTACTTTGCTAAAGGCAATCCAGTATATATATAAGGGGAGATATATCGGTTGAGGATCTGGTTTGGTATAAGGCTAGTTATTGATTTTTTGTTGAAATGTTACAAGGTTAGGTGGTACTGTGATGAGTGCCTGTCTGATTTTACGATGTTGAGATCTCGAACAGAGAAGTCCAGTACCGTCATTCAGGTGCAGGCATAGTTGCCGAACTAGGGGGGTAGTCTACCCATGATTTATTAAGGGGGGTTGTTGGCACCATATCCTCGCTGGTCCTCTTAGGGTTTAGCAATGAGAGTTTTTCTGTTTTGGCAGAAAACCTCTGATTGGGGGGGTATTGTAACGGGACAGAATTGGGGGATTGATTTTATTAAATTGTAAATGCTACGAAAGGGAGTTACCCACATGGGGCCTCAGTTTTAACAATCGACATTCACTTACGGAACGCCCAGTTGCACGTTTGTTCGGTCAAAATGGGTTCATGATACAATTCCTGATGCTGAGGAATGTGAAAGAGTGCGCGTATGCCTGCCCGCACAGATGAATTGGCACGAACTTTTTGCGAACCTTAGAACGCAAGTTTATGGTACACAAACTCGCACTCCAGAAGATATCATGTGACGCCTGATCAGCCTATGAAATTGCAAGTTGCCACAGATTGTAAGACGTTTAGCCATCTTGAAAAAATTACTCAGCGTCAAGTAGTCAAACCGGCCGGCTGAACGTAAAAGGCTTGCGAGCCAAAAATTTATTAAAAATGTGGTCTAAATTATAATTGAAAATGGTATAAAAAGGTGATTAAAATTACAACTAAAAGGGCAGCTATTAACTTTGAATCATTCGACAGTGTCACATTAAACAAAAAATGCAGTGAACAATATGGACGAACTGAAACATACGGAGTGCTACACGTGGTTTCCAGGGATGCCGCCAGTCAAGTATAACCGAATATGATGAACAAACTAAATTATGACAAATTTCTAATAAAAGCGCTAAAGTTAAATAAAGGGGTAAAAGACGTGAGTGTGTGTGTGTGTGTGAGCAAATTGCTGGGTTGCCTTTAATTAGTTTAATAAATAATTTAATTTAATTATAAGAAGTAAGAGATTAAGTTTGTTGTTTTGGTCAGATGGGGTCGCTACCTCAGTATTTAATTTTGTTCAATTGAAATGTTAGAGAATAGAGAAGGAGAAAATGTTTTTTTAATTGATTCATAAAAAAGAGAATGATAAAAAGAATAATAAATGAAGTTGAAATAGTTAAACGTAAATGAGTTATAGTTAGCGTTACTGCGACACATAACCCTAAATCACGTTTATAGGCTGCGAGTTCGTGCGAAGAACCCTGGCATACGAAAGGTAAGATGAATTTTTATTAATTATTATGTGGTAGAGTAAAGGTATAATTACACAACATCCTTGTTATGCGCATCCAGATTAAATGAGATAGTTATATTTTAAAGTACTTTAAATAATGTGTTAGATAATATCAACATTCAGGTTTTGCTCAGAACACGATTACACAATTAATTTCAAGGATCAAAACTATTGAACAGTTGTTTAGTTTTAACGTCTTATGCAAATTGCAGGGAATTCATCCAAGAGTATCAAATATCCTGAGATTTGGGTAGGCTTGACGAGTTACTTCTTGAATTTGTGTCATTTATTTGTGAACAACTTTCTTTATTAAATCTGTCCTGTCTTGTCTTTGTCTTTACACCTTCAGCATTTCTTACTTACAAGGTGTAATATATATATTACTAATTTTGATAGTCAATGTTTAAATTGCCTGATTTTTCCCATTTTTTAAATTAAATTGACTGTGTTTTAATTTTTTAAGCTTTAATTATTGAGCTTGGTGTTAGTGAATTATACATTTTTCACTGTTTAACGTCTATGGTTTACTACTCAAGACTCATAAAAGTGTTCAATGATTCATATCTAAAATATCTAAAGCCATTCTGATGGCAATGAAACAAATGTTCTTTTGGAGATAAAATGAATGTTTTCCTACCTACAATTACAGACATCTGCCAGTAGGGAAAAATATACAAAATTAGCATCCACTCCCAAATATCACATTACTACATATTGAGTAGTATCTACAGTAATGTTACAAGACATCCTGAATTGGTTTGAATATCCTGGATTTGAAATTGTATACAGGCTGTGTTCAAGACTGAAAAAATCCTGATTTCTACATGATGGATACGAAAACTGAGGAATACATTATTAATTTATTTAAGAACAAAATTAACATACACACAGTAAATAAAACTTTAAGCTTAGTATTGTTTTTAGTAGGACAGAGGTTACTTGTAATTTAGGGACTATGTGTGTAATTGGAGTAACATGCATTGGTATCCTTGGCCACTAAAATAATTTTTATAAAGTGTCCCTGATTACTATCTTTCCTAAAATCCTCAGTATACTATATGTCACACTGTGATGAATTCGTAATATATTTTTGCTAATGAAATAAAGTATAATTCATTTTGTTCATGTCTTCATTTCTATTCAATAATATAGAATGCTATTATAAACTTAATGGTTAAAAAAAAAAATTTATCTTCAAAACTAAATTTTGATATATAATAAAAGATTATACAATATCAATATCCAAATGTAATATGTCAGTATGAAACCAGAAAGTCACCGAAAGATAGGAATTTAGTTAAACACATTAGAATTTTGAGTTAATATCTTCAGGAAATTCCTTAATACATTACTTCATAAAGCTTCACCAGCTCAAGCTCGGTACATGTTCTGTTTAGTCTAGACAGTGGTTTTCAATCCAGGGGAGGGGGACTCCAGAATTTCTCAAATGGGAAGAGGACACTTTGACACCTGGCAGGGCTTCCCTGAAAGAATTTTACATGTGGGTTGAAATGCATAAAACTTTAATCTAGGTGCCTAAATTTTCTCTAGATTATATTATTAAAAAAGGCATAATTGTTACTGAAATTCCTGTGATGTTCTTGATTAATTAAACCTGAAACGTTTGAACAAATTAAGATCTGAAGTCTACGAAGTTAATAATTTAAAACAATCCTCCCGACTCAGTAAGTCAAACAGATAATCCCGTACATTACTTAGTTTTATCCTACCTTATAGAGAAAAAATCAATTGAGATGTCAGCAACTAAGGTTTTGAAAACCACTCCTGAACTTGCAGGTGTTAAAAGTTATCCTGAGTGGCCCTAACAAGTTCAAAGTCACATTATATCGCAACTTTCCTCTGAAGAAGCTCAGATAACAATTTACCACATTTCTACAATAAACACAAATGGAATGTGAAATAAAAGTTCAACTTGTATCCACACAAGTTCAACTTGTGCTGCACTCTAATCAAGTGTCAACTATATCTTTACACATATTCTTGGTAGGTATATTCTCAGATTCTTTCTTACGTACATATAACCTAAAGTTTGATACTGGTTCTGAATGGGTGAATAGAGAAGCACTGTTATATTATTGTGTGTTAGTTTGTCACTGGGTTGTGAGGGGCGAGTGACAGTTTACAATACCTTAAGGTATATAGAAATACTGTTTTATATGTGAACAGTGTCAGCAAACTTGATTTGGCAAGTTTACAAGTCTTTTCTAGATTTTAAAATATGCTTTTCAGAAATATATACATGCATTTTTACTATTCATAATTTATTTGCTTTAAATGATAAAAGGAAAGGAAATTCTGAAAAATGTATGGGAGAATACAGAAACTCAAGACAGTCAACTATGTGAAGTGTGAAAATATTATTGATTTGTCTGCAGTTTCAATTTACAATACACATTTCAACATCAACATATTAATAATTTACAATCTACACATAACAAAATAAAAATTACAGAATGTAAAACAAAACATATCTGGTGATATACAACAACTGGTGAAGTCCTTTGTTATAACAAGGAAGACTTTTTTCTTGTGCATGATCTCACACGAATTAAACATGTTTGGAATGTTACATAGTTTACTTGGCTTTTTGAAGTAAATCAGTTAAGAGTTTCTCTAACTTGCGACTGTCTTCTGCAAACTTACGAATTCCTTCTGACAACTTATCTGTTGCCATCTGGTCCTCATTCAACTGCCAGCGGAATGATGCTTCGTTAATGTTTACTTTTTCAATATTCATCTTACGTGCTGAAATCAAGACAAAAAATTACAATACAACCAAAAGATATATTTGTATCTCTGCCCAATCAAATATAACTACTGTATACTATTTCTGTTCTTAGTTCAGTCCTGATGTAAACAAACCCACATAGTAAATCTGAAATACTATTGGTCAGAGGTATTGACACTGTCACATAGTAATGTATTACCGCTGTAGCGGGTCAAATTTTGGGTGTTTTATTTTAACCGTTTGGGGCATATATTTATATTTTTATTTATTTCGTTTTTGGGCGGATTGTCATTGTGCAACGTATTTGTCCGTATAACAGACCAGTGTTGAGAAACAGTTGGAAACAAAGCGAAACGCAATCAGTGGTGTAACACGGCTGAAGAATTTACCTCCACCAAAATTCTAAGAACTTTGCAAGTGTGTCGACGCACAGGCGCGAATACCCACGCAAGCGCGTTCAAAAGGACGCTTTAACAAAAAACCAAGATGGCTAGAGAGACTAATATTTGTCGTCTTCTTCAAGATCCCCCGGAAACACTGTTTTAAGTCCGGCCCACTTAAATGACGTCAGCCACTGCCTATAGAAGATCATGTGCGACATTGACTCAAAAACCACATGCATAGCATGGGCCGAAGCTTCGGCGACGAAGCCCAAGGCTGTGATTTCCATCAAAAAGTATGAGATCACGTTAGCTACACCTGCGACGTTTTCCTGCCCAGTTAGTCGTTGATCGTGTCGGCCGACACAGCGCCGAGTGCGCCCTGCTAACTCTTACAGTTTTATTTTAAAGCAAAAGTGAAATAACAGTTTAAATCCATGTAACCGCGGTTAATACCATTCAGTGAAGAATATCTACGTTTAGTTCCGGACAAACCAGTGATTGCCAAACGTTAAATAGTGAGTGCGAATGATGACCACGTTGCCGACTATAGAAGTTCACAACATGTTTAAGGGTTCGGGGTAATAAAAATGTTCAGGGGAGGGGGTATAAATTGAGAGAATGAGTGAATGGCAGGCTGGGCTCTGTCTGTATATTTGTTTTGTATAGTGATCACTAAGGTAAGCTCTTAGAATAAGTAGCATGTAGCAGAGGCTAACCGAACAAAGAAAACTGTAACTTAATCTGTAAAACAATGATCAAAGTTTTTGAACAAAATTTAAATATGATTCTGATTAATTAAAAAATCTAATTTCTCTTCTACATAATTGCGAGTTAGTTTCTTTCACAACCTTAGTTCGTTTTATGTACTGTCATAGTTCGTCAAACGAAATGGGTGTACCGCCACTACTCGATCCGGCCAGATCCAAGTTGAAAGGTAAGTGGGAGTTGTGATCTGAATAAAATAGAATAATAACCAAAAATAATAAAGTTACAATTGGTGCCGTGACTGCAGGATGTAATACAACAAAAAAGTTGTATTACACCGGCCTACATTTTGACAGTGCATTGAATGAAGTACGGTTGTGAAAGCGAAATTTTAGTTACGTGAAATGTACGTAATTATGGTAAGGTTTATTTTATATATGCTGTAGTATAACGTTTTGGAAGGGAAGAGTAACCAATTGTAGTTAACACTTAAGTAAAACTAAGCTATAAACTAGAAAAAATGTCTGAGAATACTAAACAAAGCAATATAACTAACGTAGAAATGAGTGAAAGTGGCCTTGAGTCGCAATCGCTGGATGAAAGTGGTATGTTGAGGGGGGAGACGGGTGCCGTTACAGAAACAGCTGGCGGCAGTAATGTAATAGCTCATTCCACGCCGATTGCGTCTCAACCACAAGTAAATGAAACAGACATTGATTCGGGGATTCAATTGACCCCCGTTTCAATTAATAAAAGTAAACAATCAGAGGAAACAAATATGATGAGTGTTATGCTCAGTCAATTCGAGAGAATGAATAGTAATTTCAATATAATGAATAGTCGTTTTGACATAAATGAGAAGGAATTAAATAAACGTTTTAATGATAATGATATAATTTTGAACAATATGAATAGTAATTTCAATGCAATAAATAAACGTTTTGATGGTAACGAAATAATTTTAAATAAAATGAAAAGTGATTTCAACAATAAATTAGATGAACAGAGAAGAAAATGTGAACAACAGAATATTCAGTTTCAGCAAAGTATAAATATAAAATTTGACGAGTTGATAAATAACATACAAGACAAGAAGGTATGTCTTGAAAATACCAATGAAATGACAAAAATTAGTTCGAATAAAGTAGAACAGAGTAAGAATAATACTAACGAAAGCTGTAATGACAGTGTTGTGTTAGGCAATGAGTTAATAAATAAAAATGATGTTAATAATAACGAGAATAATAATGTGTTTGAGAAACTGGTATCAGAAAGTGATACGGTAAAAATAAAGAATGAGAGTATTGATGAGTTGGTGGAAGGTAGTGATTATGAAATGTTAAAATGTGTCAGTGAGTTAGAGAGAGAGAGAAAAAATAATGTTGTGGTAGAGTGGGAACAGAGGGCAAATTTTCCTTTTATTATTTATGATGTTTATGATGATTTATTGAGTCCACAAGTGTTGTGGTTGAAGGGCAAGAGTCCCGTATTGGTAGATGAATTGAGGTGTTTATTTTTGTGGAGTAATTGTGTACCCTCTGTCCAGAATAATTGTGAGAGTGTGATGTGGTGTTTTGAAGAGAGAGAGGTAAATAGAGAATGGTATGTAACAGAATTGTATAATTTGAATAGAAAGTATGATGAATGGAAAGAAGGCTTAGAAATATATTTGAATAATAATGATTACAATGATTTGAAAAAAATAATTAGACCGATAGTGAATGAATGTAATGACGGAGACTTAACAAAAATACCTAACGTAGACTGGTTTAATGAGTATTCTGGTAAAATGAGTGAATTTGGTTGTTCTGGTTATGACACACAAAGTAACCATTTGTTTGTAAATAAAAAGCAACAGTGTTATATAAAACCAAGGTTGATTTGGAACGATGGAGGTTAAACTATTAAAACAATAAAAGACAGTATAAATATTTTGTTTTATGGTTGTTTGACATGGCAGATTTGGACAGAAGTGTGGAAAAAATGGAATAATAATTAACAAGAGTTGTAAATAAAATCTAGTGAATTTATATGTGTGTATGTAAGATGATTGTTGTGATAATAATGTGGAAATATTTGCAATTTAAATAAACAAATAGGATTAATTTGGAAAACAAGTAATCAGAGAATTGTAATTGTTTGGTTGGTAATGAATTCTATATTGTTAATAATTAATTTAATTCAACAAATTAATACATGTTAAATATTTTGTTTGATTATTTCAATATTGTATAACTAACTTTTTAAGGAATTTAAATCATTTTTGATAATAGATGGCTGAATTATTTGAGGTGAACTAATATGTTGTGAAATGTTTCAGTGGTGAGGTGAGAGTATTGTGGTGTGTGGTATATGTTTTGAGAAATGGGCTGTAAGTATTGAAATTTTACAATATGAATAATGTATAACAAAAAGGTTGACAGGAGTGATTGATATGTTAATTCAGTAATGAAATATTTTGAAATAATTGTGCTAAATGAAAATGATGGCTAAAAATATGTATTAATAATAAATTTAGAATTTTTGAAAATCTGATTACAACACAGGATAAATTCATCATGATGATAAATAGAAAGAGTTAATGAAAAATTTTAAATAATAATGTTTATAAATTTTTATATAAATTATTTAAAAGAGAATTGTTTGTTTGATGTATGCTAATAATCCAGGTTTATTGCTATTTGTGTATTGCGTTATGTGATATTTTAAAATGTATTTTCATTATGTGTGTATTTTTTTTCTAAGCCAATCATTAGACGCCTGGCAGGCAATCAACATAATAGAAGTAAGTGTTGATAATGTATTACATGTAACTGTTCAATTTTGAAAGGTATCCATGGTGTTTTAATTATGTTAGGATATCAGCTGATCAACAATACCATGTCACTGGTATATTGGTTTGTAAATGTTACAAGTAATTAATGTTTAGTGGGCTACAGATATTTCAAAGTAAAGATAAAAAGAATATGCAGATTAATAAAAGATAATTTATGGGTGATAAATGTTTTATGGGACACGTAGACCTGTCCAAGTTGAATTAAAAGTGGAATGTGAAATAGTAGAGATGAGTATGATGTAATGTTGTTTTTGAGTTAATGGATGTTATAGAATTTGTTGAAATATTGATGTTGACACAGTGGTAATGGAGACTTTATGTAGATTTTGAGTGATATATTGTTGTTTTTGTAGTTAATGAGGTTATTTTGTGTATTTGTGGTAATGAAATGAGATTGAGATTTTGGGGATGGCAATTTTGTATTAGAGGGTAGTGTAGTTGGGGAGTCCGCAACAAGGGTTGGGACGGGAATTGGAATAGATTTTAGTGAGGAGGGGCCGCCTTAGGTAAAATCCGGGGGCCAAATAAGGGAAATGAGTTTTTGGGAAGGAAACACGTATCCTATGTACAAAGGGTTAGAGAGTATTTTTTTTATATATGGGGAGAAGGTGGCGTTTTGTGTTAAATGGTAAGTTGTGGATTAGAGTGTCCTGATTAGTAGATATTTTTGATAGAGTTGGGTGTCATGATAATTGAGTTGATGAATATTAGAGTCAGGGGGAGAAAGTTTATATATGTATAGAAATCTAATACAGAAAAACGAGAATAAATAATTTACATCACCCCCAGTAAGCTAGAATTAACTGTCAACTAAAGAGAGGAATTTATAATAAAGAATGTACAGTTGTTTTTTTTTAAACCAGTGACAGAATTTTGATAGAAGTGAAAATAATGTAAAGTCAAGAAGTGTTTAATTTAAATGATTTAAATGCCAATGTGATTATTATTTATATTAATATTTTGTTTATTATAAATATTCTATGTTACTATGTTTTGTATTTCAAGGTAGGATATTACAGATATTTAAGGTGTTTTCAGAAATCATACATAACATATGTAGGTCAAGGGTTTTGTACTTGACCTAGTTATGATCAGCTGATGAGTTCATACACCTACTAAGCTTGTGTATAGTAGGAATCCAATTTTAATTTGTTTGTTTAATTAAGTCAAACCAATATTTGAATAATTTTAATAAATATGTTGTTTAATAAATAAATTTAATAAAATTTTTTAATGAATAAATTTAAAATTTTTTTTGAATTTTAAAATTTTTGAAAATTTTAATTTTTTTTTAGAAAAAAAAAAAAAAAAAAAACTTGATTTTTCGCCTGCCAGCGAACGCATATTTTAGGTAGGGATTGTTTTATTATGTGTGCATTAACCATGTTTATTTTATTGTATTGCATTGTATTGGTAGACTATAAGTGGTTCTCATGTTAGAGTAAGGATGTGTTTGTATTAATAGGAATGTTTAGGTTGTCATTGAAGCAAAAAGTTAGAAAAAAGAGGAAGAGAATTTTTTGATAAACGATTTTTTTTTGAATATTGAATTTTTTGAATTTATAATAAATTTTAAAAGGAAGTTTTTATTTTTAGTGTGTTATGGTAATATGTAATGTTAATGTGTGTGAGCCCAGTATCTGCTAAAGGCAGCCCAGCTTGCAAAAAGGGGATCCACATCGGCGGAGGAGCTGGGATAATTTTAGCCCGGGATTGAGGATTTTGGGGGTAGCATGTTAGAAGGCGAGGTGTGCTGTGGTGCGAGTCTGATCGATTTCTCGGTGTTGGGATCTCTTACAGAGAAGTCCAGTGATCTCGTTCAGATGAGTCCATGGTCGCTGAGCCAGGGGGGTCGTGTACCCATGAGATTAAGAACAAGGGGGTTGTTGGCACCAGTTCCTCACCGGTCCTCTTCGGGGTCATCGATGAGATTTCTTCTGTCGTGGACAGCAGAATTCTCATCGAGGGGGTATTGTAGCGGGTCAAATTTTGGGTGTTTTATTTTAACCGTTTGGGGCATATATTTATATTTTTATTTATTTCGTTTTTGGGCGGATTGTCATTGTGCAACGTATTTGTCCGTATAACAGACCAGTGTTGAGAAACAGTTGGAAACAAAGCGAAACGCAATCAGTGGTGTAACACGGCTGAAGAATTTACCTCCACCAAAATTCTAAGAACTTTGCAAGTGTGTCGACGCACAGGCGCGAATACCCACGCAAGCGCGTTCAAAAGGACGCTTTAACAAAAAACCAAGATGGCTAGAGAGACTAATATTTGTCGTCTTCTTCAAGATCCCCCGGAAACACTGTTTTAAGTCCGGCCCACTTAAATGACGTCAGCCACTGCCTATAGAAGATCATGTGCGACATTGACTCAAAAACCACATGCATAGCATGGGCCGAAGCTTCGGCGACGAAGCCCAAGGCTGTGATTTCCATCAAAAAGTATGAGATCACGTTAGCTACACCTGCGACGTTTTCCTGCCCAGTTAGTCGTTGATCGTGTCGGCCGACACAGCGCCGAGTGCGCCCTGCTAACTCTTACAGTTTTATTTTAAAGCAAAAGTGAAATAACAGTTTAAATCCATGTAACCGCGGTTAATACCATTCAGTGAAGAATATCTACGTTTAGTTCCGGACAAACCAGTGATTGCCAAACGTTAAATAGTGAGTGCGAATGATGACCACGTTGCCGACTATAGAAGTTCACAACATGTTTAAGGGTTCGGGGTAATAAAAATGTTCAGGGGAGGGGGTATAAATTGAGAGAATGAGTGAATGGCAGGCTGGGCTCTGTCTGTATATTTGTTTTGTATAGTGATCACTAAGGTAAGCTCTTAGAATAAGTAGCATGTAGCAGAGGCTAACCGAACAAAGAAAACTGTAACTTAATCTGTAAAACAATGATCAAAGTTTTTGAACAAAATTTAAATATGATTCTGATTAATTAAAAAATCTAATTTCTCTTCTACAAAATTGCGAGTTAGTTTCTTTCACAACCTTAGTTCGTTTTATGTACTGTCATAGTTCGTCAAACGAAATGGGTGTACCGCCACTACTCGATCCGGCCAGATCCAAGTTGAAAGGTAAGTGGGAGTTGTGATCTGAATAAAATAGAATAATAACCAAAAATAATAAAGTTACACCGCAAGTGCAGAATTTTCATATAGCCATGCGAGAGTTGTCTTACCACTTAACTGTACTGTGACAAGTGGTTTTTTATTACAATGTTTAATCATTTTTGTTTAAGAATATATAGTAGAACTTTTCTGCCACTGATTGATAATTTCGATTATGAACCAGCATTTCAGGGTAAGAGTGCAAAAGTGTATGAATGTCTCAATGCGCTCGTTTCATAACTTTTTTCGAATTGAAGCTCCATCCATATTATTAGAAGTTAATAATTACCCTGCTACCCCATATGCATATACCACCATATACCCCATATATTACGTACCACCCACCATGCAGTTTCAAAATTTAAGGGCTTTAAATTTATTTTAAAAAAATTGCCTGTAATTTACAGACTTGTGATGAAATTGCCTGAAGTAAATTGAGAAGTACAAGACAGAAAACTGCCACATTTTTTACCTTGATGAGACACGGGTTGATGAAGGACATATGATTAGTTACGTATGGAGCGATTCCACAATACAACACTACGATCAGCTTTCATGTTAGTTTATGTGGTGGAATAAATCCACCATGTAACAAGGCACTGAAATGAATGATGTGTTCAAAATTTTGTTTGAAAAGATTGTTGCAGTATTACCAAACAATACTGTAGAAATCATGGATAATGCCCCATTCATTCCGTGATGACTGAACGTGGGTTTCAAATAATGTGTGCCGGAACGCTGATATTGTCACATGGCTCAACTTAAAAAATTGCTTGAAAGTTGCAATTTTGCACATTTCGAAGAAAGTTGCTTGAAAACTGAACTTTTAGAGATAGTAAAACAAAATTAACACAAGTTAAAAAAGTTCATAGCAAATTATATTGCAGAAAAATTGCGGCACACTGTTTTAAGACTTCCTGCTTCACTGTGTTCTGAATCCCACTGAATTAATATGGAGCCAGTTGAAAGGATATGTTGCCCGTCACAACACAATATATAAGCTGTCTGATATAAAACAATCAATAGAGAAGGTGGTAAATGAAATAACAGCGTCATTGTGTCGAGTATATAATCAAGGAAGATTAACTATGGGAACTGGACCACATTGCCAACATCGTTGCCAAAGTCTCCTGTAATACCGCTGAATCAAGTGATGATTCAACTTCCAATGCAGATATGGAAGGGATTGAATTACTCTCTGATAGCAATTGACAATAGACAGTACACTGGTAAGTAATTATCGCAGCTTGTATTTTTGTTTTAAATAAAGTTCACTTTATTTTTTGTTTCTACTTTTAAATGGTGAATAAAAAAAAACATTAACCGATTTTATACAATACTTCACTGTTGCTCTGACAGTCACACACTTTTTACCTTGATCAGGAATATAAAAATTATCATAATTTACGTGTGTTTGTATGGTATCATTGTTATATGTTATCCTATCTGTATGTACTGCTTTTGTCAGTGTGACACACTTCTAATTCATGCAGCAAATAGCGTTTCAGATTTTACATGCCCATTGTTTACATCCAGATTGAACTAAGAATGCAAATAGTATGAAAAAGTTTATTAATACTACTGCTTTTAGCTAACAAACTTTCCAACTAAATTTACTATATGGTATACCAAATTTACCTAACGGTTTATAATTTTAACACAAAATCAGGAAGGTGAGATAAATTGTACTGGCATTATATGGGACCAACAGACTATTGGGGAGGGGAGGGAGGAGGTTGTGTATCACTCACTCTTGCACACAAAATGGCAACTTATATTGTGTGTGATTGACAGTACAAATGTAACTTCATATTGGCTGCAATTCATTGTTTGAGTTGAATAGAATTATAACTATATACACAATTTGTTTCCAGATGAATAAAATAGCTAACAAATGTATATGGAGTAAACAAATTCAATTTTACAAACAGACAAATGTCTGTATATTTTTATATTATTTGTATTTTCTCACAAAAATGTTTTCAGTCAAAAAATAAGAAACACTCTGTTATTACATTTCTAATTCTAGCAAACACTGTACTGCCGTGAAGAGAAATCTTACGCAGGAGGAAAGCTTGCACACGTTCTGCAATGCACTATTCCCAAAGCAAAAGCATTCAGGGCTCAGTCCATGTGGAGTGAACACTATTTTTTAGACCATTTTTACTTCTTCCTTTAGGAGAGACACGCATACTTAACACTAATTTGATGAAAAACAAATTTAGCAGCCATATGTGTAGCCTCTATTACAGAACTATGTATGTGCCAATGTTGTGCGAACTAATGTTTGCAGATTGGAAGTAGTTTGCTGACTTCACACTATTTATAACCTCTACTATGAGAACTCTCTTCATGGCAGACCAGTAACATGAGTAGCACAGAAATTATACAAACAGGCTGGAATATAAGATATAAAACATTCTGTGTGATGCTATGTATGTTGTTTGTCACTCTGCACTAAATGAAGGAAACAAGATGGTTGGCAACAACGCAATTTCTCCGAGTGATTTAATATGTGTGTGCATATACATGTGAACATTTTTAAGAAGCCGCAATCACAAAAACAGCATTTTAGTGCTTACCTAACTTTTCATTCAGGCATTCTGTCACATTGTCGTTTGAACTTTCCAGTTCTTCCAACAGCTTTGGGCTTATTGTCAACAGGTCACACCCTGCCAATGCTTTAATTTCACCTGGAACAAGATTTACAACTTGTCGGTAACAACTTATGTAAATAATGGCTACTTATTAATATTTATCAGTAGAACTCAAAATTCAAAAGACAAAATATCTGCTCATAGGTGTAGGTGCAGAAGTGTTCAGTGTAACATCAGAAAACAATCAAGAAATTAAGTTGAGAATAAGGGAGAGATGACCATGAAATCAAGAGTGAAAATAACTGCGTATGTTAAAATCTGAAACATGGATGTTAGCCAACAATGAAATAATTTTAGACTTGTTAAATTAACACTTTAAATCCCGATAATTTTAGCACTAGGGAAGCTCATTGTAGGGTGACTGTTTTCTACAATAAATTTTTTTTAATCTTCACGATTTCTCTTTGTTTGTCTCTATATAAATTAGAGACTTGATTCATATTTTTTGTTTGGATATGAGAAATTTCAAGTCACTAGAGCAGGAGCATGTTTTAGAAAACATTATATAGTTGAACAGGGTACTTCCAAGTTAAATTGAGTGTTCTGTTAGTAAGACTAATCCATCTGGGATATACCCATTCAGTATTTGCACGTTTTATTTGAATATGGTCAAATACCTTCTTGACATCAATAAATCAATAAATAAATACTTGCTAATACTGAAACTTGAAACAACTACTCAAAGAATGGGAAGCATCATGAAACATTAGATTAAAGTACATAATTGTCTATTTTCTGGGAAATTTTAAAATTGTCTATTCAAAAGGATAAATATTCCAAATGAGTGAAACCGAATTGTAACACTTATCATGAGGACAACGGAAATTATGACAATAAACAATATCTAGTACTGATGTCTTTCCAGTTTCAACCAAAGGTAGACACTAATTGACAGCACACTTTCAAAATTTACATTATAGAATAAACTAAAGGATTGTTACATATACACTACACTTTGTATTGGAACCATTAATACATTATATTAACTCATGATGAGTGCTTGTGAGCACTCATTTTTCAGCACAGCATTTTCAGATCAAAATCACCAGAACCCTGTAGTGATCATAACTACAAAATCACCACAATGTTGTACTGACCGAGAGGCTCTGAGAGGCTTGAAAGTGCTCATCATGAGTTAACATAGTGTATTAATGGTTGCAGCACAAAATGCAGTGTATACAAAATGGAGATGCTATTTATTTACCTATATTACGGAATGATGCTCCCATCACAACAGTCTTATATCCATGCTTTTTGTAGTAATTGTAGATTTTTGTAACTGACTGTACACCAGGATCTTCTGTAGGCTTGTAACTCTTTTTGTCTGTGTTTGCCACATACCTAGCAGACGGTAAATATATTGTTAACTATCAAACTAAGTCCCTAGTTCTGGGCGACAATTGTTAACTATCGCACTTATTATTTTTATATTTATTTGTTGCTAATAAGTAAAATACATTTACTTACCGACTGTTCCATACCACATCCGGTTCGAGCACGTGGTTTATACCCAACATGATTTTTATCTCTAAGGGCCAGGATTCGTACTCAGCGAGATTCAGAAACATTGAGGTTGTCGAAATAATGACTCTGACTACAATTTGGTTGCCATAAACTTGTTTTTAATTAATCTGAATTAGAGTTATAAATCTTAACGGCAACCAAAGATGGCGCCGCATATGAACACAAGAAACAAAATGGCGTCTACATATCCTTACGCCCATATTCATTAGTCATTACCTTTCAATTACTTTTATACTTAATCCTATTATAAATTTAAATATAGCTGCAGCTCTAATAAAATTTGACAGATTCAATTTACTATTGTTATATGGCACAAACCAATGCCCCGATCTTTTATCGTAATGGCCAGTTCGTTCACACTCACATGCTCTTGCACACACGCTCGCTAGCACAGATACATTTTGTTTAATTCCTTACAATTTTGAGCTCAGTAATATGTAGATATATTATTATTATTAATTTGGACTTTCCTGAATGTGTACACTTGTAGGGCCGCCGTTAATGTCAGATTTTCCCCATGTGTTGGCAGATGTTCGCCGAATGTCCCTCGTCGATTTTCTCTGTTAACACTGATTCTACTTTACATACTTGGACAGTAATTTGCTAGTGTTTGTTTTTTAAAAGTTCACTGTTACATTTTAGTTACATTTGGTAATTTGACTAAAACACTTTTGGCGAAAACTCCGCCAACGGCGATTTTAGCTGTTGACGCTCTGATGTGCTGTGAGGTACTGAGCACGCCATATTTGCGTAAATTTTATAGGTGGAGGGGATTAGCCTCGTCATAATTCTATTGTTTTAAAGCAGGCGACGCCCTTGTTTTGCGTCACTATTGTTACGTATTATGACTGATGACGTCTTACCAGTGCTTTCTCAACTGGGTTCGCACGTATGTGTGTAGAATCGCACGTACGCCACGACCTTGGATTCGGCTTATACAGATGAAACTGCGTTGTTCTTATACGTAGGGGGAAGGGAAATCGACCTAACCATTTACATATACAGTAGACGCCCTCTTAACCGGTCAGCTTGGGACCAGGGGGTCGGCCGGTTAAACCGAACAAAATCAAACACTTGTACAGTACTGTATCGTTAAAAGTTGTTTATTTTACAGACAACATTAACACTGTATACAGTATTTCAGTTACACTTTAAAAAATCCGTGATTTTTTTTTGCTTTTTAAGTTTGAATGAATTTTTAAAAGCGTGGTCACGCCACTTTCGCATAAACATGACATCGACAGCAGACGCCTCACCTTGTTGTTCGACGTATCGCACTGCCAGCTGTAATGCTTCCAATGCGTCTTTGTGACTGACTTTTCCCTCGCTGTCTTCTTCTTTTTCTTCTATGATCCCATATTCGTCAATATCAGTTTGCTGGCAGACAACACTTATGATTTCCTCATCAGCCAAAGTTTCGTTTTCAACCTCTTGATCACCATTTATCCATTCTTCGACATCTCTTTCTTCGCATTCTGCCATTATTTTTTGCAGATCACAGAGTAAACTTTGATTGTCGTTATCTGGGACACGTGTATTTTCTTCCGTTATCTGGTCAACGTAATTCTCAATGCCTGGCCAAGCTTTCCTCCATGATTTTATAAAAGCAGTGTGGGGAATTTCTTCAAACGCAGCTGCTATCATGTACACCACATCTTTGATGTTTATAGTCTTTACAGCGTCTACAAGTCCTGAGTTTTCATTTTCCATTTTACCCAAAATTTCAGATAACAATTTTCGCCTATACCGTCTTTTGAAACTTGCAATAACTCCCTGGTCCATAGGTTGTATGAGACTAGTTACGTTAGTTGGCAAAAATAAAACGCTGATGTCTTCCTCACATACTAACTGATCAACACTGGGGTGGGTCGGTGCATTGTCAATGACAAGTAGAGCTTTTACAGGCAATTTTAGATTGATTAAATGGCTTTTAACTTTTGGTATGAATTGCGTTATAAACCATTCTTTGAAAAGATGGGAGTCCATCCACGCAGATTTTTGAGATCTATAGTAAACCGGGAGGGCTTCCATATTAACATGTTTAAACACACGCGGTTTCTTCGATTTACCAATCACAAAAAGAGGAATCTTATGTGTACCCGCGGCATTGCTACAGAGAGCAACAGTCAATCTTTCTTTGTTAACTTTCATTCCCGGTGCTGATTTTTCATCTGCCATAGCGAAAGTTTGTTTTGGTAGAAGTTTGAAATTTAAGCCCGTTTCATCTAGGTTATATATCTGCTCTGGTTTAAGTTCTTTTTCGTTTATGATTTTTACGAGTTCTGTTGTAAATTCATCTACTGCTCCTGGATTAGCGGACAGCTTTTCCCCACACACATCAAGCACATGTGTTCCATGCCGTTTTTTCCACCTCGATAACCACCCATCACTAGCAACAAATTCGGCCTGGTTTTCGAGTTTTTTGTGAAAACATAAGGCCTTTTCTTTTAATATTGGCCCACTAATCGGCGTACCTTTTCGACGTTGTTGGACAAACCATACCCAAAGGGTATCATCAACAATCTCGTTGGTTGGTTTTCTAATTGTGCAACGGGACTTGAGTACTTTTTGTGATTCAACCTGCATACAGTAATCCTGAAGTGAATTTCTGTTTCTCCGCCAGTCGTTGACAGTACTTTTTCCCAAGCCTAATTCGTTACATATTAATTGTACCGATTCACCTTTGTCTAAACGTTCTAAGGCGTTAAGTTTATGCGCGATACTGATTTCTACACGTTTCCGTTTCTTGTCACTCATGTTTGTAGCACACGAAAAAAATAATGAAACTGGTACTTACAGTAGTACAGTACAGTAATAATCGACACATCTTCACATTGACAAATCAACCACTAAACTGACTAAAGACGTTCAATAAAATAAACAAGTGCAAATAATGAAACTTTTGACATGCTGGTGAGCCGTGTCGGTGTAATTTCACATTTATGTTTACGCGGTACAATCGAAAGCCACTTGATTACTAAAAACATAAATAGATAATGTATAAACATCTGTTGAATTAACGGATATCGAAAGCGTGGGAAACAGACGAGTCTGAGGGTCGGCTGGTTAAAGCGGTAATCGAAAGCCACTTGATTACTAAAAACAAATAGAAAATGTAGAAACATCCGTTTAATTAACGGATATCGAAAGCATGGGAAACAGATGAGTCTGGACGGTTAAAGCGGCAGCCGGTTGATCCGAGGCCGGTTAAGAGGGTGTCTACTGTATTAAAATACAATAAATTTATCCTTTCCATACCAATGAACATTAAGACGGACTTTCGTACTGTCACAAACCCCCTCAATGAGAGGTTTTATGCCGAAGCATAAAAACTCTCATTGACTCATCCACACTGTCTAAAGGGATCAGCCCAGATATGTCGCCACAACCCCCTGTAGTGTTTATATAGAAAAAACTTTAATCACTTACCCTTGGTCCAATGATGATGATCGTACCTGCCTGACCTTACTGGACTTCTCTCTCGAGATCCCAACACCATAAGGCCATTAGGCACTTAACGCTCCTGCTCTGACGCATAGGCCAGCTCAGGACCGCTGTCACAACACCATCTAACTCTGAAACATTGAATATAAAATTTAAAATAGTGGCCTTATCTATTCCCATATCCACAACTGATATGTCTCCCTTTAGCTGCATTGGTTTGTGTTCCGAGGCATTGATTTGCTTAACTCTAGAAATTCTTCAATAATAACACAAACAAGATTTAGGACAGAAAATCCATTTCCCCTTTTGACATTCCTATATTTATTAAAGCTTTCTGACTCCAGTCAATATTAACTTATTTCCCTCACCACAAGAAAACATATTCTTATACTAAGCATAACACATAAAACAATTTTTTAATTTTCCACAACTATCTCTATCATATAAAATTCAACATAATTTATTTATGGCAGACACTCTAACTTATTCAAACTTTCTTTACTCAGGTTTAACGATACTCATATTTCTTTGCAACAGAATCAGAACGATATTTGTATGTTTAATATCGATATCAATATTATTTCTTTAATACTTGAACTTAGTTACCGTTGCTACTAATAACAATAAAACATAGTAAAACATCATAAAACATTAAACACTAACATTGAACAATTCACATGTAAATAACTTGTATAAAATTTGATAAGACATTATGGCTTGAAACTCTTATTAACTCTTTCATATCGAACTTTTAATTATTTAACTATTTAACATTTGTTACAATTAGATTCTATAAAAAAAATTTCAAATTTATTATTAACCTTTCTGTTACATCACCTTTCTACTATGAATTTTCTTTTTTCTAACCTTTTCATCAATACTTATCTAGTTTGGGTGACTCTCTATTATTCACTATTATCTATATCTTATTTTGGCATTTATCTTATCTAACCTTACTCACCTTTCTTTCCTACTAACAACCATTACTACCAGTAACATATTATGACACCAATCTCTCAATAATAACCACCCCTTCAACATTAATTCTATTTATACCGTTCACTTCTTTAAGTGAAATTTCTATTACCTCTTTGTACTAGGATGTGTGGACCCTACCTGGCAATATACACGTTCATAACCTTTTGCCCTCCACCAAATATCGGCAAACACTCTTACCCTTCTCTAATTACGGAAACTGCCACAACGCCGCACGTTGATCACTCCTTACACCACTATCCTTACTACAAAATATAACCATCAACTATTTACTCTCTAATTATATATTACTCATCTTCTCTACATATAATCACTAACTACTGTGCCCCTAAAATATCTAACACCCTCTTTGTGTATTATCTGCCTTTCAAAATTCTTATTCTCTCTAACTCCCAATAAAGTTAATTCTGACTAATTCATATGCCTTATTTATCATTATCACCCAAACCTCTTTACAACATTTCACTTTAATATCACACTAGAAAATTCATCACTTACCTTACAATAATAAAACAATTCAATATCTGAACATATTTATGTTTACTCATTTACTAATCATTAGAATCTAGATCTCATAATTATTTAAATCATCATCACAATTAATTATTCTTCAATTATTTATTTAGTTTGAAACATGTTATAATTATTATTAAATCAATTAAACTATACCTTCCTGTTACATGCATGGTTTACACAAAAATACATATAATACACCACATCAAGAATACACAAACACATTGACATCAATACAAAAAAATATACAATCCAAATTATCATTTGATCATTGACCATAAATCAGTTTATAAAAACAGTCCATCTTGAAATCACACTATCACATAATTAAATGTTCATAACACAATAAAATAATTATCCTCCATCATCAAACAACAGTCGAGTCTTAGGTCTATACAACTTATGTTTCCTTGAAAACATTATATTAGCATCATTAATATAATACTTATTTAAATTCTTATATTCTTTTACAAAACTATCGTAATTAATAGGGTTATTCCCTATCAATTTATCATACAACTTGTCATCATAGGGTATGGTCCTGTCACCTTCAGTATAATTAGTCACAATCAGGTAAGTTACAAAGTCATTATTTTCATTATCATCTCCTACTACCTCAGTTTCACTATAAGGTAAGTTCTTATTTTTATTACTTCTCTCTCCACCTAACCTCTCTATAAATTCTTCATAGTTTCTACTTATCTTAAAAATCTCTATTTCCCTCTTTCTCTCACAATACTTCTCTATTGTTCTGGGCGACAATTGTTAACTATCGCACTTATTATTTTTATATTTATTTGTTACTAATAAGTAAAACACATTTACTTACTGACTGTTCTATACCACATCCGGTTCGAGCACGTGGTTTATACCCAACATGATTTTTATCTCTAAGGGCCAGGATTCGTACTCAGCAAGATTCAGAAACATTGAGGTTGTCGAAATAATGACTCTGACTACAATTTGGATGCCATAAACTTGTTTTTAATTAATCTGAATTAGAGTTATAAATCTTAACGGCAACCAAAGATGGCGCCATATATGAACACAAGAAACAAAATGGCGTCTACATATCCTTACGCCCATATTCATTAGTCATTACCCTTCAATTACTTTTATACATTTAAATATAGCTGCAGCTCTAATAAAATTTGATCGATTCAATTTACTATTGTTATATGGCACAAACCAATGCCCCGATCTCTTATCGTAATGGCCAGTTCGTTCACACTCACATGCTTCGCCCACATGCTCGCTAGCACAGATACATTTTGTTTAATTCCTTACAATTTTGAGCTCAGTAATATGTAGATATATTATTATTAATTTGGACTTTCCTGAATGTGTGCACTTGTAGGGCCGCCGTTGATGTCAGATTTTCCCCATGTGTTGGCAGATGTTCGCCGCATGTCCCTCGTCGATTTTCTCTGTTAACACTGATTCTACTTTACATACTTGGATAGTAATTTGCTAGTGTTTGTTTTTTAAAAGTTCACTGTTACATGTTAGTTATATTTGGTAATTTGACAAACACTTTTGGCGAAAACTCCGCCAACGGCGATTTTAGCTGTTGACGCTCTGATGTGCTGTGATGTACTGAGAACGCCATATTTGCGTAAATTTTATAGGTGGAGGGGATTAGCCTCGTCATAATTCTATTGTTTTAAAGCAGGCGACGCCCTTGTTTTGCATCACTATTGTTACGTATTATGATTGATGACGTCTTACCAGTGCTTTCTCAACTGGGTTCGCCCAAATATGTGTGTAGAATCGCACGTACGCCACGACCTTGGATTCGGCTTATACAGATGAAAATGCGTTGTTCTTATACGTGGGGGGAAGGGAAATCAACCTAACCATTTACATATATTAAAATACAATAAATTTATCCTCTCCATACCAATGAACATTAAGACGGACTTTCGTACTGTCACAATATTTTAAAATAAAACAAGAAATAAGAAACACACGTTACAAAAAGATAATACAAAAATAATGTGATATAAGTTCCACCAAACAAATTATTAAATAATTATGTTATCTGTTGCTAACCACTATAACACTAAATAACTACATTGCTCACTTTCTGATCTGAAGATGAGTTATTGCTTCAAAGTACTCATGGAAGTCAGATTACATAATGTTTAGCCATGGCATTTTATTCAAGAAGAGTTGATATTGAACTTTTTAAAAAATAAAATCTGATATTTTTTTGTCAATGAAAAAATATTTTCAATCATTTAAAAATTATTTTTACATTGAAAAATTTCACTGTAAAATGAACAGTTTTAATACATAAAATTTTATAGTTTGATCAATATCCAGAGATGATTCAGAAGGCATTAACTTAAGTGTGCAGGCAAGTGCTAATAATGATGTTGCTATTCAAGAATCATTTAATAATGGGTTTTACTGGGTCCTACATTTCTCCACTACAGACAAATTTTGTTACAGGAAAGGTAAAAAAAAAATAGGCTTTTTTTGTTAGTCAGCAGTAAAAAAAAAAAAAAACCACAATGCACACATACTGTAAATAAAACTGAAATAAAGTTTCCTTCTTCTTCTTCTGCCCTTCCAGGGTTACGGAATTTGTCTGTTCCAGCTTCAGCATCTAATCCTCGGTCTTCCATGCTTTTACCTGTTGGGTTATAATTCACGGCCTGCTTTGGAATCCTTCCTTTCTTATGGACAAGCCTTTGTTTGTGGATTCATACACTAGCATTACCCCAGCCTGAGGGGAACCAGAGACCTCTTCTCTGACCCCACGTGGGTAAATCTCAGCAGGTGCATCCACACCATGGGAATGGATCCAACTCATGAGTCAGTGGCTAAGTTCTGCTGAGGACCGAGTATTGCAGGGTAAATGCTTTACTCTTGTCCAGGATTACAGACAAATACCAATATTGGAGTGAAGGTGGATCTTGCTTATGGGAGTTTTACATAAGCAAGGGGCAGATGGAACTACTAAACTTGAGAGAAAGCAATTCATGTAGGAGAATGTACTCTCATGTGAAACCCTGGCCCTCCGCAGAAGGCTAGTTAGTTACCTACTCAAGTAAAAAGAAAAATAACTTTCATGTTTTATAGAAGGGGAAAGAACATATATCCAAAATGCAAAAAGAAATCCCAAATGTGCACACTGGGCTAACTGTAGACAGTTGTAACCACAGGTGTTGTTCTTACACTCCTTCCCATCACACACACACACACACACACACACACACACACACACACACACACACACACACACACACACACACACACACACACACACACACACCATTCTTCACATATATAAAATTATGAACCAGGAAGCAGATATTTTACAGTAAAATATTAAAAATTGTTTACCAGTCCAGAATACGACCAACAAATGGAGATATCAGTGTGATTCCTGCTTCAGCACAGGCGACTGCTTGTGGAAATGAAAACAGTAACGTCAAGTTGCAGTGAATGGAATACTCTTGTTCTAGGATTCTGAAAAATATGAAATACACAAGATACATATAGTTTCATATTCAAAATGACTCACGCTTATTCTTGTTGTTAATAAATATTACACTAAACAATATTTTTTTACTCTCTGAAAGAAGATAGTGGAACCTCTGTTAATTTGTCATCCACTTAAGTTGTATTTCTTTTTCTTTATTAACAAGCAAGTAACATATATGCTCGAATTATAGCTGGGGTTCTAATAATAGCCAGGAGAACGGATTGCGGAAGGTATTGGTTCCAAGAATGGGTATTTCGTACTTGTGTACATGGCACAAAAAGTGTTGTGTTGTGTTGTTACAGTGTAATAATATGTTTCCAAAAATTCAGTCTTGTGCTGATTCCAAGAGTTTGTTGAGTATGTTTCTGATTAGTTTTCAAGTACAGCTGTTCATGGTCAGTCATGTCTGCTAAAACTCATTATAAAAGTCTCGATTTACAAAAAAATACGAAATTCTCCGTTGCCTTTGGAAAGGTGAAAGCGCAACTAGCCTGTCAGAAATTTATGGTGTTCCACGTACCACAATAAATGACATAAGAAGAATGGTGATCAAATTGAGAGTTAATGTGCAAAACCAAGCTGCAGAAGGGAATGTTTTGAAAAGAAGAAGATTAACGACAACCACTCTAGAAAAATTGGATAAACCCATGTTCATATGGTTCATTCAGCAGGACTCCCAAGAATTTCATTAAGTGGGCCAATTATCACTGAAAAAGCTGTCCGAATCAATCAAAAACTTTTAAAGCTAACCCAAATTAAGCAAGTCAGGGTTGGCTCCATAGGTTCAAGGAGAGGCATGGTATTCGACAGCTTCAAATTGAAGGGGAGAAACTAAGTGCAAATAGTGAAATAGTGTTGCGGTATTGGGAAAAACTAAGTGCTCACTTTAATAAGCTGGGTTTGAGCATGGACCAAGTGTATAACTGTGATGACACGGAATTGTACTGGAAAGCTCACCCACAAAAAACGATGTCATCTGGCTCAGAATATTCAGCCCCTAGACGTAAGGAAAGAAGGACCACATTACAATTTTTGTTTGTTCCAATGCTAGTGGGAACCATAAAATGCCGTTAGCTGTCTGTCATTGGCAAGGTAAAAAGCCACGAGATTTTAAAAATATAAATTGCAATTTACTGCCGTGAAATATTATGCCAAAAATAACGCATGGATGAACAAAGAAATTTACCAGCAATGGCTGAAAGAGGAATTTCATCCTCAGGCATTGTTTTACTCACGAAAAAAAAAGTCTGCCAGAAAAGGCACTATTAATATTGAATAATTTGAATAATGCTCCCATCCATCCTCTTGATGATTTAGAAGAATGTTCATCTGATTCATAATGCATCCAATGTATTGTAATGAGAACCCTATCGAACGATCGAGCCCCCCCCCCCCTGTTCCACTGCTAGTCAAGCAAGTGTAGCCTCAGTCAAGGCCGGACTAAAGTATGTTCCAAGTTCTTCAAGAACACTTCAGATACACATTTAGCTGACCCACCACATTGAGGATGGAAAATTTCTAGAAGACGTGTGCTACCTATAAAAAGCCATAGCAGCTGGCTTGTTGATGAGTTGTGTTGGGCGATTTCCTTAGCGTGGATCGAGTGTTTGTACAAGTATTGTAGTGAAGTGTTGTGTTATAAATAGTGCGAAATTCTTTATAGTTGACATTATTATTGCGTATGAACAAATTTAACTTCAACTGTTGTACAAGTTGGTTATAAACTGTTATTTGTGATCTGGATGCCAGTCAGATGATGAAAAATTTCCAGGCGCTGCTGTTGCAGACAGAGGAACGACAACGACAGGATGCAGAGGAAGCAGAGAAATGATGCCAACAAGAGAGAAGAAGCAGAAAAACAGCAGGACAAGAAAACGGAAGAGAGACAGAAACTCTCCTCCTGGAAACACAAGAACTCCAGAAAGCACTAATGCTGGAAACAGAAGAAAGACAAAAAGCCCTGTTGCTCATGTTGGAAGGATGACAGGCAGATGAACAGAAGCGTGAAACAGAAGATATCAAAGCGTTAATACAGGAGCAAAAGTAGATGCAAGAACACACTGTTGCAGAGTTAGGTCTATTACGAGGTGAGCTTAATAGCCAAATTACTAGAATATCTGACGTAGAAGAATCCATGTCAAATAAAATAGCTGAAGTAGAAAAATCTGTCAACAAAAATAGAAGACTCGAATCCAAATATGAAGAGGAGATTAAGAGTGAAGTAGAGCAGTTAATGAGAAAACAGCCAGGCGCAATGACAGGAAAAAATATGGAAGATAAGACAACAGTGAAAGTCACTTCGCCTGGAGTTGGGGCAGTTCATGTCAAGGCCCCAACATTTGATGAAAGCACTCACTGGGCAACGTATCTTCGGCAATTTGAAGTTGCTGGATACACAAATAATTGGACAGGGAAAGACAAGGCAGTTTCACTCTTTCTAGCATTAAAAGGACCTGCGGCAGAACTACTACAGAACGTGCCACCTGACAGCCAGAACACCTATGCCGAATTGATAAAAGCTCTGGAATTATGATATGGTGATAAACATTTGCGAGATGTGTACTATGTGCAGTTGAGTCTTAAAGAGTTTGAAGCAAGCACTGACAGACTGATTAGGCTGGCCTATCTGGAATCACAAGAAGATTTTCGAATAACGTTTGCGGTGCAGACATTTATTGATGGCATCGGAGATTGTGAACTTCAGCAAGTGTTACGAATGGCGGACACCCAAATAGCTTAGAAGCTCTTGCTCATACCCTTGAGTTTGAAGCTGCCCAGTCAGTGTCCCACTACATTAATGGGTTTATGTCATCACACCGTAGTCAGAAGATCGCAGTATCACATTGTCGTTATGATGGGTACAGAAAAATTATGTTGCTGGACAAGCAATTCAGAAGTTAAAGTGCATCACAATGACTTGAGCGATGGGAAAAAGACAGAAGACCGAAGTGTTACAACTGTGGGGAATGTGGTCATCTACAGGTAGACTGTTGGGAGAATAGAACAAGAGAAGGAAACGATCACACCAATTGGAGAATTAAAGCTCCAGAACAGCATACTGTTTCTACGCTACATAAGGCCAATGGAAACCTGATCCATAATGGATTTGCGGAAGGTAAACCAACAACATTTACAGTTGACATGGGACAGTGTCCATTATACGCCCTGACTTAATCAGCAACTGACAGCCTCAATTTAGCTCTTGTACAATACACATTATGACTGGAAGCCCCGTCAAAGTATTAGGTTAAGTAAACGTACGTGTACGCCTGGGTCTCTCAAGTTTAGCCACCAAATGCTCATTGCAGACACTGTTAATGAAGTGATTCTTGGTACGGACATTATGAATAACTACGGACCATTGTGGATTTAAAGAGAGAATGTCCTGAAGGTTGGCCCAGAGAAGATCAAGCTTTGCATGGCTAAAATGACAGGGCCCACCAACCATTCGAACAAGCGAATGGGATTGGCTGAAGAAGAAGTCAACAGGTGTGGTCAAGAGGAACTCTTCCCATTCCAGGCAGAAATGGAAGAACGAGCAGAGGAAGTATCAATATGTGTAACAACAAAAAAAGTGATTGGAAAGCCAACTGTGGGTGTCGAGGAATGGGCCTTGCTTGTTCCTGAGTTAATGGAAGCACCTGGGGAATGTTGCTGAAGATGAAGTTATGCAAGAGACTGTTGACAAGAACCAAACAGACTTGGACCAGCTAATGGCGTATAGGTCATCAGAACACGACGCAATGGGAGTGATTCCTGCAAAACTAGTTGTTGAGCGGAAGACTCGTATTTACATGAACTCGATGTTCGGATCACACGAGACTAAATTCGAAGAACCGGAAAATTGTCCTTTATTAGTCGAACAACTATGTAAACCGCCTGGCCAAGTATTACTTCAGAGACGGTTTGCCAGTTCAGGACGAAAAGGCTTAAGGAGGAGGCAGTATAACGAGAACACTCTCGAACAACTGAACGCACCCCTCCCCCACCTATTATAGTCAAGCAGGTGTAGTCTCAGTCAAGACCAGACTAAAGTATGTTCCAGATTCTTCAAGAACACTTAAGATACACATTTAGCTGATGCACCACATTGAGGATGGAAAATTTTTAGAAGACATATGCTACCTATAAAAAGCCATAACAGCCCGGCTTGTCGATGAGTTGTGTTGGGCGATTTCCTTAGCACGAATCGAGTGCTTGTACAAGTATTGTAGCAAAGTGTTGTCGTGTTATAATTACTGTGAAATTCTTTATAGTTGACATTATTATTGCGCGTGGACAACTTGGATTGTTGTACAAGTTTATTATAAACTATTATTTGTGATTAATTAAAGCTGGTATGATTTCATGGGTGTCTATATTTTGTTTTCCACCATACCATACGATGATCATTTACACCATCGTAACAATGTTTCTTCCTGCTTACACAACAAGCTTACTACAACCAATGGACCAAGGCGTCATTGAGTGTTTTAAGAGGCAGTACAGAAAGTGCTTTTTACAAAATTTAGCACTTTGTGAAATGATGTGGGCATGAACAATTTTGGAAGGGTATAAAGGTCGCAATATATAATGCAGCTGAAGCCTGGCAATGTGTTCTGGAAAATACTCTGAAATCTGCTTGGAAAAAGTTAAGGCCATCTGAATTACAACCAGCATCTACAGAACCAGAAGGTCTTGACCCCACATCAGAATTGTTAGATATCTGCCAATTCCTACCAGCATTTAAGTGAAGATGAGTGAAGATATTCAGTTTGAGTGAAGATGGTGTCAACAAAAATTGGTGTGAAATAGACTTACCGGATGTATGCTATGAAATGTTTAGTGACAATGAAATTGTTACCTACATGTCCACAGAACCTACAGAGCTAACGATGAAGAAGATAACCAGCCAATAAAACCTGCAATCACTGACTACAGCAATCAAGTGGTATGAAGGCCAAGATGAAGAGCAGAACTGCTTAAAATAATTTCACTGCACCAAATACATAATTTGGCTCTTGAAAAGTATGGTCAACAGAAAAAAGACAGATTTTTTCACAGTCATAGAAATTTCTTTGGAATTACAGTGCTTAACTTGTCTGAGTTTGAAAATTTCCAGCAATAAACATTCGAGGATAATGTTACTACATTGATGTGTTGTAATAAAACATTTTATACTGTCTTTAATGGGTTTGTTTCTTACTCCCTCACTAATTCATCACCCCTTCGGTCCCGTAGGTGATGAATTAGCGAGGTTCTACTGAATATTTTATTCGTTTATGACAGTAAATAAAACTGTCGATAGAGTGTAAAATATACAAATAAATAAAATACATTCTTCTAAAAAAATATAAAATATTGTTTATTATTAATTTATGTATATGTGTATATTATGTATGTATAGTTGTCAAATTTGTTACTCATTTGGTGCCTATGTCTCCATGAGCCATTTTCTTGTACTGGCTCATGCCTCACATCTGTAACATAGTGGCGATGGCCACAGAGGATTGGAGGTAGTGACTGGTGGAAACCAGGTCCTGATTTGAGCTATAGCGCCATAGAAGGTACATAATAAATATGTTACATATAGTAGTAGACAAATATATTAAATTTGACTGTTATCACACTGTCATAAAAACAAGATCAAATTACTACATTCCTACAGTTAATAATACTGCATCTTGTAGATGTTTTATTTTGACTTTGTTTTAACTTAACAGTTTTTCTTAGAAACTGAAGGATCAAGAATATGGAAGGCCAAATTAGCGTAGGATAGATACACTTTAAAATGTATGAACAAACCATTATGTTTTCAGCATACTAATGATGATAAATCAGTGATGACCTGAGACAAACCTTATGGACAGTGTCATTAAAATTTCTACTGTTTTACAGTACATATCATAAGTGACTACAGAAACTGCTGCATAATAAACTGTATAATTAAATATGTCTACTATTTTGCTTCACTAGCTTCACCCAGTAAATGAATCTAGTAGTTGGGTTTTATAGATTTTCCTATTAATTTAAAATTCTAGATTTCCTTCCATATGACACACATTTTTTTGTACCAAAAAATGAAACCATAGGTTGCACGTGGTACTGGAGTTCTCAAGTAAATGCATGAAAAAACCAAGTGTGTCAAATAAATTAAGTACAGCAATGTATGAATAAAATACTAAGTGAAATCTGGACAACACGTATGTAGAGTACTGTCAAAAATTTAAAATGATCATTATTAAAAACATTATATATTAGACTGTTTAGTCACAAGTAAAACCAAGCCCAGACAATACTGTTCATATTTATGTCTTATTTGAGTCTAATATGTTTACCATTATTATTAACAGAGTTTATGTGTTTACCAATTGAGAAAAATTAACTGTTGTTTATGAAAGGAAACTGGTAACACTGCAGCTGCAAAATCAGAATACATTCTGCAAATATATATTAGAAAAACATTACTGACCTTAACAGAAATTGAAAGGTGTGTTGCAGAGGTACACATGTTTATCTAAAACTGTTTTGTCCTTGTTTTCCATAATTATCAATGCATATTTATTATATGCAATCTAATGCAGGAACATATCACACAAGAGCATATAGTATTTCACTGGCTAAGTGTCTTCCTGACAAATACACAAACCAGGTACTAGGTGTTACCATGATCCAACCTTTGTTATACAATTTTCAAGCGTCCAATATTTTAACAGGTAACATTAAGCGAGACGTTCGTAATATGTATTGTACTTACTTTGCTGCTTGTATACCCTCCCAAGTGGATGCCAACTTTATCAGAATCCTTTCTTTAGGGATACCATGTTCCTCATACAGTTTTATAAATTTACGAGCTTTTGCAACACTGGCGTCTTTATCGAACGATAGTCTGCAACATTTAAAAATACTATTTTGCTATCCTGTTTTTTTTTGCACAAGGACACATTTGTAGAAATATAGAAATATCATAAAATTGTCTGCATCTTCAATTTAAAAAAAAATCACATATGGTTACCATCTTCCTCTACAACAGTAACATAAGGGTGACAGACAATCAACACAGGAAATAAGATTCTTCTGTCAAGTTACTGTTAGCATCGTATTTGTTACCCAGCCCAAATACTTCCAAAGCATTATACAAAAAAAGAAGATCTGGACTGCTAATATGACTCTGTCAAAAGAAGGCATTCTTAATAGGACATGGTGATATTGGTGTATCCACTCCCATAGAGGTTATCATGTATGGTAATAACATCATGGCTTGCAAAAAATTTCACCTTGATTTCTGCTCCAAGTCAACAATTAGCCCTACTAAATCTTGGAGCTTAAAGGGTAAATTTGATAGTTTTATGTTTCTTGACTTAAAAAAGTGAAAAAAAGAAGGTTCCAGAACTGTATCTTGGGTAGTTTTTTAGAAACGTTTTGTAAATCTAAAAAAATTGGTGTCAAAAAACAGAATTTGGTTTCATGTAAATTTACTTTTCTAAATTACTAATACATAAATGTAAATTTGTAAACCAGTTTATAAAGAATTTTATTTTGGGAAATTTGATATAAGTAAAGTTAATACAAATGACTTATAAACAATATAACGTTTATAAACATTATAATCAATCAAATTTAATTGAAGAAGAAACACAACAAAGAGTAAGAAATTATTATAATTCAAAACAAAAGCTCAACTTGTATAAAGCATAAATACCGATGTTAGAGAGAAATCAGTTATTAATTCTCTATATATTAAATTGGTACAAAACTTTTCTATAAAAACTACTCAAGATACAGTTTCTGAACCCTCCTTTTTCAAATTTTCAGGTCAAAAAAACCATATTAAAGCATTAAATTTACTCTTACTTTAAGTTCCAAGAATTTCACAAGCCTTGGAGCAGAAATCAAGGTGAAATTTTTGTAACCTACATATATTGTCAAAACCTTCCCTCGGAATAATTTTTCTATAGTGGTGTGCAACAGTGTTTATTCTGTTAATAATGGAACTAGACAATTTCTTTACACCCCTACACATTTTCATAAACGAATTTTAAGTTAAAGCTTTACGTAAGTTAAGATGGCTATTAGCGAGTTCAGCCATCCGTGTCGGTATTTTTACATTCTGTGTGTGTGTGTGTGTGTGTGTGTGTGTACATTCTTTTGATTACCTAACGTTTTAAAACCTCTCTCATTCATTACTGCAAATTCCTTTTCGGCATATTTTTGGGATACAATATGTTGTCACAACCTTCCCTCGTTTTTCAATAATTCTACATATTGCAAACAACAATACTGGTAAACAAAATTTTCGTCCCTTCCTATGGGTGCGGTCACTCACCCTTTTCAATTAGTTGTCCTTATTTCAAAAACATTCCATGTGTGCTATCTACTTTCTTCCACCCACTATCTGTTCTCTATCCGCCTATTACCTTTTACTTTTTAATTACCGGTACATTATAAAATATTTAAAATTATTCAAATTTACACTTTTTCTTACACTGTGCAAGTGACAATTAGCGAAAACAAAATAGTAATATATAAGGTGTAAACTCAATTTTTTTTCTCGATATTAAAAAAAATGTATGAAATGTTTATGCTATACAGTTTATATGTTATGACCACGTTTCAATGCTGGTGTAGGTATGTCGAATGTACGTAAGAAAATAAAACAATTTTAATGAAATAAAGATTTAATGTCAGAACTAAAAAAATCAGATATAACTTACATGATTGATAAATACAAAACCAATGAAATATAAAACAAAAATTAAGAAACGAAATAAAATTTTTTTTATTATTTTTACTACATTAAATTAACTATTACTTAATTTAGAATATCGTAAATTGGTGAATTAATGGATCGAACAGTGGATATACTGGATGGAGAACGGATGTTGTCAAAAGTGTTTGGGACAATATTAGTATTTGGGTGAGCATTAGTTTGTGCTGGGGGAACCGGAAAATGACTAGAAAGACTTTGTGGTGGTTGGTAAGGAGATGGTGCAAAGTGAGGAGGGAACTGGTGCTGAAAAAACGATGGAGCATGGGGATTATACTGTAGGTTGTAAGGCGGATTTTGATTTTGCGCAGAAGGAATTGTATGAGATGCAGGGTACTTCCGATTCTGTTTAATATTTTTAAGTATGTTTAAAATTTAAATTTTTTTGTCCATTTTGTCAACATCGGACAGCGTTCTTAATGTAGGGACAAGAGACAATGCAAAATGAGTGTCCTCGTCTTCTTTTTTTTCTTTCAGAATCCGCACCAATGATTCTTCAAAACTCTCTTTTTTTATTTTAATGTACTGTGTTGCGACGTTCTGTGGGGCTCACTCGTCCTGTTCTGTTTGTCCGCCAGTTCCTCTTCAGAATCGATCTGGCTACACACATCGCTAACATTACTGTCTGTTTGACGGGGTGGAGTCGTCGGGAGCTGAAATAATAATTTATCAAAATAAACGTATTTTCTGCGTTTTCCCAAAACCTGCCCTGACTTACTTTGATGCTGCGCTCGCAGTTCTCTGTTAAAGCAGGTTTTTAAATTTTCCCAACACCCATGCAATTCTTTCGCTGAAACAAAAGAGTGCGCCCAGGAAAATCTATATCTTTACACAGATTTCTAAACCGTAAATTGGTATAAACAATTATGAATGTAGTACTACAGTAGTCTCAGTCTATTGCACGTAAACAGATGGGCGGGAATGTCGGAAAATAGGGTTTTAACAATGTCTTTTTGAATTGTAAAGTATGTCTACAGTCATGATTATACAAACAGTATATAGTTGCTATATTAGTATTAACTTATTTACTCATGTAATTTGTTACTTTAAGTCATGGGTACCTCCTAAAGTTTAGGTAACTAAATCCTAAACTATAAGCAATTAAATTTTATTTTAGGAATGAAATGGTACTTGTATTGTATTCCTTAAATACATTTATTGGAGAAAACATCAAACAAGTTGTCTAATTGAGTTAGTTACTAGTTGAAAATTTATGTTTGGTTTAGTTTGTAACAAAGATATTTTGGTGAATGTTTCAATTTATCGTATATGAACAACTATTACAAAATGTTGATGCTGTCAAAAAATACAGAAACTTGTTTACAACGGAAATAGGTAAATAAAAATTAAGTAGAAAGCAATAAAAAAAAGCGAAACTTCGGCTGTACTACGTGGGTTTCCGTTGTTTTGAGGGAAGTGCCAGGACTTTACAGCTTTAATTATGTTATGTTCTAGTGGTTACAGCTGTTGCTATATTTAATATTAATATTATATGGGTGTTAATATTAATCCTCTTCTCACTGCTGCACAGCCGACAGTTGATATAGATAGTAGGTAAGTGTAATACGATCCTCTGATATTGTTTATAAAACCATTTCCATTTCATTCAAAACCAGATCTCAAATACAGTTATTTTTACAGGAACTTATAGTACGTTTCAAAACCAAATTTCAAGTACAGTTTTTTTTAAAGGAACTTATAATAAGTTTGTTAAAATGACTTATCAGCTATTCCTTCATATAGCCCTATCTTCTCGCTAATCTGTTCAGAAATTCATAAATTTAACGTATATCCTGACTGTAGATATAGGGTTTGTAAATTTTAAAAGATATTTGTACAAATATAGTTACACCTATATTTTTATTTTACAGGTATTTGGCCACTGGATTAAGCTTCAATGCTATATCATTTGAATTCTTAATCGGAGCTACAACAGCTAGGGAAGTTGTAAGAACCACATGTGATGAAATATGGAAAGTACTGAAACCGTTGGACATGCCTGAGAAATCTACGGAGGACTGGATTACTACAGCGGATCAGTTTTTTCAGCGAACTAATTTTTCTAATGTTATCGGAGCAGTGGATGGGAAACACATAAGAATAGTTAAGCCACATGATTCTGGTTCTTCATTTTTTAATTATAAAAAGTATTTTTCAATAGTATTAATGGCCTGGGTGGATGCGGACTACAAATTTGTTTGCGTGGACATCGGTTCTTATGGTTCTTCAAGCGATTCCAGTATTTTCAAACAATCAAATATGGGAAGACGGTTAGAACAGAATAATTTTAACATCCCTGACGATAGACTCTTACCCAACGATGAAAATGGAAAAGCAATGCCATTTGTTATCGTATGCGATGATGCATTTGGTCTGTCTAATCGCATTTTACACCCGCATGTAACGGGGCAAAAGAGAGGTAAAACCAATTTTAAATGTAATTTGAATATTCTCAATTTTATTTCGCCCAAGTGTAGTGTCGAGACGGGTGTGGATTGGCATTGGTATGTGGACGGAGCGAATGCGCCACCACACGCGCATTCAGACGGCCAAGTTTCTCACGCTATCGGCACGTATTAATGCATTCTTTCGCGTAGTACGCGCAGGAAACTCTCGTAGTCGGCGAATAACATCAAAACATAACGGACGCGAGCAGTGTGCGTCGCTGGCCGGGCAAGGTTTTATATCGCCCGCATATAAAATGTAGATAAAAACAGTGTCTCAGTCGACTTAAAACCACTCCCCGAGCCGGGTGAATACATAGGCTGACGAGCCAAAATTTCATTAAAATGTATACCAAAGTGAATTCGAGAAAACAGTAAAACAGTTAATATCAAACAGTGCGGATGTGAGCATTTCCGCTCGCCGTCGGCTGCGTACCGTTACGCCCGCAACGAAAATCTGAACACAGCAAGTATAAAATATAAAATAACCCACTTATAACTTTATCAGAATGCATTAGCCGTTTAAAATACATAAAGTCAGTGAACATTAAAAAACCAACATCCGTAGTGCGGGTGTAACGATGCGACGTCTTCTGGACAGATTTGCAGCTAAGTAACAGATGAGAGACAAAACAAATTTTTCAGTACTTTGTTTAGATTCAATAAAATGAGCTCAGTTAGGGAAGTCCATGAAATTGTACTGCATGAATGAGTGTGTGATTGCGTGAATATAATATAAAATATAAAATTTAAGCAGTGCCGGGTTGTGAAATATATATATTGTAGCGTGACAGAAAATCCACTACTTATTAATTCATATAAAATAATAAAAATTAATTACACCACATATGTTAATATAAAATCGAATGAAATTGAATGAAATCAAAGGAATAAACAACAATAAAATAAAAATTCTCATTACATTATATAAAAGCCACTGTTAAAAATCAAAGAAATTATTGAAAGCAACTCATATTATAAAATCAGGAATTTACCCAGGAAGTTAGGAGCAGTAAATAAATTAGATAACACAATATCAAGAAAAGAGAATCGGTTTAAGAGTGGTGAAACACCAAAATACCCCAAAAACAAGAAGAAGGAAGAATAAAATTTATGATCAGGAAGTAAACAATACCCTGAAACTTTTAGCGAAGAGCAAAGTTAGTATCAGTAAATAACTTCGATACTCCAAACTAAACATCAGTCGAGATAACACGAAGTACCTTGGTTTACCCAAGAGTGAAGAATGAAGACAAGAAGAAGGAAGACCAGAAGAAAGACAAGAGTGAAGACAAGAAAGAAGATAAGAAGAAAGACAAGAAAGAAAACAAGAAGAGAGGAAGAAATAGTATGAAAGAAACACAGTTATAAAACCTATTATTAACTACCATCAACCCCAAACCCATAGAGACAATTAAAAAGAAAGTATAACATCCCAAAATCCTATAAAAATGTAATTATTAAGAAATCAAAAGTGTTGTCTAGTATAATAAGAAGTGAACCAACTAAAGCTATTGTGTGATAAAGGAAATAAACAAGTCTTAACAGTCCATGATTACTAAAGGTCTGGTCTGAGATAATAAGACTCAAAATATCAGAACCACCAGTGAAATTGAACTTGTGCAAGTGTTTTTGGAAATTCAATAAACTTAAAGTTGGTGATACTATGACTTATCAATATGCTATATAACAACTTTTATATTCAATAATACACATCATCATAAAATAATAAAATGGAAGATTTCCAATATTTTATTATTTTAATGTAACTCTGTTATTACAAGACATTTGTAAAAATGATAGTAACTAGAGTATGGGTGGACATGTTTACTGATTAAGGGGATAATAGATAATAATGTAATAATATATTATACTTTCACTTATGAACTTACTTTTGTCACTTCCCAAACGATTCCGTAACAGTTATCTGTAATCGACAGTAGTATTAAACCCACTGAAGAAGAGAGACAACATCTCGAAACGTTTGGGAAGTGACAAAAGTAAGTTCATAAGTGAAAGTATAATATATTATTAAATTAATAAAGTGAACGAAGAGGATGTAACAACAAGATAAGATAATAATGGTTTAGACCAGAAAGGACTGGCATTAATTTATATTCATAGGTTTAAATTGTTTAAAATGGCTATTTGTTCACAGCCATGAACTCAATAGGTTTATAAGAATTTTTAGTAAATAAGATTTATATGTGTTTAAAATGAATTATGTTTGCCAAATAACAGCATGCATACCATTAATAATGTTTCAGTAGGTATGCTGTATTAATTCAAAAAGGAATTAAATGTATGTTTTCAAACCATGTCAGCAATATGTTCAATCTTAGAATGCTGAATGATGTTCATTATTATTTTTTATATAACAGTAGTATTAATCAAATACTACACCTCACAATGGGTTTGTAAAACGTTTTATTTTCATGTAATAATAACTATGTAAAGTCAGAGGAGGAGTAGGATTAAATTTATTTGAGAAAGACAGAAATGTAAAATTCTAAACTCTAGGCCATGTGGTGAATTCACAGAAGCCATATAAACCAGTTAATTCACTTATAATTCCTGTAAACTAGCAAGATTTAGGTAAGGTAAATCAGTTAACCACTACTGTGAATGATCCTATGAGTTAAAGTGATAATAAGGAAATATACCTTAAAAAATTGTAAATTTTCAAAATATATAAATTAATTAATTTTAAAGAGCAATGTCAAATTCAGAGATTAACATAAAAAACCAGTTCAAAGGTTCAATTTATATGTATTTAAGGAAAGGAAGAGAAATATGACTAATTAAAATTTATTATAATAGTATTCATAACAATTAAAATGGCAGAAAAATTTATATGAAGGCGGAAATCAATTTTTGAGCCTAGATTTCCAAAAAGAGAGAAATTTGGTAATTTCCACAAAATGTCAACAGATATGGACTATAATGTATCAATTTAAAAGGAATGAGATGATTAAACCAATGATAAGGTTCATAATTCATGAAGGTGACGAATAAAATAAATAAATTCCATATATAATGTAATTTTGTATCATGTGTATGGGAAATCAAAATATTTTAACAATACTTTTTCAAAGATTAACTGGGCCAGATTTTGACTAACATGAAGGAAGTTAGTTTAGTCTTTTGTTGAATATCAAGCTGAATAGTTGTGTAATATAACGTTCCTTAAAACCGTGTAGAAAATGGTACTACGGTTACCTTCTAATATCAGTGTAACGAGAGTTAAATAAATTAAACACTTTTCTAACTAAACCTACAGAAACTTTAGCGACAATAGTGAAAACTAACACCAAACTTCATTATACTAGTGATTTAAAACAGTAAAACAATATATTTGTGATAACTAACGCTACAAATCATAACCACTTTTTGAATAGTTAACCCACAGAAGTGAACACAAATCAAATAACATAATTAACACAAGTATATACGGAACACTTCTTCAGAACACACCAAACAACCTATTAGACAGATTACACCAGTGCGGGGACATTTCAAACATTTATGAAGGTAATTTTGCTGTGAGATTTTAATTCGACGACATTACCAATAACCTCGCCATACCTAGGAGCGGCCATCTTTGAAAAATACGATTCTGTGCCTTCCTCATCGAGTGACGTCAGAAGCTACACATGGTTTGACTATTCAACTTTTTTAAACATTATATCAGAATTATTTAAATATTGTTAGATGATAATTATGGAACTACTTTAATTGTTAATTTTATACTTTCTCGTTACCCTTCTCTGACTATTAATATAATCGCTCCAAGAACCTTTTTTATATAATACTTGTAATAATTTTTTCCACTGTATGAACGAATCGATTATTCCCTGAGACGGAGTCGATAATTGCTCCCAATCGATTAAAAATCGATTATTTATTAAATTTGTTAATAAATCCATTTATTTCAATTGTTTGTATCTATTATTATTTCACATGCTAATTTAAGGTTTATTTATTAATGCAACGAGACTTCAAGAAGAAGAAAATATTAATTAACAGCGAGATATTGGACCAGCACTAAACATCATAAATCGATTGCTGACTGGAGTTAATCTGATTAACTCCAGACTTGGTTCAGATCTTCCAGAAGTGCTCAATAATTAATAAATACATTCTTAATTATTAAAATTTTTAACAGAACATTAAAACAGGATTATTTCACAATTACAGACATTAAATAAAACATGAACAAAATTTTTTTTGAAAATTTTATTTTTTTGAAAATAAAATTTTTTCTCTATTATCTTTTTTTGTAAAGACCGCATACAGGGTTTAGTTACAAAGTGGCGTCCAACTTAGAGGGCTTGATAAGATAAGCCTGGCAGCGATTAATTAATAGAGACAGAAGAAAAATGCAAAGACGAGCTACTTCGAAGAAGAGGGCGGCAGAGGCCGAAAAAGAGGTTGACATGGGGGATAAGGAGGCAACACCCGTGGAGGATCCGGAAGTATTACTAACCCAGGTGGAACCGAAACAACCCGCACCACCAGAGGAACAACCTGAAGTAACAACACAGACAGGGGAAGTCAATATCCCAGAGAAGGAGAAACCCTCACAACCAGAAAACCTGACAGTACAAGAAATGTTCAGAGCGTTAATGGAAGACAAACAATCCTTGAAAGAAGAATTGAGTGGGATGAAGAAGAACATGGAGGAGAATAGTAAGAAGATGGAAGAAAACAGTAAGAAGTTTGAAGAGAAGATGAAGAAGAAGTTAGAAGAATTGAAGGAAGACAACCGATCCACAAAGGAAGAATTGGGCCGTAAGATGGAAAATACCAACAAACGGATTGAGGAAACTAGTAGGAAGATGGAAAAAAAATGGAAGAAAATAATAAGAATATAAAGGAAGAACTGAGGGAAAATAATAAGAATTTGGAAGAGAAGATGGAAGAGACCAGTAAGAAAATGGAGAGTGACAACCAACAATTAAAAGAAGAATTAAGGGAAAATAACAGGAAAATGGAAGAGACGATGGGGGAAAGATTGGAAGAATTGAGAGAGGACAATCAACTGCTGAGAGAAGTATTAAGGGAAGTTAACCAAGAGAACATGAATAAGTTACACGAGAGAACTGTGTTGGCAAAGGAAGAGTTAAATAAAAAGATAACAGAGACGAAGAAATCCCTCGTTAAAAAGTTAGAACAGGAAGTCGTGGTTGTTAACCAGCAGATCAGGGAAGTAGACGAAAGATGTCGTCAGACAGAAAACGAAGTGCTGGAGGTCCGGGAGGTAATACATAAAGAAGATTACACATGTCAAGGAACAACAGGAAACGAAACTGGAAGAAAACAAGAAATTTGCCCTGGAAGAAATGAATAAAGTGCGGACACATGTAACCGAAAGATGTGACGGCGTGGAAGCCGCTATGACGAACATCACGGGACAAGTGCGTCAGAGCCAAGAGGAAATTGAATTGATAAAGAACAGACCAACAGGTTACAATCATTTCCCAATGTCCGAAAATAGAGAGTGGCTGAATTTCTGGCAGTATAAACGGAAGCCCATGGAATTCTTAGCACGCATAGAGGAGTACCTAGAAAAACATAGAGGGAACCGGTGGGTCCAAAACAGGGAAATCCTAGACGAGTCGTTTCGGGAGGTGAATGACCATTGGTGGATGGCCAACCGGAGCGACATCGAAAGTTATCAGCAATTTAAGAGCCTTTTCAAGGCGAAGTACTGGTCGGAGACGACTCAGAACTTGATAAGAGATAATATATGCCACGGCCACTACAAACCACAAGTCGGTAGTTCGATGACAGCATATTTCCTTGGCAAGGTATGTATGGCCAAGCATTTAGAACCGGCCATACCTGAGGAGTGCCTAATAAATAAGTTGTCATACCATTATGACGAAGAGGTAATTCGTGCGAGGAGAGGCAGCCAAATAAAAACAATCCAGGCAATGACCGAACTCCTCGAAAACTACGAAAACAAAGACTACTACCGACAGAGCCGTAGAAGAAATGATGGGCCCGAACCAAGGACGTATCCGAACAACAACCAGGGTACGAACAACACCAACACTGGGTACCGAGGAGGCCGTGCATACCCGCAGAATAGTAGTTTTAATAATAATAATAACGTTAACAATTCTAATTACAATAATAATAATAATACAGGTCCAAACCATGTGTACCCGAGTCGACCCTCTAATGGTTATCAGGGTAATAGAAATCCCTACCCTCATAACACAAATAGTCAGAGAAGCCCCAATTATGGTAATGATCGTTACCATAATAATAATAATAATCGTGCGGGTCCAAATAATGGTAATCCCGTTAATAATAGGTTTCCCCGCCCACGAGTGAATTTCATACGAGCCACAGATGATCGACAGCGAAGATACAACAACAATCGAAGAAACAGCTACCGTGGATTGAAGACAGGCGGAGGAGCCTAGAACGGGACCAACCAAGGTACTATCCGACGAGAAGGAGTACTAGTTTAGACGATGCTGAACGGAGGTCTAACCACGAACGACCGGAAGACCATAGGACAGATCGACAGGGGCCCACTCTAAGCATCCCAAATGAGGCATCGACTAGTATGGCACAAAGGAACAACGATGTCGAGCCTTTAAACGGGCACAGGCAGTAATAAATCGCCAGAACCCGTTACTGCTCCTAAATACTGGGTATAATCATAATAATGAGTGTAATAATATAAATAATAATAATCGTATCACAGTCATCGGGTGCAACTACCTAAAGGACATCCGACATGAGTTATTGGAAGAGGATAACAGTAATCCCACCAATAACTTTAATAACGAAATTAAGGAGATGGGTTCCAATAAAGTTAAGGGTGTCTTTAACCAGGCATCCATGAAGAAATTTTATGAATAAACCCTCAAAATTCTAAAAATAATGTAATACCAAATTACATACAATTTTTTAAAAGAAACATTTTAGAAAGAGAAGGAAAAGAATTTAGAAACCTTCAAAAATCTAAAAATAATGTAATACCAAATTACATACAATTATTTAAAAGAAACATTTTGGAAAGAGAAGAAAAAGAATTTAGAAATCAACTAAATTCAAAAATAAGGTAATACCACATTACATACAATTATTTAACCCTTAAATTCTAAAAACAATGTAAGACAATTACATACAATTTATTTGAAAGAAACTATTTGGAAAGAAGAATATAACAAGAATTTTGAACAAACCCTCAAAATTCAAAAATAAGGTAATACCACATTACATACAATTATTTAAAAGAAATATTTTGGAAAGAGAAGGAAAAGAATTTAGAAACCCTCAAAATTCTAAAAATAATGTAATACCAAATTACATACAATTATTTAAAAGAAACATTTTGGAAAGAGAAGAAAAAGAATTTAGAAATCGACAAAATTCTAAAACAAAAGTAAGAACACCTTACATACTAATTATTTGAGAGAAATCTTGTGGAAATAATATAAAACACAATTTAGAAATAATCCAAATTCCAAAACAATTGTAAGATCACCTTACATACCAAGCATTTGAAGAAAACTTTATAGAAGGATAAAAGGAATAGCATGAAATAATTCAAATAAATTCCGAACACGTGTAAGATCACCTTACTAACTAAAAATTTGAAAAACTTTATGACAAGAATATAAAAGAAGAATTTTTAAACTCATCCAAATTTTAAAACAATGTAAGACCACATTACTAACCAAGTATTTGAGAAAAACCATTTGGCAGAAATATAAAAAGAATTTTGAATTGAAAACAACTAAATTTAAAAAGAAAGCAAGCCCACCTTACATACAAATTATTTGAGAAAACTTTAGGGAATAATATAAGAAGAATGAATTTTGAATTGTGTATAAATCAAGTTTCCAAACCAAGAGTAAGTACAACTTTCCGACCAATTATTAATAAAACACTTGGGTGAAATAAACAGAAAAGATTTAATACCATATTTATGGTAAGCATAAATATATTTACCATGTTTATAAAGGATCATAATGGGATGAATAAAGGAAACCGACTTTAGTATTAAAACAAATAATTCTGGAGAAATATGATCATGTCTAATTTCAAAATAAAGTGTGAAAAACTTTCCATAAAGGGATACGAAAGGAAATAAACCGTGTGATACGATTTGAGTGATTGAATATAATAAAATACAAAAACTTATGTGGAATTATGAGATAATAAAACTTTGAAGTGGTATGAGGAGAAATTATGACCTCATTATAAAATTAATAAAAAACATTCATACGAAAGGATAATAACCATGACAGGAATAATGTGAGAATAATATCAAAGATATATGTAATTAAACAAATTAATATAAAATGATTTATGAATTAAATGTCAATTGTGATAATGACAGTTATAAAAAGTTCTAGAACATAGAACAAGTGGAAATAATAAAAACAGAGCAATAAAATAAAAATGTCATAAAGATATGCTACTATAAACAATGCAGATTATAATAAAAAAAAAACAGAAGGTAATAAAGAATTTATAACCAAAAGCTTTACATGATAAGGAAAGTTGAAGTATGTAATAATAGAAGAGCTTCCTACCATAATATCAAATGAATGAAAAATCAAGTTAAAGAGTCAGAAGAACAACTGAGATAGGAATATTAAAATCTCTGAGAAATATAATAAGTAATAAGTGAAGTATCCCAAAGATATATATTTTTTTTTTAATAGTAACAAATGTGTACTATTCTGAATAATTTTTTTTATCTGTCTGTAGATAATTCCAGCAGTATTAATATGTTTTTTGAGCAGAGATGATTTGCCTCTGTACTCAAATATGTGTGAAGTATTGGACAGCAGAGGAAGTAGCGTACAGTGCCTCTCTGAACTGAACCAGCTCACAAAGTAGGGAACGATAGGGAGGAAATATCCCAAGGAGAAAATACTAAGAAGAAATATGAAAATGAAATAATAAATATGAAACTCAGATGACTATTACTATCAAGGAAGATCAAGTGAGAATGAGAAGGATATAAGCTCAAATAAATATAAGAACATTTTTAAAATGGAAGGAAGTCAAGAATAATAACAAAACTACAATAATTATCATAAGCAATTGTTTCAGACAAAGCAAGTATAGTCTGAAAACATCACTTCTGGAGAAGGGCATTCTGTAGCGTGACAGAAAATCCACTACTTATTAATTCATATAAAATAATAATAATTAATTACACCACATATGTTAATATAAAATCGAATGAAATTGAATGAAATCAAAGGAATAAACAACAATAAAATAAAAATTCTCATTACATTATATAAAGCCACTGTTAAAAATCAAAGAAATTATTGAAAGCAACTCATATTATAAAATCAGGAATTTACCCAGGAAGTTAGGAGCAGTAAAATTAGATAACACAATATCAAGAAAAGAGAATCGGTTTAAGAGTGGTGAAACACCAAAATACCCCAAAAACAAGAAGAAGGAAGAATAAAATTTTATGATCAGGAAGTAAACAATACCCTGAAACCTTTAGCGAAGAGCAAAGTTAGTATCAGTAAATAACTTCGATACTCCAAACTAAACATCAGTCGAGATAACACGAAGTACCTTGGTTTACCCAAGAGTGAAGAATGAAGACAAGAAGAAGGAAGACCAGAAGAAAGACAAGAGTGAAGACAAGAAAGAAGATAAGAAGAAAGACAAGAAAGAAAACAAGAAGAGAGGAAGAAATAGTATGAAAGAAACACCGTTATAAAACCTATTATTAACTACCATCAACCCCAAACCCATAGAGACAATTAAAAAGAAAGTATAACATCCCAAAATCCTATAAAAATGTAATTATTAAGAAATCAAAAGTGTTGTCTAGTATAATAAGAAGTGAACCAACTAAAGCTATTGTGTGATAAAGGAAATAAACAAGTCTTAACAGTCCATGATTACTAAAGGTCTGGTCTGAGATAATAAGACTCAAAATATCAGAACCACCAGTGAAATTGAACTTGTGCAAGTGTTTTTGGAAATTCAATAAACTTAAAGTTGGTGATACTATGACTTATCAATATGCTATATAACAACTTTTATATTCAATAATACACATCATCATAAAATAATAAAATGGAAGATTTCCAATATTTTATTATTTTAATGTAACTCTGTTATTACAAGACATTTGTAAAAATGATAGTAACTAGAGTATGGGTGGACATGTTTACTGATTAAGGGGATAATAGATAATAATGTAATAATATATTATACTTTCACTTATGAACTTACTTTTGTCACTTCCCAAACGATTCCGTAACAGTTATCTGTAATCGACAGTAGTATTAAACCCACTGAAGAAGAGAGACAACATCTCGAAACGTTTGGGAAGTGACAAAAGTAAGTTCATAAGTGAAAGTATAATATATTATTAAATTAATAAAGTGAACGAAGAGGATGTAACAACAAGATAAGATAATAATGGTTTAGACCAGAAAGGACTGGCATTAATTTATATTCATAGGTTTAAATTGTTTAAAATGGCTATTTGTTCACAGCCATGAACTCAATAGGTTTATAAGAATTTTTAGTAAATAAGATTTATATGTGTTTAAAATGAATTATGTTTGCCAAATAACAGCATGCATACCATTAATAATGTTTCAGTAGGTATGCTGTATTAATTCAAAAAGGAATTAAATGTATGTTTTCAAACCATGTCAGCAATATGTTCAATCTTAGAATGCTGAATGATGTTCATTATTATTTTTTATAGTAGTATTAATCAAATACTACACCTCACAATGGGTTTGTAAAACGTTTTATTTTCATGCAATAATAACTATGTAAAGTCAGAGGAGGAGTAGGATTAAATTTATTTGAGAAAGACAGAAATGTAAAATTCTAAACTCTAGGCCATGTGGTGAATTCACAGAAGCCATATAAACCAGTTAATTCACTTATAATTCCTGTAAACTAGCAAGATTTAGGTAAGGTAAATCAGTTAACCACTACTGTGAATGATCCTATGAGTTAAAGTGATAATAAGGAAATATACCTTAAAAAATTGTAAATTTTCAAAATATATAAATTAATTAATTTTAAAGAGCAATGTCAAATTTAGAGATTAACATAAAAAACCAGTTCAAAGGTTCAATTTATATGTATTTAAGGAAAGGAAGAGAAATATGACTAATTAAAATTTATTATAATAGTATTCATAACAATTAAAATGGCAGAAAAATTTATATGAAGGCGGAAATCAATTTTTGAGCCTAGATTTCCAAAAAGAGAGAAATTTGGTAATTTCCACAAAATGTCAACAGATATGGACTATAATGTATCAATTTAAAAGGAATGAGATGATTAAACCAATGATAAGGTTCATAATTCATGAAGGTGACGAATAAAATAAATAAATTCCATATATAATGTAATTTTGTATCATGTGTATGGGAAATCAAAATATTTTAACAATACTTTTTCAAAGATTAACTGGGCCAGATTTTGACTAACATGAAGGAAGTTAGTTTAGTCTTTTGTTGAATATTGTAACGTGCTACTTTTATGATGTGGTCTTGTAAATTTTTATGATACACCTTAAGTAGTATGCGTCACTTTTGAATTATACTAACTGACGTTTTAAACGGTATAAATAAAGGATTTTGTTTATCTTGTTTTACTCAATCTAAAAGAAATCGAGAGTGTGTGATTTGGGGTCAAGGAGGTAATTTGTTCAGCCTTATACAGAAGAGAGAGTAAGTATCATTATTGCCCCTCTGTTGTGACGATTTTTTCTGTATGTTGTGCTGAAATTTTCATTAACTACCCACTACAATAAATTATAACACGTTATAATTCAATATTAATTTTCAATAATATTGCTTTATTGATTATTGACTTTTGTCTCCAGCCACCAAAATATAGGTATCACAATTAGACTTTTTAAAAAAAAAACATCATCTCGACTTTACCGAGTAAACATAGATCTGTCTAAGGAACAAAACATATATGTTGTTATTTAACCAATATTACGCTATAATAAAATACATCAGTTATTACATAATTCTTAGTAATTCCGCAGGGTTCAGGGTGAATTCTTTGTGTTATGAGAGTGTCAGAAATGGCTAATTGCTACGCTTTACAAATATCAAAAATTAATAAATAATTTTGTTTATTTTTCAAATATTACGTAGTTTCCGGAATTGCCGTAAGAGAGCAGCATGTATTTGTTTACTTTTGAAAGAAACATATGATAAAATGAATATTTTTTTGTTCTATTTCACTGTTAAAAAACGAGTTTTCTTCTGGACTTATTACGAAAAATGTTTATATTACCTCGCTCCGTGTTGTCCTTACTGGATTGAAGTTTTATTCTGTGATGAGGTACGTCTTGCGTTATTATTTCCTTTTCGTTTAGAGTATTTTCTGATTGTCTACTAGAAGTAGGCCGAACTAAATTGGATCCTCAGAATGGTTTCATCCACTGGTTTTTAATGTATAACACCATTTAATTTGGATTCCTCAGGTATAATTAGTTAGTATTCACTTTGTTTATTACTCTTGCGTGAATTTCGCCTCCTCCAACGTCCAAAAAAGGTTATTTTTTTATAATTTTTGTCGCATCGTTTCTTCAACTCTCCGGTTTAGTTCAAAATTTTTATATCTCATTAACAATACTTGTTATTTTTCATCACTCTTAGTAACACATAGTATTTTTATTATGTAGACAGTTTGTGATTATTATAAATTTATATTTTATTTATGGAAAAATAATTCCCTTCCATTCCGGTTTATTTACTAATTTAATTCACATAATATGTTTTGGTTAATTTTTTTATGACATTGTATATAAATATTTTATCATTTTATTATCATTAAATAAATTTATATATTATTTATTTAGTCTCGAATAGTGTTCATACCCGGTACTACATCCTGTTGTCATTTCCTTCATAGGATTATTTTAATTTTATATTATCTTTGGTAGTTAAAATTTTTATGTCTTTTAAAATTAACCCTGGGTTTTCTTACAATCTAACATAATTATTTGAAACAATATAATATTAACTTGGGTATAACAAATTGTGGTTCATACAATATAAATTACAATAAATAAATAAAATCACAAAAATCAATTAGTATTATTACATACTACTTCCATAGTTTTATCCTATCCAAAACATACAGCACAGTTTAGTAATACATTAATTTCACTTTGGTTTTTCACCTCAATGGGTACACTAGAACTCACTTCGCACTATATACCACTCGAATTGTTTATTATGTGGAGTGATATAATTAAATTTTGAGCGAGCTTTAGTTCTACCCATTTCTGACTTTTATTCTCATGATTTACTTTATTGGGACCGGGTTATGTACCGTTACATAAAGCCCCCCCACTAGAACAAATTTATTTTAGTTCAACTTGTTGATAGAAATAAATTGTTGATTGGTTCAAGTCTTCTAATGGTCTTGACTTTGTTTTCATAATAGTGTTTCGTTTCTGACTGATTATAAACTCTGGTAATTCAGACTTGTGGTAATTGTCGTTTTCTTACTTAACTCTCTCTCTCTTGGAGGCAAATTCATCAATTATTTCTCGGGGTTAGTGGTACTTCCACATTTTATTTGATAAGGACTGGTCACACTAATCATATTAAAATTGTTTCAACACTCATTTCTATTTACTTTTATATACTCGCTTTATCAATTAAGCTTCGGTCTGCTATCTTCCTTCTATTTTCTTCATTTATACTTCTGGAATCTAATATCACTCCTTTCAGGTATTTTATAATTATTATCCCTTAAATATTCAATTTCCCTAACATTTTTCCCTATCCTGTGCGGTGATTCCAGTCGGGTGGCCACTCTGGGTCCATACACCGCTGTCCATCCTTACACCTTCTGAGACCAGGGGAACATCATCCCTGCTCATAAAAATTATTGCCGGAACATTTCTACGGTCAATACATAAAAATAAAAAACTTATAAGTAGTAGTCAATTAGCGACTAGTACCAAACACTTTTGGGATTCTTCATACTGTAGCTGTTTGTATTTATTTATATATTTCTTCTTCTCCTTGATTCCTTCTTCTTTTCCATTAATTAATAGCATATAACATTATTGATAGGCCTTATGTTAAAATTCTGTTGACTTTACATCTTGTGACATATTTCTCCGTATCCTTTCTTCTTATAAAATCTTCAATTCAGAGAAATTCTAACTATTGTTGTATTAATTATCATCCTCCTTCAGTTTCATTGGAGTCATTAAATTATTCGTTATTCTTCTTATCTGAGCACATTACAATCAATTGTTTTTGTTCATTTAATTTTCCTTCTGTTTGTTACCATCAAAATATTATTTTTCCTATTAGTCCATTTTAAATCAGTTCTTTATAAATATTATTTAATCATCTGTTCTCTTTTCCTTGGTGGTTTGTTGTTTGTTAAATTATATGGTTTCAAAATAACTTGAGTAAGATGTCCTTACATGCTTTTTAGAATTTTGGGGTTTTAGTCTCTTCATTTTAAATTATATGGTTTCAAAATAACTTGAGTAAGATGTCCTTACATGCTTTTAGAATTTTGGGGTGTTCGTAATTAATTCTCTCCTTGATAATCTTCTTACCATCCGGCTCTCCCACTTTGCTGCTATAAAACTTTCACTTAAGTACCGGTCTTCCGTCATAATTCGTTCCTTTTTAACTAACCAGTATTGTACCTCCTCTAACATAACATAGTTGCTCATATTTAATCTCATTCCATTCCCTTTTACCTTTGGATTATTTGCCCAATATTTGCATGTTGTCTTCCGTCTTGAAGATACGGCTGATATTGTCTGATACACTTCCATCGTTGACACATTTAACTGAGATGTAAACTTAATTAACTCCCTCTGTTCGTTAATTGGAAGGTTGAGTACATTAATTAATCCACCTGTAATCATCTCCCATTCTTCCTTGGTATTTATTATTTTCTTTCTACTTGTTTTTATTATTTCCTTGGTCTTCTTTTCCACGGGTTGAATATCCTTGTTGTTGTGGCTATTTTTATTTTCAGATGGCATTACACCTTGGTATTCTGTAATTTCTATTTCCTTCCTCTTCTCTTCTGTATTCGGACTTACTTTAATACCTTCTGAAGTGCTGTCCAATGTTTCATCCCAATTATTGGAACTATGGTCCATTTGTTTATTTGTCTCCTCTTGGTATGTATCTGCTTTTTGGATACACGTATTAACATTTTCAAACTTCTCTCCGAAAGTTTTCCATATCTCCTTATTAAAATTCTGCATTTTACACTCAAATTGTTTTAAATTCTTATTATTCTCTTCAAATTTTGCATTCATCTCTTCTCTTTGCCCTTCAGCCGCTTCCTTCAGTTCATGGTATCGTTCATTCATAGTTTTTTTTAAGTTTTCCTCCTGTTTCTTAAAATTCTCCTTATTTTCCTCATTGGTTTGTTTCAAGGCTTCCTCCTGTTTTCTAAAATTTTCATCTATTTTGTCAAATCGTTCCTCCTGTTTCTTAAATTGTTCATTAGTTTGTTTATTCTGTTCCTTAAATTGTTCTGCCATAAATTTCATCAGATCTTGCCAATTAGGTTCTTCTCTAGCTACCACTTTGTCTGGTTGGTCCCCTTGGGCATCCTCTTCCACTATTTCCTTTTCCGTATCCATAACTACTTCGGTTTCTTCTGTATCACTTGTCTGTTGGTCCATTTCACTGTCCGTGACTAACTCTATTTCTTGTTCCTGTCCACCTTCTTCAATCTCCTTTTCTTCTGCCCTCTTCTTCGATTTTCCTCGGGTATTAGGCATTTCTTGTTTTCTCATAACTGCCAACGATAATTAGATTTTTTGGTATATTTTTTATTAAATATCAAAATTCTTTTCTAATTACCGCCCTTTTACGTTGAGCGCCATTTCTGTAACGTGCTACTTTTATGATGTGGTCTTGTAAATTTTTATGATACACCTTAAGTAGTATGCGTCACTTTTGAATTATACTAACTGACGTTTTAAACGGTATAAATAAAGGATTTTGTTTATCTTGTTTTACTCAATCTAAAAGAAATCGAGAGTGTGTGATTTGGGGTCAAGGAGGTAATTTGTTCAGCCTTATACAGAAGAGAGAGTAAGTATCATTATTGCCCCTCTGTTGTGACGATTTTTTCTGTATGTTGTGCTGAAATTTTCATTAACTACCCACTACAATAAATTATAACACGTTATAATTCAATATTAATTTTCAATAATATTGCTTTATTGATTATTGACTTTTGTCTCCAGCCACCAAAATATAGGTATCACAATTAGACTTTTTAAAAAAAAAACATCATCTCGACTTTACCGAGTAAACATAGATCTGTCTAAGGAACAAAACATATATGTTGTTATTTAACCAATATTACGCTATAATAAAATACATCAGTTATTACATAATTCTTAGTAATTCCCCAGGGTTCAGGGTGAATTCTTTGTGTTATGAGAGTGTCAGAAATGGCTAATTGCTACGCTTTACAAATATCAAAAATTAATAAATAATTTTGTTTATTTTTCAAATATTACGTAGTTTCCGGAATTGCCGTAAGAGAGCAGCATGTATTTGTTTACTTTTGAAAGAAACATATGATAAAATGAATATTTTTTGTTCTATTTCACTGTTAAAAAACGAGTTTTCTTCTGGACTTATTACGAAAAATGTTTATATTACCTCGCTCCGTGTTGTCCTTACTGGATTGAAGTTTTATTCTGTGATGAGGTACGTCTTGCGTTATTATTTCCTTTTCGTTTAGAGTATTTTCTGATTGTCTACTAGAAGTAGGCCGAACTAAATTGGATCCTCAGAATGGTTTCATCCACTGGTTTTTAATGTATAACACCATTTAATTTGGATTCCTCAGGTATAATTAGTTAGTATTCACTTTGTTTATTACTCTTGCGTGAATTTCGCCTCCTCCAACGTCCAAAAAAGGTTATTTTTTTATAATTTTTGTCGCATCGTTTCTTCAACTCTCCGGTTTAGTTCAAAATTTTTATATCTCATTAACAATACTTGTTATTTTTCATCACTCTTAGTAACACATAGTATTTTTATTATGTAGGCAGTTTGTGATTATTATAAATTTATATTTTATTTATGGAAAAATAATTCCCTTCCATTCCGGTTTATTTACTAATTTAATTCACATAATATGTTTTGGTTAATTTTTTTATGACATTGTATATAAATATTTTATCATTTTATTATCATTAAATAAATTTATATATTATTTATTTAGTCTCGAATAGTGTTCATACCCGGTACTACATCCTGTTGTCATTTCCTTCATAGGATTATTTTAATTTTATATTATCTTTGGTAGTTAAAATTTTTATGTCTTTTAAAATTAACCCTGGGTTTTCTTACAATCTAACATAATTATTTGAAACAATATAATATTAACTTGGGTATAACAAATTGTGGTTCATACAATATAAATTACAATAAATAAATAAAATCACAAAAATCAATTAGTATTATTACATACTACTTCCATAGTTTTATCCTATCCAAAACATACAGCACAGTTTAGTAATACATTAATTTCACTTTGGTTTTTCACCTCAATGGGTACACTAGAACTCACTTCGCACTATATACCACTCGAATTGTTTATTATGTGGAGTGATATAATTAAATTTTGAGCGAGCTTTAGTTCTACCCATTTCTGACTTTTATTCTCATGATTTACTTTATTGGGACCGGGTTATGTACCGTTACATAAAGCCCCCCCACTAGAACAAATTTATTTTAGTTCAACTTGTTGATAGAAATAAATTGTTGATTGGTTCAAGTCTTCTAATGGTCTTGACTTTGTTTTCATAATAGTGTTTCGTTTCTGACTGATTATAAACTCTGGTAATTCAGACTTGTGGTAATTGTCGTTTTCTTACTTAACTCTCTCTCTCTTGGAGGCAAATTCATCAATTATTTCTCGGGGTTAGTGGTACTTCCACATTTTATTTGATAAGGACTGGTCACACTAATCATATTAAAATTGTTTCAACACTCATTTCTATTTACTTTTATATACTCGCTTTATCAATTAAGCTTCGGTCTGCTATCTTCCTTCTATTTTCTTCATTTATACTTCTGGAATCTAATATCACTCCTTTCAGGTATTTTATAATTATTATCCCTTAAATATTCAATTTCCCTAACATTTTTCCCTATCCTGTGCGGTGATTCCAGTCGGGTGGCCACTCTGGGTCCATACACCGCTGTCCATCCTTACACCTTCTGAGACCAGGGGAACATCATCCCTGCTCATAAAAATTATTGCCGGAACATTTCTACGGTCAATACATAAAAATAAAAAACTTATAAGTAGTAGTCAATTAGCGACTAGTACCAAACACTTTTGGGATTCTTCATACTGTAGCTGTTTGTATTTATTTATATATTTCTTCTTCTCCTTGATTCCTTCTTCTTTTCCATTAATTAATAGCATATAACATTATTGATAGGCCTTATGTTAAAATTCTGTTGACTTTACTTCTTGTGACATATTTCTCCGTATCCTTTCTTCTTATAAAATCTTCAATTCAGAGAAATTCTAACTATTGTTGTATTAATTATCATCCTCCTTCAGTTTCATTGGAGTCATTAAATTATTCGTTATTCTTCTTATCTGAGCACATTACAATCAATTGTTTTTGTTCATTTAATTTTCCTTCTGTTTGTTACCATCAAAATATTATTTTTCCTATTAGTCCATTTTAAATCAGTTCTTTATAAATATTATTTAATCATCTGTTCTCTTTTCCTTGGTGGTTTGTTGTTTGTTAAATTATATGGTTTCAAAATAACTTGAGTAAGATGTCCTTACATGCTTTTTAGAATTTTGGGGTTTTAGTCTCTTCATTTTAAATTATATGGTTTCAAAATAACTTGAGTAAGATGTCCTTACATGCTTTTAGAATTTTGGGGTGTTCGTAATTAATTCTCTCCTTGATAATCTTCTTACCATCCGGCTCTCCCACTTTGCTGCTATAAAACTTTCACTTAAGTACCGGTCTTCCGTCATAATTCGTTCCTTTTTAACTAACCAGTATTGTACCTCCTCTAACATAACATAGTTGCTCATATTTAATCTCATTCCATTCCCTTTTACCTTTGGATTATTTGCCCAATATTTGCATGTTGTCTTCCGTCTTGAAGATACGGCTGATATTGTCTGATACACTTCCATCGTTGACACATTTAACTGAGATGTAAACTTAATTAACTCCCTCTGTTCGTTAATTGGAAGGTTGAGTACATTAATTAATCCACCTGTAATCATCTCCCATTCTTCCTTGGTATTTATTATTTTCTTTCTACTTGTTTTTATTATTTCCTTGGTCTTCTTTTCCACGGGTTGAATATCCTTGTTGTTGTGGCTATTTTTATTTTCAGATGGCATTACACCTTGGTATTCTGTAATTTCTATTTCCTTCCTCTTCTCTTCTGTATTCGGACTTACTTTAATACCTTCTGAAGTGCTGTCCAATGTTTCATCCCAATTATTGGAACTATGGTCCATTTGTTTATTTGTCTCCTCTTGGTATGTATCTGCTTTTTGGATACACGTATTAACATTTTCAAACTTCTCTCCGAAAGTTTTCCATATCTCCTTATTAAAATTCTGCATTTTACACTCAAATTGTTTTAAATTCTTATTATTCTCTTCAAATTTTGCATTAATCTCTTCTCTTTGCCCTTCAGCCGCTTCCTTCAGTTCATGGTATCGTTCATTCATAGTTTTTTTTAAGTTTTCCTCCTGTTTCTTAAAATTCTCCTTATTTTCCTCATTGGTTTGTTTCAAGGCTTCCTCCTGTTTTCTAAAATTTTCATCTATTTTGTCAAATCGTTCCTCCTGTTTCTTAAATTGTTCATTAGTTTGTTTATTCTGTTCCTTAAATTGTTCTGCCATAAATTTCATCAGATCTTGCCAATTAGGTTCTTCTCTAGCTACCACTTTGTCTGGTTGGTCCCCTTGGGCATCCTCTTCCACTATTTCCTTTTCCGTATCCATAACTACTTCGGTTTCTTCTGTATCACTTGTCTGTTGGTCCATTTCACTGTCCGTGACTAACTCTATTTCTTGTTCCTGTCCACCTTCTTCAATCTCCTTTTCTTCTGCCATCTTCTTCGATTTTCCTCGGGTATTAGGCATTTCTTGTTTTCTCATAACTGCCAACGATAATTAGATTTTTTGGTATATTTTTTATTAAATATCAAAATTCTTTTCTAATTACCGCCCTTTTACGTTGAGCGCCATTTCTGTAACGTGCTACTTTTATGATGTGGTCTTGTAAATTTTTATGATACACCTTAAGTAGTATGCGTCACTTTTGAATTATACTAACTGACGTTTTAAACGGTATAAATAAAGGATTTTGTTTATCTTGTTTTACTCAATCTAAAAGAAATCGAGAGTGTGTGATTTGGGGTCAAGGAGGTAATTTGTTCAGCCTTATACAGAAGAGAGAGTAAGTATCATTATTGCCCCTCTGTTGTGACGATTTTTTCTGTATGTTGTGCTGAAATTTTCATTAACTACCCACTACAATAAATTATAACACGTTATAATTCAATATTAATTTTCAATAATATTGCTTTATTGATTATTGACTTTTGTCTCCAGCCACCAAAATATAGGTATCACAATTAATCTTTTTAAAAAAAAAACATCATCTCGACTTTACCGAGTAAACATAGATCTGTCTAAGGAACAAAACATATATGTTGTTATTTAACCAATATTACGCTATAATAAAATACATCAGTTATTACATAATTCTTAGTAATTCCCCAGGGTTCAGGGTGAATTCTTTGTGTTATGAGAGTGTCAGAAATGGCTAATTGCTACGCTTTACAAATATCAAAAATTAATAAATAATTTTGTTTATTTTTCAAATATTACGTAGTTTCCGGAATTGCCGTAAGAGAGCAGCATGTATTTGTTTACTTTTGAAAGAAACATATGATAAAATGAATATTTTTTGTTCTATTTCACTGTTAAAAAACGAGTTTTCTTCTGGACTTATTACGAAAAATGTTTATATTACCTCGCTCCGTGTTGTCCTTACTGGATTGAAGTTTTATTCTGTGATGAGGTACGTCTTGCGTTATTATTTCCTTTTCGTTTAGAGTATTTTCTGATTGTCTACTAGAAGTAGGCCGAACTAAATTGGATCCTCAGAATGGTTTCATCCACTGGTTTTTAATGTATAACACCATTTAATTTGGATTCCTCAGGTATAATTAGTTAGTATTCACTTTGTTTATTACTCTTGCGTGAATTTCGCCTCCTCCTCCGTCCAAAAAAGGTTATTTTTTTATAATTTTTGTCGCATCGTTTCTTCAACTCTCCGGTTTAGTTCAAAATTTTTATATCTCATTAACAATACTTGTTATTTTTCATCACTCTTAGTAACACATAGTATTTTTATTATGTAGGCAGTTTGTGATTATTATAAATTTATATTTTATTTATGGAAAAATAATTCCCTTCCATTCCGGTTTATTTACTAATTTAATTCACATAATATGTTTTGGTTAATTTTTTTATGACATTGTATATAAATATTTTATCATTTTATTATCATTAAATAAATTTATATATTATTTATTTAGTCTCGAATAGTGTTCATACCCGGTACTACATCCTGTTGTCATTTCCTTCATAGGATTATTTTAATTTTATATTATCTTTGGTAGTTAAAATTTTTATGTCTTTTAAAATTAACCCTGGGTTTTCTTACAATCTAACATAATTATTTGAAACAATATAATATTAACTTGGGTATAACAAATTGTGGTTCATACAATATAAATTACAATAAATAAATAAAATCACAAAAATCAATTAGTATTATTACATACTACTTCCATAGTTTTATCCTATCCAAAACATACAGCACAGTTTAGTAATACATTAATTTCACTTTGGTTTTTCACCTCAATGGGTACACTAGAACTCACTTCGCACTATATACCACTCGAATTGTTTATTATGTGGAGTGATATAATTAAATTTTGAGCGAGCTTTAGTTCTACCCATTTCTGACTTTTATTCTCATGATTTACTTTATTGGGACCGGGTTATGTACCGTTACATAAAGCCCCCCCACTAGAACAAATTTATTTTAGTTCAACTTGTTGATAGAAATAAATTGTTGATTGGTTCAAGTCTTCTAATGGTCTTGACTTTGTTTTCATAATAGTGTTTCGTTTCTGACTGATTATAAACTCTGGTAATTCAGACTTGTGGTAATTGTCGTTTTCTTACTTAACTCTCTCTCTCTTGGAGGCAAATTCATCAATTATTTCTCGGGGTTAGTGGTACTTCCACATTTTATTTGATAAGGACTGGTCACACTAATCATATTAAAATTGTTTCAACACTCATTTCTATTTACTTTTATATACTCGCTTTATCAATTAAGCTTCGGTCTGCTATCTTCCTTCTATTTTCTTCATTTATACTTCTGGAATCTAATATCACTCCTTTCAGGTATTTTATAATTATTATCCCTTAAATATTCAATTTCCCTAACATTTTTCCCTATCCTGTGCGGTGATTCCAGTCGGGTGGCCACTCTGGGTCCATACACCGCTGTCCATCCTTACACCTTCTGAGACCAGGGGAACATCATCCCTGCTCATAAAAATTATTGCCGGAACATTTCTACGGTCAATACATAAAAATAAAAAACTTATAAGTAGTAGTCAATTAGCGACTAGTACCAAACACTTTTGGGATTCTTCATACTGTAGCTGTTTGTATTTATTTATATATTTCTTCTTCTCCTTGATTCCTTCTTCTTTTCCATTAATTAATAGCATATAACATTATTGATAGGCCTTATGTTAAAATTCTGTTGACTTTACTTCTTGTGACATATTTCTCCGTATCCTTTCTTCTTATAAAATCTTCAATTCAGAGAAATTCTAACTATTGTTGTATTAATTATCATCCTCCTTCAGTTTCATTGGAGTCATTAAATTATTCGTTATTCTTCTTATCTGAGCACATTACAATCAATTGTTTTTGTTCATTTAATTTTCCTTCTGTTTGTTACCATCAAAATATTATTTTTCCTATTAGTCCATTTTAAATCAGTTCTTTATAAATATTATTTAATCATCTGTTCTCTTTTCCTTGGTGGTTTGTTGTTTGTTAAATTATATGGTTTCAAAATAACTTGAGTAAGATGTCCTTACATGCTTTTTAGAATTTTGGGGTTTTAGTCTCTTCATTTTAAATTATATGGTTTCAAAATAACTTGAGTAAGATGTCCTTACATGCTTTTAGAATTTTGGGGTGTTCGTAATTAATTCTCTCCTTGATAATCTTCTTACCATCCGGCTCTCCCACTTTGCTGCTATAAAACTTTCACTTAAGTACCGGTCTTCCGTCATAATTCGTTCCTTTTTAACTAACCAGTATTGTACCTCCTCTAACATAACATAGTTGCTCATATTTAATCTCATTCCATTCCCTTTTACCTTTGGATTATTTGCCCAATATTTGCATGTTGTCTTCCGTCTTGAAGATACGGCTGATATTGTCTGATACACTTCCATCGTTGACACATTTAACTGAGATGTAAACTTAATTAACTCCCTCTGTTCGTTAATTGGAAGGTTGAGTACATTAATTAATCCACCTGTAATCATCTCCCATTCTTCCTTGGTATTTATTATTTTCTTTCTACTTGTTTTTATTATTTCCTTGGTCTTCTTTTCCACGGGTTGAATATCCTTGTTGTTGTGGCTATTTTTATTTTCAGATGGCATTACACCTTGGTATTCTGTAATTTCTATTTCCTTCCTCTTCTCTTCTGTATTCGGACTTACTTTAATACCTTCTGAAGTGCTGTCCAATGTTTCATCCCAATTATTGGAACTATGGTCCATTTGTTTATTTGTCTCCTCTTGGTATGTATCTGCTTTTTGGATACACGTATTAACATTTTCAAACTTCTCTCCGAAAGTTTTCCATATCTCCTTATTAAAATTCTGCATTTTACACTCAAATTGTTTTAAATTCTTATTATTCTCTTCAAATTTTGCATTCATCTCTTCTCTTTGCCCTTCAGCCGCTTCCTTCAGTTCATGGTATCGTTCATTCATAGTTTTTTTTAAGTTTTCCTCCTGTTTCTTAAAATTCTCCTTATTTTCCTCATTGGTTTGTTTCAAGGCTTCCTCCTGTTTTCTAAAATTTTCATCTATTTTGTCAAATCGTTCCTCCTGTTTCTTAAATTGTTCATTAGTTTGTTTATTCTGTTCCTTAAATTGTTCTGCCATAAATTTCATCAGATCTTGCCAATTAGGTTCTTCTCTAGCTACCACTTTGTCTGGTTGGTCCCCTTGGGCATCCTCTTCCACTATTTCCTTTTCCGTATCCATAACTACTTCGGTTTCTTCTGTATCACTTGTCTGTTGGTCCATTTCACTGTCCGTGACTAACTCTATTTCTTGTTCCTGTCCACCTTCTTCAATCTCCTTTTCTTCTGCCATCTTCTTCGATTTTCCTCGGGTATTAGGCATTTCTTGTTTTCTCATAACTGCCAACGATAATTAGATTTTTTGGTATATTTTTTATTAAATATCAAAATTCTTTTCTAATTACCGCCCTTTTACGTTGAGCGCCATTTCTGTAACGTGCTACTTTTATGATGTGGTCTTGTAAATTTTTATGATACACCTTAAGTAGTATGCGTCACTTTTGAATTATACTAACTGACGTTTTAAACGGTATAAATAAAGGATTTTGTTTATCTTGTTTTACTCAATCTAAAAGAAATCGAGAGTGTGTGATTTGGGGTCAAGGAGGTAATTTGTTCAGCCTTATACAGAAGAGAGAGTAAGTATCATTATTGCCCCTCTGTTGTGACGATTTTTTCTGTATGTTGTGCTGAAATTTTCATTAACTACCCACTACAATAAATTATAACACGTTATAATTCAATATTAATTTTCAATAATATTGCTTTATTGATTATTGACTTTTGTCTCCAGCCACCAAAATATAGGTATCACAATTAATCTTTTTAAAAAAAAAACATCATCTCGACTTTACCGAGTAAACATAGATCTGTCTAAGGAACAAAACATATATGTTGTTATTTAACCAATATTACGCTATAATAAAATACATCAGTTATTACATAATTCTTAGTAATTCCCCAGGGTTCAGGGTGAATTCTTTGTGTTATGAGAGTGTCAGAAATGGCTAATTGCTACGCTTTACAAATATCAAAAATTAATAAATAATTTTGTTTATTTTTCAAATATTACGTAGTTTCCGGAATTGCCGTAAGAGAGCAGCATGTATTTGTTTACTTTTGAAAGAAACATATGATAAAATGAATATTTTTTGTTCTATTTCACTGTTAAAAAACGAGTTTTCTTCTGGACTTATTACGAAAAATGTTTATATTACCTCGCTCCGTGTTGTCCTTACTGGATTGAAGTTTTATTCTGTGATGAGGTACGTCTTGCGTTATTATTTCCTTTTCGTTTAGAGTATTTTCTGATTGTCTACTAGAAGTAGGCCGAACTAAATTGGATCCTCAGAATGGTTTCATCCACTGGTTTTTAATGTATAACACCATTTAATTTGGATTCCTCAGGTATAATTAGTTAGTATTCACTTTGTTTATTACTCTTGCGTGAATTTCGCCTCCTCCAACGTCCAAAAAAGGTTATTTTTTTATAATTTTTGTCGCATCGTTTCTTCAACTCTCCGGTTTAGTTCAAAATTTTTATATCTCATTAACAATACTTGTTATTTTTCATCACTCTTAGTAACACATAGTATTTTTATTATGTAGGCAGTTTGTGATTATTATAAATTTATATTTTATTTATGGAAAAATAATTCCCTTCCATTCCGGTTTATTTACTAATTTAATTCACATAATATGTTTTGGTTAATTTTTTTATGACATTGTATATAAATATTTTATCATTTTATTATCATTAAATAAATTTATATATTATTTATTTAGTCTCGAATAGTGTTCATACCCGGTACTACTTCCTGTTGTAATTTCCTTCATAGGATTATTTTAATTTTATATTATCTTTGGTAGTTAAAATTTTTATGTCTTTTAAAATTAACCCTGGGTTTTCTTACAATCTAACATAATTATTTGAAACAATATAATATTAACTTGGGTATAACAAATTGTGGTTCATACAATATAAATTACAATAAATAAATAAAATCACAAAAATCAATTAGTATTATTACATACTACTTCCATAGTTTTATCCTATCCAAAACATACAGCACAGTTTAGTAATACATTAATTTCACTTTGGTTTTTCACCTCAATGGGTACACTAGAACTCACTTTGCACTATATACCACTCGAATTGTTTATTATGTGGAGTGATATAATTAAATTTTGAGCGAGCTTTAGTTCTACCCATTTCTGACTTTTATTCTCATGATTTACTTTATTGGGACCGGGTTATGTACCGTTACAATATCAAGCTTAATATTTCTGTAATATAACGTTCCTTAAAACCGTGTAGAAAATGGTACTACGGTTACCTTCTAATATCAGTGTAACGAGAGTTAAATAAATTAAACACTTTTCTAACTAAACCTACAGAAACTTTAGCGACAATAGTGAAAACTAACACCAAACTTCATTATACTAGTAAATTATACATTATTTAAAACAGTAAAACAATATATTTGTGATAACTAACGCTACAAATCATAACCACTTTTTGAATAGTTAACCCACAGAAATGAACACAAATCAAATAACATAATTAACACAAGTATACACGGAACACTTCTTCAGAACACACCAAACAACCGATTAGACAGATTACACCAGTGCGGGGACATTTCAAACATTTATGAAGGTAATTTTGCTGTGAGATTTTAACACGACGACATTACCAATAACCTCGCCATACCTAGGAGCGGCCATCTTTGAAAAATACGATTCTGTGCCTTCCTCATCGAGTGACGTCAGAAGCTACACATGGTTTGACTATTCAACTTTTTTAAACATTATATCAGAATTATTTAAATATTGTTAGATGATAATTATGGAACTACTTTAATTGTTAATTTTATACTTTCTCGTTACCCTTCTCTGACTATTAATATAATCGCTCCAAGAACCTTTTTTATATAATACTTGTAATAATTTTTTCCACTGTATGAACGAATCGATTATTCCCTGAGACGGAGTCGATAATTGCTCCCAATCGATTAAAAATCGATTATTTATTAAATTTGTTAATAAATCCATTTATTTCAATTGTTTGTATCTATTATTATTTCACATGCTAACTTAAGGTTTATTTATTAATGCAACGAGACTTCAAGAAGAAGAAAATATTAATTAACAGCGAGATATTGGACCAGCACTAAACATCATAAATCGATTGCTGACTGGAGTTAATCTGATTAACTCCAGACTTGGTTCAGATCTTCCAGAAGTGCTCAATAGTTAATAAATACATTCTTAATTATTAAAATTTTTAACAGAACATTAAAACAGGATTATTTCACAATTACAGACATTAAATAAAACAAACAAATTTTTTTTTGAAAATTTTATTTTTTTGAAAATAAAATTTTTTTCTCTATTATCTTTTTTTGTAAAGACCGCATACAGGGTTTAGTTACAATATATATATAATTCTATAATTTAAGACATGATTGATTATGTTTATTTTGGTGGGATTGTTTATAAAATTATAAATGGGAAAGAAATTTTAATTTGATTCAATAACTACGCCTCATGGCGAATAGCAATGTGTTTTGTTTCCGAAGTAGAATCTCATGTAACTATGTGTGGCTTGATAATAAAGGGTAATGTCATTGGTAAATCTTACAATTAAGAGTAAGTTATTTCAAGTAACAAGATCCGCTACTTCCGGTTCGCTTAAACGAACTCGGCCCAGAAAGGTAAGTACATTTGAATTTCTTGTGTTAGTAACAAGATGGCGCCCGAATGAAATAGTTAATACAGAAAGTAAACAGTATCTAACTCAATTAATAAAAAGCACATTAAAGAATTAAAGTTACAGTGGCTTCTGGAACAGGGACTCGACATAAAATGTGATTTTATGTGGAGTAAGCCTACTGGAAGGAGCGGAAAAGTTACTTGAGGTAATATATAATTTGGAGATACGTAAATATAGACGTAAAGATAAGGTTATATTGTGACTACATGTGGTAGGGTAAATAGTTTAAATAGAATATTTATATATATATATATATATATATATATATATATATAATAAGGTTGTGTAATATTACAGGATAAAATTTTGAAAGAAATATATTTAAAAAAAATTTTTTTTTTTTTTAAATGGCAAACAATAACGAGAATGTCAGCGTAACTGACCAAACGTTTAAGAGTGAAATGGGAGTTTGTTCAACGCCAATAAGTCAGATTGAGTCGAGTGCGACCGAATCTGTAGAGTTAGACAGAGTACCAGTAACACCCATCTCAACTCGGTCTGAAAAGAAAACAGATGAGACAAATGCCATGATACAATTATTGTTACATAAATTTGATAAGAAGTTTAATAAATTCGATGAGAAATTTGATGAACAGAGTATGAAGTTAAATAAATTTGATGTAATGCTAGATAAATTCGATGTAAAGTTGGATGAACAAAAAAGCGATTCCAACCTGAAATACGATCAGATAAATACCAAATTTGATGAAAAGTTTGACGAAGTGAAAAATGAAATAAAAAGACGAAATGATAATTTTGATAAACAATTTGACGAAGTGAATAAAAGATTGGATGAGAAATTAAGTCAAATAAGGAATAAGAAGGTAAGTAGCAGTGAAAATTGGACAAAAAAAAAAGGAAGAAAGAATTAATAACAAGGTGAGTAATAATGATGATTTGAGTAATGAGTTCACAGGTAATAAAAATGATATAATTAAGAATATGATGTTAGAAAATAATGGTGAGAATATTGGTAGTGATAATGAGATTTTAATGGGAGTAAAATGTGATAATGAAATGTTAGTGTATATTAATAAATCAGAGAGAAAGTGGAGAGAAAGTATACTTGTAGAAGGGTGCAGGGGGTAAAATTTTCCCGTGTTGGTGAAGTAAAGGCTTCACATGTGTTTAGGAAGGACGAGAGTTCGTTCAGAGTATATTTGGAAGACGATAGGTCTGCAAATAGATTTCCCTGGATGTTTTGTGCACTTCATAGGTGGTGCAGTAGTTATGAGTTAGTGTCCCCTGCATATATTGAGAGAGAGAGAGAGAGAGAGTGTAGTTTGGTGTTATGGTGAGAGATATATTGAGAGAGAGAGGTATTGTGAGAGAAAGAGAGACATAGATTTTTAAAGTAAATAGAAACTATGAAGAGTTTGTAGAGAGGTTAGGTGGAGAGAGAAGTAATAATAATAACAAGTACTTACCTTATAGTGAAACTGAGATAGTAGAGATGATGTATAATTATAATGAATACTTACCTTGGATTAAACATGCTGTTGTTAGAGATGATGTTATAAACGATGATAATATGACTTACATGATTATGACAAATTATACTAAGGGCGACAGGACCATACTCTATGATGACATGTTACATGATGAAATAATATGGGATAAGCCTATTAATTCACACGACATTGTGGAAAGATATAAAAATTTAAATAAGTATTATATTGATAATAATATCATATATTTAATAAAAAATAATGTATGTAGACCTAAGATTCGACTGTTGTTTGATGATGGTGGATAAAGTGTTTTATTGTTTATGAACATTTAATTATGTGACTAGTGCGGTTTTGAGATGGATTGTTTTATGAACTGATTTTTGGTCAACAGTAACAAATAATAAGTTGGATTGTATATTTTTTTTTGTGTATTAATGTCAATGTATTTGTGTATTCTTGATGTTGTGTATTACATATATTTTTATGTAAACCATGTATGTAACAGGAAGTTATAGTTTAATTGATTTAATAATAACAATTAACATTTTTTTTTTTACTAAACAAGTGATGAAAGTAATGATGAAATTTTAAATAACTGAATTAAATAATTGAAGATTAATTACTTAATGTTGTACAAAAGAAAGTCTGATGATGAATTTAAATGATTTTTGAGATTTAGATTATCTAACGGATAGTAAATGATTAAACATAAATATGTTCAAGTGTTGTGATGTATAGTTATTAGGAGGTAAGTGATGAATTTTCTAAGATCATATTAAGGTGAAATGTTGTAAAAGGGTGTGGGTGATAATCTCTATATATATAAGCGGCTTTGTCCTGACTGAGAGAGAATCAACATAGAGCAAAAACTACTGAAGATAATGATCTCAAAATTTGAAGGTATATTCTTATGGGGTCGTAGATGCTCACTAAGAAACGGTTTTAAAAACTTTCACTCCTAAGGGGCAACCCCCCCCCATTGTCTGTATGTTCCACATCTCCTCCTAAACCACTGGACCGATTTCAACCAAACTTGGCATAAATATTTTACGCGATGGGAGAACCAACATAGGATAATTGTTTTTTTTCGATGGGGTCCTTTGGGGTCTTTCACATCTCCTAAACCACTGGACTGATTTCAACCAAACTTGGCACAAATATTTTACGCAACGGGAGAACCAACATAGGACACGTGTTTTTTTGATGGGGTCCTTTGGGGTCTTCCACATCTCCTCCTAAACCACTGGACAGATTTCAACCAAACTTGGCACAAATATTTTACGCGACGGGAGAACCAACACAGGATAGGTGTTTTTTTATGGGGTCCTTTGGGGGGCGTTCTTTGGGGTCTTCCACATCTCCTCCTAAACCACTGGACCGATTTCAACCAAACTTGGCACAAATATTTTATGCAACGGGAGAACCAACATAGGATAGGTGTTTTCTTCGATGGGGTCCTTTGGGGTCTTCCACATCTCCTCCTAAACCACTGGACCGATTTCAACCAAACTTGCACAAATATTTTACGCAACGAGAGAACCAACATAGGATAGGTGTTTTTTCGATACAATCCTTCGGGGGGTTCTTTGGGTCTTAAAAAACTATTAGATCTGGTTACTATGGCAACCCAATAGAATAGATTCTGGTTACCATAGCATCGGTGGAAGTCTCCCGCGTAGGAAATAGCGCGGGAGTCGTCCGACAGGCTTTCCCCGGAGTTCATCCACGGAACCCGGGGAGTCTTAGGTCGGATCCCTCAAAAGACGGCGGGGCCAGAGTCCACAGTTTTTATAAATAAAAATATAGGTTATGATATCAAAGGTGGTGTATGCATCTTAAGAAACGTCTTAATAGTGTGAATTCAGAGTTGTTTCAGTTTGAATTTAAAAGTGGATAAGTTAAGATCGAAGTAAGTTATAAGCGAGTATAAAAAACAAAGTTTTGATAGCGAATGTATTCAGATCATAGTGTTCAGACAATATAAATGCACTTGCTGCAGTTTGAATTTAAAAATTGATAAGCTGAAATCTATAGAGGTATTGTATTGTTAGAATAAGTTTAGGAGACACTAATTTAACAAATGCCTTATTTCAACATTAACACAATGAATTATAAAATGACAGTTAAATACGCAGCGCGTGCAAGTACTGTAGACATTTTATTGAAAACTAATTTAGCTGTTCGCCCTCTCCCAGAGTTAGAAATCGAGCAACAGAATTCTTCTCCAGATGTAAGAATACAGTTTATGACATGTTCTTAAACAGGTGCGCTACAGAGTATTCCTCCAGTGAGAATGCGAACGTAACATATAAGGAAGATTATACAATATACAAGTAATATAACGTTAGAACAAGAATAGGTGCCTATGAGCCTGTGAATAAATTATAACCCGAGGAACGCTGGGTAAATCGGCTAGATATATATATCTATATAAGCCAAATACCACTGACTGACTCACTGATCACGATATCTCTAAAACCACTGAATGGATATCAATGAAACTTTGAACATAGCTTCATCATAGGTCTTAGGTGCTCACTAAGAAACGGTTTTAAAAACTTTCACTCCTAAGGGGCAAAAAACCAAAGTTTACTGGAAACCCCGAATACATTTAGTCCTGAGTTTTTGATCATTGTTTTAAATTGAAAAAAACTTCGTTGTTTGCAGGTTCTTATAGTCGAGAAAATTTCGAAGTTCAATTAATTAATAAATGTATGTCCTTTTTTTCTCGGAAACGGCTCTAACGATTTTCTTGAAATAAATAATAAATAGCTGTTGCTATGAATGTAAATAAACAAACTAAGAGTTGAGAATTTGTACAATCTATCTAATCCTATACTATTAAGCGAGCAATAATTGTACAATTACGTACAACGTGAAACTCCGTAGTGAAGCACGGGTATTTTGCTAGTGATAAATAAGGCATGTGAGTTAATCAGAGTTAATTTTAATGGGAGTTAGAGAGAATAAGAAGTCGAAATACAAATAGTACAAAGAGAGTATTAGATATTTTAGGGACACAGTGGTGTGTTAGTGATTATATGTAGAGAAGGTGAGTAAAGTAAATGGTAAATATATTTGTTGATGGTGATATTTTGTAGTAAGGGTAGTGGTGTAAGGAGTGATCAGCGTGCGGCGTTGTGGCAAGTGATAGAGTAGTTTAAGGGAGTGTTTGCCGATATTTCAGGAAGGGCAAAGGGTTAGGAATGTATATGGCCAGGTTGAGAACACACATCCTAGATGCAAAGTGGTAATAGTTATTTTATTTTAAGAGGTGAAGGAGTCAAATAGAATTAGTGTTGAAGGGTGTTATAATTGAGAGATTGGTGTCATAATATGTAAATCTGGTTGTTAGTGGTTGTTGTTAGTAGGAAGAAAGGTGAGTAAGGTTAGATATATAAATGCCTATTCAATTGAATCATTGTGAATAACGGAGAATCACCCAAACTAATAGGGATGAAAAGGTGAAATAAAAGAAAATTCATAGTTTGTAATAATAACTGAGAGGTAATGTAAAATGAAGGTTAATATTAAATTTGAAATTGTGAAGAATTAAATGGTAGTAAATGATAAATAATTGATGGCTAATTAATAAAAGTTCAATTGAAATTAAAATGTAATGTTTATAATTTTATACGCAAATTTAAAGATGTAAAGTGTGTAAATTTTGATCAAAGTTAAATGCGAATTGGTTATTTTAATGTAATAATCGCAATGTTAATTATGAGTGTATTATTATGTATTAGTGTAGGAATTTAAACATGAATTGTATGTATGTATAACATGTTTTAAATGCGATTCCCTACATTTCGGGCGATCTCGGCCTTACCAACCCAGATCGTGGTTTTGGATGACAATCAGCTATGGGCAGAGTTATTGTAAAAACTGACCACAGTTGGTTGCCTTTGAAATTGGTCAAACGTAGAAATTTAATGGGGTTTAATAAGGGAATCTGAGATTATATTTGAACACAGGCTATTTTCACCCAAATAGGGGTGGTAGACCTTAGGGGCATATGTTAAGATAATAAGTAGGGGTACTTACCCTGAAGTTTTTGTAACGCTGAAGCAAGGATGGGAGTGAGAGAAAAGAAAAAAGTGCTCACTCCTTCCGCCTCAGTCCTTGTGGAGGCAACTGGACGCAACAGTTCAGGGGGGGGCACTAGTGTGTGTGGAGGAGAAAAGGGGATGGTTATTATTAACAGCGCCGGATAAATAGAATTTCTGTTAATAATATTTTTATAAAATGTTAAATGATTTTGAATTGTTTTAGATACAAAAGGGAAAATGGTTAAGAATTGTAGAAAGGGGGAGATATAGATGAATTGTATTTGAGTAAATTTTGACAATGTGTTTAAATATTTTGGAAGTATTATTGCATTAGTATAAAGATTTGTATGTCTTCTTGTTAATGGGAAAGGACTAATTATTATCGATTGGAATCGAATATTCTATAAATGTTAATGGGAGCGAGCTAAGAGAAAGGAACGTCTGTACAACAATTCTTGTAATCATATAGGTGTTAGGAGTTAAAGAAAACCCAGTGCTTCTTAACACAAACCAGCACACATCTAAGGGGAACCAGATCAATTAGAGATATGGTATTATACGAGGCCACTACTTAATATTTTAATTTGATGTTTCAGTGTCTGGTGATGCTGTGGCGGCAGTCCTGAGCTGGCCTGCGTGTCAGAGCAGGAGTGTCAAGCGTCTGTCTGGCCTTGCGGTGTTGGGATCTCGAGAGAGAACTCCAGTAAGGTCATTCAGGTGCGGTCACAGCCACTGGACCAAGGGTGAGTTAACTATATTTTTATATAAACAATACAGGGAGTTGTGGTGACATATCCCAACTGAACCCTTTAGAAAGTATGAGAGTGTCAATGAGAGTTTTTATGCTTCAGCATAAAACATCTCATTGAGGGGGTTTTGTAACGGGGCAAAAGAGAGGTACAACCAATTTAAAATGTAATTTGAATATTCTCAATTTTATTTCGCCCAAGTGTAGCGTCGAGACGGGCGTGGATTGGCATTGGTATGTATAGGGAGCGAATGCGCCACCACACGCGCATTCAGACGGCCAAGTTTCTCACGCTATCGGCACGTATTAATGCATTCTTTCGCGTAGTGCGCGCAGGAAACTCTCGCAGTCGGCGAATAACATCAAAACATAACGGACGCGAGCAGTGTGCGTCGCCGGCCAGGCAAGGTTTTATATCGCCTGCATAAAAAATGTAGATAAAAACAGTGTCTCAGTCGACTTAAAACCACTCCCCGGGCCGGGTGAATACATAGGCTGACGAGCCAAAATTTCATTAAAATGTATACCAAAGTGAATTCGAGAAAACAGTAAAACAGTTAATATCAAACAGTGCGGATGTGAGCATTTCCGCTCGCCATTGGTTGCGTACCGTTACGCCCACAACAAAATGTGAACACAGCAAGTATAAAATATAAAATAACCCACTTATAACTTTATCAGAATGCATTAGCCGTTTAAAATATATAAAGTCAGTGAACGTTAAAAAACCAACATCCGTAGTGCGCGTGTAACGATGCGACGTCAGAATTGCCGTTTAAAGTGATTATGCAGAAAGTAATCACTTTAAACGGCAATTCTTAGAAATGCTAACAATAGAGAAGAATAAACACCTTTCAGTTAACAAGAAAACGGACGTACAAAGTCTTAGCAAGTGTTATTCTAATCTTATTCACTCTTTTTAAAATGGACAATAGTTTACAGGTTATAGAATACTGAACAACTTACTAGTTAAGGTACTATTGAAATTTTGTATCGCTGGCAGTCTGTCAGATAACTACATAATGCTAACACTATACAAATGTAATGTGTTATATGTGTATAAGTATGGAACAGTGATAAGTGTTTAGTGTAATGTGGTTGCTGTAGCTCATCTCACAGTTAATGTAAGTAAATAGTTATAGTAATGTATGACTTTACACACACCTATACACACTTACAAATAATATAATTGTAGTAAGACTATATTTTAATGATGTAGGCGTGATTATGAGAAGAATAAATCTCGAAATGTCGCAAAACTGAGTTTTCATGATTAATGACCGAACCTCGAAATCATTAACAGTATAATAATACGGTCGATAATTAACATTCCTATATATATATATATATATATATATATATATATATATTGTAACGTAACAGAATTGAGGTCCCCATTGTTACATAAAAAATTGAATTAACTATGGTCAAGGACCATACCCCGAATTAAGGTTGCTCAGTAATTAGCATATCTGAGATGTACCTCAAGTCAAAAGATATAATAGATAACTTTGAGTATAAAATACTATACCAATTAATGGTTAATATAATAAATTGTACTTGTTTTTTATACTGTAGCATGTTAAGTGTTCACAGAATATTTATGTTATGTTTTGAGTATGGTGGGAGTGAACTGTTGTTTTATAGGAATACTTAACCAGTGGTAATGTTTGTATTTATGTTAAATTTGTCTTTAGACAATTGAGTATAGTTACCTGTGTTAGGCATATTACTAAGTTTCAAATATTGACTAAAATTGAATAATGAAGTTGTTTTAATTAATGTTTGTAAACTTGGCCAGGATGGCAATCAGTGTTTAAAATTTGACAAGTAGTTCTGATAATTATGTTATAAACTAATGAAGGGTTCAAGGACGAGTTAATTAAGGTAATAAAATAAAACCAGGAAATTAAAATTAATGTAAATAACCATTAACCAATAATTAATTGTACAGTAGGTCAGGTAAAGAAAATTAAGTTAAAAAACCAAACAATATTATAACAGTTGTAAGAAAACCTATAGGCCTAAATTTAATATTTGTAGAAGGAAATTAATACCTTTTTAAGAAGTCCACTCCAATGAAACTATAGTAAAACATATACTGTTTAAGAAGGAAGGTTAGGTGAGAATTTTAGGTAATTTGATATTATCCCAAGCATGGAGTATTTTATTAAAAAAAAGTAGTAATATTCTATAATACTGGCTCTAGGATATCTAATTTCATCCAATGACAGAAAATAGTGGTTGTTAAGGCAACTGAAATGTACAAGAGTTGTTGATTTGGAATCATTCGTGTCGATTGTTACATGCTAATGAGTTCAGATGGGCAGACACATTTAAAAGAAAGAATGATAAAATTTGAAAAAAATATGAATCTAAATTAATAAATCCTATTTGAAACCTAATTCTATAATACTACTGATGAGTAATAAAACCAATTAGACTTCCAAATTATAACTGAATACCTCGAAAAGAGTCTAGCATTCCTCACTTCATTCACCAGGATAATTCCGCTGGATTCGGTATTAAACCGATTTCCCATGTAATCAGAAGACTAATCGAGGGAAATAAAGACCGAACCTACGGAATTATTGAGAAGACATACGAAGACCTCGTTTTGCAGAGTTAACCTTCACTTGCAAGAAGAAGCTAGAATACTATTTTCATTCCACCGTGACTGACAACTATCAAGATCGTAGGAGAAGAACGGCAGTCAGAAGAGTTCCTGAGAGCTTCCCTGGATACTACACCATCAATTTTATTAAGGGCCAGAACACTTTTTCCTGGATGAACGTAATTTAAGCCGATCATTTTCAACTGTTTACAGACGTCCAATGCCAGTTTGAGTTCCGCCAACCCGGTAAAAAACAACTTATTTTTAAATTCAATATATTTAGAGTTAATAACCTTTTGTAATACTTGAGTAACTTTAATTTTGCATTACCTGGCCTTACTAATGGTTAAAAGAATCTTACTGATAAGAAATATCCTGGCCTGGGATAAGAAATATTTATTGTTATATTTAATTTGTATAAGTCAAAGGAACTTGATCAATTGACAATCGATATACCTTTGTATAATCGATTTGATAATATTTTTATTTTGGAGATAACGGTTACTGTGAAATAATGTATAAAATTAATAAAGGATCTTTATTGTATGAGATAATGTTTATGTTATTACAGAATAGGTACTATATGTTGTGGGTGGAATAATTTACAGGAAAGGGTTGATTAAAATCCGATGAACGGTTAACCTAGAAGCAAGCTTATTACAAATAACAGTGCTAATTGTCAACAGCTGGTGGAACAGGAGATTGCCGAACTAGCGTGTTTTCTGTACCAAATTTGAATTGAATTATCTAATATAGAGGGACTAGGGTTGACAAGAATACTTAATACATAGTTACCGTGTCTCAAACATCTCTTGATAAACCTGATATTGATGTGTTGAAAGTCGGACTTCGGCCAGTGCACTGGTTCGTTTGTAGCGTGTTCCGATACAGATTTAATGTTCAATGTTAATTTATTTAAGTGTGTTATGTGTTTGTGTCGTTGTGAATTTTTAACGAAACCCTAATAATAGGGTAGATTTGCTTTTACCTGAAGATGGGGATATAAGCCCTGAAACATGTAGTAATTAAAAAGAAAAAGAAGATCACTTAGTGGATAAAATAAGGTAATTATTTATTTAATTAATACTTAATACATTCAGTCAATACACGATATATATAGTTAATATTGCATAACTATTGAATACTGAGTTAAACCTATATCATAGTACAATTATAAGTTAAAAGAACATAATCACAACTATATTTGCCTAATAATATATTTTCAGGAGGTTTCATCTGGAACAACCTAATAGATATATTCATTAATAACATATTGATTAAAAACAGGTAACAACATTTTAATTGTTACAAATTGCCACCTTCAACGTGTTGCTTGACGTTGATACACGGGAGCTAAAATAAAAAGGACTCTTGGTAAACGTTATATATCAAATTGGCGCATACCAACGTGGAACTAGATTAAACCCCGGAACACTCACAATTTATAATTTGGTTATATTTCAAATTGACGCTCACATAGTAGGGCATCATCCTCTTCTATTAACATGATAACACGTTTTATATCAAATTGACGCTCACAACGTGGGGCTTGATTAAAACCCCGTGACAATATAAACGTTTTATATCAAATTGCCGCCTGCAATGTGGGGCTTAACGTGGACACACATAAGTGACACACACATCGTAATACGTTCTATATCAAATTGGCGCTCAACGAGTGGGCTTTACTTAAGTAAAAAATTGTCTTAATTATTACTTAACTCGAGCAGGCAACCATTAGAGGCACAGGAATGCATACGAGAGGTGTTACTAAAAGGATGGAGAAGGAGCAAGAAACAGAAGAAGATAGACGGGAAGAAGAAACCGAGGTAGTTACAGACACCGAAATGGAACAACAGGCGAGCAATAAAGAGGATGCCCAAGGGGACCAACCAGATAAAGAGGAAGCCAGAGGTGATATGGATTTACTAAAACTATGGGAATTAATTAAAGAAGATTCCAAGAAACAGAAGGAAGCTAATGATGAAAATTATAAACGAATGGAGGAACAGAATAGACAAACTAATGAGAGTTTAAGACAAACTAATGAAAAAATAGACAGTATAAATGAAAATTCAGGAAGGCTAGAAAACAAAATAGACAGTATCAACGAAAACTCAAAGAAACAAAACGAAATTTTGAGTGAGAATCTAATCAAACTAATGAGTGAAAAGTTTGACAAAAATAAAGAGGAAAATGATGAGAATAACCGGCTGATAAATGAAAGCTTAAACCAAATCAATGAAAGGTTTGATAGAAACGATGAGAGCTTAAGGCAGATTCTGGAGAATACCAAACAAATAGATGAGAAAATTGAAAACCATAATAAGGAGTTGCGGCAAATCATCAATGAACAAGGCCTAGCGTTGAGGGAAGTCATCAATGGAAGTATTATAATTGTCAATGAAACACGGAGCAAAGGAGTTGATAGCTATGAAGTGGAAGTAAGACAGAAAATAACCGAAATTAAGGTGGGTCTGGAAAAGACAGATGAACCCATCATGCAACTCAGAGTGGAAGTAGAGACCAAAATTACTCAAATAGGAAACCTACAAGCGAAGACCCAAGAAAAATTTGACGGGATACCAATTAATATAACCGGAAGAATAGAACGGGTTCATAATGAAATAAAGACACTGAAAATAAGACAAATGCGTAAAATGAAATTAATAAATACACGGGAAGGATTGGAGATGATTAAAAGGGGATTGGTTCAGCTACATAATATACCAATTACGGAACCAGGAGAAGTAATGCAAGGTAGAAATTTTAAACGAACCACACTTGAATTCCCAGATGGACTAGACGGACCAAAAAGGCCAAAACTAACCGAGGAGCATGGAGGACTTATGGAATTTATGTATGAACCATTAGAACAATTAAGAAACAGTACAGAAGAATCAGTTCAAAAGACGATGATGAACTTGAACATAAATGACAATTTTATAGCGACAAGATGCAAGAACTGCATAATAATGAGATATGTCACAAGGACAGAAATAACTCTATACACTAGAGAAATCCGAACAATCAGTACAGAGGAAATAATGGACCACGGTTAAACAGATTCCAAACAGAATATAAAGAAAAGGGACGGATTTTATGGATACAGGATCAAGCAAATCCAAGGAAAATAATGAAGAAACAATAAAACAACAAAATTCAAAAAAATAAGTAAGAACACCTTACTATATAATTCAGAAGAAATTACATTAAACTAATATAAAAGAAAAAAAAACAAATATTTAAGAATTATCCGTAAGAAAGCCAATTAATAAATGTCAATAAAATAGCCAAGTATTGGAGAGGAGAAGTGTATAATAGAAGGAAGAATCAATATGAAGAAATAATATGATCTGAGTTAAAGTACAGTGAATAATCCCTAGAGTATTATTATTATTAATTATTTTATTGAAGGTCACATGATGACTACCTTGCGAGGTTTATTAATGAAGATTGACTGTAGAATATTCCAGCAATCATTTAACTGGGCAGAGATGATGTTCCTCTGATCCCAGAAGGTATGTAACGGACGACGGTATTTGGTAAGCCGATAGAGCACCACCGATTCGATTCCAGTTATAATGTTAGGGAGGTTTAGGAAAATTAAATATTAGAGGGAAAACTCACAAATAAATATAGATAAATAAATAAAACCAGATCCAAAATGTATAATTAATAAAGAATGTCACAAGAACGATTATAAAAGTAAGATTTAAACTTGGGAAATAATTGATTTTAAGAAGGAAAGAAGAAATAATAGTAATACAACGGATAATTCCATACGTAAATAATAGGGTGAAAGGTACATACAACCAGTCTGAAATAAAAGAGTATTATGAGTAGGAGAACCAATTGGTTAGATACGAGTTATGAGTTTATTTTTTTACTAAACTTCGTTGAGACAAAATAAACTTCTTTCGAAGGGGGGGTGTTATGTAACGTAACAGAATTGAGGTCCCCAACGTTAAATAAAAAATTGAATTAACTATGGTCAAGGACCATACCCCGAATTAAGGTTGCTCAGTAATTAGCATATCTGAGATGTACCTCAAGTCAAAAGATATAATAGATAACTTTGAGTATAAAATACTATACCAATTAATGGTTAATATAATAAATTGTACTTGTTTTTTATACTGTAGCATGTTAAGTGTTCACAGAATATTTATGTTATGTTTTGAGTATGGTGGGAGTGAACTGTTGTTTTATAGGAATACTTAACGAGTGGTAATGTTTGTATTTATGTTAAATTTGTCTTTAGACAATTGAGTATAGTTACCTGTGTTTAGGCATTATACTAAGTTTCAAGTATTGACTAAAATTGAATAATGAAGTTGTTTTAATTAATGTTTGTAAACTTGGCCAGGATGGCAATCAGTGCTTAAAGTTTGACAAGTAGTTCTGATAATTATGTTATAAACTAATGAAGGGTTCAAGGACGAGTTAATTAAGGTAATAAAATAAAACCAGGAAATTAAAATTAATGTAAATAACCATTAACCAATAATTAATTGTACAGTAGGTCAGGTAAAGAAAATTAAGTTAAAAAACCAAACAATATTATAATAGTTGTAAGAAAATCTATAGGCCTAAATTTAATATTTGTAGAAGGAAATTAATACCTTTTTAAGAAGTCCACTCCAATGAAACTATAGTAAAACATATACTGTTTAAGAAGGAAGGTTAGGTGAGAATTTTAGGTAATTTGATATTATCCCAAGCATGGAGTATTTTATTAAAAAAGAGTAGTAATATTCTATAATACTGGCTCTAGGATATCTAATTTCATCCAATGACAGAAAATAGTGGTTGTTAAGGCAACTGAAATGTACAAGAGTTGTTGATTTGGAATCATTCGTGTCGATTGTTACATGCTAATGAGTTCAGATGGGCAGACACATTTAAAAGAAAGAATGATAAAATTTGAAAAAAATATGAATCTAAATTAATAAATCCTATTTGAAACCTAATTCTATAATACTACTGATGAGTAATAAAACCAATTAGACTTCCAAATTATAATTGAATACCTCGAAAAGAGTCTAGCATTCCTCACTTCATTCACCAGGATAATTCCGCTGGATTCGGTATTAAACCGATTTCCCATGTAATCAGAAGACTAATCGAGGGAAATAAAGACCGAAACTAATGGAATTATTGAGAAGACATACGAAGACCTCGTTTTGCAGAGTTAACCTTCACTTGCAAGAAGAAGCTAGAATACTATTTTCATTCCACCGTGACTGACAACTATCAAGATCGTAGGAGAAGAACGGCAGTCAGAAGAGTTCCTGAGAGCTTCCCTGGATACTACACCATCAATTTTATTAAGGGCCAGAACACTTTTTCCTGGATGAACGTAATTTAAGCCGATCATTTTCAACTGTTTACAGACGTCCAATGCCAGTTTGAGTTCCGCCAACCCGGTAAAAAACAACTTATTTTTAAATTCAATATATTTAGAGTTAATAACCTTTTGTAATACTTGAGTAACTTTAATTTTGCATTACCTGGCCTTACTAATGGTTAAAAGAATCTTACGAACCCTGGGATAAGAAATATTTATTGTTATATTTAATTTGTATAAGTCAAAGGAACTTGATCAATTGACAATCGATATACCTTTGTATAATCGATTTGATAATATTTTTATTTTGGAGATAACGGTTACTGTGAAATAACGTATAAAATTAATAAAGGATCTTTATTGTATGAGATAATGTTTATGTTATTGCAGAATAGGTACTATATGTTGTGGGTGGAATAATTTACAGGAAAGGGTTGATTAAAATCCGATGAACGGTTAACCTAGAAGCAAGCTTATTACAAATAACAGTGCTAATTGTCAACAGCTGGTGGAACGGGAGATTGCCGAACTAGCGTGTTTTCTGTACCAAATTTGAATTGAATTATCTAATATAGAGGGACTAGGGTTGACAAGAATACTTAATACATTCAGTCAATACACGATATATATAGTTAATATTGCATAACTATTGAATACTGAGTTAAACCTATATCATAGTACAATTATAAGTTAAAAGAACATAATCACAACTATATTTGCCTAATAATATATTTTCAGGAGGTTTCATCTGGAACAACCTAATAGATATATTCATTAATAACATATTGATTAAAAACAGGTAACAACATTTTAATTGTTACAAATTGCCACCTTCAACGTGTTGCTTGACGTTGATACACGGGAGCTAAAATAAAAAGGACTCTTGGTAAACGTTCTATATCAAATTGGCGCATACCAACGTGGAACTAGATTAAACCCCGGAACACTCACAATTTATAATTTGGTTATATTTCAAATTGACGCTCACACAGTAGGGCATCATCCTCTTCTATTAACACGATAACACGTTTTATATCAAATTGATGCTCACAACGTGGGGCTTGATTAAAACCCCGTGACAATATAAACGTTTTATATCAAATTGCCGCCTGCAACGTGGGGCTTAACGTGGACACACATAAGTGACAAACACATCGTAATACGTTCTATATCAATATATATATATATATATAATTCTATAATTTAAGACATAATTGATTATGTTTATTTTGGTGGGATTATGTTTATAAAATTATAAATGAGAAAGAAATTTTAATTTGATTCAATAACTACGCCTCATGGCGAGTAGCAATATGTTTTGTTTCCGAAGTAGAATCTCATGTAACTATGTGTGGCTTGATAATAAAGGGTAATGTCATTGGTAAATCTTACAATTAAGAGCAAGTTATTTAAAGTAACAAGATCCGCTACTTCCGGTTCGCTTAAACGAACTCGGCCCAGAAAGGTAAGTACATTTGAATTTCTTGTGTTAGTAACAAGATGGCGCCCGAATGAAATAGTTAATACAGAAAGTAAACAGTATGTAACTCAATTAATAAAAAGCACATTAAAGAATTAAAGTTACAGTGGCTTCTGGAACAGGGACTCAACATAAAATGTGATTTTATGTGGAGTAAGCCTACTGGAAGGAGCGGAAAAGTTACTTGAGGTAATATACAATTTGGAGATACGTAAATATAGACGTAAAGATAAGGTTATGTTGTGACTACATGTGGTAGGGAAAATAGTTTAAATAGAATATTTTTTCTATATATAACAAGGTTGTGTAATATTACAGGATAAAATTTTGTAAGAAATATATTTAAAAAAAATTTTTTTTTTAAATGGCATACAATAACGAGAATGTCAGCGTAACTGACCAAACGTTTAAGAGTGAAATGGGAGTTTGTTCAACGCCAATAATTTGTTTCACTGATACATGTTACGAATGTCTCCTTCAGAATATTTCATCAAGTTACATGCGAGGAACAGCTTCAGGCATGGCTAACAGGGATTACTTTTCTTCATATTTTACATCGGTTCAAGGATATGTCCCTTGACAATATGACAAAGTGTAAAGAAAGAATTAACCGTTTTTCAAGTGTTTCAATATTTTCTATACAAATAATTACAGATATTTTGAATTATTTAAAAATATGAAACATAAAATATATTTTTTTTTTAAATGTGTATTTTACATGTAAACTGATATTTTTATCATGTATATTTAGGCCTAACGTAAAACAACGAATCATTCAATATTTTAATACTGCAGAGCTTTCATTTTGATTCATAGTTCATGAACGAAGTATGGACAGTAAGTAGATTTAAGTAAATTGTGAAGTTACGATTTACTATAGTAATTATAATATTTAATGCTTGTGCTTACTCGGGATAACTCACCTTACAACTCCATTCCACTCCAGGGTTCGTCACACGAACGGCGTAATACAAGTATTCTTCGTATTGTTTAAATTAGCAGCCATCCTTACTTTTCTTTTATAGAATTGCTAAACTGCTATAATTGTTTTTATTATTTAGACAAAGCTTTTCGTCATTACAAGGTTGTTTAAGACCTGAAGATGTCAGTAATGACGAAAAGCTTTGTCTAAATAATAAAAACAATTATAGCAGTTTAGCAATTCTATAAAAGAAAAGTAATACAAGTATGATTGTAAGGTTATATTAATAACATACGCAACTCGCATTTATGAAAAAACAATTAAAATTTTATTCTATTCTTTAACTGCTTTCAGGTCATGAATTAATCATTTCTTTTAGGTTATCAATTATCTCCAAACAATTAATACAAAACAAAATTTCTTTACATACTATTCAAAACATCTTATATAAATGAAAGTTAGATTAAACACCTTATTTTATAGAAAACAGCCCAGCCTGCTCACACGCAACATTCACACCATTTAAACCCCATTTGTGTTAATTAATTTGTTGAACCCCTTTTAACAATGAAATTATTATGATCGATTACCCAACCGGCGTCACTCCTTTCGCTGCCATGTGCCGCGTGTGTTTAAGTGTCCTAGAGTTTCCAATTCACATTTTATTTTGGCTCGTTCACTTCACTGATTCTATTTTGCTATATTAAATCATTTTTCAATTTTGGTTACCACTTTTTACATAATAAATTTAGATTTGGTGTGCACACATTTTTTCTTCGCTCCCGGCCGGGATAACGCGGTTAGCTGAGTGGGAAGAGAGTCACCAACTAATCTCCCACCAGAAGTTAGGCATAACGGAACTTACAATGCCTTATGATGTTGAATCGTTCGTCACTGTTCAGATAACATAGGTTATTCACGTGTGTCAGGCGTCGACAAAATTTCACTGCCTTTCGTCACGTCACTCAATTGGTTGAAGTTTCAATTGTTTCCGGCTGCTTCCGAGCACATGGCGAACAAATTTTACAAAAAGCCATGTTGGTCGAGGTGTCTAAGCGTCGTTTGTGCGCCCCGCTGATGTTCGCGCGTTTGTGTGTGTCACACAGCACTGAAGTTCTTGGAATTGTATTGCGTGGTTGGACACACACTGCATTCCATTGTCCTTTGTCTGAACCACACCGTTTTATGTAGTGGACTTTCTGTGTCGATTATAAATGTTTAATAATGTTGAATAAAATTTGTTATAATAAAATACCCCCTTTTGCCCCATTACAATACCCCCCCAATGAGAGATCTTTTGTCGAGACAGAACTCTCATTGCTAAACCCCTAAGAGGATCGGAGAGCATATGGTGCCAACAACCCCCCATTAATTCTTAACGCATCATGGGTAAACTACCCCCCTAGCTCGGCGACCATGGCTGCACCTGAACGAGATTACTGGACTTCTCTATACGAGATCCCAACACCATAACATCGAACAGCTACGCACCATAATGCACCTAACCTTCTAACATGCCACCCCCCAAAATCCAAACCCTTGGCCTTATACCATGCCAGATCCTCAACCGATATGTTCCCCCTTACATGCACACTGGGCTGCCTTTAGCAAGTACTGGGCGCGTACACATATTCATTAATACATCTTAACAAATTCCTTATTTAAAATTCAGAAAATATTTATCTTTAAATTCAAAAATTCATTTACGTTCAAAATCAAATTGTTATATCTCCATTACTTTCTCAAAATCAGAAAATACAAAAATCTTTTACAGGAATCTATCAACTCTATTAATTCTCTTCAATACTACTAACAATCACCAAAAAAATTTGAATATCTCATCAAAACCTGAACTCACTTGTCCTAACATTTGATTATACAGATATACTAAACAATGTAATTCAATAAAACACTAGCAATACACATAAACAATGGTATACTTGAAACTCAAACATCACCTATATGGCAGGCGGAAAAATAAAAAAATAATTTTTTTCCAAAAAATTTAAATTTACCAACACCTCTTTTATTAATTTTCAGAAAAACAAAAATATTTAATTCAATCAAGAAACAAAATGGCATCAATCAATTACTCGAAACTGGTCTTGTCTCTAACCTCAACCATAAGCTGATCTCTCTGGGTCAAGTCAATGACCTTGACATACATATGTTACACAGAGCTACATCATGAAATACATGAAACATCTTTAAAATTCTTTACCTTAGTACAACATAATAAAATAAGACATTTAAAATTAACATGGTTATTATACAACAAACAATAAAATTTTACATTTAAATTGACCAAAAATTATACATTTTATAGCTTCATATCATTCTCAAATTCTATTAAAATCTGTCACTTGTTTCAATTAATTTTATATTTTGACTATGACTTTCTTTCTTTAACATTTTCATTCTCAATTAGTTTGGGTGACTTAATTATTCATAATACTTTTACTGGGCTTTCATATATAATCTTACCCCACTTATGACTCTAATACTCACTTAACAGCTTTTACTAGTATGACACCCACCTATCAAAACATCTACCAACCATTCTCTACCTCTAACTTACTACTCTAACTCATTTCGCATCATTCTACCCTTATAACAAAATTACTCTCTACCCCTTTGTACTCAGGATGTGTGTTCTCTTCCCAATGCTCATTCCCTTATTTGGTTCCTGGACCCTCCCTAGGTAACCCTTTCCGGCGCTAATTGGTTCCCCTCCCGCCACAACGCTTTTCGTTGAGGACTCCTTATCACACCACCCCCTTACAAAATTCCACTATCAACTAATTACTCTCCCATTACATCACTTTCATTTACAAAATATCTCCATTTATTTATTACCTCAATATATCAATCATTACTCTACATATTTTCCCCATAGCTACTGTGTCACTATCAATACTCAAATGCTACATTACTTTTATTCACAATAATCTTACTTTGTTCAACTCCCCTTCTAAACTTAACTTGGACTGATCTAAATGTCCTAACGAAATAATAATCACCCAACTTCTAACATTTACCACATTTTACATTTTAACTCTTCAAAATTCAAAATTATCTCAATTCATTCTACTATTTAATTCAAAATCTCTTAAACACATTGAAAGTCTATTATTCCATCATTAATCATATTCAATTTTCATTATATTCAAACATTTAATTACACTGAAAAATTTGCGAATCTTTTATAAGTGATATACTACATTTATAACTCCAGCAATCAGCTGATTTTCTTGGCAAGGTGAATGACCTTACTACAGATATATTTCCAAAATTATATAAAGTACACATGTTTATAACTCTTACCCCTAACACACTGTATACAATTAATACAAATACACAAAATTACAGTTATCATACAATTTACATTTAAACATTGAACATTTTGCTTTATTTGGATTGCCTTATGAAATTCATACTTACAGTACATCACTCCACATATTATAATAGACACACAAATATAAACACCAAACACCAATAACTCCATGTACCTTCTGAAACATTTTAACAACCATGTTATTCCACAAACTAAACACAATTTAACATTTATTTATTTATTAATTATTATCAAATTTAAATCTCATAAAATAATTTAAATTCATCATCACAATTCAATTATATAACATTGTAAATCAATCAAAATATTTAAACATCTCAAATTATTTGAATTCCATCAAGTATTGAAAACACAACATTTTCATTACATATTCCAAAACAAGTACCATTCATTAATTACCACCTTTATAATCATTTGTTTAATCTGACAAAATATTATTATTATTAAAACAATTTCTACTACATGCACATATTGTTTACATTACATACTTGTTACAATACAAACACAGTTAATTTCTCTAGAAATTTATTTACAATCTCTTTGTCATTATTTTTCTGTTTTCCACACTTCATTTCCTAATCCAGCAAGGTCATAACCATATATTAAAATATTTAATATATTTAAAATGTCCATTTATTGAGTTTATATTTACCCTCTATCATCATGTACATATCTAACATATTTAAAACATAAATCATTTTTATCCACATACAATTTATTATTATTATTATTATTATTATGACCATTATCAACATAATATTTGACACCATTATTATCTATTAATTCATAAATCCTGTCTACATTGGTAATTTCAGTTCTGTATCCGTCAGTATTTTTGTTCAACATAAGGTAAGTTATTTTATCATCATTATATTCCTCTACTACAACATCAGGTAAGTTATTATCGTTTATAAAGGTATTATTAAAATATTCATCTATCTCTCTTTCACCAGGTAAGCATTTCATATCATATATTTCCTTCAACTCTAACCTCTCTTTCAACCTTTTATAACTACTTCTCAACATAAACAACTCTATTATTCTCTCTCTCTCACAATACTTCTCACAACCCCCCTGAACTATCTCATTCCATGCAAAGGGCAACATAAAACCACTAAAATACTTTCTGGCTTTACCAGATACAAACACATCACTACAACAACTTAAGGGACCCTTTAGAGACACCATGTCTCCCACATAACCATTGGAGGAACCTTTGTCCTCATAAAACACATGTGAAGTCTGTACTCCACTTATACTACAGGAAAAATTTTCCCTTTGTACCCCTCTAAACTTTCATCACACTCTCTCACTAACTGATAAACATTTGTTTCTACTACTTCATTATCACATACTACTTCCACTATATTCTCAGAGTTGCAATTAACATCATTATCATCACTATTCAATACTTTATTATCTAACACTACCTCTTCCACTATTTTGTCATTATTAATATTTGTCATAACTATAACATTGTCATCTAATTTCTTAATCAGTGTCTGATTGAATTTACGTTCTAAATTTTTATTCATTTCATCAATCTTTTTCTTGCAACTGCTACTTACTGATTCTAATATTTGTTCTGTAATTGTATTAAAGCATTCATCCATCTCATTTAGACGTTTATTCATATTAACCTCAAACTTAGCATTTTGTGTATTTATTTCGTCAAAACGACTATTTATAACATCAAATTTACACTTCATTTTATCGAATTGATTTAATAAAATACTCATCATATCATTATCAACTTCGTTGTTACATTTTGTAACTGGACTCCTGAATCCTCTGTAATATTTGTTTCATCTGTAACACTTATATTTACATTTTTATCATCTTTCCCTACATTGGGTGTTGAATGTATTTCGGGGCTGTTTATAACAGCTGATTCGTCAAAATTAATTATTTCACTTACAATACTTTCATCATTTCCTGCCATTTTTATAAATTTACTGATTTAAATTTGCTTACATAAAAAACATCTACCACTTAACTCTTAACACTTGAACATTGATGTACCATTTTATGTATGCTACATAATTTTTTACGTATTGTTACTCAACCTTGAAATCAAACTTGCATTTACTTGTAGGTGCGGTCTTTATATATAGATTTCAATTTATAAAAACTGGTCCCTGTTTTGGATGCGCCATTTGTGAAGATATTTATTTTAATAAATAATAAAGTCCCTGTTTCTGGGCGACATTTGTGCTGTTATTTATTTTTAATACATTTATATCATAATATTTTCTCTCCCACTTACCTTTTTCTTTCAGCCCAGGGTTACGTCACACGAACTGCTAAATGCAAGTATGATTGTAAGGTTATATTAATAACATACGCAACTCGCATTTATGAAAAAACAATTAAAATTTTATTCTATTCTTTAACTGCTTTCAGGTCATGAATTAATCATTTCTTTTAGGTTATCAATTATCTCCAAACAATTAATACAAAACAAAATTTCTTTACATACTATTCAAAACATCTTATATAAATGAAAGTTAGAATAAACACCTTATTTTATAGAAAACAGCCCAGCCTGCTCACACGCAACATTCACACCATTTAAACCCATTTGTGTTAATTAATTTGTTGAACCCCTTTTAACAATGATGCTTGATTACCCAACCGGCGTCACTCCTTTCGCTGCCATGTGCCGCGTGTGTTTAAGTGTCCTAGAGTTTCCAATTCACATTTTATTTTGGCTCGTTCACTTCACTGATTCTATTTTGCTATATTAAATCATTTTTCAATTTTGGTTACCACTTTTTACATAATAAATTTAGATTTGGTGTGCACACATTTTTTCTTCGCTCCCGGCCGGGATAACGCGGTTAGTTGAGTGGGAAGAGAGTCACCAACTAATCTCCCACCAGAAGTTAGGCATAACGGAACTTACAATGCCTTATGATGTTGAATCGTTCGTCACTGTTCAGATAACATAGGTTATTCACGTGTGTCAGGCGTCGACAAAATTTCACTGCCTTTCGTCACGCCACTCAATTGGTTGAAGTTTCAATTACATTTCCGGCTGCTTCCGAGCACATGGCGAACACATTTTACAAAAAGCCATGTTGGTCGAGGTGTCTAAGCGTCGTTTGTGCGCCCCGCTGATGTTCGCGCGTTTGTGTGTGTCGTACAGCACCGAAGTTCTTGGAATTGTATTGCGTGGTCGGACACACACTGCATTCCATTGTCCTTTGTCTGAACCACACCGTTTTATGTAGTGGACTTTCTGCGTCGATTATAAATGTTTAATAATGTTGAATAAAATTTATGTTATAATAAAATACCCCCTTTTGCCCTATTACAAAATGATGTGTACAAAATAAACAAACGGTACAAATAAATTAACAAATAAATTTTGTTTAAGTTCCTTTATATATATATAAACAATATTAAGTAGACCTACAGGCTAGTACTTTATTTAATAAACTAACCTGCATCTGACCATTCCTTTGATGACACTCTATTCCAGTTTTCAAACATAGCAGCACAAACTTCTTCCCAGTCTTTTTTAAATTTATGTCCATACGGTCATTCAAATTTTTTAAAAACAAAGCAGGTCGTTTTTCCACTTCATAATTAACTGTTCAACTTTCTCGTCGTTCATTGTAATTTATTTGTATAAAAAATTTAAGAATAATCGAGTTGAAACACCTATTTACAAAGACATTTAAAACGCTGACAGACTGACTGTGTTGTGTACCATGGTGATGGAGCGGCACCTACCCCCACCACGATACAGTTTCAGAACTGTTTAGTTGCAGTGTGCGGACTTCCATAAGAAACAGTAGGACTAGCACGTTTTAGCAACTATTCTATTCCCGTGCTGTTTCCACTGTAGGAAATAGTTTTGTTTCTGTTGCTGTAGTGCGTGCACCCTCTATATAAATACATGAGATTTTAAGACATAAGAAACAGTTGCAAAACTGTTTCGTCTCAGCGCGCAGTGGGCCTAAGACCTGAAGATGGTGGAGACACCGAAAGGCCTCGTCAAGAACGAAGTATTTAGCAGTGTGGATATAAGTAGTGACAAAGTTGGTGTTAAGATGGCTGCTAATAAAACTAACAAAACTGGACATATTTTTATGATAGTCTCCTGAAGAAGACGACACTTTCCACATAGTTAGTCCACCAGGAATGAAACCTTTTTCCCCTCCAGCATATATAATAATCATACGCTCTCCTTTAGAAATCAGAGAATGATTGCCTTGGCTGGAATCATCTGACCATACTTTTTCACTTACATGAGAAGAATGAATGTATGTTTCATCCATATAAATGATAGGATGGCCTTCATTCCTATATTTATTGATAGACTGGAGATAAATAATCCTCTGTTCCCTGATATCAGATTGTTCAATAAATAATTTTCTATTATTCATAATTTTTTCCAACGAAACCCCAGTTCTTTCAGGATTACACTCAGACTTTTTTCACTTCCGGTAAACTCTATTTTTTTTTTTGAAGTTCTTCTCCCAAAAGTTCTGCTGTTGGCAATTGATTTTTTACTGTATAAAATTCATGCACTAACCACCCACAACACAATGATCAAACTCACCTAGTCCAGTTACAGGTTTTGCTTTTGTAATTCTATGAAAATAAGTTAAATGAGAGCAGTATACATTAACATTTTCATTTCTTACTGGATTAGCATCCATATCTGACATGTACAAGATGCTATCACTAACTTGAAGTTTATGGATTTCAATGCAAAGACTGTTGCATAGCTTTAAAAGGGATAAATTAGAAGAGTGTGTGCACCTGAGATACGTAAATATAAACAAGGAAGCAGTCAATAGGCTGTAATAAGTTTATATGAAATACATACACAGAAATCTACAGACTGTATCTTGTCATACTATACACTTGAATTAAAAATGCTAGTTACAGAAAACACATACCTTGCATCGACTTCTGTGGAAACTCGTCCAGGAATAATGTTCAAAATTTCAACACCAAATAAAACTGCTAATTTGTCCATTGCAGCATCAACTTGTTCCTGAATTGTCCTGCCAAAAAGAAAAGCAACATTGTTAAGTTTTCCACTTGTGTACAAAATTCAGATCAATGAATTACATAAAAACAAAAAGCAGTTTATTATGATTCTTAAAAAAACTAACCATCACTAAAATTATGTCATCACTTAAACTATCCAACTCAACATCTCGGTATCATAATTTGTTTGTTACTAATGTGCTCTTTAGTGACCCACATAGACCTCACTTTAGTTGTGACTGTGAATCAATAAATGATAAAAGGTTTAGTGAGTTTCGGTCAACAAGTAGACACAGCTTTAAACCATTTAATGAATTAGGCTTGGTCTGTTTATGTGTTTAATTATTTCTGTATTTCTGGTCCCGATGAAGACAACATTGTTAAAACATTGACAAAATGTTTTTTTTAATGGTTCAAAAAAGTGTAATTACTGACTGAAACTCGCTTAATGTTTCATCATTCATATCAATAACAACTGTCAAATGCAAACTGATTTATACGATATCATATCAGTATAAGAACTCACTGACACGTCCTGTATAAGTATTTCGATTTGCACTATCTCTGATCTAGTGTATCGACTGAAACCAGAATCACAAACATATTTAAGAAATAGCATTACTTTATATACTTTTTTACTGTGAAAATATTTTTCGTTCTTGCTATTTCTATATTTGATGTGCGGAAGCATATATACATTTTGCCCATCAATAAGAATAATGCCTCAGAATACACTTCAAATTCAACATATTCTTATAAAATAATGAAAATACAAATATTAAAAAAATAACAAAAAGTAAATGTGCAAAATGCAACAGAAGTTACTAAAACTGTGAATTAAACATGACAAATAAAATTTGTAATTTTGTTTCAAATTTTCCCAAGTTCTAGTAGCAACTTTTTTTAAACAATGTAAAGGAGCTGGGGTGACAAATACGAGCAAACCCCTGTCATACAATAAAGTATTACAACATTACCAGTATGAATATATAAAAAAAATACCTTACAAATTTTATATATCTTTTCATTAAAAATTTCAGAATTAAAATTTACACATTTTTGGTATTAATACTACATTCTGTTTTTATAAGGGGTTTGTTAAACAGTTCAGTTGAAATAACTTAAAAATTGTTACACAACTTCCGTAATGTTTGTAGTATTGGAGTAAGATCCAAACCATTTTATTCCTCTCATTTAAGATATGTATATTGTAATGTAACAAAATTGTAGTTACATATAAATAATATCCAATACCTTGAATAAGAATCTACCACGTACATGTCTAAGTCAAAATGAGATAAAACCTCTAAAGTATTAAAACCAATCGTGTATCCATATACAAATAATGTCGAAGCAAGTCAACACAGGAGAAGGAAGAATTATAATGAAAGCATCATCAATGTGATAAGAAGAGGAGAATACATAACAACCAAACAAATACGTTAGCAACCAGGACCCAATAGATCATACAAGTGAGGGGACATATCAAAATGAAACAATTTATTATACAAGTGAGACAAAATATCATAGATGTGACATATAATACAAATGAGGGAAAATACCCTATAAGTGAAGAAACCTATATATAATAAGAAGAAGAAACCCGAATACAAGAAGAGGAAAGGTGTATATATTAAGAAGAAAAATGTATAAATAAATCATGAAGAAGATTTAATAAGGACAAGACAATAACATTCCCAGTGTGAGGAATACACTACGACACGGAAGATGATAAGGCATGTGTGAAGAATGCCAAACAAGTGAATTATAATAGCCTCCAACAAGGAAGAACATGATGAAGAAAAGGTGACCAAGAACCAAGTGTCGACAAACTAATAAGTAGCCACAAACAATAATAGTGAGTGTCTTATATAAGTGCATCGATTAATATTAAAATAACACAACCCCAAGTAAACACCACAAACAATAAAAGTGCAATGTTTATGGAAGAGGAAGATAAGAAGTGTTAACAAGGAGAAATAGTGAATCCCAAATAAACAACACTGTTATCTAACTTATAAAGTCACTGTGAGGGCGGCATTTGTTATCTTACTCCTCACCTACCATAATAATCTCTTTACATTATATGTGTAAATACTACCATACTATGGTACGTGTGTGTACTTACCATTTCTTATTGCTGCCGGGCTCGTAATCTTCTTATGTTATGTGCTTTTTTACCTAAGGGGTGCCAAGGTTCATTTACAGCGAGATTTTGAGACACAGATGATGACACAAATGAATACACGGTATTGTTGAAAATAACCATCAAAATTTAATTCTATATAAGGTATTACAGATGCGACCATGCGGTTAAAACAATGACGTCATATAAGATGACCCAAAACAAAATGGCTTTTATTTTTTATATCTCATTTTACTTTCTATACTTCTTTTGTCTGCTAACTTAATATCCGTGTAAATTGTATTGCTGCAGCTTAAAACCATTTATTAATTATTAGTACGTTAATACACAAACCAATGCCCTCAGCATGTTGTGGTTATGGCCATACGTTCACTCGCTCATTCTCACACACATTCATCTTTAGCCCAGTACATTCTTTTAATTAGTGATTCTGTATTAATGAGCTCATTAAACTATAACAAATGATAAAATGGGACTTCTCTGCTTATCGTTTGGTGTTGTCCATCCGTTGCTGTTGGTTGACGCCCATGGTGATGGCCGGTGTTCGCCTCTAATTCTGCGGAGTTTAACTGGAGAGATATGTGCACTGATTTTACATTTTAATATTCATACTGTTAAACAAAATGAGCTTTCATTGCTCCACTATTACTGATAATATTTTGATCTAGTTATTGTAAACTATTTGTAGAAAATTGTTCATACAGCGATACATCGCTGTGTCTCCTCTGCAGAATGGCATTGAAATGAGAACGAGGCAAATGTAAATTTGCGCTTGTGTGTGTATATATTTACGTCACCACTCTTTTTCATACAGGACTAAGACTGGTTACATGCGTTGTCGTCAGTGCGTCATTGCTTTTGTTATGACGGATCAGTGTTATTGTCCAATCGGAATTCGTATTGTAGTCTTTTCGTCACAAACACCGCCATGGTATACTTTGAGTTCAGCACGTCCATCGGCGACTTTGGTGTCTTACTCTGGCCGAAATTTCGTTGTTCCTTTTTTCCAGAGGGACAAGGTACCTAACCATTCTGTATGTTTAAAAAATACATAATAAAACATTGAAAACCCCTACATAACCCACAATTATGGTATTGGGCCAGTATGTACTGTTACAAACCCCCTCAAGGAAAATTTTTGTGTCGAAACCCAAAAAATTTCCTTGACTCATTCACACTTTCCTAAAAGGATCAGTCTAGATACGTCACCACAACCCCCTATAACGTTACGAAAAAAATTTTATCATCACTTACCCTTGGTCCCATGATGTTGGTCGCACCCTCTGACCTTACTGGACTTCTCCTGAGAGATCCCTACACCATAAGGCCATTAGGCACTCTACATTCCTGTTCTGACGCTCCAGCCAGCCCAGGACTGCGGTCACAACACCACAAAACTCTGAAACATTGCATACAAAAATTTTTTAAATAGTGGTTCAGTACACTTCCATATCTACAACTGATATGTTCCCTTTTAGACGCATTGGTTTGTGTTTGGGGCATTGGTTTGTTCTAAATTAAAAGTTTAACATAACAACAATAGAACTTCACAATATATATTCTTCTACCACCACCGAACCCAATTTCTTACTTGTAAGAAAATAAACAACATATATATATAACTACACATAACACAATACATCAACAATTCTTTATTATACCCCAAAATACCTTCACCTAATTATTTCTATAAATTCAGCTTACAACTATCATGGCAGACACTTTTTCTTTAAACTTTGTTGCTCAACTTATAATCATTTATCTATTTTGTAAATGGCAGCTTACTAGAATATTTTATTTAACTTCATTTTTAACTTTAAACTTCCAACTTTAAAATCTACTATATCTTAACACTTGTTATCGTCATTACCCCTGTAGTGACCTCCTAACCACACACTCTATTGCCCTCAACATAATAAAACATCATAAAACATTGTACATTACATATTAACATTGTTACATTTACCTTACATTAAACAATTTAAGTTTACATGATTTGTACCAAACCTTATCACATTACTACTTCAACAATTCTCTATTAACTTTTAATTATTTGACATTCATCAGACTCTATACAACAATTTCAACTTTATCATTTACCTTTCAGTTACAATTACCTTCCTATCATGAATTCTCCTTTTCTAACCCTTCTATCCTTACTAGTTTGGGTGACTCTCTATTATTCATTATTTTCTCTGTCTTATTTTGGCATCTGTCAACCTAACCTTACTACCCCTTTTTTCTACACTAGCCGCTTCTAACCATTAATATATTTTGACACCAATATCTCTTAATAACCCCCTTCACAAATCCCATTTAAAACCTCTGGCACCGCGCATTTTTTGTACTAGTATGTGTGTATTCCCTCTAACCAACTCATTCCCTTATTGGTTTCTGACCCTTTCAGATAACCCTTTCCGGCACACAACGATCCCTCCTGTCTCAACATCTCTCGTTGGACTCCTACACCAATACCCTTATTACAAAATATCACCAACAACAACAAATATAATTACCACTCACATCACTCAACTCTACTTATATAATTACTAACCACTGTGTCCCTAAAATATCTAACACCTCTTTATATTTTATCAGCATCTCAACACTTTATTTTCCTAACTCCCAATAACTCTATTTAACTAACTCCAATGCCCTTATTTGTCACTATTCCCCAAACTCTTTACAACATTTCAACTTAATACACCATTACAAATTCATCACTTACCAACTAACAACACCTTTCATATCCAAATACATAATCATCTACTAACCATTAGAATCTGAATTCTCATAATATCCTTTAAAATCATTATTAACTTCCTTCAATTATTTAAAATCGTACAATACATGCTTACCTAAAAAATTACATAAAATACATAACAGTAAAATACAAATACATAGACATCAATACACAAAAATATACAATTCACATAATCATGAAATCATTTGCCATAATCAGTCCTAGTCAGTCCATTTTTTAAAAACACTGTCCACACAATTAAATGTTCATAACACAATAGAAGGTCTACCCTCCATCGTTAAACAATAGTCTTATCTTTGGTCTGTACCATTTATTTTTTATTAAATACATTATATTAATATCATTAATATAATACACATTTAAATTCTTATATTTAATAAAACCATCATAATTAATAGGGTTATTCCCTATCAATTCATCATACAACTTGTCACGATCGGTTATGGTCCTGTCACCTTCAATATAATTCGTCACAATCAGATAAGTTACTAAGTCATTATTTTCATTATCATCTCCTACGACTGCTATATCAGCTTCATTATAAGGTAAGTATTTCATATAGTTTGTTTTCTTCCATCCTACTCTCTCTATCAACTCTTTATAACCTCTATCTAACTTAAATACTTGCATCTCACCATCTACACACAACTCTTTCTCTAAATATCTCTCACTCCATTCAGAGGGTACTACTACATTAAAACCTCTCCTGATTTCTACAGGAACAATACAACAATTCAAAAAACAATTATCGGTAGACCATTTATCTACCCAATACACTCGTGAAGCCTTTTCTTCACCCCCTATTACAACATTACAGGAAAAATTTACCCCCTGCAACCCCTTTATCTGTAAATTCTCTCTATACTTTCTCTCTAATTCATCAACACTTTTTATCACTTCATTATCAAATTCTACTCCCATTATACTTTTATCACCACTCTCAATACTCACACAATTATTTTCTAACACCATATTTGTAATTCTATCATAATTCTCACCACTACTTACCTTGTTTTTGTTTCTATCCAATTTATTTGATTCTCTACTATTCTCTACCCCAATTTTACTCTCGTAATTTTCATCTACTTGATTCAATTTGACATTCTGTAAAGTATTCTGCTTTTTTAGCTCACTCTCCAAACTATCTAATTTTATATTAAGTGTACTGTTCATCTGATTTATTTTGTCTTCGAACTTATTGTTTTGTTGTTCGAATTTGTCATTGATTAATGTAAATAAATTTTCTAATGAAATTTTATTTTCAACTATTTTGGGTGTTGAACTAGCGTGTCTTTCCAATAACATGGATTCTGTCTCTGTGTTATCCATTTCCATGCTATTATTATTATCTGCCATTTTTATTTTAAATGTTGGAATTACTATTTCGCTCTACTTGTAACAAAATTACACAATTACTATTTACTCTGGTTGTCAACATAACCTCCATAACCTCTCTCGTTAGGTTCTGGATATCATCTCGTCATCCTCTATGTCTCTGAATCTGGCTTATTTATATAAAATAATTTTATATAAAGTCAACTGTTCGGGGCCATTTGTTATCTTACTTATAAAGTCACTGTGAGGGCGGCATTTGTTATCTTAAATAATAAGTCACTGTGAGGGCGGCATTTGTTATCTTACTCCTCACCTACCATAATAATCTCTTTACATTATATGTGTAAATACTACCATACTATGGTACGTGTGTGTACTTACCATTTCTTATTGCTGCCGGGCTCGTAATCTTCTTATGTTATGTGCTTTTTTACCTAAGGGGTGCCCAGGTTCATTTACAGCGAGATTTTGAGACACAGATGATGACACAAATGAATACACGGTATTGTTGAAAATAACCATCAAAATTTAATTCTATATAAGGTATTACAGATGCGACCATGCGGTCAAAACAATGACGTCATATAAGATGACCCAAAACAAAATGGCTTTTATTTTTTATATCTCATTTTACTTTCTATACTTCTTTTGTCTGCTAACTTAATATCCGTGTAAATTGTATTGCTGCAGCTTAAAACCATTTATTAATTATTAGTTAGTTAATACACAAACCAATGCCCTCAGCATGTTGTGGTTATGGCCATACGTTCACTCGCTCATTCTCACACACATTCATCTTTAGTCCAGTACATTCTTTTACTTAGTGATTCTGTATTAATGAGCTCATTAAACTATAACAAATGATAAAATGGGACTTCTCTGCTTATCGTTTGGTGTTGTCCATCCGTTGCTGTTGGTTGACGCCCATGGTGATGGCCGGTGTTCGCCTCTAATTCTGCGGAGTTTAACTGGAGAGATATGTGCACTGATTTTACATTTTAATATTCATACTGTTAAACAAAATGAGCTTTCATTGCTCCACTATTACTGATAATATTTTGATCTAGTTATTGTAAACTATTTGTAGAAAATTGTTCATACAGCGATACATCGCTGTGTCTCCTCTGAAGAATGGCATTGAAATGAGAACGAGGCAAATGTAAATTTGCGCTTGTGTGTGTATATATTTACGTCACCACTCTTTTTCATACAGGACTAAGACTGGTTACATGCGTTGTCGTCAGTGCGTCATTGCTTTTGTTATGACGGATCAGTGTTATTGTCCAATCGGAATTCGTATTGTAGTCTTTTCGTCACAAACACCGCCATGGTATATTTTGAGTTCAGCACGTCCATCGGCGACTTTGGTGTCTTACTCTGGCCGAAATTTCGTTGTTCCTTTTTTCCAGAGGGACAAGGTACCTAACCATTCTGTATGTTTAAAAAATACATAATAAAACATTGAAAACCCCTACATAACCCACAATTATGGTATTGGGCCAGTATGTACTGTTACAACACAAACATTTAGTGTATGATTTATGAAACAAGATTATGACAAAATACAAACATAGAAAGACCACAAATGTACTGATATTAAAGAGAGAAATAATCGCTCAATAATAACTGAAACTGAATATAAAATCCTTAATAAGATATATGTTTAAATATCAAAAGAACAGAGAGTAAAACCAATATATAATGGAATAATTAATGTATTGAAAATAAGACAACCTGAGATAGAAAGACAAGGCAGTTTGCCCAAACCAAAATATAAACACATAATATGTACAACAATGACAAGTAAGAATTACGTAATAATGTGTAAACAAATAGTATAAAATGTGTATAAAATAGTGAGAATATTGTAATAAACAATAGTAATAACATATCATAGCAAAATCATAATAATTAAGCAAGATGATGAACAAATTAGGATGAGTATTGTTGTCAACTCAGTAAGAGACACATAACCTCAACTGAACAGAATCTGCAACACAGAACCACATTTAATAATTAGAAAAATGTAGTCAAAAGTAATTATTCAAATCAACAACCAAAATAGGATAAATGAGTAACATAATGAACCCAATATGAATAGAGAAACACAATTATACAATCTATATTATTTAAACAAACAATAGCCAGATTAACAAAACACAAGATGACTATCAAAGTTACACAAAATACTCACTTAAACTTGATAAAGGAGAGGAAAATTGTTTGACAGTAGCAACTAGAATATTCAATACCTCTATGAGAACCTCTAACAAACATTAAATACATACATATATATAAAAACAATAATAAACAAACATACATGACCAATGAGACTAGATGTAAAGAGCAATCTTACTGAAATTTATGAATATAGGACACAACAAAAAAGTGTTATACACAATAGACAAACAATGCACAAGGTCTAGGTACACATTAATGGATAAAAATACATACATTAAGTACAAATAATGATAAATTATGTATGCCAAAGTGACAGAATTATGACATGGTGTATTAAAGCCATCCAATATAAATAAATGAAGCACAATAAATGGAAATAAAGCTTCACTAAAGGTGTAAAAATAGTTAAGGTACAACCTAAACACCTAAGAAATATATTATTATGAAAAATGTATTAGAAATAGTGAGTACAAATGCAAGGACATGTAGGGCTTATACGCCTGAAAAGCATTTGACAAGAAGTGTAAATATTTTAGTATTTAGAAATAATTATTGAGAGAAATGGACTCTAAACAATTAAAATAAGCATTAGAATTAGAATATATCATAATAAAGTGGAAAGGACTTAAATGTGATTAAGAACCACAAGAAGTGCATTATCGAAAAGTGATGTAGGTTAATTATGGACGGATTTATAGCTTGTGTGGACTCTAAATAAAGAGCCAAGCATCCGCAAGATGATAATACCATTCACTTCTTAATTCGAAATGTAATAAGAAAGATATAAACAATTGAAAGTTTTCCTTCAATTCCAAAAAGAATTGAACACGTCATAGCATACTCTTGAACCCAAAGACCGATGCTAAGAAATAAAATTTCTGACTTTATTAAGGCATATGGGGTCGAGATTACCAAATTCTCAACCAATAGGAAGAGTTGATTTCAAGAGATGCCGACAGCAACTTCGAAGGAAAGCATTACTAGTTCTTTGACCACCAGAGTGAACATCAAGAGGGACGTATAGCCGTCGGGAGCAAATTTCAAAACTGTGCGCGCCCCACAGTATAAACGAGTGAATCTAACCTCACTAAAGGTGCATAACCCCTTACGTGTGAAGTGCGTCGCGTGAGGTGTAATAACAATCCATCCATCGCCAGTGTATAATAAAGGCGATGATGAGTGGGAAATTAAGGGAGTACTTATTATTAACAATATTTTATTAAAAAACTAATGTTTACCAACAAAAGTTTTCACGTTGGTACTACTTTAGTCAAGTACAGTCGTACATGGCTAAAATAATTTATGAATGTTAATTAACCAGTATCTGAACAAAAGTTCTCGATCTTTTTAATTTAAATAAGACATTATTAATTTTTTTAGAAGAAAATGACAAATGAATATGATATTATAATGAATATCGATATAAACAATATGAAATATAGATGCTAACTTGACTATTATTAGTTCGAAATCAGATCATTTATCAAATAATAACAGAGAACAATCATTACAGTTAATCAACAACATACTTACCACGAATAAATGTTATGTATAGTTTTAAGATTTTAATGCCATCAATTGAATATTTTATTAACTCACTTTGAGTAAAAGGCAATCTAACCTATATGGTACGATAAAGTTGAACAATCATACTGTCGTATTTTAACTTTATACACACTTGAATATACTCAGTTAAAAAGAAATTTATGAATTAATTATAATATATTTCATTATTAATAACCATCCAAGTAATATTATTCTGACACACAATATTTGTAATCGTGTCTTACACTCCATAACATAACCGGTGAACTGACACCAAGTGGACTATAATACGATAATTTCCAATATCGTAATTAAACTTGTTTTCTTGATTTTTAATTACTCTCTATAATGTATTATTATTATATTTCAGCATTTTTGTACCCTGTATCATGTTAACTAAAAGAACACACGAATTTTGGTAATTGTAAACAAACTTAACCAAACTAGGTTAACCGCTATACAATATAAAGTAACCAGTGTTACCAGCCCTGAGCTGTAAGAATCTCAATAACTACTTAACTTGTTTTTTGATGATTATTAATTGTTTTAAAAGATGCTAATTTCAAATTAACCTTTTGTTAATAAAATAATAATTTTCTTCCCTCTGAATCAGTTTCTTTATTTCAAAGTAGGCAAAAGAAAAAATATTTACAGAGCAATTATTTTCAAAGTGGCAGTACGACAAACGAGCGGCCAATATTTGAACTTCAAAGCAGTATCAAATATACCAAGTCATTTTATTTACTGTACATACACAAATACACCTGTGACATATTATAAACTGTGTTGTGACATTTCAGTGTATTACAGGGCCTATTTTGGAAGACTGACAACAATCATCATTGGTAAGTGAAACGGTAAGTCTACCAGTGCTTCAAGAGGATTTTAACACGCCTTTTAAACAATTGTTTTGAACTATATAATCATAAACAAACACACTCAACGATAACTACGAAGAGTTGAGTAGAACTTAAACATTTTAAACAAACATCAAACTTAATAATAATAATTAAACAATCGATTACGTTTTATTATAATATATATTTAGACAGACAAATATAAACGATAGTGTATGATGGCTATATGGTAAACACATCAATAATTAATTTATTGCATTGTGATCTGCTAAACAACTTATTAAAAATGACCTTGAAATTACTAAAAGGACACCAGATACAACTTTAACCTTTTTTTTTTACTAAGTTTTATTTATATAATTTAATAACACTGACTGCAGCAATGCATTTATCCAGTTTTATACTGTGCACTGTGCACTGACCTTGTGAATGCTGAACGTGCAATTCCCAATCTGGTCTTGACCCACATTTTATCTCGCTATAACAAAAAAATTAGTACCCCTCATTGATGAGAACTATTATGATATAGCTAATACATGTCAAGTGTCTCTTTGAGTACCAAACTGTTATACAGGTTTTTAGTAAACCTGGACATTCTCCTTTCCTTATGTGAAGAAATTTCAATTCCTTATGAATATTATTTCTTGAATAGTGTATATTATAGTATAGTATATTTGTATAGTAATTAGTATATTTATTTCATGAAATATTTATGTGTGAATAGTTCTTGAAATAAGTACTAATATGTATATATTCCCCCCCCCCCAACATAATTATACAAATCTACATATATCATTTTTAATGAAGTTAAAAACACTGCAGATATAATTTTTAAATATACCTCTGTCCTTCAAATAAAACAGAAGTAACAGCAATGCATGAAAAACATTAACTGAAATAATTCATCTGAAGGACATTTAAGTATTCTGACACTATAAGCTGACAAGGGTGAAAAGGAGGTAAAAATAGGAACATGCATAATTCCAACATTCATGCCATTTTATAAATTTGTGACCCTACTTAAAAAACTTACCAAAAGTGAAAACTAAAATTTTTCTTGCTACACATTTGATAGTTTTTTTCAATTGTTATGGAAACATCAATTACGAATGTCAAGGACATGTCTTTGTGATAACACAATTTTTAGAACAGACGATTAAATACTTAACTGTTAATCTCTATAGTTTTCTTTTTATTTTTTGTTAGTACAAATAAATGGTTATTAACAATCTGCCAAATGATTTCAAAACTGTTACCACTGTATTTCAAAAGACAGTCTTAAAATATTCAAGGGCACAGTAAAAACTATTTTATTGAAATATTTTTAAAGACCTTGATTATTTAAGGTTAAGATCAGGTAACTGTTGAGACAAGGTTGTTCACTGATACATATCATGATCAGAGGGAAAGGCCTAGGCAGAGCAGAGTAATTCTGGCCCATTAATAATATAAACGTGTCATGGGTAACCTCTACCTACCCAAGGCAAGAAATGTTTCCCAAAAACACCACAGGCTGTACCAGTGTATAAGATATATCTAGGTTCAATTCATTTACATATAAGAAAACATTTTACCTAGCAAGATATCTTATCATATTTTTGGCATTCTAAAAAAAAAACAAGTTAAATACTTTGTTATAAAGAGTAATGTTCCTTAGTATACAGTAGAAAATAAATAATAATACAGGAAACTAAAATTACTATTAGCCCTTATCTGACTACTGCTAGCAAATGCCTGAATCTAGTGACTTCAGAGCTGTGGTGGTAACCTTTTTGCATCATGAGCCAAGCCACTTTTGTGACTGTAAAACTCAGACAAACCATGTGATCGAATTATTTCTTATAAGCAGTATAATTTAAATAGGCATGCATATAACCTAATATTAAGTTTCTACTCAAAACCAAGTGTAAATATAAAATACTGCTTTTAAGCATGTTGGGATAGTTTCAACTGCAATATTTTTCCTGCTTCATCTCTGTTTGGCTTTTCAAAACCTGTCATATTATAACTGTGTGTTGGTCAAGCCATGTAGTGACAGTTTTACATTCCACGACTCTTAGTGAGGCATTAACATTGCACTAAATACACTAAATATTGCATTAAAATTTAAATTACAAATATTTTCAGTTGTATAAATTTATTGAAGTGCATTAAAAACAAATACAACCAGATAAGCAGCACACATTTTATTTTTACATACCTTTAAGAGAATAGAAAAAATATTTCTAGTTTCTTAAGTATATAAACAAAAAACAATTTGCAGATATACAGGCCAAAATAATTTTGAATACCGGGATTTAAATATGTATATTTCGTATAATTTCTTCTACGTACAGAGTAATTTGTGACCTTGTGGTCAAGGTCAAAATTTTCAGGTGCGTGATGGATAGTTCCAAACAATATATAGTCTGCATGGTTATCAGACTTATAGTTAATTGAAAATGCTTATAGACATGAGTCCACATCTACCATGAGTTCCGCAGTACTAAATGGAAATTTGTAAATACAAAACTTTCTAAAATCAATGTGAGCTTGATTGGTTTCATATAAAATACACTAAGAACTCGTTTATCCGAATTTGATGGGACTGCGCCCGTTTTGATTAAACGAAATTTCAGATAAACCGAAACTTCTATTTAAATAATAATACATGTGGAAGTTGTAACGTTACATATTGTCACCATACGTTTGAACACAATGTTAAACATAATATAATCGTTAGCAGACACATGAACCACCAAACATAAGTAATTATGTACCAAATATTACATACGTTTCAAGAATTAAAGACTAACTAATAAAACAACAAACAATGAATGATCTAGTAATGAAAAACAAAACAAAGAAGAAAATATATTAAATGTGATTAACCCAATGACCCAATAGATTAGGTAAGTAAGAAAAAAAAAATGAAAATAAGTGAAATGGCCTTATGAAAAAAAACTCAAAATAAAAGATAAACAAAGGAAGAGACAAAACATCTCCAACACTCTGTGCCAAAATAGGTATAACTGAAAAAAATAAATAAAGCAAAACAAGAGAATCCCAGAGTGAAGGACTATTAATGACATAAAACCATTGACAGACTATTTTAGGTAACTTAACTACGACCATAACGCCAATTTAAAATAAAAATGTAATCAATAATGATCTGGAGAGTGAAATTAAAACTTGTATGAGTATGATTGATTATTACATAAGAGATAACAATAAGATTGTATCTTAGCTGCTATTAATGTAAGTGATACAAATCAAGGGATATCAGAAAAACTGATAATCACCAGTAAAATTGTAAACAGAATATAAAAGAAACTAAACCATAAATACCAAAATAATAAATGGTCATTAACACTATTAATGCATTAGAATAATTGAGTGAAAGGTATAGAACAAAACAAAGTAATCCCATTGTTGTAAATCAGAGTAGGGGAACCACATAACCTAACTCAATGAGCATTTTCACTTATTATGACTAGAATCATTGTTAAAAATGTTATAAAACCATAGTATCTTATACTATAATGAAACCAGATAATATAAGGGCCATACTAGACCAAGATTAGGTACCAAAAGGTGATAGGTATTGTGTTTAATATAAACTAACAGACTGAAATGGACAGCATAGATGTTACCCAATAAGCACACTCAAAAAACCTTACAAATACTAATAAAAAGAGAAAGAAATTGATCTCAGTATAAAAAATAATATGCAATATAACTGTGGTATAAACCAATGATAATTATCATTGAATTAAGTCATAATAATGTAAATATAATATACTTGTCAGACAGCACTAGATGCAATAAGTATTACTGAATTACCACAAAATGGGAATATCCTGATGTAAACCAAAACATTGTAAAACTTTAGAGTAACTACAATGATCAGTTATGTCAATAATAATGACTTAAAAATGAGTATGCAATTTATAATAAAGATAATTATTGTAACACCTAGTAGTACAGAACTATAGGTGATAATAAAGACTAAAATCAATGAAATAACAGTGTAATGATAAAAATTAAGGTGACTAGAAGTTGTAATGGTCATCCAAGAGTAATTGTGACATTATAGAGTTTGTTCAGAGTCAACTATTGAGAAATAATAAGTAAATCTAATTAATAGTGTCATAGGCCTACCGAAGACTAGGCATAAACCATATGTTTTGTGAATAATTATAAGCAAATACTGTGTAAAGAGTACATAAAACGACTTGGAAAGCATCATCTCTGAGATATGATAGCCATGTGTTAATTTAAGTTAAATAATGTATAAATTTATTAAAAAATTGTGTTAATTGTTAAGTTCAAAAAACTACATTTGTTAATAATGGACGAAAGTATTTCATGTGAGGTCTCTAAATAATGAGCCAGACAATCGCCATATCATGGTAAGGCTAGATTAGCAATCACAAGTAATGTAAGAGTTTTATATCAGTTGGAATGTATTTGCATTATTTTAGACAAAATGTTTGGAGTCATTTTTTAATCTCCACCCCAAAAACCCAAGCATTCTGTACAATTAAATAATTTAGTAAAAGGGGTTATGCACGCTCAAAGGAATGTCATCAATCTTTCCACCAATCAAGACAGGTAAATCGAGATTTGGTCAGAAAACCGAAGCCAGATTTGAAAACACTTTTACACTGTCGACGAAGCAAGACAGACGACCGCTCCATACGCCAAAAAGTCGCGAGTTAACCTATAACCAGTGCGGGCATCGAAAAGTAAACATTGGTCAATATAACCAAACTTTTATAAAGTGTTATTAAAATTTTAATTAATGAAGATTAATGAAAGAGTGGTAGTGCAACAATGATTGCAAAGTGTACAGTACAATAAGTTGCAATTGCATGAATAAAAGGGAGTATAGTGACAATTAATCATACTTAGAGAAATTATAAACTTATACGATAAAACTTATCGAGTATAATGAATAAGATGATTCAATATGAACATTGAAGAGGCGTTGGACCTTATTACACTAATTAATTTGTTCATTATTAAAAAATTTAACTTAGTAAAATAGTTTACCTTTTTCTTGTCCATCTGGTGGCCTTTTCTCTATATTTAATTCTACGCGTTTCAGGACATATGCCCCATCATCAGGAATATCACTTGGTGAAGTTCGTCGATCATTAAAATATTAAAAACACTTTATATACAATTTACACATAACAATAAATATAATATAAACATAAAAACACACATAAAATCCCCAAACTTGAGACACACGCGATATCGGTGGTGCGCACCACCGATATCGCGTGTGTCTCAGTCGACTATAGCATGTCGTGGTGTGCACCACCGATATCGCGTGTGTCTCAAGTTTGGGGATTTTATGTGTTTTTTTATGTTTATATTATATTTATTGTTATGTGTAAAATTGTATATAAAGTGTTTTTAATATTTTAATGATTGACGAACTTCACCAAGTGATATTCCTGATGATGGGGCATATGTCCCGAAACGCGTAGAATTAAATATAGAGAAAGGCCACCAGACGGACAAGAAAAAGGTAAACTATTTTACTAATTATATATAAGTGGCCTGGATACCGAAAAACATGGATCTAAAAAAATTTAACGATAGTTAACTATACTGTTAAGAGTTGTCAACTTATTTGATAAAAATTTCTCAATACAATGAATAAGACGTTTTAACATGGACACTAAGAGTGCATTGAACCTTATTATATCAGTTAATTTGTTTAAAGTTAAGAAGATTTAATGACAACCAACTATAATTATAAGAGTTATCAACTTATCCGATAAAATTTATCAACCATGATGAATGGGATGAATTAGTATGAACACTAAAGGGGTTTATAACTTTATTACATTTGTGTATTTATGTATTATTCAAAAGATTTGTTCTCAAACCAAAATTAACTGGGTATTATTCAGATACGCCAGGCTTAACCTAAAATGTTGACAATAGTCATATTTTGATTTTCATGTTATTAGTTAAGATTTTATTTTGTTAATGTAATCACTCTCCTACTACTCAATTATTATAGTAGTATGAATCTTCTAGTTGTGTATTTTGCAGTCTAAAAGAACCCATATTGTTGATAAAACAACTTAACCAAGACTTTCAATGTTACTAATTCTATACCAAGAATAACCACCCTGAGAAAGAGATTTTATAAAGATAATTATTATTGTACAATGAACGATAATCAATCTGATTATTATATAACTTTATTGCATGAGCATTATTGATGAATAAACTACATTTTAACCAGATAAAACAGTTAACGAAACTTATTTCTTAGACGATACGCATACAGGTTAGTTGAACAGCTGACAGTAGTTGGCACCACTCGCAAGCGGCACGAGATAATTTAAATATTTTAAATTATCACCGCAACCATGCCTTGTTGACAGGATGGTTAACAAGTGAGATCTGCACTACAAGTACTTCGTTAATGAATAAAAATTTTTTCCAGCAAATAAAAATTAAATTTATAAACCTTTAACCAAACTAACAGTGTCCGACACAATTAATTAATAAGCACCGATGGTGGAGTCAACTTAGCCGATTCGTCTAAACTAAAGGAAATCGAATTCACTCAATCCACAAATCATACTTTCATAATAATTTAATAATCTACATCTCGAACCGATCGGACGGAGCGTCTACAAAGTACAGTAACTTTATTTAATAACAATAATTTAAAAGTTAGTTACAGTGAATATGACACAATAAACTATAAAATGGCACCGCACTGTAAATTATAGTTTCTACAGTACTGGGACAGTCCTATTGCTTGTTCGTACAGTAATCAATCATAGTTTTTTGCCTAAGCTTTGAAGCTCATTTGCAGGCTGCCCGATCTTGAAGTCGTTTCATTGTTAGAAGTTCTGCAGCGGACTTTAACAATATACAGTACTTTATGTTTACAATATATGAACATAATACATTATGTTCGAAAATCCGAGCAAATCGATAATTCAGAGTACCCCTTATCCTAATTAGTTCTGATTATTGCCTTTCTACTTTATATCATGTGAAATTGCTTGTCTACACTATTAAATATAGATTATAATGACAGGAAAATGTTTTTTTGTATTTTTAAAATTTACTGAAATTTGTTTTAGATAAACCGGATTTTCGAAAAATGAGTTTTTAGTGCAATTTCTTTGCTACTAGCTACATCCATGGATAGAAACAGATGGAGATTACCACCCTCGCAGTTTAGAGCTGGAACAGATATGTGTAATTCACTAGTACTAAGCTCTCGACTCTGCTTGCTCGACTCTTAAAATTATCTCAGGGTATCCAAGAAATGATTATTAACACAATTAACTTGAATGACTGCTAATTTTAATGAACATCTTCATTAACATATTACAAGTTGCATACAATCTTAATGATTAACAAATATTGAAATTATACTCCTCATCAATTATCATTGAAAGTAGGTTCATAGACCAATTGAATTGCCAATAGTAATAGAGTTACAAAAGATTACATGAATTAATATGAGTTTAATGTTCAATTTGGTTTACTTGTTGGTTGAATTCCTTTTGTTGGTGAATCCTTCCTTCGGAGTCTGCGATCTTGGAGATTGTGTTGTTGGCGATTCGGATGATCCTGTTGTTGACACTCGATGACACTAACACTTGATTACTTCGGTTTCACTTTAATTACCACTGTTCACACCTACTCACTGATTCAGTATGTAACTAGTGTATACTACTATTTATTTTTGACACCTTAGTAACTATGTTATTAAGCTGAGTGCTCGCAATATCAGTAATTCAGCCCGAATACACTCCCACGTTCCGTAACTTCCGAATGTACGTGTTAGATTATCGATACTATGAAGTTCGGTAATTATCACCAAGTTATATTATATTTATTCTAACAATTACTTTGATTTGGTATACTTCGTTCACTGTAATACCGGGTTTAATATTATTAAACGCATGACACGAATACTGTACTTATTAATTACCGTATCGCAAGTTTTTGTTATAAATTCTTAATACGTGGTGACGAGTTTGAATAGTAGTAATACTCTCCGTCGACTTTAGCTATGAAATCGTAATGCGCGATAACGAGTCTGATAGTTGTAGTGTTCGCCGTAGACTGCCGACAATTTTCCCAACTACGTTTTTTATACTCCCGCAAACGTTACCCATACTCAATATTTACAAATCGCGTTCCCATTGGTTTCAAGTACCGCAATATTTGATTTCCTCCAACCCAACTAGCTAAATTCACCCGCTTAAAAGTGACGCTTTCTTCCATTCGTCAAAAAAACAGCGCGTAGCAAACTTATACCGCGAAAAGGAAATGCTACTTTGAGTTCTCTCTCTCCCCCCCTCTCTTTCTAAATTCTAATGGTACTGCATTGTCTGAGCACTCAATTTTCCCTCAGTTTCACTTAACTTTATGGCTTTTTTTTAATACAATACATTTTATGATTTTACACCCTGTACGTGACTTGCTGTATAGCTTTCGCACCATCAGACAGGTGCCTCGCCAAGGGCGTGTGTGCTTTGAAAAACACCGCTAGGTAGGTTTCTAACCATAATCAACTCACATTTCTTATTCTAATAAACATTTAATAATCATGATTCTATAGAAAACCAGCGTAAAATTGGGTAGCATTCAATTTTTACGTTATATCGTCCCCCTATAGAATCGTATAAGATTTTTGCTAGAAAATTGATGAGGATTCTATTGCTGCGTCCTTCAAATGGATTTTATTTCATTTATTTAACCCCTTTACAATGGTTTTTTTTTTTAAATTCTTACACCTATTACATTCATATTATATTAATTATATATCTACAAATGAATTTTAATTGCTTATACTACAGTACATTTAGTAATTTCTGTATTACTCCATTCTCCACCCTTTACCTCTATCAGCTGTTGACATTGGCATTAGGCCACAGTTTGTTTACAAACAGAACCCTAAACTGGTTTTTGCTACCTGCTTGTCAAAACTACATTCCGCATCGGGTCTCATGTCCTGCTATTCATGACCTAGTTACAAACCACTACTTTCCCTTACCATTACCTAATTTCTTATACCCATAATCTATTTAAAAGCTTATTCTACATATACAATACAATGTTTAATTATTTATCCTCTCAACATTTTGTCAATTTAGTCTTATTACAATTTTACTTATACATTATGACACATAGATCTGTAAAAGTGGTGTTCTTACAATCTGTTTATTTATTATTTTGTTGTTTAAAACCTTTCGTGTCTGTGTAGTGTGTGTTCAATTTAATAACATGATTGAGCTGTCTGATATTAACTTTTTTTCGGATCCTTCCGGGTTGTTGGATGTCTACGAGTTGGTATGCCGCCACTCCGACTTACTTACTGACCTTATACGGATCTTCGAAAATATTACAAACCCTTCCAATTACTCTTTTATTTAGGCCTGACATTGAGTATGCTTGTAATAGCACTTTGTCACCTACTTGAAACTTCGTAATTTTCTAGATTTTTTTTCGATACCTTCTTCAATGCCTTCTTCTTCTACTGCCAGATCCACCTGTAATATTTCTGCTATCGTCGTCTCTCCATGGGTAGGATTTCTCTTAACTATTAGCTGTTTATTTTTAAGGTCTATCACACACCCACTCTCCACCAACATGTCAACACCCAAAATACATTCTCTCACCAGGTCCGCACTACTACAAAAACACTTTCAAACTGTAAACCTTTAATCTGTACATTTAGCAATACCTGCCATGTAATTCTTTTAGATTTACTGCCTGTGGCTCCTTTAATTATAGTGTCAGACAGTTTTAACATCTCTATTTTTCCCAGATCCTTTTTATTACTGCTAAACCAACGTTCCGAAATCGCATTTATTTGGCTACCAGTATCCACCAATGCGTTAATCGGTACGCCGTTCAACATTATTTGGAGTTCCGGACATTTATTGCTTCTTAATCTAACAGATTTATTATCATTACTTATCAAATCATCCCTAATGTCTAAGAAAGTTGTATTTACATATTTAATTTTATCGCTTAAATCTACGACATATTTACAGGCTTTCTCTAGTTTTTTTGGCTTCGTTGGTTCAACCTTGCTACCTGCATTACTTGTTGATGGGACACTGTTAGTTTCACCCTTAAACTGGTTCTTCCATTTAGTCGGCCTATTATACTGCGTTCTCTCCTCAGTAAATCCGTCTCGCTCGCTCACTTTCCCTCCCTCTTCTCCGTTGTGTTTACTACAGTTTCTTTCAAGCCGACCGTCAGTGGGTCTCTGGTTCATTGACCTACTGCCGTTTTGTAAGTGGTTGAACTTCAGAAACACTTGCTCAAACTCCGTAATCGTATTAACCCCACGAGTGATAATAGCTACCTCACTCTCATGCGGGTAATGTCTTGCCAATTTCCTGATTAAATGTCTATCTGAGATAGGCGGAATCAACTGCCTATTCTCCAACAATTTTCTCTCTAAGTATTGGATTGTAGACATCCCAGTTTCTGAGTGGTACAGTCCGAATTCCAACTGGTCTCGCACCCATTCCTGGATCACGTCATTCCAATACTTATTACTAAAAGCTTCTGTAAACCCCGCAAAATTGTTAATACTATCTTTGACTAACCGCCACCAAATTGCAGCCTCTCCTTCCAGATGTCTCGATATCCATGCAATGTTGTTGATGCCGTGATAATGTTCGTGGTATATCTCAGTTAGTTCCTTGATGAATTCCTTCAGGAAATCGCTGGATCCATTAAACTTGACTTCTTTTATCTGCTCGTTGACAAAGCTTCGGGTGACGGGTGACGCGTTTATCAATGCCATCTGCGTCCGCACGTCGCTTTGTAATTGCTGCAGCTTGAGGTTCGTTTCGCCCGAATGGTTATCCATTTTGCTTTCTAACTCTTTTAATTTATCTGCCCCGATCTTGTGAGCAACAATACTTTTGTCACAACGTTTATTGGTCGCTATTACATTTTTGTTTATAATTTTAATGTCACTACTATGCTTATCGTCTATTTCCTTAAGTAATTTTTCATTATCACTAAACTTATCATTAAATTCATTCTTAATAGTACTAATCTCCCATCTATCATAGTTTTGGTGTCTACTTTAAATTGTTGCAAAATTTCATTGCTTTCCTTTTTGAATTCACTTAGTTGTGTGGCTATTTCGTCTCTTAAGACCTGGTGTTGTTGTGTAATCTGTTGTGATAGTTGTCGTATCTGTTTCGTCTGTTGTGATTGTTCTAACTTCTGTTCACGCATTTGTTTTTGTAATACTTCTGTTTGCTGTATCATTTGTTGTGACATCTGTTGTAGTAATGCATGCATATCCAGTTCTTTAGGCGTTTCTGTTGTTGTTCTTTATGTTAATCTCGGTCTACCCTCGTGTTGTATTTCTTGTGTTATTTGTGGTGTTTCTACATCTTCGTGGTCCTGTCCCCGCGTCCTTGACTCTTGATCCTCCACTGTTAATTGGGCGAGTGTATGTTGATCCCCTAACTAATATATGTTGTATGTATATGTTGAGTGTATGTTGTTAATATCTAACTCCCCTTCGTAATTCTGAGTTGTCTCTGTTTCTGTATTCATGTTGTCGTTTATTTTGTTTGTGTTGTTCTGTATGTATTTCGTTTGCCTACTTTTGCTTCATGTGATCATACAAAATTATTCTTATTCTCTACGTTTCTTATTCTAATTTTCTTATACTCTATTCGCAATTCAATTGTCTGTTTAGCTTACAAATTAAACCTTGCAATAGGCTCCAAATATTACCTAGTGTAGGATTTGGTCTTTATAAGCTCCACGGTTATGGGCGCCACATACCACCCTCGCAGTTTAGAGCTAGAACAGATATGTGTAATTCACTAGTACTAAGCTCTCGACTCTGCTTGCTCGACTCTTAAAATTATCTCAGGGTATCCAAGAAATGATTATTAACACAATTAACTTGAATGACTGCTAATTTTAATGAACATCTTCATTAACATATTACAAGTTGCATACAATCTTAATGATTAACAAATATTGAAATTATACTCCTCATCAATTATCATTGAAAGTAGGTTCATAGACCAACTGAATTGCCAATAGTAATAGTTACAAAAGATTACATGAATTAATATGAGTTTAATGTTCAATTTGGTTTACTTGTTGGTTGAATTCCTTTTGTTGGTGAATCCTTCCTTCGGAGTCTGCGATCTTGGAGATTGTGTTGTTGGCGATTCGGATGATCCTGTTGTTGACACTCGATGACACTAACACTTGATTACTTCGGTTTCACTTTAATTACCACTGTTCACACCTACTCACTGATTCAGTATGTAACTAGTGTATACTACTATTTATTTTTGACACCTTAGTAACTATGTTATTAAGCTGAGTGCTCGCAATATCAGTAATTCAGCCCGAATACACTCCCACGTTCCGTAACTTCCAAATGTACGTGTTAGATTATCGATACTATGAAGTTCGGTAATTATCACCAAGTTATATTATATTTATTCTAACAATTACTTTGATTTGGTATACTTCGTTCACTGTAATACCGGGTTTAATATTATTAAACGCATGACACGAATACTGTACTTATTAATTACCGTATCGCAAGTTTTTGTTATAAATTCTTAATACGTGGTGACGAGTTTGAATAGTAGTAATACTCTCCGTCGACTTTAGCTATGAAATCGTAATGCGCGATAACGAGTCTGATAGTTGTAGTGTTCACCGTAGACTGCCGACAATTTTCCCAACTACGTTTTTTATACTCCCGCAAACGTTACCCATACTCAATATTTACAAATCGCATTCCCATTGGTTTCAAGTACCGCGATATTTGATTTCCTCCAACCCAACTAGCTAAATTCACCCGCTTAAAAGTGACGCTTTCTTCCATTCGTCAAAAAAACAGCGCGTAGCAAACTTATACCGCGAAAAGGAAACGCTACTTCGAGTTCTCTCTCTCTCCCTCTCTTTCTAAATTCTAACGGTACTGCATTGTCTGAGCACTCAATTTTCCCTCAGTTTCACTTAACTTTATGGCTTTTTTTTAATACAATACATTTTATGATTTTACACCCTGTACGTGACTTGCTGTATAGCTTTCGCACCATCAGACAGGTGCCTCGCCAAGGGTGTGTGTGCTTTGAAAAACACCGCTAGGCAGGTTTCTAACCGTACATCAACTCACATTACTTGCATTTCTTATTCTAATAAACATTTAATAAGCATGATTCTATATAAAACCAGTGTAAAATTGGGTAGCATTCAATTTTTACATTATAAGATGATGGATTGAGGCTTCCTATAACTCCGATGCTGAGAGGCAGAAAGACCAGTTAACACAAGCAGATATTTACTATTATCATGAATTTATTATAATTTAGTAAATGTTTTACAAGTAACAAGATTCAACTAAAAATTTTCTGTGTTGCTATGTGCTGCTTAATATATCTCCTGTACCACTAATTGGCACATGTAACGTGGGTTGACCATCATATACTGTAACAGTTATATAAAATTATCATTGTCATTAACACGTGTCCGAGCAAATAGCTCCCCAGCAATTCTGCAATGATTCTCTCCAGACCAAATTTTGTCCCATAATTACCGTATCACATTACTTAACAAATCACACTTATATTTTTCCAAGGGCCTTCACTATGCTTTCTTTGCATATCTTGCCTCAAGTCTAGCAACAGTTGAAGTATCATATTGTTTACAAAAACAGCCTGCCTCTTCTACTATATGTTTTCTTAATTCTTAATTTTGAAAATATTATCTGCTCTAGCTTGTCTATATAGAACTCAACTTGTTTCTAACCAATAGTCCAATGACACCTGGGCTACTAGTGAATACGAAGATACTGGTCTAGTGGACAGTGACAGGCTGCTGAGTTAAAAACATTAACATTCCACTAATAAATGTTTGTTAAGTAAATATTGTTATGTACATGCAATTAAAGTAATATAAACAGAGCACTAGTAACATAAATATGTGAGACTTGTCATATATACTCAGCAGCAGCAATGGCGTGGAGCCATGCAGAGATGTCTAGAGCTCAGGTTTCTGCAACTGACACAGAACACTGTGCTACTCTCTTATCAACACAGCACACCACCAATGATTGTGCCTGTTTACAGAAACACAGTACAAGACAGCTGCTGATCAACTGAGTTCTGTTAATAACATCTGAGGTTTCCTTTGAGTAACACCAATGATTTTTCTGTAATTGGTTCAGTTTCTGTGAACCAAATATTCAACAGTTTTGTTTGTGTTTCTATTATAATTTACCTGTAATTGGGTCGACTTTTATTACTTGTTGTGACAGTGTCTACTAGACAACGTTTACACCTGTTTTAAGACCATTAACTAAATGATTCTCATAACATGTTCTAGTTTGGATGTACATCTGTTCAAGTGGTTTCTTATTCCTTTCAACTCTATCTTTGTTATTCCTAGCTTCAAGTTTAACATATTTCTCTGTGTAGAGGTTTGTATCATTGAAGTGTTTACTATCCACTTATCTGGCCCATAAGCCACTGCTGGAGTTATGTTCCTATTAAACACGTTTATTTTTAAGCAGTGTGTCAGGTTGTTTTTATTTAAAGTACTGCTTAGTATTATTTTACCCAAATGTTTCACTTTAGTGGTGTAAAACTGTTTTCATCAATTTTCATTTGTCTAACTAGCATAGCTTTATCAAACATTGTGTTAACCTTTTTCATATCTATTTTCAGAACAACCTTCACACTTTCCTGGTTGAACTCATTAAGCATCTTCTCATCTCAACTACAGTTCCACCCAACAAAACTGACTTAAAATAACAGTGTCTACATAATAAAATGATAAATAAGTTTTTTTAATGAGCAGTAGCTTTTACAATTTGTATATGTAAGACATTTTTTGTTTACAATAAGCATTTAGTAGGCTTCAACAAATAATACAAAAACAGCCTGGCTCTTGTACTATGTTTTCTTAATTCTTAATTTTGAAAATATCATCCGCTCTAGCTTGTCTATATAGAACTTAACTTGTTTCTAACCAATAGTCCAATGACACATGGGCTACTAGTGAATACGAAGATACTGGTCTAGTGGACAGTGACAGGCTGCTGAGTTAAAAACATCAACACTCCACTAATAAATTTACTCCACGCGTCGTTTTAGAAATTAAAACAGATAAGTCACAAGACGGGAAGTTAATACAGGTAATGCCTAATATTAATTCTAATTAGTTAATAAACGTGACTTGGAGACAAATAAAACAAAATGAAATAATACAAGGTGTGCACATTGCCCATGAGTAACTAAATTACTAATGGACCTTTACTATTCAGTTTTGCACGGTATAGAAAACTCACTTCTTTTACATTAATTTACTATTGGCACTACACGTATAAAACTAATTTGTTACATGAATAATCACAAGAAAAAATACTACAGTAGAACTTGGCTAATTCGAACGTGCACAATTCGAATTCGTGGATAATTCAAACTTTTACCGTGGTCCCTTGAATATCCTGTTAAACCGTGCAAAAACATCATCTGTAATTCGAACTTTTTTTGGTTAATTGGAAATAAAAATTTTGCTCAAACTACAAAAAATCGCCTGCAGTATGGGCTAGACCACGTAACAACAGAGACACGACTGGAAACAGACAAGCAGGCATCGCCCTTTGTGAACAGACGCTTGTCCTTTGTGTCAAATTCATGGAATTGGTGCCAGTATCTCGCGATGACACGTGACTGGCTCGTGTAACAGTACCGTCCGCCAATGTCCCTTGTTCCACGCCTCATCAGTCAGCCACCCTCACTGTTGCTTTAAGTTCAGTCTGCCTGCATTCGTGGAAGGGTTAAGTCTTTTTGAGTTTCTACTGTGCGAGCTGTGTCCTGTAGTGAGAGACCATTCCTTTCTTTATACAGTACTGTATATACAGACTGGTGTGTTTTAGTGACGCTTATTGTGTAGTTTTTTGTGTTGTGTGTTCATCATGGCCCTTTCAAAACCAACACGGACCCAATACAAATCATTGACATTTGCCGAAAAAGTTGCCCTTATTCGGGAAGTGGAAAAGGGACAAAAAAAGAAATCTGAATTGCTAAGGAATTCAGGATACCGCCAAATACACTGTCAACGTATCTAAAAAATAAAGAGAAGATTTTGAATAGTGTGTGTAAAGCCAGCGAAAAAGATAGGAAAAGAGCGCGAGGACCAGAAAATCCTGACATGGATGAATGTGTAGTGAAGTGGTTTAAGCAAGCAAGGGACAAAAAATTCCAGTCAGTGGGCCCCTCGTCAGAGCCAAAGCTGAGGAATTCGCATCTAGCTTAAGGAAAAATGTTTTTAAGGCCAGCACTGGTTGGCTTGATGGTTTTAAAGAAAGGAATGGCATGTCTTTCCCCCTGTTTGTGGGGAAAGTGGATCTGTTGACGTTGAAGCTGCAAATTCATGGAAAGACGATTTGTTGCAAATGATTTCTGATAGAGACACTAAAGACATTTTTAACGTAGACGAGATGGGCTTATTCTTCAAATGCACCCCCAACAAAACACTTGCTTTTAAAGGAGAAAGTTGTAGTGGTGGCAAACACATCAAGGAGTGCATAACACTTTTAGTCGGAGCAAACATGGATGGCTCGGAAAACTGCCTTTGCTAATGATAGGGAAGTCAGCCAACCCACGTTGTTTCAAAAATGTAAAAACAAAACCAGTTGAATATGAATCAAACACTAAAGCTTGGATGACAGGTGAAATTTTCGAAAGATGGCTTTTGAAAATCAACAGGAAATTTCAGAATCAAAACAGAAGAATCGTCTTGTTTATTGACAACTGTACAGTGCACAACACTATTCCTGTGATGGAAAATGTAAAGGTTGTTTTTCCCCCCAAACATGACTTCAGTAGTTCAACCTATGGACCAAGGTGTAATAAAAAATTTTAAGCATTTTTACAGATGGCTTGTGGTCCAAAACATTCTGTCAGGTGCTTATTTAGATGAGCACGAAAATATCAAGATTAACATCCTTCAAGCTGCCCCCATGTGCAACATTGCTTGAGACCAAGTTATGAAAAAAACAATTGCTAATTGCTTTTGTAAAGATGGTTTCTGCCACATTGAAGGTGAAGAGGAGAATAAAGCTGCTAGAGAAGTCATACCCACTGTGGATAACTGGGAAGATGTTGGACATGACGCAGGCATTTGTTACAAAGAGTTTGTAAACATGGATGAAGACACCATGAAGAAACATGGTGAGCGGTGAACAGACAGATGTGGAGATCGTGGCTGATGTTAAAGAAGGGGACCAGTTAGAACTTCCAGAGATACCGATTCCAACAGCTTCACAGGCATCAAATTACATTCAAGACTTGAGACGGTTTGTTGAAGGACAGCAGAACGTAAGTGACGCTATTTTCCAAGCACTTAATAAACTTGAAGAGTTTACTACAACTCAAGTGTATTAACTGCAAAATGCAATTTCTAGCTTTTTTAAAAAACTGTAAATGCTATATTTTGTACTGAAACGTGTTTATACGTTTGTAATATATATGTATTAGGAAATTGTTTAATAAAATAACATATTGCTTTACTGAATTTCGGTTTTTGATTTGATTTTTCTACCCTTATTAAAACTTTCCTAATTAGAATTTTTTACTGGTCCCTTCAGCTTCGAATTAGCCAAGTTCTACTGTATTTAGAAAAATAAAGTGAAAAAAATTTTATTTACAAATGCCTTTTTCTTTTGTTTCAATGTATAAAAGATCAAATATCATTTTTATTTTAAAACCAACAACCTCAGGTCTTAGTATCACCATCAAGTAGGAATGTTTTATCATATGAACATAAATCATACAGAGACTTTTTTACCATATGCTTACAATGAATAAAGTTGTAAAGTTTTTAACTGTTTCAAAGTGCTCAATAACGATAAAAGTTTTATCTTTGCAATTTTAAACTTTAGGTATTTTGTATTATTTAAAGGTGAGCAGTTCCAGAACACACACACACACACACACACACACACACACACACACACACACACACACACACACAGTCCTTTGAAGGATCTTACAGAGCATACAAGAGGCTTAAAGTTATTTCTTACATACTCCTGGCTTGATTTAGAGTCAAGATATGTCAGGCTGTTATTTTAGTTGTATACTATACTGTTACGCAATACGGAACATTCTGGTACAATGGAGAATGTTGTTCTACTCTTTTCTCAGGTACTCCAGCAGATGCCAGCTGTAATGTTTGTGTACATGCATATTGCTGCTTTGTGACGAAAGACAATTATGTGACCCTTATCATGCATCAACAACCAAGGCTATTCCAGACCGCAACGGTCGCGCACTGTGTTTAAGGCTAGACAATGAGGACTGTTTCTAGTGGATTCGAGAGCACCTGTTTAACATGTCATCAAAAAAGTGACAGATTATTCTGGAATCTCAGCGGTGTATAAATATAATCATCCAGCGACGGTCAGTTCAGTCCAATTTAAGTGGTGATTTATTCAAGCGAGTTTCGAAGTATTTGGCGAAGTGTTATAATTGTGCAGGACTCTATTAGCTGACATTACTATTGTGTGTGGACAAATTTTGCTCGGATTGTTGTACAAGCTGATTATAAACTGTATTTGTGATTAATTAAAGCTGGCGATTAGCGACTTCATTGGTGTCTGTAATTTTGTTTTCCACTGTACCATATGACGATCTGTGAGACCGTCATAACGATACAAATAGGGTAATGTGGCTGATACTATGCCTAGACTGATTTTAACTTTCCAGTGATAAGGCATGGTGTTTATCAAGGCTGAAGTTGAGAACTGAACATGTTGTATGGTGTGATCCACTGTGAGATGGATTCTAACTCACAACAACCTACTCTGGACTGGAAGTGAGTAAACTGTCCACTGCATAACTTGAACTCCGTAAGCGACTTCTGTTTATCATAAATTACTAGCCCCTCAGGCCCAGGCCCAGATTTAGAGTCAGTGGACCCCTAGACTGAACATATGGTGTGGGCCCCCAACTACCGGGGGGGTTTGTAAAAGGAGGTGCAGGTCCCTTCCCCAGAAAATTTTGAAAAATTTATCTTCTAGAACTGCAAATAAAATCATTGTCAAGTGTACAAATTAAATTGGAATACACAGTTTTTTACACATTTTCAATACAATGTCAAACAATTTAACGGTTTCAAGGTAGCTAAATGTACAATGGCATTCTGGAATCTATGAAAATACTGTAATAATAAAAGATTGCACTCGTTTTTGTATTACCACTCAAAAGACCCTAAACAGAATAAAAATGTAGGAAAAATAAAAACAACTGATTTCAAAAGGATAGTAAAACAATATCATTGTAATTAACACAAATTAAGCATATTTTTAAAAAGAACATAAAAGTATTGGGGTATATTACATTGTACAAATCTGTAAGTAAATCATGATTTTTCTGCATCATAATAAGATTGTAGTATACTACTTGCATTAGTATTTGGTTTGATTTATTGGCTCATAATACCACCTTTTTCTCTAATAACTTCTACTGATTTTTGTGGGTGGTGTGGGCGCCTAGGCTGCAGCCTATGCATATGCTTAAATCCAGCACTGCTCAGGCCACTACTAACCTGGAGGACCAAGATCTTCTTCCTAGTTGTGACACCGTACCACTCTGAGCAGTTAAATGCAGTTTCTGTTGTCAAAAATAGTAACTTATACAAGAAGATCTTGATAAACATTACTAAAAGTAGATGCTATTAAAACCAGGTATGCTACCTCAGACTTCTAGAAATGGGAAATAAAAGAAGAACAAGTAAGTGTAGGGGTAAACTAACAAACAAAATTACTAATAAACTAACAAATACAAAATGATTACAGACTACTATACAGGCTGTTAATTCAAGCTACATTTATTTACACTTTTCATTTTCTGAATAAGTTATGGCTTAAAAATTCAGCAGAATACAGAAGTTTTGGCAACCCTACTGCATGTTCACTGCGTATTTCCTAACTCATTTGATATAGTTCCACCATTCCACCATTTTTAATGCGACTTCTTGGACTAGCTACTTACATTTTTTTCTTTTCAATTTTTAACAATTCTGGGAATCTCGTTCCTTCGTTTTCCTAAATGATGTTTCCAGTTGAGTTTATTTTGCTCTATTTTGACCCCAGTTCCCTCAAAATGTTTTAGCATTTCTTACTTGGACTTTTTGTGTATGCCCTTTAATATGTCTTATTTAATAATCAAATTTGAACTGCAGGATTCTTGGTCTATCCCAGTCAATCGATACCCAATGTTCTCTGCTGTGCAACGGTACTGGGCTTGCAAGTTTTGCAGATTAATACATACGTGCATGTGTGAAAATGTCAATTTTGAGAATGACTGATAATTATTCTTAATGCATCATATGTTTGTAAGGTTTTTCTACACATACACACAATTTTGAACAAACTCAATAACTATGTGGTCTTAGTCATGAAGATGTATTACATTAAAAAATAAATCAAAAAGCCATTAATATTTAAACTTTGAATACTAATGTCACTAAAACAAAATTCTGTTAAAGACTGGTACTGTATACAGTGAAACCTTGATATAACGCTCTTCTGCAGACCGGCCAAAAAACACTTTCTATCGAGGGTAACTTTATATAAAGGTTCTAAGTTTAACTATTTAATTTGCCAGGACCGTGAAAAATGAGCATTACATCAAGGGTCGTATTTTATCACAGGGGCATTATATCGAGGTTCCACTGTATTTATTAATTTGTTTGTTGTATTAAAAAAAGAACACAACACTGTATGTACTCATACAATTAGAGAATCCAACAAAATCACTTATTACATTAATTGGAATATAACTCAATTATATACTTCAATAATTATGTTCAGCTGTATTGTTGCCAAGGCTTGCCTATCAATTGTTTACAACGATCTATACTACTGGATCGCGCTTGTGTGGAGTGGAGGTGCGGAGCAAACGGTCTACCTGCTATCCCCACCATCTGGCTGTCCACTGCAACAAGTGTGCATACTGTGCAAAATATCATAGTGTCACAATTACGCACCCATGCAATTACGTGTGTTTTGCTTCGACATACTACTTCTTGTTTGTGATCTCACTAAAAATATATTTTCAGTAGACTGTTAAAATATTTAACCAACATGCCCGTCCATTGTGCAGCCTACAATTGTACGAAGAGACATCAGAAAAGCAGCGAAGAAAATGTATCTTTTAACTTTAGAAGAGGAAAATATTTCAGAGACTTGTAACTTTGAAAAGGTGCTTTGTGACTTGATAGGGAATCAGAGTTCTACATATTACAAAGATAATATTTTATTTTATATAAGTGGATTTATTGTAAGAAAAATTGACAGCAAAATCAAGTGTTTGGAATGCAGTAACGTACTGTTGGCCGACGTTTCAGATCTTAGTGCGTACACTCACTTTACAGATTTTATTTCAAAGGGCAAACTGGTGAGGGCATCTCATGATGTTCTAAAACTGATTAAATACATGTATAATTTATATTTGTCTAATAACAACAAAGAAGTAAATACTTATAATTTATTAGCACAAACTTGTCGCCAGTTCACAGGTTATGTGTTTAAAAATCATAAATTTTGTAGTGACTTTGCAGACAGTGATGAAATTAAACTCATTAAACTTATAGGTCAAATGTTTTTTAAAGTTATATGTCATGCTTCTGCCAAAGAAAAAACTTTGGCAGCAATTATTTCTAAATTATGTGTTCGTCAAAAGTATAATAAACTCGTTCTTTTTTGCAATATGTAACTGAGAAAGAAACATGTTAATCGCGTGTTTTTCTTATAAATGGAATTTTTCGATAATTTAAGAATTCTTTATAATAAATGCTCAAAATAGAAGATATGAATATGACAGTTACCAGCATATGTAGGCCTATCATATATATCACAAAGCGAAATTAGAATCCCTATTGCACTGTTAAAAAGATCAGATAGATTAGATACGCGGCGCACAATTTGAGAATTCACTTTATAAATATTAGTTTGTGCAAATAATTTTGTAGATAATCTAGCATAAGCCCATTTAGTTTTAAGTTTATTTGAGTTAATTGTAAGTTGTAACTAATTAATTGTAAGTTGTAAATAATTAATTGTAAGTTGTTAAGAATGTAATATACAAAAAGTATGTACTGTAGTAATGTAATTATAATGAAATGTCGAAATGCAAACATTATGATGGTCAATAACATGTACATAATAAAAATTAAAAACACATTTAAATTAATAATTATGAATTGTTTCTGTTGTATTTTTCATCATCAGGTTGGTAAAATTTCTTATCCTTATTCCTTAAGAAATTTATTCTTTTAGTACTTTTCCTTTAATAAGGAAAGAGCAATGATAAAACAATTCAGTGTTGTCATGCGCTGCTCAAGTTCCAGCAGCGAGCGACGACAGCCAGGTGGTGGGGAGAGCTGAACAGCAGGACCGTTTTGTTAGCACGCACAGCGCGATCCACTAGTATAGATCGTTGATTGTTTATGACAGTATTTCATAACATTATCAAGAGTGCACGCTGACGATCACACTCTGCACACCGTGTACGTATAAAAGGTTATCTTAAAAGTTCTTCTCGAGGTCAATTTAATACAGTAAAATATTAGGAATTTTAAATGAAGGATTAACTTCCGCATGAAAAAATATAGCTTTCACTGCATGATAACAATAATATGGCCTCATAAGAATATACTGCAACAACACAAACATTAATGGTACTGTGTATTGCCAAAATAAATGAAATAAATAATAAAAATAAATAAATATGAATTAATAAACATGATTCAGATTGCATAAGCTGGATCGTAGTAAAAATAGGGAGCGCAGAATTCATGCATGGACATGCATTTTCGACACACCTGTCGCTAGCGTTGTGTACGCGCGTATTTTGTTGGTGTGTGTGAAACCTGTCCGTTCCTGAAATGTAACCAACCCTTTTCAAATAAAATGGTTGTATGTTTATTTTAATTACAAGAAAACTATGTACGATAGGATAAAACAAAAGACACCAAAGTGTATAGAAATTATAGGTGAATAAATTGTTAAAAAACCGTACAGATGTGACGAAAAGTGCAATTTACATGTAGTAATCACATAAAAATTAGTGATCGATTGAGCATCGAGTGATGTGAAACAATCTTTGTAATTTGCGAAGATAGGCGAAAAAAGTGACTTGAACCAGCATGGGGAAAGTGACGCTCGACAGAATCTGACAGGTCAAATATTGTTCAGACAGGAATTTTTGCACGACCTGACTATAAATACCAGGTCGCGCTAATAAAGTTTTTTCTTCTCGATTCAACCATTGCCGCAGGAGATTATGTCAGTCGACGATGCCAATTCACATCTATAGTAAGTCACAGGACAAACTAGATGTCCAACCAGAGCCGCAGAATACATACGATGAGGTCTATGGACACACCGGCAGCATATGACGTGAGACGAGACGACTATTAATCAGCACATGGAATAGAACATGGCCAGAGGACCAGGAGGACACGGAGAACACAACCAGAGGACCAGAAGGACACGACCAGAGGACCAGAAGGAGGACATACAGATGAATAACCACGTCAAACGAGGTGATCAAAAACCATTGTAATTACAGACACTTGAAAGACACTAATTAAAGTTGGAATGAAAGACATTCAACCAAGATTAAAATAAATAAATTATATATAAATGTAAAAGCAGAATAAAAATTAAAAATAATATTTCTTGTATCAAATTTAGTAATTAGTAACGTAAATGATAAGAGAAATATTTAAATTTTGAATTAACATAATTAGTAAAGTCTTTGATGATAAAGGAGATGCATATACATTACTGCATATGCAGTAGAAAGTTAAAACAAAGTAATATAAAAGAAATTTGAATAGAAGTAAATTCATTTTTGAAGCTAATGAATCAGCAATTGCAAAAAGATGAGCACACAATGAGTAAGCAGAGAGCAAAATAAATATTTTTAAGTAATTAAAATTAGATAATAAGATTTGTGTATGTAATTTGTTAGCAATAAGTTATTTATGAAATCTTCGTACAAACGATATAATAATGAGTCAATGTTTAATATGCGATATATAAGATTTTGTTTAATAAATAAATTATGGAACAATTTTGAAACTTAAATAACGTATCATCTTCTTATTACGATTACACCCATGAAATCAATTCAATAAATTAAATTGAATTTGTTATGTTATATAACACACATATTTAAATTACATTAACTAAATATCAATTTGTAGTGTTATAAAATTTTGACGTCCCAAGAACGTGCGGCTCCTCAAACACAAATAAATTTGTATTTGCAACCTATATATACAAAGACATACCGTTGTATAAATTGTCTCCCAAAAGCGGGGGGCTACAGAATTTAAATTACATTTAAATTGGTAATTTGTGTTGTTATATAAATTGTCACCCAAGAACGTGTGGCATGATCCCGACCATTTGACTATCTAAATTTTTTTGTAGCTAAATGGTTGCTCTAAAAATAAAGGTGTGTTAAATGAAAAATATATTATATGTAATAATAATTAATTATCACAATATTAATTGATGACTCGTTGGGCACTTGGTGAAACATATTAATACAAAGGTTTTGTAAAATATATAAAAACACTTGGCAAGTTTCACAAATTTTTTAATTAACTCCGACAGCTGTTTCGACTAACTAAGACATTGTCAAAGAGGCAAATGAATGAAAATTACTCAACACACAGGATGTGAGTGGAGTGTAGGTGGTGAACATCTGTGTAGGGCGTATCTGGAACATCTGTGTTGAGATGGCGAGGGGGGGTGTGCAAGAGACAAGGGAAGGTCAGGTGTCTTTAAAAACTAAATACAATCATGAATGCAAAATATAAAATTAACTAAACTAAATATAATCTGAACGTAAAATATAAAATTAACTGAACTAAATATAAACTGAATTCAAAATTTAAAATAATGATGAACATTGAAAATAATATAAAATAAACTAAACTAAATAACAGATTTTAATAAAGGGAATACACAAAATTCAGTCTGTTCATTGGTTAAATTTTTGTTATTTTTTATTCCTTTTTTAATTTCTAAAATTTCTAACAAATCCATTTATTATTATTATTAACAATTCCATCTTTATTAGGTTTTTCACTACTAGTCAATAATAAAGAAAAATCTAACACACTGGAGAAAAATGGAGTTTATGAAATACACTGTGCAGAATGCGATGCTATTTATATCGGACAATGTGGCTGTGCTCTGAGACATTGCATTTCTGAACATAAGAAGGCGATTTTAACCAATACATCTAATACAGGTTTTGCAGATCATTGCTTAAACACAATCACTTCATAGACACAAAAAACAACACTACTCCACAACATACAAAAAGGTAAAAAAATGGATTTGTTAGAAATTTTAGAAATTAAAAAAGCAATAAAAAATAACAAAAATTTAACCAATGAACAGACTGAATTTTGTGTATCCCCTTTATTAAAATCTGTTATTTAGTTTAGTTTATTTTATATTATTTTGAATGTTCATCATTATTTTAAATTTTGAATTCAGTTTATATTTAGTTCAGTTAATTTTATATTTTGCATTCATGATTGTATTTAGTTTTTAAAGACACCTGACCTTCCTTTGTCTCTTGCACACACCCCCCTCGCCATCTCAACACAGATGTTCCAGATACGCCCTAAACAGATGTTCACCACCTACACTCCACTCACATCCTGTGTTTAGTAATTTTCATTCACTCGCCTCTTTGACAATGGCTTAGTTAGTCGAAACAGCTGTCAGAGTTAGTTCAAAAATTTGTGAAACTTACCAAGTGTTTTTATATATTTTACAAAACCTTTGTATAATTATTTATATTAAACATTAACTGTATGTTATGTTAATTGTTGTGTATTAAAACACAACTGGCGCTCAACGAAATAATATCATTGTAAAGGTGTAATTGCAATAAGAAAATTAATAATAATAATAATAAATAAATAAATAAAATTAGTAATTCGGTTCCATAATAATAATATTATTCAAAAACATAATAAATCAATACAAAATATTCATTATGGCAGCACCAGAAAGCCTGAACATGGAAGCACTTCAAACTATGATGCGTGCTTGGGTAGATGAAATAAGCACAAAACAGACAGAAAATTTGTATGCAAGAATAGACGAATTAAAAGAATTAAATAAAAACCAAACAGAAAGTTTAGAAAATAAATTAGAACAACAGTCTGAAAATTTTAAACAGGAACCATAAAAATACGGAAAGTAGAAGAGTTAACATAAAAAATTGTTGATATCAACTTACATATTGACACTCTAGAGAATAATTTTAAACACGGCTTACATGAGCAAGCAGTGAGGATTGAAAATAAACAAAAGGAATTGTGTCTCGGATGGAGAAGAGATATAAAAGAAGTACATAAACAAATAAATTACGATTTAAATAATAAGTTAACTACTTTAACGCGAGAACAGGATGATAAAATTCAAACTGTTAATAATATGTCACAAGCAAATACCACTAAAATTAGAGAAATAGAAACGCGTACCGTAGTTATTGAAAATAAAATTGAAGAGACTACAAAAGACTATATACATATTGTGTTGTGGTCTCCAAGTTGCATATAACTAAATTATAGTTAATATTACCTCGTGTATCCGGGTACACTGGTGCTCCTCCTTGCAACTTCAATGTTTTTTAAAAACTACGCGTTTCGGGACTCATGGTCCCATCATCAGGTTGGTAAAAACAAGAATCATTCACATGGAGTACGTCAACTTAATAAAATACAAATAAAAACTTTCACTTACACATCATTCCAGAACACAAAGTCATAGTACCGCGTGTATACAATTACACCACTACACGATGCGCATCGTATCGGAACACGCAAGCGACTAACCGTTACGCGTTGCACTATATCTACCTTTATCTGTGTGTTGTTCCAACACGCATATGGCCGTGTCATACAGTCCATTGGACTTAAAAGAAAGCTTGTCGTTCAAGAGCTGATTACCTTGGGTTTTTGAGGCCTTATAAATTTCAAATTCTTCCAGCGCGTCCATAAGCCTGCCCTTTTTACAGAAATGCAACGGCCTGAAGCTACTTTGAAAACTCGAGTAATTATGGTTCTGGTTGACTATATGCAAGGCAAAGTTTGATTTTATCTTCTGGATATCACCTCTAGGGAGATGTTCTCTGTACCTATCCAGAAAATTCCTGCCCGTTTGTCCAACATAAAATTTGTTGCAGTCCTCACATTCTATTTTATAAATATCAGAACAGTTTTCTACTAGTCTGTTGGTCACTGGTCTCAAGGCGTTCAAAATACAATTACTCGTTTTGAAAGAAACTGCGAAACCGTGTTTTTTAAAAACGTTCTTAATAGTATTAGGCAAAAGATTTGTAAATTCCGTTGGTATATATTTAGTGTCACTGTTGTGTGTTTTGTTTATGCTTCTATTTTTATATATGTTCCTCCTCTGCCTCGCTACTATTTTGTCTATAACTGTACTACTGTAACTGGTTACAGATTAATTGGTTAACAGATTACTAAAAATTCCGTTAGAGGCGGAAGACTACATCGATGAGCTTAATATGATAAAGTATATCGCGGTGGCCAATGGTACAGTAGTACAGTTATACAGATATTGGGATGGGCAAATGAGAACAAGCAATAATAAGAATGAAACTACAAAAACCTCGCTATACAATAATTTGATTTTCCTTATTTTACTTCAGCTATTGTCAAGAAACACAAGTTGCGGGGTGTATAGTTCATCAGATAGTGACACGTCCGAATGCAATAAGGCCCCAGAAGCAGACGATTTGAGTAAAGAGTTTGAAGTAAACAACTTTGTGTTGGTTAAGCTGTGTGGAAAGAGAAAGATATACCATTACATTTCTCAAGTGCTCTCTATTAACAAAGATGATTATGATCTAGAAGTTAAATACATGAGAAGAAATGGAGAAAAGTTTGTTTTTCCAGAAGTTGAGGACATTGCAAGTGTTAGTGTAGATGATGTCATAATTGTTTTAAATAAACCTATCAAGTGCAAAAGGGGGGCCTATAAATTTGCAGATAAATTAAGCATTTACGAAGACCTTCTTTAAGTGACTGAAATGTGAACACAAAGACTATCGTTAAAAAAAAATCAATTTTTTGTACATTTATTTACTTTATCTTATAATATATAATATATACATATATATTTTTTTTTAAATAATTAATCTACCATATTTCCAACAATAAAAACAATTCATCTATAAACATGAAAAGGTCTTTATTTACTTCATTGTCACCTCCATTTACAACAGGTCACCTCCGTTTGTAACATGTCACCTCCGTTTATGAGGGATCTAATTTTTTTTTAAATCTTAAAATATAATGCATGAACATGTGACCCTTATTTTTCCCATTAATGTAAAAGGGTTTATCAACTACTGGATAAAAAATAAATACTAGAATAAAAATAAATAAATAAAAAAAACTTACTTCAAATTAATGCATTTACTGGAGAATGGCCCTAGTATTCTGGTTTCTTATGATATTACTGAGCTTATTATTGATTAAAATCCGCGCCTCATCTTGGACCGTCTGGTCTTCTATTGCTTTGACCACAGCTTCAGCATTTATAATTTCAGCAGCAATATGTTTATGGCTGAAGTTAGATTTTGAACGAGGTAAATTATAATTTAAGCCCTTTTTCAACAAATTAGATTCTTCTTTAGTTAGATCTATTGATGTTAAGTTCTGCAATCGTGTATAAAATTTATGTTTACAGGCAATGTTGTTGGCTTCCTGCTGTTGTCTCTCTAATAACCTTTGGAATTTGCTTGTTTGCTTGCTACGCATTTGATAAATAATTCTGAAGCTGTGTAATTTAATATAAATGCTGAAGCTGTGGTCAAGCAATAGAAGACCAGAAGGTCCAAGATGAGGCGCGGATTTTAATCAATAATAAGCTCAGTAATATCATAAGAGACCAGAATACTAATACTTATTCTTCAGTTCTGTGTACTTTTAATAATTATAATAAAGAACGCAATATCTTAACGGGTTTAAAGCGCAAACTGTCAGACAACTGTGCTCTCGTAACCAAGGCTGACAAAGGCAACACTGTTGCCATTATGGACAATAGTGATTATACTGATAAGATACGGAACTTTATCGCTAACAACAACATTGAGAAATTAAACTCGGACCCTACTGAACAATACGTCAAGTGTCTAAATCGGGGCATAAATAAGAGTGTGCATTTGTTTGATGAGCGAACTAGACGATCGTTAAAGCCCATCAATTCAAGGGCACCCACATTGACAGGGTTACCAAAATTACATAAGACTGGTGTTCCGATAAGACCGTTAATTAACTTCACTACCGCACCTGGTTATAAAACAGCTAAGAAATTGGTAAACGTCATTAAACGCAACATAAACGTAGTTAATAGTCACAGTATAACCAATAATATCGATTTTGTCAATAAAGTGAAGGATCTAAAGATCGAACCTCATCATAAGCTGGTTTGATATTGTTAATTTATATACAAATATACCGGTTGCTGATACCTTACAAATTTTGAGAAATAACCTCGTCAATACTAATAAATTGAATGTTGAAAGTATTAATGAATTGATGGATCTTTTGGAGGTGATTCTTATCCAGAATTATTTCACGCATGACAAGCAATTCTTTAGCCAACATGATGGTGTGGCAATGGGTTCTCCACTCTCTGGCCTCCTTGCTGAAGTATACTTAAACCATTTCGAAAACTCCTTTATTTTTTCCAATAGTGTGTACAATGATAACATAATATTTTATGGCTGGTATGTTGACGACACCTTTTTGATCTATAAAGGCACACATAGACAAATAGATAGGCTACACACATATTTAAACCGTATTAATAACAATATACAGTTTACACTGGAGCACGAGGACAGTGGAAAATTAAATTTTCTTGATTTGACGGTCACCAGAAACATTAATATAAATTGGAGTTTGATATTTATAGGAAACCCACTACAACTGACACTGTAATACATGCCACATCTTATCTTGAAATATTACACCTTTTACCCAAAGGTCGAAAACTCAACACAGCTGAACAGTATGAAATATACAAACACCACACAATACAACCAAACAACATATTAAACGACCAGTTACAATATATATCACATACACTTTTTGACACAATCATACAAAAAACAAACAATAATTTGGATCCCTGCGCCAATCCCCTTCCTCTACACACCACCCCCACTATACCTTCCAAGCAACAACCGTTACTAAGTACTGGCAGTCTGTGTCTAAGCTGACGAAGGCGAATACGATGCCGAAACATGTTCAACGAAAAAGACAAGTAAGTTTTCACAAGAGAAAGTTTCAATATTATATTAAGTGTAGTGCTGTGAAAGAAGATGATGAACAAACAAGACAACCACATCTTATCATCCGGTATTGCAGAAAATGGCTGCTTTCCACAGCATGGTTAACCGCCTCTTATCATTGCCCCTCAGTGACAAGGATTATCAAGACGAACTAAATACAATTAAACACATTGCGGTCACCAATGGCTACAAAAAAGCAGTAGTAAGTAATATCCTTAAAAAACATATGAGACAAAAAAAACGCAAACACGCTAAGGGCACCTGGGGACAGTGTGTATAAATACATTTCTATACCATACATGAGCTTTCTACCTAGAATTCTGTCTTCTGTTTTAAACAAGTCAAACGTTGTTGTCACATATAAGACTACAAATAACATTTTAAATAGCCTTCGTACTCGGGAACCAACCGTCCTTGAAAAGAAAACAGGGATCTATAAATTAATATGTAATAGTGTGATGGTACAATCATGGTACATTTTGTGATTACTTTAAATATGGTAAATAAAACCATAACTATTGTATTTTTCTATTTTGGTCATAATCAAACCAACCTTAAATAACCGGTACGAATATATAGTGAGTGGAGTGTATAATAATATTTGCCAGGATTTGAACCGATTCATAGCAAAAAACCGTGAAGCATCACAAAAACAGTATGTAGTTTGTGGCGATAAAAGTGCCGATCCTTAATTACGTCAGCGGCCGAGAATGTGTTTACATCAACAACACGATGCTGTCAACAGCTTTAACAAAGAACGTGTGACGTATGTTCACCCCACCTCGGCAACATATAACAAAGACTCTTCGTCATTTCATCTGCAGCAGTGATCATCGCCGGCCGGCAACTCGTTCACTCCTAAGTGAATTTTAATTTTTAAACCACTTATTGTGGTTAATAAACAGTATAAATATCTAAACATGTGTTAAAGAACATTAGAAAGTTCGGCTTCGTGTAGGCGTCATCGGCCGATGGATCGTCCCATGTAGATCGGCGTATAGAATCGGTCCGGGGTGTTACATAGGTCGACACGACGGTGCGCCATAAATCGCAGTAAAACTTTACCGATTGTGCTAGTCTGGACGATTCTAGAAGTGCGAGGAGGCCTACACGACTTTGGTGAGAACGTTCCATCACACACAAGATTATTTTATTTTCACATCAAATTCCATTAAAATGACCACGTAACATATAAATTCAATTATTCAAAATGTCATTTAAAAAAAAAAAACAAATGAGCTCATAAAATATAAAAAATTGTACCATGAGAGAGAGAGAGAGAGAGAGAGAGAGAGAGAGAGAGAGAGAGAGAGAGAGAGAGAGAGAGAGAGAGAGAGAGAGAGAGAGAGAGAGAGAGAGAGAGAGAGAGAGTGTGTGTGTGTGTGCTTGCGTAATTCCTAGGTGCTGGGTTGTGCGAAACAATATTTAAAGATGTATATCTATATTTATCATATATATATCATAATTATCTAATACAACATATTTTTTAGTACATGTTAGGATTTTGGAGGGTAATTTGACTTTTGAAACGCCCATGGCGCAATATGTGGGTCTTATATATTTCACTATGTAGTAACTACCAGTTTCAATACTAATAAAATACTTTATATATGTTATTTGGTGTATGTTTTTATTTCAGGTAATTTGTTTCACAAAACTGGTTCGTGTTACACGAATTCTGGCCCGAAAAGTAAATTTAGATCATGTTACCTTGTACAAACATGGCGCCCGAGATTATTTACTAGTACATACGAAAATACATTTTTTACGCAAAATAATTAAACGATAAAAAGTAATAGATTACAATTGGCGCCCGAACAAGGACTCGACATAAAATAAAATTTTATGTAGAGTACACCTACTGGTATGTGAAACAGTTACTTGAAGTAATAACGTAATAGTTCGCAAAGCGTGCGCAAGGTAAGGTTAAAATTTTAGGTTATAAATAAATATGTTTTAGTAACCTAAAATAATACAATATGAGTACTAATGACAATATTACGTTAGAAATCAGTACAACTGATGTAAATTTGACTGGCGAGATGGATGTACAACCAAATCAAGCTAGTCAGACTGACGAGGCAAATACGCCTGTGTCTGTAGAGACAACGAAAACCGATACATCCATTCCAGCTATGTCAGATAGAAAACCCGATGGTACTGCTGTGATGATACAGCTTTTATTAAACAAATTTGATGAAAAATTCGATAAATTTGATATCAAGTTCAATGAACTAAAGAATGAAATAAAAGGTCAAAACTTTCACTTAGAAGAGCGAATTAACACAGTAGAAACACGTTGTGATAACATACAGAAAACTACACTAGCAATTGTTGATGATAAGTTCAGTAGTACAATTAATGATTTAGATACTAAAATTGATCTAGTTTATGAAACAGTAAATAACACGATTAAAAGTCAATTAGAAAGCCAGAAGGTAAATAGTAGTACCCAGCAAAATGCAGTACTGAGTAATAACGTACTTAAAAAAGATAACTCAAATAATGAATGTACTGATAGTAAGAATATTACAGGTAGTAAGAAGGTGGTGTTAGAAAATGATAATGAAAGTAATATGAGTGAAAATGAAATGTTTAAATTTATTGAGTCAGAAAGAAAGTTGAGAGAAAGTATTTTTGTACAAGGAGTGCAGGGGGTAGAATTTTCTTTTGATGTTGTGTTAGGGGGTGAAGACAAGTCTTCACGTAATTTTTATAAGGATAAGAGTTCCTTAAATTTATATTTGGGAGACGAAAGGTCTACAAATAAAGTTTCTTTGTATTTTTGTGTACCTAATAAATATGCAACAATTTTATGTTAGGGACCCCTGCATATTTGGAGAGAGAAAGTATAATTAGGTGTTATGGAGAGAAATATATTAAGAGAGAAAATATAGAGAGGTATTGTGAGAGTAAGAGAGTAATAGAAATATTTAAAGTAAACAAAAATTACAGACAATTGTTAGAAAGGTTAGGGTTAGATAAGGTATCTGAAAATAAGGAATACGTACCTTATAATAACCATGAATTTGAAATAACAATAAATAATGAAAATAAAGGTATTAAGTACTTACCTGTGGTGGAAAATTATAGAATAAATAACCAATTAATGACATATGATACTGAGATAAACAGAACCCTACTCGATCGTGACTTGAAATATTTGTTTGATAACATTTGTATAAATGAATATGAATATAATATTACTAATAATAAAATTTATTTATTAAGTAATAAATTAAATAGACCTGAGATTGGTTTGTTGTTCAACGATGGTGGATAGACTGTTTCAATTGTGTAATGAACATTAAAAATATATGTGTAAAGTGATATTGAATTGGACTGCTATGGATTGAGTTTGGTAAATAACAAAATAATGAGTTGGAGTGTATATTTTTCATTGTTTTATATGTATTTATCTATCAATGTATTTTTGATGTGTATTATGTATTATGTATTACAGGTACACCAGTATGTATTATTATGTATTTTAATAACATGTTTAATAATATTTTTTTTACAATTGAATAACAATTAAAAAATAATCATTCTTTATTAAATTGTGGTACAAAAGAAAATTGTACTAACTTTGTAACTTTATAAATTATTAATTAATAGAATGTTTTAATGAAGTTAAATTATTAATTAATATGTAATGAAGGTAATTATTAATGATTAAATAAATATTTAAATAAGAATATATATATATATTTGAAAAGTGAGAAGTACTGTTAGGAGTAGGTGAGAGATGTATTTTATAAGACAAATGTCAATGATTACAGTAAATGTTTAAACAGGAATAGAACCTGGGTATTGAAATAGAAGCAGGTGTTATTTAATTAATGAAAAGGGAGTTAGATAGTTAAGAATTTTTAAAGAAAATAATACAAGAGAAGTATTAGATATTTAGGGACACAGTAGTTAGTGATTATTAGTAAAGGTGTTTAAGTAAAGGTATGAACATATATTTGTTATTGATGAATTCTGTAGTGGGGGTGAGGTGATAAAGAGTAGCCAACCAATAGTGTTGTGGCAGGTATTAGCGTAGTTTAAGGGAGTGTTTGCCGAATTTTGAAAGGGCAAAATAATATGGATGTATATAGCCAGTTAGGGAACACCCAACCCATTGCAAAGACGAGCGGTGCCATAGGATTTAAATGAAAATAGTAATGGTGTTTATAATTGAGATTGGTGTCATTGATAGGTAAATTTGGGGGTCAGTTAGAAGAAGGTGAGTAAGATTATAATAAATAGGAGTATAGTGAATATAGGAGTTACCCAGACTAAACAGTGATTAGAATGTGAGAGGTTAGGTAGTTAGGTAGGTAGAAAGTTCAGAATAGAGAGGTAATGAATTATGAATAATGAAATAATAATATTATAAGAATGTAATAATAAATTTAAAATGAGTTTTATAATTATAATAAATAATAATTGATGTCTAATTAATTGAAATGCAATTAATTTTTTTTAAAAATGCAACTTCAAATAAATTATGCAAATGTTATTGCATATCTTATAGTGCAAATCTTAATCAATGAATAAATTATTTTAATGTATTAAATGTATTAATGTGTATTATTATTATGTAAAATGTATTATGTTATAAAATTTTTAACATGCTTTTATAATATGGAAATAATGTGTAAAAGGGATAAATAGAAATGGCGCTGTTAATAACAGATTATTACCTGTTAATAGTAATAATAATAATAATAATAATAATAATGTTTTTTTATTTTAATCATTCAATAAGATTTATAAATAAATAAATATACAGATTTATCAATTCTTTTATAATTTGTTTTTCTCCAGGTTTGGGAGATTTATAAGGTAATTTTCCTATTTTCAATTAGATTTTAATTCTTATTATATCAATGTGTTTATGTTATAATTACAGTAATTGTAAAATAAAAGAAGATAAATATTATCGATAGTAATCGAAACCATTCATTAATGCAGGATTTGTCAATATGAAGAAGGGAAATTCTTTCTAATTCTTGAGAATTATTTTTAGTAGTATATCTTTTATAACTATAGTAAGCCAACCCAGTGCTTATTAGCACAAACCAGCACTTAGCTAAGGGGAACCAGATCAGTTGAGGATGGAGTGATTTACCAAGCCACTATTTTAATATTTATCATGTATTGTTTCAGTGTTTGGTGATATGACAGCGGTCCTGAGCTGGCCAACGCGTCAGAGCAGGGGCGTTAAGAGCCTAAGTGGCCTTATGGTGTTGGGATCTCGCAGGAGAAGTCCAGTAAGGTCATGTAGGTACGGTCATCATCATCAGACCAAGGGTGAGTTATTTTCTTTTATATAAAATTGTAAAGGGGTTGTGGCGACTTATCCTGGCTGATCCCTTTAGGAAGTATGAAAGGGTCAATGAAAGTTTTTGTGCTTCGACACACAATCTTTCATTGAGGGGGTTTTGTGATGGTACAATCATGGTACATTTTGTGATTACTTTAAATATGGTAAATAAAACCATAACTATTGTATTTTTCTATTTTGGTCATAATCAAACCAACCTTAAATAACCGGTACGAATATTTAGTGAGTGGAGTGTATAATAATATTTGCCAGGATTTGAACCGATTCATAGCAAAAAACCGTGAAGCATCACAAAAACAGTATGTAGTTTGTGGCGATAAGAGTGCCGATCCTTAATTACGTCAGCGGCCGAGAATGTGTTTACATCAACAACACGATGCTGTCAACAGCTTTAACAAAGAATGTGTGACGTAGGTTCACCCCACCTCGGCAACATATAACAAAGACTCTTCGTCATTTCATCTGCAGCAGTGATCATCGCCGGCCGGCAACTCGTTCACTCCTAAGTGAATTTTAATTTTTAAACCACTTATTGTGGTTAATAAACAGTATAAATATCTAAACATCTGTTAAAGAACGTTAGAAAGTTCGGCTTCGTGTAGGCGTCATCGGCCGATGGATCGTCCCATGTAGATCGGCGTATAGAATCAGTCCGGGGTGTTACGTAGGTCGACACGACGGTGCGCCATAAATCGCAGTAAAACTTTACAGATTGTGCTAGTCTGGACGATTCTAGAAGTGCGAGGAGGCCTACACGACTTTGGTGAGAACGTTCCATCACACACAAGATTATTTTATTTTCACATCAAATTCCATTAAAATGACCACGTAACATATAAATTCAATTATTCAAAATGTCATTTAAAAAAAAAAAACAAATGAGCTCATAAAATATAAAAAATTGTACCATGAGAGAGAGAGAGAGAGAGAGAGAGAGAGAGAGAGAGAGAGAGAGAGAGAGAGAGAGAGAGAGAGAGAGAGAGAGAGAGTGTGTGTGTGTGTGCTTGCGTAATTCCTAGGTGCTGGGTTGTGCGAAACAATATTTAAAGATGTATATCTATATTTATCATATATATATCATAATTATCTAATACAACATATTTTTTAGTACATGTTAGGATTTTGGAGGGTAATTTGACTTTTGAAACGCCCATGGCGCAATATGTGGGTCTTATATATTTCACTATGTAGTAACTACCAGTTTCAATACTAATAAAATACTTTATATATGTTATTTGGTGTATGTTTTTATTTCAGGTAATTTGTTTCACAAAACTGGTTCGTGTTACACGAATTCTGGCCCAAAAAGTAAATTTAGATCATGTTACCTTGTACAAACATGGCGCCCGAGATTATTTACTAGTACATACGAAAATACATTTTTTACGAAAAATAATTAAACGATAAAAAGTAACAGATTACAATAGTTGTGATGCTTTTTATGTGGGCCAAACGGGCCGTGGTTTTCTCAAGAGGTTTGTTGAACATAAGCCACCCACTTATTTTCATAACACAGAAAATGTAAAATCTAAATTCGCTAAACATCGTATTGATGAAAATCACAACTATACTAATTTTCATACCAACTTGATACCCCTTCACTTTTGTAATAAAGGACGTTACATGAACACCCTTGAAGAGTTTGAAATATATAGAGCGTATAATAATCCTGTTACCAGGCCAGATGTTTTAAATGATCAGCTGAACTTTAAATCTAATGTCCTGTATGATACTGTGTTGCGATATTGTCGCGACACGAGTCAAATATGAACCAGTGCGCTGTCGGTTACCGTGCGGTGTACACCGAAAATTGTTGTGTGCGTACTTTGTGTAGTGTAATTGTGTTTTGTGGATTTTAATATACTGACGACTGTGCCATCGTATGATGGTATGAAGAGACTTTTTTAAATATTCTGAGGATGGGACAAGTGTCCCGAAACATGTCAATTGTATAAAGACATTTACTTAAGCCACAGACGGTGAGTTACATAGCGTTTAGTTCATCATTAAATATTGTAAAGGTAAAGACAATATTGTAGCTGATACATTAAGTCGATACATCACAGAGGAATGTGAAGAAGTCTACGAGAACGAGAATAAAGAAGTAAATTGCTATCAATTAAATTTAAAGCGAACGATAAGATAAAACAAATGCTACAAAATTGAGCACAACAACAAAGTTTGGACGGTACCATAAGGGAGATGAAAGATCGAGAACAGCTACCGGATCACTACTGTACCAGTAAGTGTGAAAATTAAGTACGCAAAGTGATGGATAATAGAAAGAGTTAACAAGAGAGTGGAGAGATTTAACAGACCACACAAACTACAACAATTCAACGTGGGAGAAAAGGTATTATTAAAGAGTAATCCAGTAGGAAAAAGAGTTGACAATACAGCTAAGAAATTTTTCAGGTTGTATGATGGACCATATACACTAGTGCAACAAGTTGGTAAACAGACATTCATAGTGTATGACAGCGTGAGAAAAAAAGAAATGGGTAAATACCATGCTATCTCTTTGAGAAAATTCCATTCATAAATAACAGGGTCTCTAGAATGAGTAAAGTGGAACAACGACCAAAGCGGATGTACCGAAAACACCACAGCGACTTACCTACGAGGGAGGAGAAATATTGCTCAGAAAACCTCCAAATAAGGGTAAAAAAAATTGAAAAATTGAAGACTCATTATTAGTCGCACATAAAATAAATAAATGTGTCGATAAATAAAAACAATAAATATTATTTGTCTAATAAAAAGGCAGAGACAAAAAAATATTTTAATTTGGTATTAAACAATTTTTTTTCAGCAAGCAGGGAAATAATTTTAAAGTCATTGTATTGGTATCCGCGTCACAATTATTATAATTAAACTTTAAAGTTTTACCTTAATCCGTCTATGTGATCGCAAACAAGGGAAATAATGCAACAATACAAACTATAACGGCACTGTGCATTGCCAAAATAAATGAAATAAATAATAAAAACAATTAAATATGAATTAATAAACATGATTCAGACTGCATAAACTGGATCGTAGTAAAAATAGGGAGCGCAGAATTCATGCATGGACATGCATTTTCGACACACCTGTCGCTAGCGTTGTGTACGCGCGTATTTTGTTGGTGTGTGTGTGAAACCTGTCCGTTCCTGAAATGTAACCAACGCTTTTCAAGTAAAACAGTTGTATGTTTATTTTAATTATAAAAAAACTATGTACGATGGATAAAACAAAAGACACCAAAGTGTATAGAAATTATAGGTGAATAAAGTGTTAAAAAACCGTACAGATGTGACGAAAAGTGCAATTACTATACGTAAAAAATGAATAACTCTTTTTGTGAGTACCATAAAGAAGTGCAATTTACGTATAGTCATCACATAAAAATTAGTGATTAATTGAGCATCGAGTGATGTGAAACAAACTTTGTAATTCGCAAAGATAGGCGAAAATTGTGACTTGAACCAGAGTGGGGAAAGTGATGCTCGACAGAATCTGACAGGTCAAATATTGTTAAGACAGGAATTTTTGCACGACCTGACTATAAATACCAGGTCGCGCTAATAAAGTTTCTTCTTCTCGATTCAACCATTGCCGCAGGAGGCTACGTCACTCGATGATGCCAATTCACATCCATAGTAAGAGTCACAGGACAAACTAGATGTCCAACCAGAGCCACAGAATACATACGATGTGGTCTATGGACACACCGGCAGCATATGACGTGAGACGAGACGATTATTAATCAGCACATGCAGTAGAACGAGGAGGACACGGAGAACACGACCAGAGGACCAGAAGGACACGGAGAACACGACCAGAGGACCAGAAGGAGGACGTACAGATGAATAACCACGTCAAACGAGGTCATAAAAAACCATTGTAATCATAGACATTTGAAAGACACTAATTAAAGTTGGAATGAAAGACATTCAACCAAGATTAAAATAAATAAATTGTACATAAATATAAAAGCAGAATAAAAATTAGAATAATACTTCTTGTATCAAATTTAGTAATTAATAACATAAATGATAAGAGAAATATTTAAATTTTGAATTAACGTAATTAGTAAAGTCTTTGATGATAAAGGAGAATGCATATGCAGTAGAAAGTTAAAACAAAGTAATATAAAAGAAATTTCAATAGAAGTAAATTTATTTTTGAAGCTAATGAATCAGCAATTGCAAAAAGATGAGCACACAATGAGTAAGCCGAGAGCAAAATAAATATTTTAAAGTAATTCAAATTAGATAATAAGATTTGTGTATAACTTGTGTATGTAATTTGTTAGCAATAAGTTATGTATGAAATCTTCGTACAAACGATATAATAATGAGTCAATGTTTAATATGCGATATGAAAGATTTTGTTTAATAAATAAATTATGGAACAATTTTGAAACTTAAATAACGTTATCATCTTCTTATTACGATTACACCCATCTTCTTATTACGATTACACCCATGAAATCAATTCAATAAATTAAACTGAATTTGTTATGTTATATAACACATATATTTAAATTATATTAAATAAATATCAATTTGTAGTGTTATAAAATTTTGACGTCCCAAGAACGTGGGGCTCCTCAAACACAAATAAATTTGTATTTGCAACCTAAGTACACAAAGATATAGCGTTGTATAAATTGTCTCCCAAAAGCGGAGGGCTACACAATTTAAATTACATTTAAATTGGTAATTTGTGTTGTTATAATACATAGTATAACCTGGCCTTCTGCATAATTCTAAATAACCTGTTAATATACAAACGTATACTTATTTTTGTGTATTTATTTATTATAAGAATCTTACAATAATTATGGTACTTACCATAATTATCAGAGCACATGTCAGTATGACTATTTTGTTTCTTGCTGGGTCCAGAGTTCGTATTAAGCGTAAATAGAGACAGTTTGGTGATTGAAATGAAGGTATCAACATCAATATTGTGGAAAATCAATTTAGTTTTATTATTTCGAATTTGCAAAATTAAATCATCATACATTACAATGGCTTCTTTATCGTGACCAAAACAAAATGGCGGTCATATGCTTACTCTTATATTCGTTAGTCATGACTTTACGTACTTCGTTATATTCTTTGAATAACTAGAAAATTTCATTACCCTGCAGAGAGTAATATACTTGTGGTTCTATTTGATTTATTCTGATCTAACACTAAACCCAAACCAACGCCTCAGTTTTGTTGCCGGCATTGTTTTATACACTCTTTCTCTTTCACTCTCTCTCTCTCTCATCCCAATATTACTTAAGGTACATTTTATGATATGAATAGTTTTGAGCTCAAGTATTTAAAAGAAATCTGACTGCAATTTTGACTTTCCTGAATATTAGTGTTTTCCAATGTGAACGTTCCTCACGTCCGGCCAGGTGTTCGGCGTATTTTCCAAGTTTTCTGGTAGTTCTTTCCACTGAATTTACATTGTTTACTACATTACTATTGTCAAGCACTGATTCTGTTGAATTACATTTTGTCACTGACTTTAAAAACTCATTTCGCTGGCTAAACTTTTGCCAGCAAAATTGACGTCTTCACACTACAATGGTGTACAGCAGAATGGGACTGGATGCTACGCACATTTTGCGTAAGTGTGTGTGCATTGACGTCATTGTCTTTGTCTCGAAGTAGGAAACGCCCTGGTTTTGCGTCACTGTTGTTATGTCCTTTATATTTTTTAATGACGTTTCGTATTGTTGACCAATGAAAAGTATATGAAGAGTTTGTGTCGACCGTCATGTACGCTTGACCTTGGAATCGTCCCGCACCGATGTAATTGCGTTGTTTCGTTATACAAAGGGAAAATTGCCCTACCCATTTACATGTGTGCAAAATACAATAAAATAATTCCTTTTACACCATAAATATGAAAACAGGCTTTTGTCCTGTTACAAACCTACTTGCATACACAAGCTGTTAACCATTTCCAGGGCAAGTACATTTTGTAATATGTTTCAACTGAATGTACTTGGTGTAAATACAAATACAGAAAATATCTTAATAAAAATTTAAGGCCTATGTTATGCAAAAAGTTACTGTTAATTAATTGTAGGCGTAAGTTTCTACCCAGCACTGGTTTCTGGAATCAGCACACCTACACCTACGTTAAACAGTTATAACGTGAAAATTGCACTCTCAACAAGTTTATGGGGACAGTCACGTTGTACCCAAGGAGAAATATAAATTCGTAGAAAGCGGGGAGAAAATAAAACTAAAACTACCGATTAGAGCGGTGGTACTTCAAAGTAAGAGATATTAAAATGTTGTAGCAGGGCGTGGTAGTTGTTCATAAAGACGACCTTGCGTTGACGCCCATGAGTTGGCTAAAAACTATGAAAAGTAACATAGCGGACGAACCGTCATAAAACTGTATTATTTTCAAGGGTGTCAGAAAACTTCCCTAAGATTGTAAAAAGTTAAGCGCATCTAACAAAAGGAACCGTTAGGCTAGACAGAGAGCGAGATGGAGTGAGACGCTAAGTTTCCTACCATATTTTCACGCGCAAATAGTTGACGAATAACGGAAAGCATCATTTTTTTATGCGGGACGTGTTCACTAGACAGATTGGGTAGATTTGAAATTAGCGGTATGTCAGACCAATCGGCATGTATTTTGTAGATAGTTGGTGAGGGTAGTTTGTAGCAATGTATAAAAAACGAAGTGTAGGAAGTTAAGTTAGTCTACGGGGAGATTACAATACAAAGACTCGCAGTTAGTGTATTAAGAAATTTGTCAGTAAATTAAATAAGTATATTTCAATCGCAATGGAAAAGTCAGTTACGGTAACGCGATATTAAGACTTGTGGAAGTTATGTATCATAAACACTTAATAACAAGAATAACAAGAATAATTCTCTGAGTAACTAGAAAAGATAAATTAAAATCAAGTAATATATCCAAGTTTTACTTAGTACAACATCAATCGTTGAATGTCGAAATACATAGCGAAATTTAATGTGTCAAACATCATAGTACGGGACAGTCGGTCGAGAGTAGTTATCAATCCGGTGTTGGACGCACTTAGCTTTAATAAGTATATACTGAGTATTCAACAAGTGTATTAGTATACGGCACATGTGTAATTATCACTAAGTTAATTAAGTGAATTGTGTAATACCTGTGAAACCAGTGCAAAAATTGTGCAAACTAACAAGGATAACTGTTCAACGGTCAACGTCGGATCACCAGCCTGGAACCCGCAGAATTGATGACATTGCATCGCAGAGTGAATTCAACATACACGTAAATAATAAAATGAACACTCATTTTAATATTGCTTATTAATTTTAAATGTATGTCAATCTTGTTTGGTGACTCAATAAGTCTAAGAATCCATTGCCAATAAATAAGCACGAACAAATTTTATAGTAAATTTATTGAAGTACTGACTTATAAATTTTGTAATATGTGAATGCAAATCGTTATTAAAAAACTTAATTAATAACAATCAAATTGTGTTTATTTATTACTGGCGCTCTGGGATAATTCTTAAGAGTCGGTACACTAAAGTAAGTGTGATATCTTGTTGCTGAGAATTAGTATGTGATAAATATTAATATTTTCATTGAGTAATTTAATTTGATAAACTCTTACTTTATACATGCTCGTAGGCCAAGTAGTATGAAAAGTTGTAACGTGAAATAGTAGTAAGGCCTATTAAAAGTAATAACTGTGTTATTGTTAAAATTGTGTAATAACTGTATATTACACAGTTATTAAAAAAAAAAAAAAAAGATATGAACCATGAACAATAAAACTGATAGTAATGACAATAAAATTAGGCATACAACAAACGACTGTCTCTTACAACACATTCTTGTGCACTTAAAATTCAATTACTAATTCACTTTTCACTTATGGCAGGTATACTACAGAATTTACAAAAACATTAAAATTAATTTAATTGCAGCTTGTTGCACATGCAATTCGTAGAAGTCATGTTCACATCTTGTTACCTCAAAAGAGTACACAAATAATATCAAACATAAAAGACTATATTCACTTAACCTGAAATATGTTAACTATTAAATACTTTACATTTTGAAATACTATACTTTAATTTCTATACAAATCGTACACTATCCAACATTCAAATATTCTAAAAATATCACTAAATTTATGTGGAACCAAATTTTATTTTAACAGCAAGCTTTTCACCCATTCTGTCAAATGTGGCACTCATCAGGTCCTGGCCACCTTCCTCAGATACAACTTAATCAAAATAAAATGATCTACCTTAAGAAGAAATGCGGTTTTGATCATGAAAGCTTAGGAGTGACATTCAGATTTTTTGTTTATTACATAATATTTCCAGATACCTCATTTTAAGATCAAAAAAGTAATTAATTACATGTTGGACAGAACTTGTAAACAACATTATCTAAATTGTTTTGATCACTGACTCATGTGCACTGTTTATGACAGTGTGTTACAAACTTCACGTTATCAATGTAATCTACGACTTTTATTACTGTGTTGCGCAGAGTGTATGTTCTCTTGGAACAAATTTTATGTCAAAAGACAATAACGCTTCGATTAAAACACTTCGATTACTACAGCTTACACAGAAACCACAATCCTATCAATTACTCTAGAACACAATGGATTATTCACAGACATATTTACACACTTTATAAATTTTCCTCTGAGACTTTAGTAATATCATAACACTTCAAAACAAAGAAGTAATTTTACATGCTATAGTGATTTTTATATACTTGGTACAATTTTCTTGACACATTAAATTACTAATTTTATTACAAATAACGTACATATCAAGATACGTCACACTTGTTTTGGGTAGTAATTTGTAAATCTATTGTTCATCATATTTATAGGCTACTTTATCTGGTGAGTGTGTGGATTGGAATTTATAATTAACAATAACAACGGGGCTGAATATTGTAGTCTCTTTGCATTTTTAACTGGTTTGGTAGATAGTTTTATGTTATGTGTTTCCTACGTGTAACATTTTAAAAATTATGTCATAGTTTGTACTGATCTGGAGCCATTCCACATCAAATCAACGCAGGGTATAAACCTGACCATCTCAGAATTTGATGAAATTTGGTATGTAGGTAGTCCTCATGGAGATTAATAAAAATACAAATTTTTTTTTAGAATATCTCAAACGGTTTAGAAATTACGGCTATGTAAAGTTTTCAAAAAACGGCCAAAAACGCAGTCCGACATATTTTGAAATCACCACAGCTGCTCTCCTAATTGAGCTAGAGAGATGGGAGTGGTGTTATTTTACTCAGTTTTTCATGCAGTTTTCAATGATATACAGCACAACATACCTTTTCATAAAAAGTTTTTTTTGTAAACACAAAATCAAAATTTTAAATTTAATTTTCTCAAAAAGTGCATTTTTGAAAATTTTTTAAAAATTCCTACAAATAGTTTAGACCTTTGGTAAGTGATTCTCGAAATTTCAAAGTGGGAGGCTAATGGGTTCATAGTTAAATAATAATTTAAAAAAAAAACGTTTTATAAAACTGATAGTAGGCCTAGATATTAAAACATATTTCATTACTATATTAAATTATTTATACACTTTACATTAAATCTTTAACACTTACATCTTTAGCAAAATTTTATGTAGAACTTGATGATAGAGCTTGTGAAGTTGTTGTGGCTTCTTCAGGTGTTATTACATAAATCCTTCCAGTAGGAGTTGTAGGATCAACTTTGCTAAGCACGTCTGTCAGTGATATCCAGATATCCACAATACGTCCGGCTTCCTTGGATATGAAAATGATGATGAAGGGCCAGCAGGATGTAGAAATGTCACTTTTAGTTCATCCTCTTCTTCATTCTTCTCCAACACATATGCCAGCCACCACTTTTGGTCATATACGGCCGTTATATAACCGCTTACTTCTGACAATTGTAGTTTTTCTGAGGATTTTTGGATGATCACTGTTCCTTCTGTTGTATCTTCAGAGAATATTTTTACACAAATCTTTGATACGCTTGAATGAACAGGTATATAAGCATGATACTGTTGAGTTCCCTTAATAGTTACTGCTTGGCTGAAACGGTCATTCAGAAATGTTTCGGACTCAACATACTCATCTTGTGTGGAGAAGGTGAAATTAATTCCAGATAAATTTTCAACTGCCCATTCATAAAGTTGGATAGGTGTTAAAATTTGGTTGTCATATGGACGTTGCAGGCTTGCTCTTGCAGCAAGTCTCTTGACTGAGCCCCCAACCCCATCACATGGTCCTTTCCCATGTGGAGTTGCGGAAAAATGCCATTCAGCCTCTACACCAAAGTCTTCCTTGTGATAACATAAATTGATAAAATTTTTCTTATTTTTATATTGTGCAGCACACCCATCTGAGTAATAAAAAATCTTTTTTGGCACTGTTGTTGTCATGAACTCGACAAGTTTTTTTTGGAATGTATACACAGAAATCAGTGTTATGCTCTAAACAAGGTGAAATTACAACAAAACTTGAGTGTTTAATTTTATCATCATCTCTGTAATAAATCACAAAAGGGTGTACTGTCACATGTTCGCTTGCCCAGTGATAACTTTGAGCTTCGTCCTGAACGACAATGTTATAGTTTTCAGAGAAATCTAAGTTTACTACAAACTCTGACTCTTTTAAATTTTCTTTTTTGTCATTAATGAATGAAGACTGCTGCTTTGCAATAAAATCATGTTTGATTAAGAGAGTCAGTTTGTCACAAAAAACATTTATAAAATCTTCATTAGATTTCTGTAAAGTTTCAAGGTTGCAACGATCAACAGACACCCACTGACGATAGGTGACATTTTCTATAAGATTTTCTTCAAAAGCCTCTTCAATGATTTTGCGAATTGGGGCAACACCAGGGCATTCTCTACATTCACTCATATAGCAATTAATGTTTGGTGGATTACACAGCATTTTTGCCAAACAGTGTTTATATGTATTTAGTTGTCTATTTGTCAAAGCTCCTAATTTTGTATTTTCTATCATTAACTTTACGTTCTGGTGAATTGTGCATACACAAACTGCATGTGTGCCACTTTGGCCTGCCAATATGCAATGCTTTGGTCGAAGTTCAGCACATTTTGAAAAACCTATTGTAATATCTGAGAATTTTTCCTTAAACAATGAGTAAGCCTCCTTAAGATTACACAAAATTAGTCGTTTTGACATTTTTGTTTTAATTCCATTCGAGTCAACTACAGTCATACAGTCCTTAATACCGGGCATTATTCTGCTGATTTCATCATTTTCATAAAATGACTTAACAGTATCAACAATAGCTTTTGAAAGGGCCTTTCCAGGCTTTGGGTTAGGGCTTTCTAAAATACCCTTTTCTTTTAACACTTTTTTTGCCTGTCTCACCATATAATCTGGTGCATTAAATTCCCGCATTATTTTTCTAATACCCCATTTTTCTGGGAGACAGGTAAGTATCATTAACTTCTTAACTCTATTTGTTGAATTAGAAAAATTTTCTTTAAGGTTTTGTAAAATTAACTCATCTAGATTCTCATCATCACTAGATGAATCTTCAGCTGCTAAAAAGAGTTTACGCTTCAATGCAGAGTTAATCTTTTTTACTTTCTTTGTAGCATACTGCTTAGATTGAATTTTTTTAACGTTAATAGGAGACTCTTCTAGTTCCACAATAGAAGTATTCAATTGTTCAATTACAATTTTTGATTCTAAAGAAAAGGTTGGGTCTTATGGCTCAGAACTGCATTCCTCACTAATGTCGATTGAATAACAAGGCAGGCCAGAGGGACCAGGTTGATTTGTATTGTCTACCTTTAACTTTCCGATATCTTTTCTACAAAGATCACAAATTTTAGCTTCTTTAGGTATTTCAGGAAATAAACTAAAGATCCATGATGTTACATTTCTCAGTCTCTTTTTATCCCTAATTGTGTGATTAATTTTGTTTAATGGGTTAAAACATTGTAATCTAATGAATTTTAATTCGCTTTCCATTATCTTTAATTTATTGCTTTAAATACTTTTTTAAGTTTTATAAAAAGATCATCTCACAAAAATCATAGTTTTTAAATTATATTTTTCATTGTGTATTTCAAAGAGCTTCAATAAATATTTAATTTATCATGTAGTACTTACAACATAATCTTTTTTGAAACATCACCAAATAAATATTTTTAAAAACTTACTACAAATTTATTACTTTATAGATAAACACTCTAATATAACTTAGACAAAATACTTTAAAAACTGTTTGAAACCACAAAAGATTTTTCACTTAAACACAGATATAACGTACTGACATCCTACTCATACCAACTGCAGACACAGACTAATGATAAATTGCACAGACAGAAGAGGGAATTGAGTGAGCCTGTCTCAACTTGTCTGTGAGAGCTTGCTTGTCAGCACATGAAACACTCAAACAGTAGGCCTACCTACTATGAGTCACCTTTCATGTCACAACATGATGAATAATCTACAACAGACCACTAGGGATGAGCATCGCCAGAAAACCATCGATGTTTAACATCGATGTTAACATCGTGAAGAATACATCGATGTTAAAAAACATCGGTATGAAAACATCGATGTTTTAAGACTGAAAACATCGATGTTTTTATGCCAATGTTGCAATTAAAATAAAAATCTATGCTTTTTACATGTTTGTAATAGTACAAATAATTGGGGATGAATAATAAATAAAACTAATTAAAGAGAAGAATAATATACCCCGATACTTTACTCACTTACCTTATCAGAAGATTCTGAAAAACCAAAAGCCCTTGGGTCACCACCACATTTTGACAGGCGGAATGTGGAAACCTCAACACTGTACCCAAGAAAACAATTTAAATACATCTAACTTCCCCGTATCAGAATTTCCAGGGCCGTTGACGAACTCGTTGAGGTTAGGTAAAGGGGAGATGACGTTAAATAATTTAACTCACATTCATAATTAACTAAATCTGTTCATTATTATTTATTTTTATAATGATTATAAAGTGTTTTGAACAAACATACATAAAACCACATCCTTTAACAAAAATTGATACCTCTTTAAATCTGTCAGGTTTGTTTACTCCTAGTGAAAATTTAAATTAGTATTCCCAAAGAGAGATAGGCCTATAAATCCTCTTATTTTCTTTTAAACAGTAAAAGCTTAATAAAATCACAGTGTAAAGTAACACTGTTAATACTTTTAGTTTCAATTTATTTATTATAACAAATTATACAGGTATATGTATAATAAGTGTATAATAACAGGTATTCGTAATTCGTACCTGTTATTTTTTTTGGAACGGTTACGTTGGTACCTGTAACTTTCTAATACTAGTTTAGCCCACCTCTTAAAGAACAGAATATGAGATAAAGTAATACAAATAGGGTACATGGCAAGAAGTGTAATTCATTTTTAAAATACCTGTAATGTTGCAATATATTTTTGGGTGGCATAAATAACGGATAGATAATTATGAACAATGCCGATGATATTAAAAATTCAAATGTATACTATTTAAATTATGTTCTAACACTATCACAATTAAAAGAGAAAAAACGCTATACTCAGTATGAAAAATAACTAAAAAAATCTAGAACTAAATCTGAATGAAAACCAGATACGACTAACGTAAAGGGTAAACCGTTATTTCGTACGTCTGTCACGTATGTAAGCTAAAGCTAACTTTGAAACTGTTGAAACCTATGTAATGGTCTCCTATAAAATGGCTTTGTTTAGTTTTACCATATTATTACGTCACTACGCTACTATGTAGCTCATATACATATGGTACCTATCGTTTACCTAGGTTAGGGAGCAAACTACGTAGCCATTAATATCTAAAATAAAAATTTGTTGATTTAAAATAAACTAAATTTAACAATCAACTTAAAAAAAGTCTTCATTACAAATTAAAAAAAAGTGTTAAAAGGAAAACATCGAAACGAAACCATCGATAGTATGAAAACATCGCAACTGAACCATCGATGGTAAAAACATCGAACATCGAACGTTAACCATCGATGTTTTTAGAACATCGGCCATCGATGCTCATCCTGCTGATTGTTATTTTAGTGACTTTAATAAGTCCTTTGCATCCTGACACAAAATGCATAAAGTAAATTATAAAAACTATTTCTCATTTAATTTTGAAAAACTTACTGAGTAAATAATAAGACTAAAATGACTAAATTGTGGACATAATTTGTCTTAAAGACAGCCCCCCTTGTCACAGAATTATGGTAATAATCACCATTGTAATACATTATGTAAAGGTACATAGTATTAAAATTACGCATCAGTTTTATAAAACGCTCTTTTTTTAAATTATTATTTAACTATGAACCCATTAGCCTCCCACTTTGAAATTTCGAGAATCACTTACCAAAGGTTTAAACTATTTATAGGAATTTTTAAAAAATTTTCAAAAATGCACTTTTTGAGAAAATTAAATTTAAAATTTTGATTTTGTGTTTACAAAAAAACTTTTTATGAAAAGGTATGTTGTGCTGTATATCAATGAAAACTGCATGAAAAACTGAGTAAAATAACACCACTCCCATCTCTCTAGCTCAATTAGGAGAGCAGCTGTGGTGATTTCAAAATATGTCGGACGTGCGTTTTTGGCCGTTTTTTGAAAACTTTACATAGCCGTAATTTCTAAACCGTTTGAGATATTTGAAAAAAAATTTGTATTTTTATTAATCTCCATGAGGACTACCTACACACCAAATTCTGAGATGGTCAGGTAAAATTTTTAATTTTAGCGCGTTGATTTGATACGGAATGACCCTCTGATTTTGTTTTGCTATTAGTTTTGTTTGTATTTTATCTTTGTGTGAACATAGGTTTCCTTCATAACCTAGTCAGAGCCCCTGACTTCTATATGTCTTTTATTAGCATCATATTATTAAAAGTCTGAGAGTTCATGTACTATATTTATGGTGAGTGTTACTAATTTGGATTTATAGTTTACTTTTGAAAAACTAGAAATTTAAATAATATTCATGAAAGCTTTAATAGTATGTGACAGATAAACAATAGAATCAGAATACCAAATACAAAAAGTAATTCCTTTTTTTTTACAACTCTGATGAAAATGATGAACCTACTGAGAAGGGAGAAATATACACACTATACTTTAATAACTAAAAGATATTAAAAATAATAAATTAAATTAAATACAGAAATAAGATATTAAATAAAATATTACATAAAATACCGTACTTTAATAATAAAAATACAGAAGTGATGAACATACAAATAAAACTCACTTTCCATGTTTCTTTCCATAATCCACAGCCTTTTCGATAAGATGTTTGTACTGAGGCATAGACGCAGCAGACAGCATCAATGAGGGATTTGTTGTGGCATCTGTAGGTTTGTACTTTTTCATAGCTGTAACAATAGATGATCAATAATACAAATATCTCTGACCATAGATTTATGTCTGGTGTGTGTATATGTGTAGTGTTTAAGTTTAATTTATATTATAAAAACAATAATACTGTATTGTTTATACTTGTATGGATATATTAACATTAAGTATAAGTTATTAATTATATTAGTTTAATAAGTAATTTTAAACATGTTTTAATGATTGTAAATATAAAAAATGTTTTTCAAAATGGCGATCATCATAAAGGGGAAGAGTGACAGTTTATTATAAGACACGTACAACTCCACAGTGTATACAGAACAAAAAAACTTACATTATGTATTACAGGAGTAATAAAAACAGTTAATCCTGCAACCAAATTGTAATTTCCTACCCACAAAAAGTATAATCATGCTAAATATCCCTGCTGTTGTTGTTGTTATAACATTTCAAACATCTCTCATGTAACTATGTTTCTAACTGGTTTCACACTAGTAAACAAACTTAATTGTGTATGTAAACACTTTTACATGAAATTATAATTAAACAATTCATTACATTATAAAGTTTACTTTTGAGTTTTTATAACAGGTATGTTAATCGCAGTACGATTACTTATATTTCAGAAAAATTCATAAAGCTAACTCTGAGCCATAATAAATATTTTTATTTTCAATATTCATTTAATTAGTTTCATATACAGAGACAACATCAGTGGTACAATAACTTTTCAATAAATAAGTATACTTCACCATAAAGTTTTTACAGAACCTTAGTTATTAAAGTGTCTTTGAATTTATTAAATCTGATTTGGTTCACTTGAAAAAATAAATTAATACTTTAAAAAATACTGAAAAAATGTAAAATCTGCAAAAATCATATTATGTATATGTTTCATTTTTTACTTATTGTACACATACAAGTGTGAAAAAAAATAACGAGTATTTATTAATTTTGTGTGCTATATGTTTTCAACTCACAATGTTCTTTTTCTTACGTTAGTACTACTCTCTGTGATGTACATGTCAACTGTTGTGAATATTAGATACTTAGTTTCTGTTTAACAGGTGTTCTCAGGTGGTGTGTTTGACGACACATTTGAGCATGCTCAATGTTTTTTGTATTTCAAAATTTGCATTAAAATCTGTGTTAATAATAATATATCAAGTGCAGTGACGTAGTGGAAATGTTGGAAAAGGTTTTTGACTAGAATGCTATGTCCGAACCAAGAGTTTATCAGTGGTACAAACGTTTCCAACATTGAAGATGACAAGAGAACTGGACATCATATTACATCAACCACCAAAGAAAATGTGAAAAAGGTTATAGATATCGTGGTCAGTAATTGTCAAATCACAATAAGAGAAACTGGTGAGGAAGTTGGTATACTGTACGGGTCATATGAAGCAGTTTTCATTAACGTTTTGGGCATAAAACAACTAGCAGCCAAATATATTCGAAAATTGTTTAATTTTCAATAAAAGCGGCATTGCAAAAACACTTCTGAGCAAATGTTGGCTGAAGTTCCTGATGATCCAGATTTACTCAAATGCATCATAACAGACAACAAAATGTCAGTTTATAGTTATGACATTGAAACAAAGGCTCAATCGTCCCAATGGAAGCTTCATGAAGAGCCAAGACCAAAAAAGCATGCCAAGTGGAGGTTATCCTTACTGTTATTTTGATTACAATGGCGTAGTCTACTATAGATTCTTACCGTCAGGCCATACTGTCAGTAAAGAGTATTACCTTGACGTTTTACGTCGGTTGCGAGGCATACTGGAGAAAATAACCACACTTATGGGCAAACAATTATTGGATTTTACACCAAGATAACACACTGGCTCACACTTCACTATTAACCTGCAAATTTTTGACAAATAATAACTCCATTGTAATGGTGCAGTCACCCTATTCAACAGATATGGGCCCATATAACTTTCTTGTTCTCAAAAATAAAGATCACAATGAAATGCCAATGTTTTGTGACCATGGAGGAGATAAAGGCAAGATCACTGAGTGAACTAAAGGCTATACCTTTCACAAGAAACAAGAATTTCACAAATATTTTAGAGACTGAAAAGAACATTGGCATAAGTGCATTGTACCTGATGGGAACTACTACGAAGGAGACAATATTCATTTTGCAGAATAATTGAATAATTTTATAAAAAATAAAAAAATGCTTATTATTTTTTTTAAACATAACCCATATATGGGGAGTGTGATCAGTGAGATGAGATATGGTGTTTATACCATGATAAAGAAGACTACAGGGGGATACAAATATGTGCTGGATCCCTTTGGGGATTATTAGTAATAAAAAATACTATGATTTTTTGTAATAAACACACACACACATTTACTGCAAATATTAAAGATATTTGGTATATTACATAACAGTACTTTATTAACCCATCTACCTGAAGCAGCAGTAGTACGATCAATGTTTGTTAAAAAAAAAAATAGTAAGATAAATTAAAAAAATTACATAACAAACATACTTGGGTGTGATCTGTGACAAGTCAGAAATGAAAAGTTATTTTAACTTTGCTTCCATGAATATATAAAAGTAGTTTTTTTCTTTACTGTAAATAAAAAAAGAAAACAGAACTATGATTGTGGAAGTTTCTTGAATACAAAGTATTTTAAATTTGTGATTGTCACTACCAGACTGATAAATGAAATTATAATTAATACTACAAGTGTGTTTAATCAAATGCTAATTAGCCATTCCATAAGGGTGAATTGCTCTATTCAACACTGGCAAAGTCACAAGGTCATGGACACTGTGGTAATGTGAACTATTGCAAGTAACATTTGGTGTGTAATTCAAAGAACTAGTACACATATAATTCCACACTATAGCAAAAACGTTAATTTTTATTTGTGTTTTTCCTAAACTCAGAATCATAAAATATTCAATAACAATCTAAAATAATTACACTATACATTAATGAAAACATTAAGCCCAAATGTGGATTTTGGAATCTGAATTGTGCATGGCTTTTTGGAAAATTGCTTTACTTTTAGTCAAGACTATCACTTTCTCATTAGGTAAACAGATCTGGAGGTGAATTTCCAACCTTGACCTTGATGTAAGCCATTAAGGTCAACAGATAGTCTAGGAAAAATCACTGCTATATTATTGCATGAATATCTGCAGTCTATTAATGTTTACAATAAGTGTGCTTTTGTCTCTGGTACAATATTCACTCTCACTTCTTTGGAATACCACTCTCCCATCTGGATAGTCTCAGATTGAGCCTTTAATTATTTAACAAAGAGAAGAACAGTATTATCACCTACTACAGTTGGCATTATCAATAAAAGACAATAGACTATTCAAAGAGATGAAGATACTCTCACCTAATGAAAAGTCAATTCTGTTGTCTAATGGATAAGTGATCTACCATCCCATATAGATACAAAACTTAGACACTTACAAAGAAGACTAAATGGATGATGGGCATACAACCTGCACATACTAAGAATAATTTGTTGGTCAGTTAGGGAAAATGAAGGATGGTGTAACAGGTTCAATTATGAACTAAGACAACTATACAAATAGCCCAGTGTTGTAGACTATATCAGACTACGATGCGTGTAAGGTTGGCAGGACATCTGAATAACCCAGAAATTAATGAAACGACATATGATGGGCACCAGATGAAGGGAAAGTCTGAGGACATGCTGGTGACACAACATTCAATGAAATGGTGAAGGTCTTCTGGCAGTGAGAAAATGGCATGTGGCCAGAAGAGATCAGGAGCATTGGAAGGATACGTTGAAGGAAGTCAAGATTCAATACAAGAATCACTGTTTCCATAACTATTTTTAAAAACATAATACACTACACTGTGTTGCTTTGAAAACAAAAACAAGAAAATACATTCCAAACCTGGTAATTAACCCTTCATACATTTCTCCTCAGAATTATAAGATTACTTCTAGGGAAAAGATCACATGAATGTCACATCAAATAGGTAGAACTAGAAACAATTCCAATTTCATAAAGATAAGTAGCTATATATTTATAACACTGACTCACTTATGGGTTAAAAGAAATGACATTTCTGGAATTTATTACAAATTCTTTTCTCAGACCCTTTTAGAAAGAGGATGAACATTTTATGAGGAATTGGATGCAATTACATCAGCCCTTTCCCATGGGCTTATTTTCAAAAGGAATGAAAATTTCAGATTAAAATCTTGCCATTCAAACAATACCAGTCAACCCATCATTTAATTCTATTACAAGAGAAATCCATAAAACTATAAAAAAAACACTTTTCCTACAAAAATGAGGGAAAACTGTCTTTCTCCAATGGATCTCAGCACACTGTGGAATCAAATGTGATGAACAAACTGACTTATGGCAAAATACACTTAGCTAAACTTCTGCTAGAAGCAACAATCCACCAAAACAAAAGAATCCTAGGGGACAACATGCAAGACAAATCCTGAGACACTTCGCTTGGAATATCTCTCCTGTACTTGGCAGACCTAGACCAGTCTCGGTGGCTGTTTCTAGACTTCACACATTCCTAGAAGCACGGCTTCACAAATTAAAATTCTTACCATCACTTTTCTTGAACTGCATTATTTCCAAGGACCTGAACATTATAGTGGACATGCAACATCTCCATTGGTGGAACTAGAGCATGATTTATTGGAAATTCTCCACTCAGATTCTTGATAAGCAAGGAAGAAATTCTGAACTCTGAGTATTACATACCAACCAACAATTTAATAAAACAAATTGTTCGCTCAATTAAATTAAGTCTCTCTCTTTCTCTCTCTCTCTCTCGCTCGCTCTCCCTCTCTCTACACCCTCTGTATCAGTTCACATTCTATCAATTAAAATAACTATAAAAACTATGATTATTGAAGCATTCTCTATTGCTATGCAAAAAAAAGTAGTTAAGTGTCTAGTTAATAGATTTTTCTTACCTCATGTTAATGAATAATTAATGTTTTGTTGTTCAGTTTATTTTGCCACTTATACAATTACAGTTGTTCATTTATTCATGTTGTCTTTTGTCGTTTACAGTATTAATGCAAGTGCCTTAAAACACATTTAAATGCAGTACTAACTGATACCTCTGGAATAATGGTATAACATTTTTTGTAAGAAACATTAGCTACTCACATAACAACACTGAACAAAATTTAAAATAACTTAAAGAATACATTTATCCTACCAGTAAAGTCCATACTGGCCATATAGTATTTAGTAGTTTTGCTTTTGTCATAACAATTAACATAACTCTCAAATATTTAAACAGTCTTGTAAACAATCTAATTATTGATACACACATTTTTGTATGTTAAAATAAATTAGTTATACTAGCCTGATCTACAATAAATAGCATTTGTTAAGCAGAGACCACTTGTTCAGTATTTTCAACTCATAATTTACTTCGAAATAATTTTAACTTTATATTCCAATAATCAGAATAAGTTTTAAAACAGATGCCTCACACTATGCTGATTAATTAACTACTCAGCCATTTTTTTTTTGTTTAGTAACCTCAGCAGGTCAGATAATCTTTATGTGATTCTCTTGCATAGTACTGTTTGATTCAAATGATTTGAGGGACCTTGATGTCACATTGGTTGTACACAAAAAGACTCTAAGTCTTCCCTTTTTATCTATATGTTTGACCTTGACAATATACAAGGGCAATACGGAAGGAATGTCTGAAAAAATATATTACATTCACTGAGATTCAAAACTGGCATATTAACTAACTCTATGGTTTTTATTCCTCTACATTTGTCTACAAAAATAAAAAGCTGTTGGTTTTAATTGGTTGTAAATTATTCTTACAAAAGTACAAAGTAAGCCAGCAATGTATGAGAATTTTTATAAATTACTTGTATAGTGTTTGGAAGTTAGTATTAATTATATTAACAATTAGTGGAGAAGGTTGATATACCAGTGGATATAGTAGTTAGTTACTATTGTACAGATGTTGGGTTTAATTCCCAGACAGTACTATAAAACCGATGTGCGTTTTTCAGCCCTACACATCAACTCAACCAATGCAAATGAGTACCTGGGAAAATATCCTGAAATAACAACGGGCTGGTGAAGCATGACATGCTGGTCACACTAACTTCCTTGAATGCTATATATTGGCAGCCTATCCTGTATGGCCCACCTCAACTACTTCAGCAGTACAAAGTGGAGGACTTATCTTCAGCTTCTGTGGCACACATGTTCACTATACATATGACACACTCTACTGTTGGGTTATCTATGAGAAGTTAATTAATGGAATAGGTAGTCTTCCAGATTATACGTATTTGTATCTTATGATGATATAATTATATCATAATTATCATATCATATATTATAATTCAATATAATTATATAATAATTATAACTATTGGGACAAATGCAGAGATCCAGCAAATCTATGTATGGAGAACCAGATATCGCCACTGACATTACAAAAAGTAGAATCCTGTGAGCAGGGCATGTCCAGAGAATGTCAGAGACATCAACATTAAAGAAACTTTTTATGGGGAGACCTGGTGGAAGAAGAAGGAGGGGTTGGCCTAGAAAACAATGGTTGGATTATCTTGAAGACAACCTGTGCAAGCCTGGTTTAAGAAGATGGATACTGAAAGCAGAGGATTGAAATGTCTGGAGGCGGATTGTCCACGAGGCCAAGGCTCTTCAAGAGGTATTGGTAATTGTTTACGATACTACTTAAGCTCAAATTGCGGTGAAATATTTCTTTTCCTATTTTTCTATACTATCCCTACTCTCATTTGTGGATTTTATAACATACAACATAAGCAAGCCAATATACACAGTTCATGAAAAACGGTTTATTTATTCTGGACAAGTGGTAAACCAGTTTATTTTGTATCTGTTGACCTTCTAGTCTGATATTAGTCTAATTTTATTTGTGAAAACTGGTAGGCTAGACCAACTGGTAAGGTTGCTCTTAAATTATGGTTGTCAAAATTTGAATTTGGAAATCTAAACTCATACACACAAAAGGGTGTACAGAAAACGTGTAATTTTTATAGAATTTTGTAAAAAATCTGAAACCACTTTTACGAAAACTCGCTGCCTGTAAAGAATTAATGTGACCTTTTTGTAAACAATCCTCTGTGGAAAAGCAAGAATATTTACAATGACCTTTACATAATACCTAATCTTATCACAAAGTGTAATTTGGCATGTGATAACGATTGCATAAAAATGCGAAAATTGAAAAATGTTTAAAAACGACAAGATACACATTTAGATTTTGATTACAAAATAATTTGGGTACCTAATTTGGTATACAATAAATCGTGCGATTAATAATAATTATTATTATGATAATACAAATATCCACGATATCACAGGGAAATATAAAAACTACACATTGTGAAAACTGCTCAAAATCTACTTAATTAACATACAAACAATGCCAATATTTTCGTTTTCCCACAGATAACAGTACGTTTTAAAACACTTTTTACATCATAAGGAAAACACATCATAGAAGGAACACGTGAAAAACACATACCTTCAAAATCACCAGTATCCGCCACAACAGTGGTCAATTCTTTAAGCTGTGCTAAGGAGCTCAACATTTTGGGCTTCTTCGTGTCTGGTTCAGACATAACTGAAAATTATATATCCTGCACTCACCTACAGTACTAATCGATGAAAAAAGGAAAGCGAGCAAATCAATTGCGCGACCTTACCACAGCAAAACGAGTATCACTCCTGACCTGACAGTGGTACCAATGGTATGACGTAACGGAAAAATTACAGAGTGTTATTGTATCGCCTTCGTCGTTTGCCAGTGTTGCCGAGACGGATTATTAAAATGGGTCAAATTTCAACAGAATTATTGTGAGAAATTCAAGTTTGTTTAAGTGCATTGGAATATGTACATAGTAATTTGTATTCTCTGTTCTGAATTAAGGAGTTTTAATTACGTAAAAAGTAAACCAAACAATAGTTTTATCTATAAACAAACTGAAACAGCGAGTGAGAAAGTTCATATAATTTTTTTTTAATAGTCTTTGATAGTTTATTGAAGATAAGCAGGCTAAACAAAAACGCGCGAGTATTTAAAACGATAATATGAACAGTATTATGTATTAAAAAAAGTATAAATTTGTTTGGTAATCTGCAGTTGCATTTTTAATGTTGCTAAAGCCTTAGAATACATTAATTTATTATTTCCACTTTAAGAAAATTTTACAAACTTAGTTTTAACAAGTACTACAAATACAAAGGTATTCAACTCAGCATTACGTTTGCTGTTGCTTAGCGGATATGCTGACTGGATGCACGCTTGGTTCTAGAGGTGGGCTAAACTGTTATTTTAAAATACTAGGTATGAAAATACCGTTCCAAAAAAATAACAGGTACAAATACCTGTTATTATATACTATATATATACATAACCTATATTATCCTTTGTAAGTAACTCGTTTTGAGTTTCCTGCAGGTCTCCTATGTAATATCTTCAAACAAATACACTGCAAGTAGGTTTATTTTCACCTAGATAAACCTATTAATATATTAATAAACCTACTTGGTGTGTATTTATTTGAATATATATATAACCTATACTATATAATTTGTTATAAGAAATAAATTGAAACTAAAAGTATTAACAGTGTTACTTTACACTGTGACTTTATTAAACTATTACTGTTTAAATGGAAATAAGAAACAAGAGAATTTATAGGCCTATCTCCCTTTGGGAATACCAATTTAAATTTTCACTAGTAGTAAACAAACTAACATTGGTTAGACAAATCAGTTGCGAAACTCGGGGCAATTAAATAATTTAGAGTAGGCCTACACGTAATACCACAAAAAATAATGTTAATAATATATATAAACTTTCACTAATGAACTTACTGTTGTCACTTCCCAAACGTTTCGAGATGTTGTTTCTCTTCTTCAGTGGGTGTATACCAGTGTATACTGATTGTCGATTACAGAATAACCGTTACGGAAAAATGGTGTGTGTGGTGGGGGTTGGTGGGAAGGGATTGGCGCTGAGGTTCGAATTGTGTGTGTGGATCAGTGTATCGAATAGTTATGTGATTTATAATGTATTTGTTCATTTAATATGTTGTTTGGTTGTAGTGTGTGATATCTGTATATTTCAAATTGTTCAGCTGTAATATACAAATTGTTTGAAATATACAGATATCACACACTACAACCAAACAACATATTAAATGAACAAATACATTATAAATCACATACACTATTCGATACACTGATCCACACACACAATTCGAACCTCAGCGCCAATCCCTTCCCACCATCAACCCCGACCACACACACCATTTTTCCGTAACGGTTATTCTGTAATCGACAATCAGTATACACCCACTGAAGAAGAGAAACAACATCTAACATCTCGAAACGTTTGGGAAGTGACAACAGTAAGTTCATTAGTGAAAGTTTATATATATTATTAAATTAATAAAGTGAACGAAGAGGATGCAACAACAAGATAAAAAATAATGTGAAAAAACATCAGAAACGTATAATAAAAACATAACAGTAAGCCACAAGAGTGAATGAGAATAAACAAAATTTTACAAATAAAAATGAAAAACAAATTGTAATAAATTAAATATAAATAAAAACTTATAAATAATAAGCAATGAGATTGTTGTAATGGACATTTATGCACTTTATCTAGTCCTGTTCTAAATATCACTATAATATTGACGACTCGGAACACAAAGTTTTTTATAAGTAAAAACGTAAAGTTTTACCTTACAGCCTAAACCGGCTTTCACCTATAGAAGGCTTCATCAGAGGCTGTCGTTAGTAGCGCTGCTCGTCTTGTTGTTGGCGACGAGAAAGTGTTTCGAAAGATTGAAGCTGTGTGTGTGTGGTGAGATGTGTTCGAATAATGCGTGCGATTTGAATTGTGTCTGTTCGTTTAGGATGTCGTTTTTATTTGTTTTGTGTGTTTGTATATTTCTAATTGTTCTAGAGTGTCTAGTTTTCGGCCTTTTGTGTGTACGTGTAGTATGTTCATGTTATTGTCGATGTTTTTATATGTGTGGTTTGCTTCAATGAGGTGGTTTGCGAAGGTAGATTCTGTAGTGGTGTGGAGTGCTTTTGTGTGTTCAATGTATCTCTGTTTGAATCTACGTCCTGTCTGGCCTATGTAGAATTTACTGCAATTTGAACAATTTAGTTTATATACACCGGGTAGATCGAATTTGTTTTGTGCTTTGGGCATGCGTTTTGATAGTGTGTGTTCTGTTTTGTTAGTAGTTTTGTAAGCGATTCTGTATCCTGCTTTTTTGAATTTGTGGGCAATTTTTTCTGTTTGTTTGTTGATGTATGTTAGTGTTATGAATTTGTTGTTTTCTGTCTTTGTCTGTTGTTTGTTTTGTGTAGGAGTTTACTGACTATTGTTCTGTCATAACCGTTAGATTCTGCTAGATATTTTATCGTGTTTAGTTCGTCTTTGTAGTCTATAGAGGTGAGCTAAACTGTTATTTTAAAATACTAGGTATGAAAATACCATTCCAAAAAAATAACAGGTACAAATACCTGTTATTATATACAATATATACATAACCTATATTATCCTTTGTAAGTAACTCGTTTTGAGTTTCCTGCAGGTCTCCTATGTATTATCTTCAAATAAATACACTCCAAGTAGGTTTATTTTCACCTAGATAAACCTATTAATATATTAATAAACCTACTTGCTGTGTATTTATTTGAAGATATTATATAACCTATACTATATTATTTGTTATAAGAAATAAATTGAAACTAAAAGTATTAACAGTGTTACTTTACACTGTGACTTTATTAAACTATTACTGTTTAAATGAAAATAAGAAACAAGAGAATTTATAGGCCTATCTCCCTTTGGGAATACCAATTTAAGTTTTCACTAGTAGTAAACAAACTAACATTGGTTAGACAAATCAGTTGCGAAACTCGGGGCAATTAAATAATTTAGAGTAGGCCTACACGTAATACCACGAAAAATAATGTGAAAAAACATCAGAAACGTATAATAAAAACATAACAGTAAGCCACAAGAGTGAATGAGAATAAACAAAATTTTATAAATAAAAATAAAAAACAAATGTAATAAAGTAAATATAAATACATAAATAAAAACTTACAAATAATAAGCAACAACAAAAGTAAATTAAATGCATTACAGATATTTAAGGAACAGAACTAGATAAAGTGCATAAAAGTCCATTACAACAATCTCATCATTTACGTGAGATGTGTAGTGAAGTTAAAATCACATTAATAAAAAGTATATAATATAGCTTATCAACATCAGCCACTCTATAGGTTATAACTCAATATAATTAAATTCAACTATTTCACTAACGATCGGAACATAAAGTTTTTTTTGAGTAAAAACAAAGTTTTACCAACCGATTTTAGTTACAAGTTGGTGACTAGTATAATATATAATTATTAGCATATAATCTGTACTATATATCTGCATATCACACGAGAATAAATGTAACAGCAGGATAAATTATTTCCTTTATTAAAAACAGCTCCGTCTCTTTGCGCAGAATGAAGTATACAGGACGAAAAAGTGGCTCATACTAGTTCTTACTCGAAATATGCTTGATACTACCTGTTCCTGAAATACTAGGTGTTACTGAAATATTAGGTGTTACTAAAATACTACTGTTACTCTGGAAAGCGTTGTTCCTTGTGTATCGGTGATACCACTAGTATTTGAAATACCTAGTATTTCAAATACGCGTTACTGGCTGTTCCTTGCGTTCCAGCGATATTTTTGTACGCCTAGTATTTGGCCTTGGTTTACGTGATCTTGCGTACATTTTGTGTGTGTGTGTCTGTGTAGGTGCGTAGGGGGTGTGCCTCGACTTGGAACAGCGAGGGCGGCGTGTCTCAACTCGGAACAGCGTCGCCGCGAATAACAGGTATTTCAACTTTTCAGTCACTGTTACATCCGTTCCACAAAAATATCGTTCCAAAATACCTATTACAGGTATATCTGCCCACCTCTAGTAGTCTATTTCATCTAAGGGGATGTTGTTAAGTCTATGTATCATGGTTCTAAAAGCAGCTAGTTTGTGTTGTATTGGGTGATTGGAGGTGTTGTGTATTAGTGTGTCAGTTGTAGTTGGTTTTCTGTATATACTGAATTTGTGCCTGTGTTCTAGTTTTGTGATGGAGAGGTCTAAGAAGTTTATGGTATTGTTGTGTTCGTATTCGGCAGTGAAGGTTATGTTTTTATGTATTTTGTTTATGTGCGTTAGTAACTGTTCACATTGTCTTTTGTTTCCCCTGTATAGTATTAGAATGTCATCAACGTATCTGTGCCAATATAGTATTTTATGTGAGTGTCTGTCATTGTTTGTGAGTATTTTTGTTTTTTCTAAGTGTTGGAGGAAGACTTCTGCTAGAATGCTGGATATGGGGGAGCCCATGGGTAGGCCATCATTCTGTGTGTAGTATTTATTGTTATAAGTAAAGTAGTTTTGTTTTGTGATAATGTTCAGAGTTCCTGTTATTTCATTGATAAGTTCGTCTGGTGTGTTGTTCTGTTTGAGTTTGTTTTGTAGGATGGTGATTGTTTCAGAGATGGGGATGTTTGTGTACAGGTTTTTAATGTCAAAGGAGGCTAATGTGGCGTTATGGGGGATGTGTATGTCTTTTATTTTTGTTACTAGGTCAGTGTTGTTTTTTACTGCAATGTTGTTGTCTATTTGTGTGTGTTGTCTAATAATTTTGTCTAGATATTTTGCCAGTTTGTGTGCAGGGGCATTACGGTAGTTGATAATGGGGCGGATCCAGGGGGGGCCCGAATGGGTTGCGCAGTACGCGTTCTGAATCCACGCTACTGCGCATGACGTCACCATCGAGGCGGGATTCCACGCCTTACTGCTTGCTTATTGTTACGTTGTTATATAGGTGTTATCCGGGTGTTATAAATTGTGAAGTTAATCACTGTTAATTTATGCGTTTGTTCGTAGGTATAGCAATACAGATTTAGAACAAATATGTGTAGTGTTTTGCAAAAAAAAAAAAAAAAACGTGGTACAGAACTGTTTAAATTCTGTGGTAAACACTTCAGTTATTGTTGGTGTATTTCTGTGAGCAGAGTTTGTTTTATCTCGTGACGTTTCACAAGAACGTTTCGACAGTAACAGTGTTAGGTTACCAATACGTTTGTATCGGTGTTTACGAAAATTTAATTATTTTCAATTACCTTTCTTAATTTTCCATTTATTCTTTTGTCTGTTGACATAGTTTTGGTTTTTTTAATACGAGGTTTTTTTGATTCTTTCGATATTTTAAATTCAAGAAGATGTGTAGATAATAAACCTTTGGCTACCGGGTATGGCACTCACCACGAAGTACAAGAAGGCGTACTTAAAAAAATGTATACTTGTTGTGAAACAATGCGCGTAGGAAAATCTCGGAATTTGTTGCCATTTCAAAAAGGTTTCATGATGACCATCAACTCGTTATTTGGCCTTTTTAGTCATATACGAAAAAACAATCTTAAATATATTTTTAACTGCAAGACTAAATCAAGACTGCCTGGAAAATCTTTTCTCCCAAATACGAGGCATTGGGCAGTTTTTTATTAACCCACCACCGACAGAAGTTAAACATCGACTTCGTTTGCTTTTGGTGGGTCAAAATACAAATAAAATACCTTTTTCGAAGGAAGCACCTTTTGTCCAAGATGATGATCAGGAAATTATGACTTCTCATCTCTTGCAAGGTATCTTACCTGACATGACCGAGCAGCTATCTATGATTGAAGGGTCAACAGAAATGCAAGATTTCTCCTTGTCATTTACTGCAGACGTTGACGTTCCTGTGATCAGTGATGGAGTAGACTGCTCTACTGAGGGGTTCCGCTACCTAGCTGGCTACATTGCCTATCGTGGGAGAAAGCATGATCCTACAATGGGAACACCTTCAGAAAATGTATATCCCCCTCCCGTTGGTACTTCTGGTGGAGGCTGGATAGAGTTTTTATCTCGAGGAGGTCTTCTTGTTCCTTCAGAAGACTGGGTGCACAAGATTTCACAGTGTGAAATAATTTTTAGGGACATCAATGGGCCGGATAGTTTGTAGAAAGGTAAAAATATTATAAAAAATATGACTACAAGAATTTTAAGTAAATTTCCTGAGATGCCAACAGAAGTTGTAAAAATATACGCCAGGACGAGAATGTTCATTCGCCTTCGTTTCATGAATTGCCGCATGAAAGCAGTGAAAGCAGCAGAAGCACAGAAGAGAAAATCACGCCAGTGGCACGCATCGTCCATAGTTAAACCCACACATTAATGAATATATTTCTACTTTTGTATTAATTAGGATGGTATTATAGGCATCATTGTTCTTTGCAGGAAGGCGGAACTTAGACAGCCGCTGTCTGGTTTGGACTTTGAACTGAGTAGAGGTCTGATAAGTAACTGGTCAGTGGACTCTGTGTTCCGTCTATAAACAAACGGGTTCAATGTATAATTAGCCCACAATTTTTAAACCGACTATATTCTGTAAAATTAAAATTTTAAATTAATTTTGTACAGAATATAGCTAGTCCCAAGCCTAGATAAAGCGTGAGGGGAAGTTGTGGTTGAAAAAAATACATGTGTGTGCGCGCGAACACATGAGCGCTACCAAATAATTATATATTTTCATCAAATTATAAGGAATACTATGATGAAAAAAGAGAAGTTATAAAGCCTATTGTACTGCAATTTTATTTCTAAAGTCTAACACGGGCTTTAAAAAATTATAAAAAAGGGTGTAGAAAATAGGAACTAAAAATAGTACAAAGAGCATTTAATTGTCATTACTTTCAATTTTTTCAAACCGTGTCTATTGTATGCAGGCGAACGGAAACGTTCTAACAAATAAGTGTATAGTTTGATAAAACGAGTTACTTCTGTAATTAGTCTACTAAAATTTGCTTCATTAGTATTCAGGCTTTGTTTATATCGGTCTAGACTGATCTAATTACTAAATTTAATTTTTAGCAAGGTGTTTCGGTATTATTTTTCCGACTATCAATCGGTTTATTAACAATTGTGTATAGGAAATCCGTACTGCTTCTTCAGTTGCTATACGCAGACCCCGGGCTTTAAATGAGCTGACTGGGCAAATGCCCAGAGGGCGCCTGGTCCAAGGGGGCGCCAAGAAACGAAATACAATACGCGTTAAGACTATAAGACAGTAGACAGTTGAGTGTTATTGTTAAAATTCTAGGAATGAAGGAAACTACGTTCGAATGAACGCCGGCACGCGCCAAGGAATATGTAATGAATAATATTATATTACGCGTAGTTTCCTCTGTGCGTGTGTGTGTGTGATGTTTGCCTTATAGCCTTTTGCTTATATGTTTGACGTATAGCCTTTTGATAAACGACAGCGGCGGATGTCGCCTGATATCGTTACTCAGTATCAGTAACTTGCAACTCTTACTGACAACAAACTTGTTTACACTGCGGTAAAAAAAAAAAATTAATACAGTCATTTCCTCTTTCATGTTTGATGTTTCCTTTCAGTATACGCTTTCAATGTTATCGCGTTCACTTCGTTGTGCAAAAAAATGTGTTCTCTTAGTAGTGAAATATGTATAATTATATATAATTTCAGTTATTTCATCACAGATAAAAACTGTCAAATGTTTATCTTCATTGTAGTTTGTTGTTTCCCTAGTGAAAGGTGGTGGGGGTGGGGGAGGAAAGTAAAAAAATGAAAGGGGGCGGCTATAAGAATGCTTTGCCCAGGGTGCAAGGTACCTGAAATCGGGGCCTGGATATACGATTAATATTAAAAGCGTACACATTTAAATTACGCAAACATTCGCTTCATATAACATTATTACGTACTTCATTCACTAAAATAAGTTCGTAAATAAAAATATAAATAACAAAGAAACTGTAGTTAATAAAACAGTAACATATTTGTATTGAGAGGTATTTACCGCGCAGCTCGTTCCTCGATGGTGACGTCATTTCAACAGCCAATAGCAATTCGTTTCGGTTCGGGCCCAACCTTATTATAGAGTAACCTTGGGCGGATCGGAATGTCTTCTTTATGGATTTTGGGAAGCGCTTGGAGTGTAGGTGCTGATGGTCGGATTTGTTTCATGTAGGGCTTTTGTTTATGTGTCATAATGTGTTACATTTATTCTCGTGTGATATGCAGATATAGAATACAGATTATAATGCTAATAAATTATATATTATACTAGTCACCAACTTGTAACTAAAATCGGTTGGTAAAACTTTGTTGTGTTGTGTTCCGAGTCGTCAATATTATAGTGATATTTAGTTAAGTAACGGACACGTCATGGGCAACGAAATCCAAGAATTTAGTCCTGTTCCTTAAATAACTGTAATGCATTTAATTTACTTTTGTTGTTCATTTACGTGAGATGTGTAGTGAAGTTAAAATCACATTAATAAAAAGTATAATATAGCTTATCAACATCAGCCACTCTATAGGTTATAACTCAATATAATTAAATACGATTTCACTAACTACTCGGAACATAAAGTTTTTTTGAGTAAAAACATAAAGTTTTACCAACCGATTTTAGTTACAAGTTGGTGACTAGTATAATATATAATTTATTAGCATTACAATCTGTATTCTATATCTGCATATCACACGAGAATAAATGTAACAGCAGGATGAATTATTTCCTTTATTAAAAACAGCTTCGTCTCTTTGCGCAGAATGAAGTATACAGGACGAAAAAGTGGCTCGTACTATATACTTATATTTCCTACTCGAAATATACTTGATGCTACCTGTTCCTAAAATACTAGGTGTTCCTAAAATATTAGGTGTTACTAAAATACTACTGTTACTCTGGAACTCGTTGTTCCTTGTGTATCGGTGAAATAGTAGTATTTGAAATACCTAGTATTTTAAATAACGCGTTACTGGCTGTTCCTTGCGTTCCAGCGATATTTTTGTACGCCTAGTATTTGGCCTTGGTTACGTGATCTTGCGTACTTTTTGTGTGTGTGTGTGTGTGTGTGTCTGTGTAGGTGCGTAGGGGGTGTGTCTCGACTCGGAACAGCGAGGGCGGCGTGTCTCAACTCGGAACAGCGTCGCCGCGAATAACAGGTATTTCAACTTTTCAGTCACTGTTACATCCGTTCCACAAGAATATCGTTCCAAAATACCTATTACAAGTATATCGGCCCACCTCTACTTGGTTCCCATATTGGCATCGCAGCAGACGGAATAATTCGTTGCTCCACCAGCGCCGACTTCGTTTCGTTTTCTTGTTCAAATACAGCAGTGTCATGACAGCGAACGCGGATGCAGCACTCGGAGGTACAACTACAGAACACGACGACATGGTTGTCTCACCCAAACTGACGGCTCACCTTCTTTCGTGCCTGTTCGCTCAGTGTAAATGGGAAGGGCGAGACAGCCGTCGAGCGAATCATTCTCGCGAGACTGTTGCGCCTAGTGTATACCCGACTTAATGAAAGTAAAATTCCACACGTAGACATCGTAAAATTCTACCTGCTTCACATCGACAAAGCCTTACTTTTATACCTGACTAGCACGCGTCCCCAGGGCCGGAACTAGGGGGGGGCAGACGGGGCATGTGCCCCGGGCGCCGGCCCAGACACAGGGCACCGAAAAAGCGAAGAAATAGTAAAATTATTTTCTATATCGTCTATATGTTACAATTTTTCAAATAGGCTAATAAAGCATTATTTGTGCGATTTAGTTTTTAACGTCTTCAATTTTATTTTTATTTAATTTGATGTAATTTAAAAAGCAGTAATCATATCACATAGATGTTAAGAATTCATTATTAATTGAGAATTATCCCCGCCCGGTTTCAATCGGCCATATACAATTTACAACCGATCTTCGTAAGTGCTCGAGCGTGTTCGGCTACTTCCGGCTCGTTGCGGTTTAATGCAGATAAATTTTTGGAGGGAAAAGAAAAGATTGTGCCAAAGTTGCCAAGGAAACCACTGTTCAGTAGTTCAGTTTATCATTTACGTGCAAGGTGCAAGTAGTGAAATCGTTCCATTGCTGATATTTTTGTAATAAATACGAATAATTAGATTAATTTTCTTTATATTTCTCGGTACCATTAGCCGAATTAGTCACTCAACACAACAAAAATGTCAAGGAAACCTTCTGGAGCACAATACAGGAAAAAAGCCAAGGAGCGGCATCACAATGAAAACAGATTATCATCATTTATGTCGTCGTGGTTGACAGAAAAAGGTAAGCCCAGTATTTTTTGAATTTTTAAAAATTAGTTTAATTTATAACATTAATTGTTGATGCTAGGCTTTGAAATGTTAAAAATGTTTGCCTTTTATCACGACAAAACTGTTTACGAGAAAATTAACAGACAACTCCAATTCCTTATTGTTCATATATCGCTCCACCCAGGGGCGTATCAACTAATTTTGAGATAGTTTACTGGCCGGGGGGGGGGGGATAGGAAAAGTTTCGAAAATTGGATAGAAATTGGAAGTTTTCGATGTTTTCTGCAGCGAAATTCAGCTCGTAATTTAACTCATTCTTAGAATAGATTTAAAAATCGTAAACAGTTGGGGAGTTTAGGGGATCTTTAAAGAAGAATTCAGCTCGTTATATAATTTTGTTTTCCCAGGGCATTTTTTGGGCTTTCTGGATCAACCGCGCAGCCAGGAATTTCTCCTTGGGGGGGGGGGGTTTGGGAATTGAGATTCTGTTTGTGGAAACACTGAAACTCACCCAATCCCCCAAACCACACCACTATTGCGCGCCTCACGGCCGAAGTCAGCCGATCGCTTACAAACATTCCCAATAATTTGCGTATTTTCCTACATTCTACACATAGCGGCGGCAAACACTCATCGAGGGAACTTGCAAAGTCGCAATTTACGGTCATGGAATTGACATTAGTCCACTGTGAGCATGTTTTGATATGAGAACTTCTTAAACTTTTTTAAATTCTTTATTATGTAGCCCATTCAACATAAAAAAATATATTTTTTAATTTCTCTGGGGGGGGGGTTGACCCCCTCGCTGCGCCGCTGTTCTGGATTAGAATTTAACTTGTTCTAATTTAGCCCAACCAAGAAAATTAGACGCAAATTGGGGAGCATTAAAGCTTTCTGGAGCACTTCTTGTAATTTAACCTTTTACTAGAATAATTTTGAAAATTGTACGCAAATTGGGCATTTTTGGGGCTTTCTAGAGCGGAATTCAACTAGTTCCAATTTATCCCTCCCCCAGAAAACTAGACGCGAATCGGAGGATTTAAGGCTTTTTAGAGCACTCCTGATTTATTCCTTTTCTAAGGTATTTCAACTCGATCTAACTTGGCCTCTTTACCGAAATGTTTTTATACTCTTAGAGGAGAAGGAGGTGGGGCTCGAGCACCCAAACCTCCCCCTTGGGTGCGCCCATGGCTCCAATATTTAGTTAAGCTTAGCTTCTCTTCTTTCTCCCACCTTACAACCCATAAAGACCTTGCCAAGATTTGTCCTCTTCGTAAATCTAGATTCATAGTTAAGTTGATGATAGTTATAACGGTAGGCTTACAACCCATGTTGTCGAGGGCGATGTTGTGAGATGTTTTCAATAAAACCAGAAGATTTTTTCTCACAATTTTTATTTTTTTATTTTTATTTTTATTTTCGTATCTTTTAGATCCAATAAAACGATAAAAAAAAATTTTTTTTTTGTTTAAGTTTGAAGATGAGGAAACATTGAGGATGTATCTAATATGAATTCAAAAGCTACCTCCATTAAAAAAAATGTTCTTGCTTTTATTTTCTAATAGTAACCTATTACCTAATAGTGACCAATAAACGGTTCTAACTTTTAGGTGAGGTAAGCTGCCAACAACGAGACGAAGAATGTTCACAAGGAGAAGAACATCCAGTTGAGGCCGACCAGTCAAACTATGTACATATGGAAGCCACGAACACTGACACTGTAAGTACTGCTAAAGATATAGAAATCGCTGAACAGCTAGCTCTCAGTAAAACGGACGATTCTGCAGTTTCGAGCATGATAGATAATAGCTCAAAAATTTATAGAAACAAAGAGCTTCAGGACTCACAGTTAGATTTTGATATTAACGACCCAGGGTCATGGCCAAGTACAATATCTGATCATCAGAGATGTTACATAACGAAAATGAGGTTAGATAAAGATAATGAACAAGAGCTAGATCTAAGTAAAAGTATGAGGGAGGGCCGTAGCCTCACAAAGGACTGGTTTTTCAAACTGTTGCCTAATGGAGACCAAGTAAAAAGATCCTGGCTAGGTTATAGCAAGATTAAAAATGCACTATTTTGCATCCCCTGTAGGCTATTTTCACAAACTTTTAAAGAATCTACAACTAGCTTGTCATTTTTAGCTAAAGAAGAGGGTTTCACCCAATGGAAAAAGGTGAGTGAAAGAATTCCAGATCATGAAAATTTGCAAAATCACAAGCGTTGTTTTTGTTCTTGGAAATCACTTGAAACGTCAATGAAAAAGGGAGGAATAGATAAAGAACTACAGGAACATATAGCAAGAGAAGAAACTCACTGGCGACAAGTGCTTCGCTGTATCATTGACGCAATAGTTTTTTTTTAGCAAAACAAGGAGGGCCATTAAGAGGATCATCTGAGCTAGATAATTTTGGTGATCCAAGAAGTGGGAGGTTTTTAAACACAATCGATTTGATTTCCCATTACAATGCTGATTTACGTGATCATATCAATCGCCATAGAAAAGGTCAGATTGGGTATTTTTCCCACAAGATTCAAAATGAATTTCTCACGTTAATTAGCAGCAAAGTAAGAGAAGATATTCTCAAAGATGTGAAAGATGCCAAATATTTTTCAATTATATTTGATGCTACTCCCGATATAAGCCACAAAGAACAGATGACCCAAATTGTTCGGTATGTGAAAATGACTGAAACTGGGCCTGAAATAACAGAGAGTTTTATAGATTTTTTCATTATCCGTGACAAAACGGGGTTAGGAATATCGGAATAAATTTTAAAAAAATTAGAAAATGACGGATTGGACATCAAAATTGCAGAGGCCAGTCGTACGACAATGGAGCTAACATGGCCGGCATCTATAAGGGAGTTCAAACTAGAATTCTAACAGATAATAGGCTGGCATGTTTTGTACCATGCTCAGCTCATTCATTAAATTTAGTTGGTGTGCATGCTGCTGAGCTCTCTCCACAAGCCCAATCTTTTTTTGGCATAGTAAATCGTCTGTTTGTTTTTTCTCATCTTCTACTTCAAGATGGGAAGTTTTAAAGAAGCATGTGCCGATTTCCTTAAAATCCCTGAGTAAGACCACATGGTCAGCAAGGAAGGAGTCGGTGGATGTTTTTCATTAGCATTTAAACGATTTGAATTATGCTTTAGAGGAATTGGTCGAAAGTTCGCTCTGTAACGCTGAAACAAAAGCGGAAGCTAGATGTTTGGCACAAAACATTTGCAAATTTGAATTTATTGTCCTAACCTGCTTCTGGAGCAAAATGCTGCAAAAAATTGATCGCGTAAATAAATACCTACAAAGGGATGATGTCACCGTAGACACAGCTGTGAGACACATCAAGGGCTTAATAACAGATTTAGAATCAATAAGGAGCAATGCACCAGAAGATGCTATTTCGGAAGCCAGAAGAATAGCTGAAAGCCTTGATGTCCCTCAAGAATTTGAGGAAAAACGGAAAAGGAAAAAAAAGGAAATGTTTGACGAGAGGTGTGAAGATGAGATCAGCGGATTATCGCAAGAAGACGTTTTTAAAGTGGGATTGAGGGTAATATTTGACAGCATTTTAAACGACATGAATGTCCGATTTAAAGCTCTGGAAGAAGTAAACTTTAAATTTAGTTTCCTGAATGGAAAAATAATGAATAAAATGAGTGCTGCAGAGCTAAGGTTAGAAGCTGAAAAAGTCGCGGATTCCTACAAAACGGATTTGAACAAAGAAGAACTTTTTCAAGAAATAGAAAGCTTCAAGCACCATGCGATGGAAATTGACGACGGATTAAAAACGGCACATGCAAAGGCAATGCTCCAGATTATTTATAAACATGGGCTTCAAGATGCTTATCCAAACTTGACTACGGCATTGAAGATTTTTCTAACTTTACCAGTTACAGTTGCTTCAGCCGAAAGAAGCTTCAGTAAATTGAAAATAGTCAAAAACTACTTGAGGAGCACAGTGTAACAAGACAGACTCTCTAACTTGAGCATCATTTCTATCGAGCACCAGAGAACATCATCTATTTCTTTTGATGACATTATTAACACCTTTGCTGCCAAAAAAGGTCGAAAAATGACAATTTGATTTATTTAGATTCAAGAATGAATAAGGACTGTTAGTAAATTTAGTACCCAAAACTCATGTAAAAATCTAATTTGTTTTCAATGTGTTCCAAATTGAAATAGTAAAGTACTACATGAATACTGTACCAATTTATAACCAAAATACCAAATAAACTTAAGAATGATTTGAAGTTTAACTGAATGTCTCATTTCTTAATGTGTTACCCACTTCTGTAATTTCAGATTAACAAATGAAGAAAAAACCTTTTACTTTTTAGATTCCGTTAAAAATTATTACACAAAATACAATAGAGGAGTGCTGTAATTTCACAACTGAATTTCACTTGATCTGTTTGCACTATAGTGTAGTGTGTTGATGAGTAAAGCTACGAAGCTGTAATTAATAGCATTGACTTAAGTACAGGAAAGTATATGCTTTTGTTTTTTGTTAAATAGTTTTAAATGGAGTGAGTATGACGTGGAGGGGGAGAGGGGGCGCCCAAATATACCCTTGCCCCGGGTGAAAGGAGGGCTAGTTCCGGCCCTGCGCGTCCCTAACAGTAGGTTTACATATTTTTTCAATTACCACATAGGCCTACCTAGGTAGCGAAAAAAACATGCTCTTCAGGATGAATTAACATTATCTGCTTATAATTAATTATAAATAAATTAATACAATTAATCATAGTACATGTTAAACATCGCCCAAAGCATTTATTATATAAAGTTTTGTTTTAAAATTTACAAGACCACACTGCTATGCATGGTCACTGTACAGCTCGAACTGGCAGTGTACACTCTCTCTCTCTCTCTCTCTCTCTCTCTCTCTCTCTCTCTCTCTCTCTCTCTCTCTCTCTCTCTCTCTCTCTCTCTCTCTCTCTCTCTCTTTTTCTCTTTCCCAAGCCATTATGGGCTTGACACCTGGGACGCAAAATCGAGTTCAATAGAAACAAATTTCGGAAATGCCGGGGAGACTTATAATAATATACTCTTTTTGTTCCATAATGGCTTGGGAAAGAGAAAAAGAGAGAGAGAGAGAGTGTACACTGCCAGTTTGAGCTGTACAGTGACCATGCATAGCAGTGTGGCCGGCATTACTCTTCATTCGGATGTTATTACTTAAGTGCGCATTACCCCCTGCACGCATTGTTTTTAAGACTTCGTTGAGCTGGGGGCTGAAAAATGCACTTTGAATTTATAGCGTTGCCCGGAAATCTAACGTGGTATCTCTAGAGCAAAGAGACTGATGCTCTCCTCAAGTCGAACAAAGAAGGAGAAAATTATGTGTGTGCCTTACTGACATTAAAGTAAAAGTGAGACATTCTGAATACCTTATTTTGATATTGTTTTTCATTTCTTTTCAAATGAATACTGTAAAAGTATGATATAATGTTGCTTATAACTCACTCTTTTATGACGATGATAATTTGGTAATTGTACTCTGTAATTTGTGCGGTAGTATATGGGCCGCGGGTCCGCTGGCTGCTAGACGATGTAGGGAAACGACGGCGACGTCCCAGTAGGGCAACGGACTGTGTGTTATAAATTATAACTGCGAGAAGACAGCAGAAGTAATCGCTTCCGGTATATGGCTCATTCGTTGACACTACGTCATATCCTACTGAAATCCGTCACACAATAACAGTGGGTAACAGACGACATGGACCTGCCCCAAACAGGAAATGCGTATCAACTATTTAACTCCTATTTTAACAGTTAGCGTACCTAACGTTTTGTGTTTTGACGTAGAATACGTCTTACCTTTCAGGCCAGCAATAGGCACCCCCAACCAGAAAATCGAGCGTTACGTTTTCACGTCACGTTTGAAATTGAAATATTATCTAAACGACAAAAGATTCACGCTTATATGAGGTACCATTCGACAGATAAAGGAACAAAGATAAATAGCACAATATAAGCGGGCTATTGCATCATCCAGCGCGGGGTGAGCGGGGGAGAAATAGAAATGTTTTGCGCCGCTCGGCGAGCACTAAAATTAGTATTTCTCCGGTTTCCGATGCGATAGAACGTTGCGTGAGGTGTCGTTAAAATTTTCTCATCGAGTACTATCTACGTAGTGTACCGTAATAGCGGTGAAATTATTAAGAGGTTTGAATAATTGTAATTCAAGTTGTAAAAATCGTGTGTTCGGACAAAATGACGCGGTATATGGATGCTAAACGTGTTCAGAAGTATCGTAAACGCATACAGGACAGTAGAGAAAATCATGGGGAATTCAAGAAACCCAAAATGACCAATGCCGAACGTCAGAGGATTTATCGACAACGCTTAAAAGACAAGGAAATAAATACTGAAGTCGAGTCAACACCATGGAGACCAGAATTAATTACCATAGTAACAAGTAAATAAACAAATGATATTTAGCGGCATCGGAACTCTACGTTTATCCGTTCCTGCAGTTTTTAATGTTTTTACTATGCGATTGTATTGATATATTTTGTAATTTTTTATACAGATACGTCTATATATTTTGTAATTTTCTTAAGCGATTATAAAATGTATGTTTATACGTATTTCTGATGATGCCACCGACTACGCTGGGTAACACCACCATCGATTTGACTTTCACCAGAAACATCAGCGTTGATATCTTACCTTATATCAGCTACTTCTCCTATCATAGGCCCATTATAAATAAAGTCTTGCTTGAATCAACTAATTAACTTGTGTGATGATTTTGCAAATACAATTTTGTACTTTGTAAAACTAAATATGTGTTTGTTCATTTTATTCATAACACATTAACAACCCTAAAGCACACAGACGTATTCTACGCTCTGAAGATTTGTGGCCGTGGTTCCGACACAGCCCCCGCCGATTTTTTTCGATTGAAATGGCTGTGGAAATTTAAGTCTCTGCTTTTAACTAGTTACAATCAGTTTCATAAGCCAGCAAATTAGAACTTTTGGAAATGGCAAAAATAGTCAGACGAAGCGCGAGTTCGAGACCATTTAATGCTGTTCCTGTGGATTGCCCGCTCTCGTCGGCATTGACCCCAGTTGCATATTGTTAACGTAAAGCACCTCAATAAATTCCACACATTGCAAATCTCCCATAAAAGCAAGCAATTATTTTGGTTTTTGGTAATTCAGAGCACGGAAACCTGTGACGATCTACTATCATAACTGTGGTCTTAGATCTAAGTATTCGTCATAAGAGTAGGCCTACTTGTAACGCAAAAATTGAGCAATCGCAAATTTTACGAAATCAAACTATGCTGAACGCAAAGAAATGTGTATGTTTTAGAAAGCGGGGAGGTAGTGAAACGCCTGTACCGTTAGGCGGCGTTACATGAAAGAAATTAACTTGTAAAAAGCTGTAGAGTATAGCGGTAGGTTAGCAACGCCGGCCTTGGGGCTGACGTCTATAAGGAAGGTAATATTAGGCTAAGTCACGTTTTGGGACATAACTATCATAAAATGTATTATTCGCTAGGATATTAGGGGTGTTTGTCAATGTTGTAAACTTTAAGTGCATGTAACAATAGATACCGTTATGTTCGAGAGAGCGATGTAAGAGTGAGATAGATAGTGACGCTAGTTTTTTAACCACGTGAGACGCGAAAAACGTTCGGGAAATCAGAGGAAGCGTCACGTGTTGCGCGGGAGGTTTTCGCTAAGGAGATTGGGCGATTTTGTATTTAGCGCTAGTCTAAACCTATGGGATTGTTTTCTATCGAGACTTGGTAAGGGAAATTCAAAGCCTAGTATAAAAATATGAATTTGGAGAGAAATCAGGCAGTCTTCTTTATACTTATCGGCGAAACTACACTGAAGAGACTCGCGTGCGCTGTTTTGCGTTAACTATATAGATATAAATTTTATTAGTAATTTAAAGAATAAAGTAAATTCGCAGTAGTAAACAGAAGTACGGGAACGCGATAACTGCTAACGCTAATTTTATAAAGTTTAATGTACAGTAATAAGTTAATGAGTGAATGTCCGGAGTAGTAACGAACAACGAGAAGTAAATACTACATACAAATGTTCATCAATACGATATGTTGTGGTGAAATCACTGAAGAAAGCGAATTAGTTCGGGTTAAATTCACGACGGTATGAGATAATCGAGACGCACGCGACGCGAACTGTGTTAGATGCACTTAATGTAAATTCAAGAATACGTTGTAAACCAGAGTGTATAATTTATACGACATAATTGTATGTATCACCAATATGTCAAGTCTAGAGTACATCTGTGATAAAGTGAATTAGTGCATTCATAACCAGGATTAACACGCAACAAACAGCTGCTGACGACTCACCGGTATGCAACACCTTAAGGACTACGCACATCAGAACGATTCTCCACGCAAGTAACAAATAAATGAACATTTGATTCAATATTGTTTTGTAAATATATATATTTGTAATCAAATATAGTGACTCAATTTGTCTAAAAAGAACTCATTGCCACGAAATAATATTCAAATTGTAAGGCAAAACTACTCAAGTCATGTTAAAGGAATTTGTAGTATATAAATGCAAATGAATCATTAAAAGTTGATTGATATATTTTAATTTGTGTTTATTATTACTGGCGCCCTGAGGTACAATAAAGAGTCGGTACACTGGAGTAAGTGTTATAGTCTATTGAGTAGAAATATTAATATTATCAGTGATTAAAGTAGTTTGTAAACCTTACTTCTTACATGCTCATAGGCCAACATAATATGCAAATCAACAATATTTAACTCTTTCGTAAAGGCCTATCAAGTACCGGTAGTGTATTACATACTTCGCGTGTACCTACTATCATAAGTGAGCATTTCAATTTACGTAAACCAATAACCAAATAAATTCGTATATTCTAAATCTCACGTATAAGCAAGTAATTTTATGGTTTTTGGTTGCATAATGATAATGTTATACGGATAGCCTTTCCAGACTAAATTCCATATCAAGCCGTTCACGTGGTGAGACCGTCAATGTAAGCAGTTTGAGAGATGCGATTTTAGGAAGGTCGAACACAATATGGCAATGGGGGATATGGAGTGAGTAATATAATAAACACAATGGGGTTGTTTAGTTAGGAGTGGCGTATGAACTAGTCAAACGTTATCGACTGCGACCACAGCTTAGTTAGCTAGGCTATCACTTCCAGCACGGCATGGGAATCGTGGCTGGTCCCAGTTAGTGACGTGGAAAGAAAAGCTCAGGAGAGGAAATGCAGGTTTTCGCTCAGCAATGCTGCTGCTATTGACGATGATGAATGGTTTTTTAAAAGAACTAAATTTTGTCTTACCGTTGTGCCTAGATCCCTTAATTAAAGGGATAAAGTCGCAGAAATTCAAGTGGGATATCAAATTTTTAACCGAAATTTGAATGTAGTGTCAAGTTTTGGAAATATAAATTTAGGGACAAAGGATCCAAAAAAGAGACCCTTTGACGTGTGAAGTCAAATGGAATGGGAGTGGAAGGGACTTGGGAAACGTTGGACGCTGGAATGGGAAACGAGAAGGCGAACGACAATCTGTCAAGTGCCAAAACATTAAACTGTAACGCATTTTTGTTAGTTTTGTTATTGCTATTCTGGTTTCAGGTAATCTATGTAATTTGCTCAGTACACGTCATGGAACCTAAGTACGGAAACTTATTAACAACTTTATAATCTCCCACTCGGGTGATTCTTGTTTTCAGATATCTCTAAATTATCTTGTAACAATGCAGGTAAACAATTCGCATCCCAATTAATTTTCATTTACGCGTTTCCTGTACTGAGTAAAAGTTTCGACTGTCAAACAGATTCAAGGTCACGAAAGTGAAGGCGTGCTCTGTTGAATACATGATTAATTTCTCACCTTAATGGCGCTGTTTCAACTTGAATAGTTCCTACGTTAACCAAAAGGAGTAAATTATTAAAGGGTGCTCGTTAGTTAAGCTACGCAAACACTCTCACTAACGATCCTTTGGGCGCTCGTTTGTAAATTATTAGACTTTACTTCCGGAACCAGTGGCGTATCTAGAATTTGGGCTGGAGGATGTCCGGTCGAATTGGCTTCATATAAAAGAAAAAACAAGCTAAGACTAATCAACATTACTATCTTTAAAGTGTTTAAAAAACGTGTGATAACATCCTGAAATCAATCTCATTAAAATAAACGGTAATAACACAATACAAATGTTATTGAAACATTGTTTATAAGATACTTATTGACTGAAATGATTTTCCTATATTTCATATTTCAAACGTTTACCGAAATGCTGTTTAGTAAACCTGTTAGTATATTTTAAAAAAATCGGCGGGGACTGTGTCGGAGCCACGGCCGCAAATCTTCAGAGCGTAGAATACGTCTGTGTGCTTTAGGGTTGTTAATGTGTTATGAATAAAATGAACAAACACATATTTAGTTTTACAAAGTACAACATTTTATTTGCAAACTCATCACACAAGTTAATTAGTTGGTTCAAGCAAGACTTTATTTATAATGGGCCTATGATAGGAGAAGTAGCTGATATAAGGTAAGATATCAAAGCTGATGTTTCTGGTGAAAGTCAAATCGATGGTGGTGTTACCCAGCGTAGTCGGTGGCATCTTCAGAAATACGTATAAACATACATTTTATAATCGCTTAAGACAATTACAAAATATATAGACGTATCTGTATAAAAAATTACAAAATATATCAATACAATCGCATAGTAAAAACATTAAAAACTGCAGGAACGGCTAAAGGTATAGTGCCGATGCCGCTAAATATCATTTGTTTATTTACTTATTACTATGGTAATCAATTCTGGTCTCCATGGTGTTGACTCGACTTCAGTATTTATTTCCTTGTCTTTTAAGCGTTGTCAATAAATCCTCTGACGTTCGGCATTGGTCATTTTGGGTTTTTTGAATTCCCCATGATTTTCTATACTCTCCTGTGTGCGTTTACGATACTTTTGAGCACGTTTAGCATCCATATACCGTGACATTTTGTCCGAACACACGATTTTTACAAATTGAATTACGATTATTCAAACCTTTTAATAATATCACCGCTATTACGGTACACTATGTAGATAGTACTCGATGAAACAATTTTAACGACACCTCACTCAACGTTCTATCGCATCGGAAACCGGAGAAATACTAATTTCAGTGCGCGCACACACTCCTGTCTGGAACCAGTGGCGTAAATTATTTCTGGAACCAGTGGAAACATAATTATTTCTAGAATTATTTATAAACCTTAATTTAACACACGTAACTGCCTTAGAATTCACGTGTTGAGTGATTATGGCATTTCGCTGATATTTTTAATAGCTATAAACGGGGGCCCTCCCCCGTACTTACTCCACTGTCTAGAACCAACGCTGTTTATATGGTTGTTGGCTTGAGGGGTGTTACCTGTTATTGGAGACATCAGATAAATATGCATGTCAATAAATGCGTACACAAATTAGCTATTTACCTTGTTTTCGGCCAAAGATCAGGTTAGTTTAACGTAGGAAAATGTTCTCGATTGTTAACGTTTCGACATCTCTCTGGATAGGTTTCGTCCTTACGTGCACTTATGGGGAGCAGAGTCAGTGGCGACAGTTCATTACGGTTAGAGGTTCAGTGAACTACCAAACTGAAATATTCAAATGTATTGCTTTCTGCGTTTCTGTAATTAGGTGGTGATTTTTTTTACGTTTGAATGCAAATTACTGAGAGTACCACAGCGCAATTTTGACATTACCGTCCTGTTAAGTGTAGCAGTCTCAGATTCGTTTGCAAAAGCGAACCGATGAGGTATCCATTCGAACAAAACATTACTCGATTTTATAAAATAATGGCAGTTCCAGTATTTAGCCACTAGCTAACCGGGGGAGACCAAGAATCCAGGCAACTGGTATGAGATTTTTAAGGCAGGTCAAAGAGTGTACATGAAAAAACTACATCTGAAATGAAGTCTGCAATACCGATGACAGAACAGAATAAAGTAGGCTTACTCTATCTAGAAATAGCATACACATCTGATGGAGAAAACAAGAATACCAAAAATTCTTTAAAATTGTAAGCCATGGGGAAGAGAGACTGGGGGAGATCAAAAAAGCAGCGGCATTAAAGAGAAGAATGAAACATACCAATTGTCTAATCTTTATATATGCGATTGTCTCGTATATATAACGGATTTCTACGGCCTAGGCCGCTTCTCCATCCCTAGTTTCCATTCTCTTCTATTATAGCACATGTCTTCTTCCAGGCCTCTAAGTTTCATAGCTTCATCTACACCCTCTCGTAAACTTCTTCGTGGCCTTCCTCTTTTCTTCCTCTCATATGGTATCCACTCTAGAATTCTCTTGGGCCTCTTGTCTAATCTTTGAAGTGTAGAATAATTAAAAGATTTTTGTCAGCAAACTTTTTTATATTTTCATCAATTCATTTTCGCCATTTTTACGACCCTACAAACATTAAGGGAGATTCTGTTACACATTTTTTGATAAAAACGTTAAAAAAAATACAGCAGAGTAGTCAAGGGGGGTTATGATGGTTACAAACCCCACAATTGGGTAGAACGCAAATGGAGCTGTATTCGGTGCCACCTGACTAGCGGCCGTGAAATAACGTACAAAATGGTTCTACAAAACTCCTTCCCGATGATTCAACGTTACGAGTAAAACTCTTACTTCGGATAGAATTGTTAATGATTAAGTAACCACCGGGCGTCAGAGACTGGGATTCCTTTAACTACTCCCTAAATTAATGATTACTTGTTAAGTCAGAAAACAGAGAAAAGCTTAGCAGATATTCATAAGAAAATTATCGACTGCCGCTTGAAAAAAAAGACAACTTGTATTTTCATATTTTGTCGTTTGCTTTTCCATATAACATTTACTTTATTTTATTGATAATTGTAAACATTAATATACTTTATAAACTACATTTTTTTTTAAAACCCAAAAGGCAATTTTGAAAATTATGTTAATTTTTCAATTACTCAATAATTTTATTACGAATGCCATGCTAATTATCATCCTCATCATTTTCAACAAGGATTAAACCAAAAATAGTTTATTCCGTTCCCAAACACGCTATACCAAATGTGTTTCATTTCCTTTATTATTGTTTTAGATCTATTGATTAAAAGCTGATTGTCCTAGGATACTAGGATAACACACACACACACACACACACACAACACATTTATTGGAGCAATATGCAAAATGTGAGTACGTGCGTGAACAAGGTCGTTCAGGTTACAGTATTAAACACCGCTGAGTAAACGTTTTTCACTTGTTATCCAGAGTACGGTTGCTGAAGATGATGCAAGTAGCAGAAACGTGACATTTTGAAATATCCACATCGCAGAGCATTGTTCGATCTTCACGTAATCAATCAAGGTCGTCTTACTTTCCGTAACTCTATTCACGTGAACATTAAAAATATTCAAAATGTGTTTGGAAATTAGAAGTGAAATTACTGAACGATATAAATAGAAAAAAAAGTTATCTGCGACTGATAAGAAAGTGTTAAGTAACCGTCGTTGATAACAGAACTAAAAAATTATTTTATAAAACCAGTGACTAATTATTGTTAATAACCTCCCACCTGTCACTGCAAATATCTACTGGGAAGTCAGAGAAATTTCCCATACCTTCTCCTTCCCAAAAAATTAAAAAAAAAACTTTCACAGTTCAATTGAGGTAAAATAATTTTGTTTTTGTCAAGTTTCTCATTTTTAAAAAGTTAAAGAAGAATTTTGATGAAAGAAACATTTTTCGTCTGATCCGGTAAGAGTGAAAGGACTTATATGTCTGAGAATGAATCTTTCTAAAGATGGGAATGAATAATCAGAAATTGGAGGACAAATAAAGCGTACTTTGCTCTTTTGTCTACTGTATATTTAGGTCCTGAGATATTTACCCGAACAATAGAATCAGGACCTATAAAAGTGCAACAAAGCTAGTCTAACAATAAATACGCATATAAAACTTGAATCTTATCTCTGAAGATTGCAAATTACGACTATACTTATGAAGAAAACTGGAAAATGGTGGGTGGAAAACACGTACATACAATCCAGAATTATCTGAAAATACAAAAAGCCCCCTGTATCAAACAGGCAGACTGCAAAGACTCCGCTGGACGGGTCATGTTGTTTGAAAGGAGGAACAAAGCTTACTGAAGGCGGTGCTTGAATTCAAAAGGCGGTACTGGGAGGATGTAGACCGGTTGGACGAACCCGGAAGAGATGGCAGGAAGAAGCTGCTGAGGACTTGAAAAATCTTCTACAATTTCGAAGAGGGACGTCATGGACAGAAATGAATGGGTACGTAGTCTGAAGAAGCCCAATGCCCGAAGCGGACTGAGCGCCATAAGGAGAAGAAGATTTTCCCCTCTCGAATGTCCCTATAGGACACCTTATTTGATTCGCACCTGGTTTAACGCTAATATCAAAACATTCTGGAAATTTTGAAACCTAATAGAATACAAATTTTTCATAAGGATTAGACGACAGAGAAGAAGGGTGCGTTCACATTATATAATTTTAGTAGCTGCCGCAGCTGTATGGAGGAGTTAGTATTCAAGAGGGAACAATGATATGAAATAAATAAGGGTAGTAGGGTGGGAATGAATCCCCAAAGGATTCCTGCGGGGGCAGAAAATAGAGTTACACCACTACTTCCAGCATTTGAGTCAAGCGTGGACTGGAGTGCGCCATGTTGATCAGTTCATCATTCCTACTACTACTACTACTACTAGTACTACTACTACTACTACTACTACTACTACTACTACTACTACTACTAGCATCTAGGCCTATATCTAGAGCACAATAAAATGCTTTTTCTTGGAATGGTTTTATCTCATGCTCGATCTTACATTATTATTTTGCTGTATCAAGCTTGACTTTTACAAATAAAATTTCAAAAAAGTTAACTGTCACATGTAAACAATTTTTTAAATCACTTGGATTTTCCCTTTAATCGTCTGTTTAAATTTATATGGTTGAATACTTTCCTTTGTATTTTTAGCCTAAAATCTCTCGTATTTTTCCATCATTGTATCATATGAATTGCATTAGTCCGTGTGAAAAATAAATTGCGTACGCTTCTGACAATCAAGATTGCACATTTTCGGATTTAACTGGAAAGTGCCAAGCCATGCAGTTGGGTAATCATACAATTTTGCCAAGTAGATTATTTTGTGTAGTAAGTACTTGTGTATTTTATATGTAGTTTGTTTACCCCATTCTTTGTCACTCGAGTAATTGCGTTTGTTATGTTTTAGTATTAGTTTAGACGGCTACCGACTTTTCGGGCAATAAACTCGCTATTTAAATTAATTAAGTGACTGATAACTTCTACTGTTTCGAATTCTAATATCAAAAATCAATCACTGTTAACGTTTTAAGAAACGATTGCAGGAATGCTAGTAGTGTCCAATAGGTTTTCCCTTCACCATTTTCTCTATACGCCCGCATCACTGCAGCGTGGGATTTTTTAAATTCACCTTCAGTGTAGACTTTATTTATATTATCCGATACTTTTTTTGTCCTCGCTCATATTTATCTTTTCTGACAGCTTCATGAAGTTGAGTCTAATGATACATAAAATTCAAGTCTATAACCTTCGCTTATTTTTCTTCATAATCTTACTTGTTTTTGTTAATTTGCAGATGATACTACTTAAATTCAATTTCCAAGTCTCACTTTCTATGTTCTCTATACAGTACATACACTATTTTCGTATAATGAGTATTAATCTCACGTTAATACTTATAGCTCTATAGTGTTAATGACATGTTAATGTCCTTTTTTTCTGTAGGACAAGAATATAAGCGAATATAAGCATATACAACCACTCACGCACACATATACTCACAGGTACGCAAGTATACCTAAAACTAAATACGTAGCATAAACAAGGTAAATGATATTAAATGATTCAGTTTTATTACATATTAACATATTATTGTGTAAAAAATTGTCGGTTCAGGTATTATGCAATTGCACGTTTTTTTTTTACACTTCATCAACAGTAACATCGTCAAGAGTTTTATGAAGCACAGTAGGCCTACATGTTGAGTGCATCACTGTCATCTTGATGAAATGTGTATAAATACAATTAATTAACAATATACTTTAAGTATCTTGACGCTCACACATGTGCAGATTTATCATTGTTACTCGAGATTAATCTGTGCTGTATTGTAAAGCAAGATTTCAATATAAAATGTAATATTACTAATATTGTACAATTTGTGCAATTTAAAATGTATAATTCAGTACAGTGTATCATAGTATCGAATAATATTTAAGCATAGTATAGTATTTCAGTGTGGTGGGGCTAAGTGGGTATGGTAGTCGCTTACTAAGCTAGAAGTCTCTGGTTTAATTAATCGTCGGACAACACCTTAAAGTGCCGTAGTCTAAAGATTGACAACCAATCCTGCTTCTCCTAAACCATTTCGATGGTATGAAAAGCACTCTTTACCGTATTATTTTAATGTGTATTTAAGTACAATACCATTTAATCTGAATTCAGTAAAAGATAAAACAATATTCTTAGGTCGAATATTGTCATTTGTTTCAACGTATGTGAGAAAGTTCCCTGTCACAGGTTTGCTTCATGACATAGTTCACTGAATTGTGTTAAATAACAGTGTTGTTATTAACGAAACCCACAAAAGTTTACGAGTGACATTCAAGGAGTCAGTTCACATTAATGTCGGCCCAAATTTAATCGAACAGAACGTAAGATTTCGCTATGTCTCCACGTAAATTCGCGCAGGTATAAATATATTTAAACTGCGCCTGGTTCTTCGACATCCAGACAGCACTGTCTGATAAGACATACAACACGTTTGTCTGTTGGTTTATTTAGCTTTTGACATTCTTGAAAATTCATTAACGTAATTGTTCTGAAATTCAAATATGTCAGAAATGTCTTAGAACTATAACAGTAAACCTTTTACGAATGGGTAAACCTTAGTAACTAATTAATATAATTAATATACAGTAAATATAGTTACTATATTTGTGCAATACGTATAATGTTTGTTACATACAGAAAGTTGTTTATCTGGAAGCTGACTTTATAAATAAGAAGATCACATTTTTAATTTATAAAATTTAATGGGATTTGAACATTTTTAGGTTTTCGAAATATGTTGTTGTCAGACATATATAAATTTGTTTTCATGAACTTGAATTATTTTTGCTCTTACGCTTTAAGACAGATAATCTTCTACGACGACTTTCGGAACACATAGTTGACATTTAAATTGCAAATATTTACGAACTAGCTTGTTAACTGTATTTACATAATTATACTGTAAATGTGAATAATTATAGTGATAAACAAAACATTTTTTAATAAGTGAAAATTACAAGACTTAACATTTAAAATCCCGAATGTAAAAATCTGAGTGTACTGAACGTAAAAATTATAATAAATCTTGTTAAAATCTTCAACTTCTTTTACCTCACGACTACAGACCATGTTAATTGTTGAACACGAATCAACAATATTAATTGTTGAACAGTGAATATAAATTGTGTTGTGAGTATTGTTATTGTTCACTATTAGCGTGGTATTACATTGGCGTGTAAGAAACAGTCCAGTGCAGAGAAACTATCACGTGTCTGAAAGTATTAGGCACCTAATCTGGCACATCTACTTTGCTAATTTACAAAAAGAAAAACGAAAATAAGAGGAATCGTCAGTCTGCAAGAACAATCAAGGTAAGTTCTCATGGAAACTCATATGTCAGCAACTTAGGTGTCTTAAATGTTTGGTATTCTTGACCGCAACTCCCCTACCCCGTATTAAATTCTTATTATTAAATTACCAGTTATTTAGGAAATAGAAGGAAAGACCAAAAAGTAAAGGAAGGAGTTGATAAGTGACAGATAAGTGACTCCTTCCTCCGGTGAAGGAGTGATAAGAATTCTGAAATGGATGAAAAAGAAGTTACCCGTCAGACTTATCGGGATGATAGTAACATCGAAAACTGTTTTAATTAATACAAATAATAAAATAACACGAAGAGGATTACTCTCTTGTAAAATGTATGCTGTAATGATGAAATGATTACTCTGCTTGTAGCCATTTATAAGCAGTAAAATGTTGAGCGTGTATACTAATAAAAATTACGTTGGCATTTTAAGTTTACAAAATTTTATTAAGCACTTATATAATTCTCTTTCTCATAGTTTTAATTCAAATGAAAAAATGTTATTAGAATTTATCATTGAAGTTGAGACAAATTTAGTGACAATATGATTTAGTCGAAAGTCGTGCGTATTTTAATTTTTTTTCGTACTCCTAGAAACATAAATATTTCACTTCTCATTAAATTATTCATATCTTAGTGTGATGTAAAAATAAGAACATATTAAAGCGTATTCGTAAATTATTATCAGTTTATAAAGCAAAATTCAGGATATTTGCAAACACGTTAACAATGTGTACCTTCAAAGTCACCGGTGTCGGCCACGACAGTGGTGAACTTTTTCAGCTGACTGAGTGCACTGGGCATCTTCGATTAGGTTACCAAAACCGCGGTCACACGTACACACCGAATGCTTGGTCGATTATCTGTTGGAAATCTAACGACATAGGCTATGTCTAATCGTTTGCTACCAACTGTTTGTTATGAATTTTACCGCGACCTCTGGCCGGTTATTTTGTAAACATAAGCAAGCGGGTCGTCTTGGTATTGGAAGGTATATTTAGAACTATTAGTAGGCTGTGGCTTTGTCTGATGTTATTTTAATACAACTAGAAAATATGTTTTTTTATTGTATTCTTTTTTATAGCCTAAAGGTACCATATGATGTGTAATACAGTTTTTTATTCACATTCTTAAAACGATCGATTTCGGTCATAGACCATCGTCAGGTTATATTATTATATTATAATTCATAGAAAATTGAATTATAGGTACCATTAGTAAAACAATAAGTGTAAGTATATAAAACTACATCACATTATCATTAGAAAATATGATGAAATCGTAATGACGGATGCAAATATATCAACAGCATCCAGAATCAAATGTAATCGTTTCAACTGACGTTGCGTTTGGGGTAACAAGAAAGGAAGATAACTTTAATTATATAAGTAAGTAAATGTTAATAATATAATGAAATTAAATAAACTATTATTTCAACAATTTTGTCTCTAAAGTAAAGTATAATTTTTACACTTTTTCTTAATTTTTCTGATGAAGAATAAATGTAAATAAATAAATGAGTGTGTGTGTGTGTATGCGCATAAATCAATCAATGTATTATTACTCTGATTAAACAAAACCACTTATCAAGAACCAGGCAAATTGTATTTCGGATAGTAGTACTTTAGAGGACTAACTGTGACCTCTTCATCAGTGCGACAACAGAACTCTTGTTTCCTTTTCTTCTTTCTATGGTTTTTCGTTGTTGTCCTATACATTTCTAATCTGTCTACGAATCTGTACATGTGTGTGTGTGTGCGCGCGTACGAGAGAGAGAGAGAGAGAGAGAGAGAGAGAGAGAGAGACAGAGACAGAGACAGACAGACAGATAGATAGACAGATAGACAGACAGACAGACTAAGGATGGCATTTTTTCAGCTGCAAGACTGTTTAGACAGGACAACGTTCTCGGATCGACGACCGATGTGTGAACCAGCCAGGCGGTCGTGGGCTTCGTCTGTAACATTAATCAGCCAGGCTATTATCTATCCATTACTAGCATAAAAATTGACCAGCACCATGGGCGTTACAGACACAGTCCCTAATCATGTTATTTACTGTGGGACATGGACAAGAACTGCTCGGTACAGAAAGCACTGGATACGAACTGTGGCGACAACTCGCTCAACAGTGAGCTTAACGGGGACGACATTGAGTGTATACCAGTAAGCTCCTTGAGACGCAGGACTCGTTCTCATTATTTTAAACGGAATGCATTTAGATAAAATCAAATTAATAAATTTTAATATTTTAATGCTATGTCCTTCTTACGGTCAGTACCCCGGTCAGCAATGTTCTGCTATGAGTGTATGATTCTTATCACTAACCGAGAAACACGACGAGATGACCATACGTTGTTTCTCATATTTTATGATTTTTAATTGTTATTATACTATTTATTAAAGGTATCGAGTTTATATTTTGAATAAAAGTCCCTATAATTCGATGTCCCATATAGTCTTTTAGAATTGTTTGACCCTTGGTGCTTCTAAAGTTAAAAATTTCAATGTAAATACGGATATGGGTTGAAATTTCCTTTAATTTGATATCCGCCACGGATTTGTAAAATGTTTTCAAAATTTTGATACCAGTTTTCGGCCTTGGTGCCCCAAATCTTCAAATTTATAAAACTGAACACTATATTCAGATTTTGGTCAAAATTCTCTTCAACTTGACATCCTACATGGATTTTGCAGTTTTTGAAAATTTGCCCTTACAATTTTGCCTGCCGCCCCTATTTTGGGGGGATTAGTATAAAAAATAATGGGGATCTTTGGAGTAAGTATGGACACGATTGCTAACTTTTACGAAAATCGATAGTTGGATTCAAAAATTATCGTGAGACATTTCCCAAGTAAATTCATAGACAGATAGACTGATAAACGGGCGAGTTAAAACTAAGGACTTCAGGGGGTATGTTTGTATATATTTTTGATACTTATTTGAATAATCTAACCTTTTTAAATTATTTTTGTATATATTTACAAAATAATAAATTATTTTTGTTCATCTTTTAAACAGTTAGTCTTTGTATAATTACACTTTAAAATTGTTAAAAATATATGCAGTGATTTGGTGATGGTTGGTTCTGGTTCTCCTGTCGCCTATTTATGTACAAACTCCTTTGACCTCTGGTAACTTTGGTCAAAACGTTTGTAACGGAACATAACAATTAGAGGTCTTACATATAATTAATCTTTTATGTTATTTACACAGAGATAGGTTTAATCGAATTTATATTTTGTATTTTATTTAAATTTTAATAAGATTCAAGGAACTCATTCAGAGAACAAAAAAAATTCTTCTTGTGAAAATACCTTACAACACGCATTATTACGAAATGCATTACTGCCCTCAGACGATACTATCGTCACGGTGTACACCGTTCAAGTAGCGTGTACGTAAATAGGGTTTTATTGTTGACGTGTCTTTCACTTTAATTAAAATTTTAATGTTTGACGATCTCGTATGAGGGATATATGAGTTCTGAAACGCTTCACAAAACTACTAGAAGTCACAACCGGAACTGAAATAAGGAAATATATTAATTAAAATACGAAAATTCAACAGGGACTGAAAATAACCAAAATATACAAAAGCAGTTTTTGTATCTGCAACTTCTATGTTATGCTGGATTACGTAACAGATCGAACTGAGTTAAGGTGGAAGACGTCCCTCGTGTTCCTTCCGTTTCAATGTCTTGTCAATACCGACACCTAAAAACGTAACGCTGTTATTTTATTACAAATGGAGAGCATGTTTTAGAAAAATTTAATATACTCTTTATTACAGATAAACCACGCATGTCATTTGGAGTGGACATCTGCTACTTTCATTCCGTGTTTCTGTTTCTAAACACTTTAATAGTTCAGAATTTGTGGAATTTTTATACTATAAAAATCTAACAGTTATCAAAGACAATACACAAACGTTACAGTAGAAGACCAAACAAAAGATAATTTTCTACGTAAAATCTTGTTGCACTATCGTGGATTTATCTCAACTTGGTGTATTTATAAGTTGAATTACGTCTGTATTCACACACACACACACACACACACACACACACACACACACACACACACACACACACACACACACACACACACACACACACACACACACACACACACACACACACACACACACACACACACACACACACACACACACACACACACACACACACACACACACACACACACACACACACACACACACACACACACACACACACACACAGAGTCCATGTAAACAATTAATTGTTTTTAGAAGCATAGTTATTTACTAAAACCTATATATCTCTATAGCGAGGTGTAAACGGCAAATCAAATTTCTTTTTCCATTCATTATAGTTTTGACATAACTTGTTAGTTCATCATATCGAGTATTTCTCTGTTGAGCAGCTTGTTTCGTTTTCTTTGTCTGTTTTTTCCCATTGACTCCTTCAAGTTATAATTCATACATTCTTTCGGCGAATCTTTCCTCGACATTCTGTCCCAGCTACTTATACCTTTTCTTGACGTTTGTTCTATTTTCGTAAGCAAAATTCCAATCAGCGAAATTTACTCGATTCCAGTTTGTTCTTGTGAATTTCCGTGATTCACTTTCTTGTATTTGTCATTACCTTTTACGACTAACTTTTGTGCTTTAAGTAAAGAAATATCCCACGCCTTACAGAGCGCACAGAAGAAGAAGAAGAAGAAGAAGAAGAAGAAGAAGAAGAAGAAGAAGAAGAAGAAGAAGAAGAAGAAAACAAAATAAAATTAATAAAACGTTTATGATGTTCTGAGAACGTTTCTGTTTTATGTTCTTTTTTATCGGAAATTTACCAGAGACTAATAAGTTGTTACGAGTAGACAGTTGCTTTAAACATACGGTATTCAATCTTATTAGTTTGACCATATGCAGCGCCATTGTTCCACTATACTGTTAGTCACTCGTAGAGGATATAAAAGGGGAGCAAAGGGACCTTCAAGTAATGGGGGAGCTTTATCAATTAAAAAATAATTGTCTCTTAAACTATTTGCCTTCATACTATATGCTATTGAAGTCCTCCTGATCGTTTGAAACCTTCTATACAATCATCAGTATGTTCTATACAAATCCATCAGTATTCGTCAGTTCCTTCTGTAAATTCATCACGTTAAAACAAATCTAATTCATGTACGGATGTTGTAAAGGTTAATGCGAGGGAGGGATTCAAATTATAGGATGGGTCAGTGAAAAGTTATTTGAATAAAATATTAAAGGTTACTTGTGTTTAAAAAAAATTAACTTATAAAACCAGAACTAAATAGCTTGGCATCCATTGGCACTAAACTTAGATTGACGGGCATTTAAAATGAAAAGGGAATAATCGAGAATCACGAGATTCACGAGGTCAGGAGATTCACGAATGCCATGGATCCACAGTCGGTCTTTTAATTTAAGGCCTAGTATCAGCAGTAGCTTTATTTTGTCCAATTATTTTATTTATTTCTAACGGAATATATTATTACAATACGGTACACAATTATTGTATAAGAACAATACACTGTACTTACAATTGTATAATTTATTGTATAAGAAATAAATAATTGTATAAGAACACAATTATATTATAATTGTTAGTTCAATACAATAAAATAATAATAAAATTATAGTGTTAGTGTATACAATAATATAATTCAAAGGTTTTGTAAAATATATAAAAACACTTGGTAAGTTTCACAAATTTTTTAATTAACTCTGACAGCTGTTTCGACTAACTTAAGCCATTGTCAATGGCTAACTGAGACTCTTTGACAATGGCTTAAGTTAGTCGAAACAGCTGTCAGAGTTAATTAAAAAATTTGTGAAACTTACAAGTGTTTTTATATATTTTACAAAACCTTTGTATTAATATGTTTCACCAAGTGCCCAACGAGTCATCAATTAATAATATAATTATTTTAGTTAGTGATGACACTCGGACACGTCATGGACAAAAAATCTAAGAATTCATTTATTTGTTTACTTTTTGTACTATACGGAATTAACTATACTCATACTGTTTCTTTAAGTGTCGTGCAAAACGGTGCAGATTTCCTTGAAGGGGAAGGCAATATTACTTTATGCGTAAGGAAGGGAGAAGGTGCTCTCTCTACGTATTACTGGATTTGTAACGGCTTACACATGTTGTTGGTACTTAACCAATACACTTTCAGATATTAACTCGGTCACGTATCAGATTGCAGAGTTGTTCGTTGTTCGCAATCTGGGCACTGAATATTTGAATGACAGTCACTAAAACTAAAGTAATTTTTTAAATGGTCATCAATTTAGACAAATGTTGACATGTACGCAATCTGGACTGTAGACAGGATCAGGACGCAACTGCGAGTATGATGATGATTTTAATAACGATGGAATGTTTATACTGTATATGTAACCTTACATAGACATGGATGGTGCGTGTGCTCATCTCAATTCATTTGTCTTATATATTTTAAGAAAATAATGTTTTTAAATACATTATAATATAATGTTTCATTGCAAAGTTTGGTCGTATAAAGGGTCAGCGCTGATTAAAATTTACGTGAAGAAGAGGGCTTGAAAAACCTTCCGCAGTGTGTCCATATATAACAAATCCCTTACTCGAACCATTTGATGTCAAGCTTGGAAGCCGAGACATTTCACTGTTTCATATTTGTCAATGAACTACTAAGGATAGTGAAGGTGTTACACTTCTGATCGTGACGTCACTTTTACGTAAGCAGTCAAGGTTACTGTGACCCAGATTCACACTTCTTTCGCTGTTACTGTTTCTGTTTTGTCTTGAGGCGGTCGTTATCTTCTATTAGATCGTCAAAATTGTCCGGTTTTTGAATGTCGCAAGAAGAACATGCTATTTTTTTTAACATACCAGTATATTTGAAATTGTCCAAGCTTCAAAACAAGCCTGTCTACCAAGACGTACCAAACAAGATCAACGCCTCCTTATTCTTCATCTGTCAAACACAGCAGTTGTCAACCTTAAAATAACCACGGACTACAGATAGAAAGATAAATAAAGCGCGGACCTTCTTCCTCCTCATACACAAGCCCTTAAGGCCGATAAGGATAAGAATAATTTATTTTGTAAACTATTTATTAACTGAAATGAATTTTACCTAGCTCAGTTTAACTAATTTTCATTTAACTAAAATTGGTTTTGATATAACCAAAGATAATCTAGATTAGACTCTAGCTAGGTAAGAGTTTTTTCTTATAAGAGTTCACATCTTGGTAGTGTACATGAGTTTAAAAAGAAATTGTTGAGTTGACGAGATGACTTTCTCGTCAAGAAAGACGAGATGAGCTGGAACGGGGTATAAAGGAAGAAGGGCTGGAACGGGGTAGGGTAAACACAGACGTGAGGCTTGAAGAAGTAGAAAATGAAGTGAAGTAAGGCAGAAATGGTAAAGCACCTGGTCCGGTAGGAATAAGTGAAGAGTTTCGTAAGTATGGCGGAGAAAAGATATGGAAGCTAGTATATTCATTGTTTAAAAGAATAGTGCAAGGGACTAAGTTAACGGAAGAGATGCAACAGGGACACATTGGTATAATATTTAAAAAAGGTGATAGAAGAAACTGCGAAAATTATGGAGGCATAAGTGTGGCATACCCATTACGGAAGGTTTTAGGAAGAATAGTGAAAACGAGAATAGAAAGTTCATTCAAAGGAATAGAATAACAATGTACGTTTTTGTCGGGGCGGCCATGTATACATTTACGACTAGGAAACTCGTGGAAAAATGTAAAGAAAAACTAAGCATATTGGGTTTGTTGATGTCTGAGGCTTTTACGACCGGTGTCAATGTTAGAATTTTTGTTTGCCGGGCTGTAAGGCCGTGGCCTAAAGTTGTTGGTTGCAGACGTTTTCCGGGCTGTAAGGCCGTGGCCTAAAGTTGTTGGTTGCAGACGTTTGGCGGGCTGTAAGGCCGTGGTCTAAAGTTGTTGGTTGCAGACTTTTGCCGGGCTGTAAGGTCGTGGCCTAAAGTTATTGGTTGCAGACGTTTGCCGGGCTGTAAGGCCGTGGTCTAAAGTTGTTTGTTGCAGACGTTTGCCGGGCTGTAAGGCCGTGGTCTAAAGTTGTTGGTTGCAGACGTTTGTCGGGTTGTAAGGCCGTAGCCTAAAGTTGTTGGTTGCAGACGTTTGCCGGGTTGTAAGGTCGTGGCCTAAAGTTGTTGGTTGCAGACGTTTGCCGGGCTGTAAGGCAGTGGTCTAAAGTTGTTGGTTGCAGACGTTTGTCGGGTTGTAAGGCCGTGGCCTAAAGTTGTTGGTTGCAGACGTTTGCCGGGCTGTAAGGCCGTGGCCTAAAGTTGTTGGTTGCAGACGTTTGCCGGGCTGTAAGGCCGTGGTCTAAAGTTGTTGGTTGCAGACGTTTGTCGGGTTGTAAGGCCGTGGCCTAAAGTTGTTGGTTGCAGACGTTTGTCGGGCTGTAAGGTCGTGGCCTAAAGTTGCTGGTTGCAGACGTTTGCCGGGCTGTAATGCCGTGGTCTAAAGTTGTTGGTTGCAGACGTTTGTCGGGCTGTAAGGCCGTGGCCTAAAGTTGTTGGTTGCAGACGTTTGCCGGGCTGTAAGGTCGAGGCCTATAGTTGTTGGTTGCAAACGTTTGCCGGGCTGTAAGGCAGTGGTCTAAAGTTGTTGGTTGCAGACGTTTGCCGGGCTGTAAGGTCGTGGCCTAAAGTTGTTGGTTGCAGACGTTTGCCGGGCTGTAAGGCAGTGGTCTATAGTTGTTGGTTGCAGACGTTTGTCGGGTTGTAAGGCCGTGGCCTAAAGTTGTTGGTTGCAGACGTTTGCCGGGCTGTAAGGTCGTGGCCTAAAGTTGTTGGTTGCAGACGTTTCGGCCGCAGCTTCGACAGCCATCTTCAGTGCATAGAGTTGTAGCAAAGGGCTGTAACACTGACCAAGTTATCGCAGTCAGTCAACATTTGAACAGTGGTTGTAGCGCACCCATATTTATAAAATTTTGGAGTCCACACGAAGATGTTTAAAACCACTAGGGAATGAGAAAAAGCAAGGTGGTATTGGTTCGCCACGACTCGAGTCCAAAGAGTACTTAATGAGTACTTAAATTCTAATACTGGGTTTGTGTTTATTTATTTACAAAAGGTTCATGATAATGTTTCAGGGAAGAGATTATGGATAGCGTTACAAATGGCGGGAATTGATGAAGACTTAAGTAAGATAATAAGATACGTATACCGGGATAACATGCCAAATAAAGATGAAAATTAGATTGTCAGAGCCTTTTAAAACTATTAAGGGTTTATTTTACAAGGACGTGCATTATTCCCTACATTATTCAAGGTATACATTGTAACGGTAATCGGTAATTTAATATGCCTCAAGTTGTGGGTGTCATACTTTAAACTCTTATTGGTAGTTGTTAAATTAATAGTATGAGACTCATGTATTAATTGTTTACTCAGAAGTGATGAATACTAATTCTTTAATTTATTTGTTGGTGTTAATGAAAACTATTTAAGTAATAGTGTTGTATAATCCATCAGGTTGATCTTTAAGAAATGAAAAAACAGGACACATTTATTACATTTATATTAACTGTCATTAATATCAGTTCTCTATGCCTTTTAACATATCATTATCATTAATTATTTTAAACATGATTTCTACCAATAGACAATTTATATGCTAAGATCTCTATATCTCAGGGTTCATTTGATTTTGTATCTAAGCATGAATGACACTTACATCTAGTTACTTATCATATTACAAAATATATATTTATTCCAAATGGATTCATTTTAAGATATGAATAAATATTCTTAATTGAAGTGATATATTTATTTTAAAGGTGCGTAGTTCGCTTTTACATTCTAATCAGATTACTTCAAGTTTAATGTGTAATTCATACGTAAGTTCTTTTAGAAGGACAGACAGGTGTATTGTAAAATAGTAATTAGTACATAAACGTTTCACTGTTGGTACGAATATTCCTGTCTCCAGCGTGCTGATGTACTGTGATTCCATCTCCAGCTCCTTACATCCGCTTATTACTTATTGGAGGTGAAACTACTTGTTGGAACAACTGCACCACGTTATGGGCGACAAATATTACTTATTTAGCTTTTACTCCACATTTGGATGCGCCAATTATAACTTATTTTAATAACTAATAAGATTTTGTGAGAACTGCACCACTCAAATTTATATTATTAATTATTACTTGGGCGCCAGAGCAGGAGATCTCAGGTTTGTTTATGAAATAATAACAAACTGTTCAGATACTAATATTTGTATTGTTAGATTCTTGTTACTGAATACATCATAGACTTAATCATTACTATCATCTTTGTAGTTAATAACAACAAAAGAATTTATTAATATTTCTAGTTTACAGCTTCTTCGAAATCAGATTAATCAAGTATATTCAAAGGAGTACTTAGTAGATTCAATTTACTCCATTACTAAACTTAAATTACCGCTATTCATCAAACAAACATATATGTGTATATAAGTATATCTATCATCAATCCTTAATCGCTACGGCTTCTATACTATTCAATCTATATTTAATTATTTAATGCATTTATCGTTTCAATAATTATTAGTATTGGTTTCTTACTGTGCTATATCATAAGTCACCCAACCATGTCGTTTAGCATAAATTGAATGTTTAGTATCTGAACATCGTGGGTCTTTGAAAATGAGATGAGTTTATTGAGATATGAAATTTATGTTAATCAATTATAGTGTAATTTATAAATGAAACATTGTTAGTTGTTGCAGGGTTCCTTATAGGCGAATGACGAATTGTATACTTGCGTTAACTATCACACGACACTTTCACTAATCACGCTTTATTACTTTCTTTAAACACATCACACGCTCGCGTTATTACTGTACGTCACGCACAATTAAATAATATACTTTTGTTACAAATTACGCGCACAATTTAAATAGCTTCTTGTCCACACGTACTTTCGCGCACATATCTAAATAAACTTCTTGCTGACTGTCACTATTAAACCGAGCGAATATTGATTTGAACTTTGATTACTTTAATTTAATTTGCTCACATCGAGTGACGCAGGTTTCACGTGTTTTGCGTGAATTTTTAACTTAGACTTCCCCGTTGTGGGCTCCGCGTGTTATTTTTATAGTTTCTTCAATTCTACCCTCACTACATCTTCTGTTGATCGTTCCTTATTGGTCTCACATTCAAAATTTTGCCGGTATTTTTGAATGTATCCAGTCTGGTGTCGTCTCTTTTTCGCGCTCACTACTGACGCTATAGGTGATTGGTTCCCAAAGTGCGGGCGATAATTTTACGCGGGTGTTCGTTATACTCCCTAAAAAGTGACGCGACTTTCTAAAATCGTCATATTTACTGGCGTAGCCTCTTTTGTCTGTTGAAGGACACTGTACCGTTAGTCTAACGGTATCTAGGCGTTTTTTGCTAGTTTTACACTACAATACAATTTATGTGTTTACGACATGTAGGGTGTCTTAGGTCTATTATATATATTTTTCCCGGCGCCGGACTGTCGCACAGCCGAGCCTCTTTAGATTTACTATTCATTTATAACTTTACTTAAAAACTGCGTACATTTCAATACTTTAATTTATCATTAAAATTTGCTTATTTATTATAGTTATTTACATACATATTAAATTATGATACGGTTATACAGTATCGTTTCATCTGTCCCCCGAACTGATTCCAGTAATTGTTTTATATAATTTGTGGAATCATTTCGTATGCCTCTAACAACACAACCATTCAATGAAAGTTACACTTTTGGTGTGACACACTTTAACAATACGGTCAAAACCGGTCCCCTTAGCTAGTCACTGTCGCTTTCGCACGAAGGGTATACGCGGTGCTACTTATCTTACCACCCTTACTTCTAATTTACATGACATTACTTTCTCCTACCCCCGCTTACTCGCTACTTTAACACACATTTTAAACAATCACTATCCCTTTCTAAGACTTAAGTTACTTTCTCTCCTTAACGTATAACATTCGATTACTATTTTTTTTTTTTTTTTTTTTCCATTTAGTTCTAACATCAAATTTCTTTGTATCTTCTTTACATACATAATATTTAAGTTATGTTACATAATATTTACGTTATGTTAATTACATATAAATATTAATACACTTTATCCATCTCAGGTTAAATTGATTACATAAAATTTGTTTATGTTAAGGAATTTTAATATTATTTCTCTTTAAATTCCCCTTTGCATAGCGAATCATTCGTGGTAATATGGCTTCATCTGTCTGACGTTGAAGATTCCCCGCACCGATTCAAGGTCGTCGATCTCAGCTACCACGTATGTTGCACCCCCTTTGACCTCCTTGACCTTGTATGGGCCTTCGTAGAGCTCACAAAATTTCGCAGTGATTTTATTTGTTAACTCAGAGATCGGGTTAGTTCTGATCAGCACCAGGTCTCCAATATTGAACTTCAGCTGCATTTTCCCTTCATTATGTTTCCTCGCTCTCTTTTCACCCTTTCTTTTCAAATTTTGGTAGAGTTCATCTGGGTTTACCTTCCTTTCGTCCTTCATCAGTTCTTTATCAACGTACATCTCCCACACTCTTTTTGGTTCCCGACCCCACTGAGCCTGATGTGGTGTCATCTCGATGGTATCGTGATATGTTTCGTTGATACACTTTTCTACCAATCGAATATATTTAGCCCACCTTGTGTGGTGTCCACCCACCAGTATTCGAAACATATTCCCTAGCTGTCTGTTTACCCTTTCCGCTAGGTTCGTACATGGGTTCCGAATAGCCGTGTACTTCGGTTTAATCCCAAGGTGGATTAAGTTCTTCACCCACGATTTACTGGTGAATTGTGCTCCATTATCAGTTAATATAGCAGTCGGTTTACCTACCTCCTGTATATATACCTTTAACTTATTAATTGTTGTGGCAGTCGTTGCTCTCTTCATGGGATATAATCTTACATATTTAGTAAAGTTGTCGATAATTATTAATAAATATTTTACACCGCCCGTTGATGTCGGTAATGGTCCATAGAAACCCATGCTGACCAACTCTCCTTGGGCCTTTGGTAATATTGGTTTGGTCTCACCAATACCCTTTCTGTGGTGATCCTTACATTTTTGGCATCTTTCGCAGTTTCGGATCAATCGTTTTGTAAATTTAGACAAGTGGTCCCCCGTGAAGTATTCTTTGGCTAGTTCATATGTCCTTTTTATACCAATATGACCATATATTGTGTGGATCTCCTTAATTAGATCTTCACCCAGCTCTTTCGCCAGTACCAGTCTCCATTTCCGCTTCTCCTGACGGTATAATTTTTGGTTGAGCCACGTATATATCTTGTGTAGTTTACTGCACGGATCACTCTGTAATTGATTTATGATTTTCTTTAGTTTCTCATCGTTTTTCTGTAATTGTGATATGTTTTGTAATTGTGTCCTTAGCTTTGGGTTGATCTTTATTTCTATCGCATTTATTTCTAATTCCTCATCATAATCCATGGGTCTGTCCATCTGTGAATCTTCGGGATATCTACTAAGTATGTCCGCTACGATGTTCTCACTACCCTTACAGTGTAGGATCTTGAAGTCGTACTCCTGGATAGCGAGTATCCATCGCGTAATTCTTGAATTCGTTAACTGACATTTTTGCATGAAAGTTAGGGCCTTGTTGTCCGTTATTATTGTTAGTGGACGCCCTAACACATATGTTCGGAATTTCTTTAAACAGTGTACTACACTTAATAATTCTAACTCTGTGGTAAAATAATTGAGTTCTGCTCCCCTGAAAACGCGGCTAGTAAATGCAACGACTCCTATCTGATTATCGTTGTCAATTTGATACAACTGCCCTCCTAACGCATATTTACTTGCATCTGTTTGTAGGTAGAATCTTTTGTTAGGATTTGGATGTCTGAGCATCACCGTGTTTACGAACAATTTTTTCACCTTCTCGAACTGTTCGTCCTGCTCTTTCGTCCATTTAAACTTTACTCCTTTCTTCAGCAGTTGTAGCAGTGGCTGAGTCTCTTCGGCATAACGACTCGTAAATTTATTATAAAAGTTTGTTAATCCTAGGAATCCTTTTAGCTGTTTTGGATTCCTTGATCTAGGGAAGTTCATTATTGCAGCTACCTTTTCTGGTGACGCACTGATGCCTTTAGTAGATAGCTCGTACCCTAGATAATCTATCTTCTGTCTGAAGAACTTTGATTTCCGTAGATTCACGGTGAGGTTAGCTTGTTTCAAATTTTCGAGTAGCAATCGCAGGTGGACTATGTGTTCTTCAATGCTCCGGGATACGCATAAGCAGTCATCCACATATATAATTGTGAATCGCTTCACTTCGTCAGTCAGCACATGATCCATTCCACGGGTCAGGCTCGCCAAGCTGGTTTTTAGTCCAAACGGAGTAACAGTGTAGCGGTAACATCGTCCCTTATATAAAAACCCTGTGTAGTCACGACATTCTTTGGCCAATGGCATCTGCCAGAAACTACTAGTCAGATCAATACTGCTCATTACCCTTATGTCACCGCAGTTCGCTAATACCTCATTAATTGGTACCGCCCCTTCATAATCTGGTATAGTCACCGAATTAATTCGCCGGGCGTCCAGACATAACCGTACCGACTGGTCCTTCTTGATGACAGTCACGATAGGGTTTATATATGGGCTGGCAGCTCGCTCTATCACTCCGCATTCCTCCATTTTTCTTATTTCTTGGTCGACGGCACTTTGATATTTTATGGATATAGCCCAACCCTTTATGCAATATGGCGTGTTATCCGTTACGACGAACTTGTGCTCATATCCATTTACTCTACCTGGTTGCTCCCGAAATATTCTATGGTTATTTAATAATACCTCTTCCAGCTCCTTCTTCGTTTGTTTGCTAATCCCATTCACCTCCTCCAGCTTTTCCCGGATCATTGTAGTGGTATGTTCCTCTCCCTGGTTCATTTCCAGTGTTAGCATTTCTAAACTTTCCGGTACATCTATTTCTGTGACGTGATTCTTAAATGTTATTTGGTTGTTATTGAAATTGATGATACAGCCACCTTCTTGTAACAGCTCAATCCCCATTATACAATCTCTTATAAGATCGGGTACGATAATAAACACACTATCGATCACGCACGCACCGAATTTTACTTCTACCAATATTTGTTGGGTAATTTGCTTCGATTTTTTACCAACCGCTCCTTTCACTATTGTATTTGTTAGTCTTAGTATATTCAATTTTCCCATTTTATTTCTGTTTTTATTAAACCATTCTCTGGAAATTGCATTAATCTGCGATCCAGTATCAAGTAAAGAAATAACCGGTACCCCATTTAGATACAACTCCACTTCCGGACATTTCAATCTTCGTGTTCTTATCGTCTCTTTATCGTCTTCTAATAAGTCATCCCTTACATCTACAAATGTTGTGCTAATTTCCTTATAACTACTTACTAAATCTACCTTATCACTACGTGAAACCCTACTCAGTTTTTTGAATTATGATATTGTGTATTTGGGCTGGTTGTTTGTCCTTGAGCTTGACTTGTACTTGCGATGGCGTTGACCTGCGCCTCGTACACGTGCTTTTGTGGACCCTTGTTTACGTCCCGTCGACCGTGCTCATTATTATTCTGCACCCGGTTCCGCCACGAGTTATTACCGTTATCCGCCGGCCTTTCTGCCCTCCTATTCTGCCACGGGCGATTTGTACTTTCTTCTTCTCGCTTTACCTGGTGTCGTTGTACTGTATTCGTACTTCGCATTGCTGTAAACTCCATCAATAACATTTGGAATTCGGCAATGTTACTGACTCCTCTAGTGATAGTAGCGACAGCTATATCGTGGTGGTAATGGCGTGCTAACTTCCTTATCAAGTGTTGATCAGATATGGGTGGAATCAGTTGGCGATTTTGTAATATACATCTCTCCATGTATTGAACCATGCTCAATCCACTCTCATACCTGTATTTCCCGAATTCCAACCGGTCACGCACCTCTTCTTGTACCATTTGGTTTCAATACTTCGCAATGAATGCGTTCTGGAACTCTTGGAATGTATTAATATCACTTCGTATCAACCGCCACCATATCGCTGCTTCACCTTCTAGATGTCTTGCGACCCAGTTTACCCCCTCGTTCGCGTAATACTCCTTCCGGATCTCCTCCAACTCCTTTATGAATTCCATGGGGTATTCCCCTTCCCCGTTGAATGACACACTCTTCAGATGCTCCACCGTGATACTGCGTTGCACTGGTACCGCTCCCAACTGCGCCAATCTCGCTCTCACGTCTTCCTTTACCTGGGTTAATCGTCCATCCACTTCTACACAATTATTTTCGTATCGTTCTGTGAGTCTTTGTATCTGCTCTGTAGTTACATCTCTTACCTCATTTATTTCACGGGTAACTTCTTGTCTGTGTTGCTGAACTTGGTCTTCTTGTTTCTTATTATTTCGATCTACCTTTTTAGTTAGCTTGTTAATTTCTAGTGCGACTTCTTCTCGCGTGTGCCGGATGATCTGTTCTTTTCTCTCCAGTTGTTCGTTCACGTGCGTTTGAAATGTTTTCATCTCTTCATTTACCACTTCCTTTGCTTCCGATCTCACTTTTATTGATAATTCTTGGTTCTCGCGCCTAATCGCACTAAGTTGTTGTTCTACTTGCAATCTGTGCTCGTTTAACTGTTGTGTCATGTACTGTTCAATATCCGCCCTTAATTGTATATTGTTTTCATGCATGCTCTCTTTAACATCTTCAATTCTCTTTTCTAGCTGCTTGGTATTTTCTGCCATGTGTTGCGTTAATTTTTCTTCCAATTTTTCCGTCCGTTTATTGTTTTCCGTTGTTTGTTTAGTGATTTCTGTCATTTGTTTTGTTAGTTTTTCTGTCATTTGTTGTGTTACTTTTTCCATTGTCTGTTTATTGGTTTCCGTTATTTGTTGTAGCATTGTGACTATGTCTATGTTTGTTATTGTATGTTGTGTTGCGCTGGTTACGTTCTCTTCTGCCCGTCCCCTTGCCTCTGAAGGAACCGGTGCGGTTTCGTTATCAGTTAATTCGTCAAGTATTCCCGTCTCTCCCATCTGGTTATTAACTTCGACCTCCCCTTCATCACTATTATTGGTATTATTGGTATTATCGTTACTTGCCATTTTTACTTCACTATTTATATGTCTATTAAAATTCCTTAATTCTCTAGTTTTACTTCTAGTTAACATTTATCACGGAAAATTGTATTCTTAACAATTTTACGGGGACAAAGTCATATGGTACCCAGGGAGAAATGTAAATTTATAGAAAGCGGTGGTTTTCTTTAGAAGTAAGAAAACATTAAAATATGTAGTAAAGAGCGATAGCTATTCAAAAGACGACCTTGCGTTGACGCCAGTAAGTCGGCTAAGAATTTATATTTTGTCACGGACGGGTCGGACCGTCATAAAACTGTATTGTTTGCTTGGGTGTAAGAAACATTTACTAAGGTTGTAAAAGTTAAGTGCACCTAACAAAAGAGAGCGTTGTGTGAAATGGAAGCTGACGCGAAGTTTCATACCACGTGTTCACGCGCATTTTGTGGACGAATAGCGGATAGCGTCATTTTTTGCGCGGGCTGTTCCGTTAAACAGATTGGGTAGTTTTGAATTTAGCGGTAAGTCAGACCAATAGGCGTGTAGTTTGTCGATATTGAGTGTGGGTAGTTTTAGCGAAATATAAAAATACGGAGTGTAAGAAGTTAGGGTAGTCAACGGAGAGATTACAGATATTAGACTCGTATTAGTTGCAATAATAATTTCTCAGTAATTTGATTAAGTATATTTCAATCGCCACGTAAGTCAGTCACGGTAACGCGATATTAAGTATTGTGAAAGCTACATATTATAAACATTTAATAATCGTTTACAAGAATAACGTGCAGAGAAATTAGAGAAGATAAGTTAAAATCGGGTAACATATCCAAGTTTTACTTAACACAGCATCAATCGTTAAATCGAAATACATAGCGATTTAAATGTGTCAACGTCATGGTGCGGGACGGTCGATCAATAAGCAGTTATTAATCTGGTGTTAGATGCACTTAGCTTTGTAAAAGAATATACTGTGTATTCAACAAGTGTATTAGCATACGGCACATGTGTAGTTATCACTAAGTTGTCAAAGTGAATGGTGTTTAATACCTGTGAAACAAGTGTATAAATTAGTGCAAAACTAACAAGGATAAGGGCTCAACGATTAACGTCGGCGACCTGCCTGGAACGTGTAGAATTGATTACATCGCGGCGCAGAGTGGATTCAACATGCAAGTAAATAATAAAATGAACACTTATTGTACTATTGTCTATTAAATTTAAATGTATGTAACTCATACTTGGTGACTCAATTAGTCAAAGAATTCATAGCCAAGAAATAAGCACAAACAAATTTTATAGCAAACTTATTAAAGGTAATGATCTACAAATTTTGTAATATGTAAATACAAATTAGTTATTAAAAACTTAATTAATAACAGTCAAATTGTGTTTATTTATTACTGGCGCCCTGGGATAATTTTTAAGAGTCGGTACACTAAAGTAATTGTTACATTCTGTTGCTGATAATTAGTATGTTATAAATATTAATACTGTCATTGGGTAAATTAGCTTGATAAACTCTTACTTTTCACATGCTCGTAGGCCGAGTGTAGTATGTATAATAGTAACGTGAACTTTTATTAAGGCCTATTTAAAAGTGTATTACATTCTGTCGCCCGGAACGTGGGACTATTGAGTCACTAATAGAATAGTAAAATAAGAATCAAATAGAATTAAGAATAACAATAATATAAGATATAGTTGTATGATTACGCGGAGTAAGAGTAGGAAAAACATTAACACACAGAACAACACGCACGGAGAAAACAATAACATGAATACAGAAACAACATCCCACGGTAACGAAATGGACTTCGATATAAACAATCAGATAGGAGATTCGCAGACGATCGCACACATTTCAATGGGGAATGAACAGTCAAGGACGCGGGGACTGAACGAAGAAAATGCAGAAACACAACATATTACACAAGAAACACTAGTAGAGGTTAGAGAGAGACCAGTATATCAGACGTTACCAGAGAAAAACAAAGACACCGATATATGTACAATACTCCAACAACTAGTACAACAAACACAACGAATTGAACAACAATCGAAAGAAACAAAAGAACAACTATTACAACAAACACAACGGCTTGAACAACAATCGAAAGAAACAAAAGAACAAATAAAAGAACTGGCGGAAAAAACAACACAACAGCTAACACAACAAGCGACACAACACAAACAACAAATGCAACAATTATCAGAGCAGATGCACAAACAAAATATGGAACTAAGAAACGAAGTATTCACGCAACTCAATCAAGAAAGAGCAAATAACCAAAAAGTTCTCCAGGAGTTTAGAGTAGATATTGATAATAAGATCGAAGAAAATTGTGATAAGATTAGTACCGAAATTAGTGCCAATACAAAACAACAAATTAAAGAACTTGACGAAAAATACAATAATAATTTTGAAATAATTATTGAAACAGTAAGTGTAAACAATCAAAGATGTGCAGATAACACGGCAGCTATAAATAAATTAAAGGTCGAAAAACTGAAAGAGTTGGAAACTAAAATCAACAGCAAGTCTGACGAGACACACTTTAAATTACAACAAATACAACAGGAAGTACGAACTAAACTAGCGTCAATAAGCAATACACCATGTAATCGGAGCATGACAAACGAACAGGTGAAGGACATAAAATATAATGGCACGGGTGATTTCCCGATGGAATTTATTAAAGAATTGAATGAAATATTCAGAGAACATTATCAAGATGCTGGAAACATCAAGTGGATAGCAAGACACCTTGAAGGAGAGGCAGCAGTGTGGTGGAGGTTAGTAAAAGATAACATTAACAATTTTGTGGACTTCACTGACGCATTTATAAGTAAATATTGGAATGACGTCATTCAAGAGAGAGTACGCAATGAACTGGAATTCGGAAGGTATCACGCCGAGAATGGAATGAACATGATCCAGTATTTAGAACGTAAACTGTTAGAAAATCGTCAATTAATTCCGCCAATACCTGATAAGTATTTAATTAGAAAAATTACTAAACATTATCCGCATGAAATAAGAGTTGCGATAATTACTCGTGGTGTAGTGACAATCAATGAATTCGAGCAGGTCTTGTTAGAATTTATGAGTCTGAGAAGTGACACCAGAGAGGCGAGCCGAGGGTACTATGACGGACGGCGAGATCGTAAATCATGGACGAGGATTGAAGAGGAGAGAGAGCGACCAGCTGAGCACGGGCGCACAAATGAAAGTGAAAGTAGGCCAGTCACTTCACACTACCCCAAACGAACAAACAAGTTTAAAAATGAGAACGAACCTATTCCATCGACCAGCGGTGCGAACGGTAACAAAGTTAATACCGTTATGCCAAAAAACTAGCTAAGTTCTGTAAATATGAAGTAGACTTAAGTAATATTAGTAAATATATTAACACTACTTTTCTAGATTTAAGAGATGATTTAATGGATGATGATGATGTCAACATAATATGTAAAGTTAATAAATGTCCGGAAGTAAGTGTCTCGTTGAACGGTGTGTCTACATGCGCCTTATTGGACACCGGGAGCCAATTAAACGCTGTCTCAGAACAGTGGTTTAAAGACAATAAAAAGGAATTGGGTGATCTAGAAATGTTAAAATTGTCGAATACCGTAATTAAGGGTGCAACCGGCAATAAGTCAAAAAGGGTTACACATCAAATCCTATTAACTGTCCAAATCGAAAGTTTAAGAGTCGATAGTGTCTTCGTAGTTGTCCCAGAATTAATAAAGGATTCTATCTTAGGCATAGGGTTATTGGAAGAAAATGGGTGTGTGATCGACCTGAACAACAAACGATTAATCATTCAGGGAGACAAAAACCAGGAAGGAACTACAGCGGAGATACTACGAGTAGAACTCGCATCTGCCGATGAAGAGATCGAAGAATTGATTGGACAGAAGGTACAAACTATCACAGACATAACCGAAGCTGAACGGAGCGAGCTAAAGCATATTTTGATGGATAATAAAATGGTATTCCGGGATACGCCAGGTAGGATTAACTCGTATCAACATAAATTCGAAGTCACCGATCGGACACCCTACTGTCAGAAAGGTTGGCCGATTCCGATGAGATACAAGGAAGCAGTGAAAGCAGAAATTCAGAAAATGGAGGCGCATGGTGTTATTGAAAGGGCCCAGAGTCCATACGTCAACCCTATGGTTACTGTCGTAAAGAAAGACCAGACGGTTAGATTATGTTTGGACGCCCGTAAGCTGAATTCAGTAACAGTTCCAGACCATGAGGGAGCCATTCCAATTAACGAGATACTGGCAAAATGTGGTAACATTAAAGTCATGTCCAATTGACAATTGACCTCCGTAGCTCATTTTGGCAAATCCCATTGCATCAGGAATGTAGAGATTTTACTGGGTTTTTGTACGAAGGCAAGTGCTATCGGTACACAGTGACGCCGTTCGGATTGAAGACTAGCCTAGCAAGTTTAACACGTGGTTTGGACCGAGTATTGTCGGAAGAAGTGAAGGCATTTACGATCTTATATGTAGATGACTGCTTATGTATCTCGGATAGCGTGGAAGAGCACCTACGGCACTTAAAATTATTATGACGTGACATCAAACAAGCTAATTTAACTGTCAACTTTAAAAAATCGCAGCTGTTTCGTAAAGAGATTGATTACCTGGGATATCGCTTAACAACAGAGGGTATTACCGCCGCACCAGATAAGATTAGAGCCATTCAGGAATTTCGAAAGCCAAAGAATCAAAAACAACTTAAAGGATTTCTGGGCTTAACCAATTTTTACAACCGATTCACCAATAAATACGCCGAAGCGACGCAACCGTTGTTAAACTTATTAAAAAAGAATACCACGTTTAAATGGACAAAGGAAATGGATCAGCATTTTGAGAGAGTCAAGGAATTATTCATCGAATCAGTGGTTCTTAAGCATCCTGACCCCAACAAGCGTTTCTACCTACAGACGGATGCGAGTCGTTATGCGTTGGGAGGCCAGCTTTACCAGCTAGACGAGAATAACGACATTGGAGTAGTCGCATACACAAGCCGCGTGATACGGGGAGCTGAGCGTAATTACTTCACCACAGAATTAGAGCTACTGAGTGTTGTATACTGTTTGCAAAAATTTAGGACCTACGTACTGGGTAAGCCTTTTACAATCATTACTGACAATAAGGCGTTAATATTCATAAAAAAGTGCCACCTAAATAATTCCCGCATAACGCGATGGATTCTCGCTATACAGGAGTATGATTTCGACATCATTCACTGCAAAGGGCGAGATAACATCGTGGCGGACATCCTGAGCAGGCATCCTGAAGACATGGACGAGGAACAACCAATCGATCGAACCGAGGAGTTAGAGATCAATCTTATCAACATCCGCATCAGTAAGGAGGCTAAGGAGCAGCTCAAGAATATAAGAAGTTATCAACTAGCCGACATGAAATTGAAGCGAATTATCGACGTAATACGAGCCAATAAACAACATAAACTTGCCCAAAAATACAGTTGGCACAATGACAAATTATACCGAAGCGAAAAAGGGATATGGAAACTTATGTTGACCAATGAACTTTGCCACAATATGATTGCTGAACTACATCAGGCATACAGTCATGTGGGAAATCGTCGTACATATCAACTGTTCAAAGAAAATTTCACGGGGAACTCAGTTAATAAGATTACCAAACTAATTACGAAAACTTGTCAAATATGCCAGAAAAGCAAGGACCCATTACTACACACATGAACACTGATACTACATAGATACTAAACAGATTGTAATAGCACACAACGTCTACATATGTAATAATTGTAAGATTCGAATACTGTTGTAATAAATAAGATAATCATTGTTAATTATTAAATTGTATAAGGATTCCAAAAGATATTAGCGTAGTTATTATGAATGTACTACATTGTAAGAGTAAGTTAAGGAAAGTAGAACGTAAACAGATGTTAGGGCAAAATGTCATTGTAACATGTGTTGAGATGAAAGGGAGAGTAAAGCAAAATATTTTAAAAGTAGTTGTTTGACCAGTTTGTCAAGGGTGGGACGGAGAGTCTGTATGTAAACAAACCTTGAAATGCCGTTGACACTTAGGGTATAACAACAGATCGTAAACTAACTAATATTACCATGTTATGTTAAATAAATTAAGAGTAATTAATATAATGTGATGTACAAACAAATCTAGATTATAGCAAGGGTTAAACAAATTATTGTTAGTAATATAAAATTTTAGCAGGGGATTAGGGACGCATCAATAGAATCAATCCCAAATTCTATTAAAATTTTGATATGATTCTATCGGGGGACGATATCACGGAAAATTGTATTCTTAACAATTTTACGGGGACAAAGTCATATGGTACCCAGGGAGAAATGTAAATTTATAGAAAGCGGTGGTTTTCTTTAGAAGTAAGAAAACATTAAAATATGTAGTAAAGAGCGATAGCTATTCAAAAGACGACCTTGCGTTGACGCCAGTAAGTCGGCTAAGAATTTATATTTTGTCACGGACGGGTCGGACCGTCATAAAACTGTATTGTTTGCTTGGGTGTAAGAAACATTTACTAAGGTTGTAAAAGTTAAGTGCACCTAACAAAAGAGAGCGTTGTGTGAAATGGAAGCTGACGCGAAGTTTCATACCACGTGTTCACGCGCATTTTGTGGACGAATAGCGGATAGCGTCATTTTTTGCGCGGGCTGTTCCGTTAAACAGATTGGGTAGTTTTGAATTTAGCGGTAAGTCAGACCAATAGGCGTGTAGTTTGTCGATATTGAGTGTGGGTAGTTTTAGCGAAATATAAAAATACGGAGTGTAAGAAGTTAGGGTAGTCAACGGAGAGATTACAGATATTAGACTCGTATTAGTTGCAATAATAATTTCTCAGTAATTTGATTAAGTATATTTCAATCGCCACGTAAGTCAGTCACGGTAACGCGATATTAAGTATTGTGAAAGCTACATATTATAAACATTTAATAATCGTTTACAAGAATAACGTGCAGAGAAATTAGAGAAGATAAGTTAAAATCGGGTAACATATCCAAGTTTTACTTAACACAGCATCAATCGTTAAATCGAAATACATAGCGATTTAAATGTGTCAACGTCATGGTGCGGGACGGTCGATCAATAAGCAGTTATTAATCTGGTGTTAGATGCACTTAGCTTTGTAAAAGAATATACTGTGTATTCAACAAGTGTATTAGCATACGGCACATGTGTAGTTATCACTAAGTTGTCAAAGTGAATGGTGTTTAATACCTGTGAAACAAGTGTATAAATTAGTGCAAAACTAACAAGGATAAGGGCTCAACGATTAACGTCGGCGACCTGCCTGGAACGTGTAGAATTGATTACATCGCGGCGCAGAGTGGATTCAACATGCAAGTAAATAATAAAATGAACACTTATTGTACTATTGTCTATTAAATTTAAATGTATGTAACTCATACTTGGTGACTCAATTAGTCAAAGAATTCATAGCCAAGAAATAAGCACAAACAAATTTTATAGCAAACTTATTAAAGGTAATGATCTACAAATTTTGTAATATGTAAATACAAATTAGTTATTAAAAACTTAATTAATAACAGTCAAATTGTGTTTATTTATTACTGGCGCCCTGGGATAATTTTTAAGAGTCGGTACACTAAAGTAATTGTTACATTCTGTTGCTGATAATTAGTATGTTATAAATATTAATACTGTCATTGGGTAAATTAGCTTGATAAACTCTTACTTTTCACATGCTCGTAGGCCGAGTGTAGTATGTATAATAGTAACGTGAACTTTTATTAAGGCCTATTTAAAAGTGTATTACACATTAATTTTAAATTTTTATATTCTATTTCTTATTCTCTACTCATCTCATTTTACCGAGCTTACTTAATTTTATAATTAAGCTCCACCAGTTGGGCGGCAAATATTACTTATAGGAGAAACTACTTGTTGGAACAACTGCACCACGTTATGGGCGACAAATATTACTTATTTAGCTTTTACTCCACATTTGGATGCGCCAATTATAACTTATTTTAGTAACTAATAAGATTTTGTGAGAACTGCACCACTCAAATTTATATTATTAATTATTACTTGGGCGCCAGAGCAGGAGATCTCAGGTTTGTTTATGAAATAATAACAAACTGTTCAGATACTAATATTTGTATTGTTAGATTCTTGTTACTGAATACATCATAGACTTAATCATTACTATCATCTTTATAGTTAATAACAACAAAAGAATTTATTAATATTTCTAGTTTACAGCTTCTTCGAAATCAGATTAATCAAGTATATTCAAAGGAGTACTTAGTAGATTCAATTTACTCCATTACTAAACTTAAATTACCGCTATTCATCAAACAAACATATATGTGTATATAAGTATATCTATCATCAATCCTTAATCGCTACGGCTTCTATACTATTCAATCTATATTTAATTATTTAATGCATTTATCGTTTCAATAATTATTAGTATTGGTTTCTTACTGTGCTATATCATAAGTCACCCAACCATGTCGTTTAGCATAAATTGAATGTTTAGTATCTGAACATCGTGGGTCTTTGAAAATGAGATGAGTTTATTGAGATATGAAATTTATGTTAATCAATTATAGTGTAATTTATAAATGAAACATTGTTAGTTGTTGCAGGATTCCTTATAGGCGAATGACGAATTGTATACTTGCGTTAACTATCACACGACACTTTCACTAATCACGCTTTATTACTTTCTTTAAACACATCACACGCTCGCGTTATTACTGTACGTCACGCACAATTAAATAATATACTTTTGTTACAAATTACGCGCACAATTTAAATAGCTTCTTGTCCACACGTACTTTCGCGCACATATCTAAATAAACTTCTTGCTGACTGTCACTATTAAACCGAGCGAATATTGATTTGAACTTGGATTACTTTAATTTAATTTGCTCACATCGAGTGACGCAGGTTTCACGTGTTTTGCGTGAATTTTTAACTTAGACTTCCCCGTTGTGGGCTCCGCGTGTTATTTTTATAGTTTCTTCAATTCTACCCTCACTACATCTTCTGTTGATCGTTCCTTATTGGTCTCACATTCAAAATTTTGCCGGTATTTTTGAATGTATCCAGTCTGGTGTCGCCTCTTTTTCGCGCTCACTACTGACGCTATAGGTGATTGGTTCCCAAAGTGCGGGCGATAATTTTACGCGGGTGTTCGTTATACTCCCTAAAAAGTGACGCGACTTTCTAAAATCGTCATATTTACTGGCGTAGCCTCTTTTGTCTGTTGAAGGACACTGTACCGTTAGTCTAACGGTATCTAGGCGTTTTTTGCTAGTTTTACACTACAATACAATTTATGTGTTTACGACATGTAGGGTGTCTTAGGTCTATTATATATATTTTTCCCGGCGCCGGACTGTCGCACAGCCGAGCCTCTTTAGATTTACTATTCATTTATAACTTTACTTAAAAACTACGTACATTTCAATACTTTAATTTATCATTAAAATTTGCTTATTTATTATAGTTATTTACATACATATTACATTATGATACGGTTATACAGTATCGTTTCACGCTTAGTAGATGTAGATTCTATCCCAGCTTCTTTGCATACAGTATCATTTGGACGAATCATAGTGTGGTTCGCTCTCGTAGTGATTGATTGATTAACACTTTTAATCACTTCACTTTAACTAAGTATATCCGGCTTCTTCCGATATTTACATTAGTATAGTACCGTTCACTAGTTTACAACGGTTACTCTCGTTACGTTAGTTTACAGTACGCAAACGACTAATTCCGTTTCAATAGTTTATGTCATTAGCAACACATGATAAGATCCCATTTAGTTTTTACGAGTTATAAACTAATAAAAACTCTAGTTCTCACTCTTTCGATATTTAACTACGTTACACAAATTATTCGTTCATTTTGACTTTACGAAATGTTTAGAATACGTTTCTAAATTTTCGCAAACTATTTACTCATGTTGACTCTACGGAAAATTTAAGTAAACTCTCTGAACTTTCATCGTAGACTCCCGAAAACTTTACAACAGACTCCACGAAAATTTACCACAGACACTTTCCGATTTTAAGTAGAGATTCTTCGATTTTAAGTAAAGATTGCGCCTCAGCTCATTGTATATATTCAATACACATAATTCTCCACTAGCTTCCTACATTATTTCACTTTGCTCCGTTTTAATTGGCCCTTCTTTCTTTTCTTCTAGGAAAATTCACTCCTGGAAATCCGCCTACCTTTAAAGCTGTTTTCTGATAGGTCAAGTTCGTTCCCTCTTTATTTCTCACTCTTGGTTCAACCACCTCTGCCACAGTATGTCCGATTTCAGACTCGTAAATCTTCCTGGCGTTTTTATATGCTATTTAGACAGAACAACCCCTTAGTGTTTCTAACGTCCAGCTGCCCTGTTAATTAGTTCACTCACCTCTGCTGTAGCTTTCTCGGTATTGAAATCGTAACTCTCTCTCTGGCGTTTTTCTATAAACTTTAGCCAGAACAAACCCTTAGTTTCTCCAAGTGTCCAGCTGCTCTGTTGATTAGTGCAATCACCTCTGCTGTGGCGTTCTTGGTATTTCATAATTGTACTTCTCTTTGGTGTTTTTCTACTCCTTTCAGCCAGAACAAATCCTTAGTTTCTCTAAGCTTCCAGCTGCCCTGTTAGTTAGTTCAATCACCTCTGTTGTATCCTTCTCGGTATATCCCATTCATACTTATCTCTGGCGTTTTTCTATGCCTTTCAGCCAGAAAAATCCCTCAATTTCTCTTAGCGTCCAGCTGCACTGTTAGATTTATGACACGTCCATACACATGCACGTCGACGTTGAAGAATTTCACACTCTTTTGTACTAACTTCCTCTCCTAGTTTCTCTCCATACATCAATGTCATTTCAAGCGCGGACAGCGGACAGATGGTTTCCCTTTTTTTTTTAGCGTTATAACATACAAATGTGTTTACAAGGATGGTCTAAGAAATGTGAGAAAATAGGATTAGAAATGGTACCAGATAGATATTTATACCTTTCTCTGTTTATAGGTTGTTATTGCGGAAGACGGGGAGGATGGTAATTAGACCTATATATGGAACAAATTAGTGGAGAAATAGAAAAAATGGGGTTTGAATGTGAACCACAGTAAGAGCGAGTACCTAGATAACTTAAACTTATATATTGATGGGAATTTGATTAAAAAGGTGGAAAGCTTTATTATTGTAAAGGCCGAAGAGCAACAGGAATGTTCAATTCGATTTTATGAAGTAGGAGTGTAATAAATAGAAGCAAATAAATGATCTACAAGACAATTGTTGAGAATATAACGCCATATGGAGCAGAAACGTGGCCGATGAACATACGACATCAGAAGAGATTGCTTTCAGCAGAGATGGATTACTGGCGAAGAGCAGCTAGGAGATCCAGGATGGGAAGAATGATGAATAAAACAATCAGGCATTTAACGAAAGTGAAAGCACGGTTGTGAATGTGATAGAACAACTAAGATTGATGTTGTATGGGCATTCTTCCATATTGAAGAATGGAAGAAGGTAGAATTCCCAAAACGTGGCAGAATGGGAGCCAGAGGAAAGATGATGGAGGGGAAAGTTCAGGAAAAAATGGACTGACTGTGTACAGAAGGATGTGGACAAGTATGGTCTTCAGTTAGAAGATGCTGAAGATAGAGGGTAAGTGGAGAACCATGATCAAAGGAGAATGACAGGGCGTAATGGGAAATTCCTTGTGTATGTTTAATGTATAATGTAATATGTTTAATGTGCTGAGTACGTAATGTATGTAATTTGTCACTGTAGTGTATTGGTAGGGAAAACTCTCATATTTGAGGAAATTCTTTAATAAAAAAAATTGTCTTGGTAGCCCTACGAAGCACTTTTGAGATTCTAAGGACCATTGGTTTACACACATAGTACACCGACATTTTATTAATTCCGTCTTTATTTTATTGTCCTTCATTCCGCCTTTTCTGTTGGTTTCCAGGGTTTTTTTACCTTCGTTTTTGCCGACTATATTACAGTGTCAGTGCTGCTGTTGAAATGGGAATAAGGTGTCCCAATACTTTAGTAACAAAACTTTTAAGACAGTGGTGTTCTATTCAAAATTTATATTAACGCAGTCTTAGACAGTTGAAAAAGAAACTGTCATTAAATGGCGATCTCAATCTCTACACGTTTCTACTCAAGTTGTAGTAGAACTGGATGAACAGGACTCCAATTAAATAATTCGAAAACTCCGCCAAGAATACAAATCTTGGAGCCTCCATATACATTTTGTGGAAACCGAACAGCTGGTTATTAGAAGTAAAGGACCCGATATGACAGTAGATTCGCATACTTATTATAAAAATACTACTTTTTTACGTATCTTGGTGTTAACATTAAAAAAAGATGGTAGAAGTGACGAAGGTAACAGTGATAAAATAAAACAAGGAAAAATATTGATAAGGCAGGTGAATTCTGTGGTTTGGAGTAGGAAAATAATCCACAAAATCAAGACGATGATGTACTCTGCCATCTTTTAAAACATAGTCACCTATAGCTCTGAATCGTGCGAGATAAACCAAAGAAACTCCCTCAGGCTCCTAGCAATGGAACGTTCTGAAGAAAGTGTTGTCCAGGCTCCAGTACGTTAGAAATGAAGATATCAGGAGGCAAATTCGGTACACAAAACAATTTTAGACACCATAAATACAAAGCCGCGTAGAACGGATGCCTCATGATCGTTGGCCCAACTGGGTTCCAACTAGAAGAGGGAACAAGGTAAACCCAGGAGATCGTGGAATGAGGAGGAACTGTAAGATGAGATGAATGAAAGAGGCTTGCAAGCGAGGAGACTGGAACGAGAGACAGCAGTGATTGTACAAGCACTCGTACATGGTTGGATGGATATTTATTTGTTTTGCATACTGATATCATTCGTTTCCTTTATATGTCTTTCTCATTCTTTTTACATTACGTATTCTATTCTGTGTATATACAGATTTCGTTCTACCTTGACGTCCGCATTTCTCACTCAGCCTCTTCATGGGCAATCTTTGTTTCTTTGTGGAAATTTCATTTGAAGTATATTTATATTTATATTTTTCACGTAAGCCTATATTTTTTTGTCAGACCTCGCTGCCACGAGTTTGCAGAAAACTGGCACTTCTATTGTATTATAAATTTTGTTGTTCGAGGCATTGATTAAAATGAATATTAGAATTAATACAAGGAAAGCCTGTGACTCCGATAGTGACATACGGCAGTGGGACCCATAATACTGAGTTAAGTCGTCAAAAATAGAACTAGTGAAGAACTTTACATACCGGGCTCAAAAATAAAGGAAACAGTGGGTTGGACAAAGAGGTGGGCAAAAGATTAGAAAAGTGAGAAAAAGGTTAACTACTTTGAAAACTACGTTTATAAGGAAAAGGAAGATATACTATAAAGCAAATGAAGACTGAGATGTTAAAGAAAATAATCAGGCCATCGAGTATGTACGAGAGTGAATCGCGAGTACTCTCCGACAGAATTAAATTAAGGATTCAGGCAGAGAAGGTGAGATGTGTGGACGACAGAGAGAGGCAAAGACAAAATTGGAAAAAGCACGAAATGAAGTAATAAGATAAAATCGGTATAGAATTTGTAACAGAGAAATAGAAGATGTACGATTTAAATGTTTAGACACGTGTGCCGGGTGAATGAGGACAAAATTGTTATGAGGATTTACGGAACCATATTAGTTACTGGTTTATCACTAAGACTACGGCCACAATTGCGTTTTTTCACACGGGCTTTCCGCGTCAAACCCACAACAAAATTAGCCACTATAAATTATGTGAGATCGGCTACACTTGGCGTGTTTTTACGCTATTGTACGAAGAGTATGGCTCGTTTTCTAGGTTGCCCTGTAGCTTACGGGAGACGGGAATCACGGACCCTGTGTGGTAGCAGCGTCCGGAGTGACTCCTTCGATGACTGCAAGAATCATGCTCTCAGGGGCATTTGGTTGTGCGATATGTATACTCCTCATGACTGTGGGTTAGTTGGGAGAGGATCTCAGCAAGTTGAGAAGGTGCTTAGCGGTTTATGTGTTTTCTTCTAGTTGCTCGAACCAGCAGTAACGCGACCACCTGTTCCTTTTAGGGCTAGGTCGTGCATCGCTGCTGCTACCAATGACCGTCTTCCAATACGGTGGTCGGCCCACACCTGCTCGTGTATCCTGGGCGAACGACTCATGAGAGAAGGCGTTGCATGACTGACATGGACACTTCCGGCCAGGCCACGAACAACTAGGATTACCATTCAAAGCAGTCTGCGCCTGTAGTCTCATTCCCATAACCTTGCCGTCAAGAATGTTTTTCAGAAACGTGTCCCACAAACCTTGCTCTCTTAGTAACGTCACTATTTTTCAATTTAACACATTAACACATGTCATTTACTTCTCTTAAAACCAAAAGTTTTAGCCATAATACGATGAGGAATCCTCAGTGGTTTGCTCTGTCATAGTGCTACACGGTTTAGTGCAGAAACCGTTTTCTCCTGCATTCCACTCGACACTTCCTTGTTACTCCTTCTCTCCGTATAGTTGTGTCTATACCTTAATGTCCACATTTATCATTACGACTTTCGTTGTGTCATCTTTGTTGCTTGTGAACATTTCATTTCAGCTGATTATATTTCTGACACATCCTTTCTATATTAGACCGAGCTGTTGCGAACATAGAAAAACTAGCGCTGCCATTGTCTGTAGAACTTGGTCTGTATATATTCTAGTTCGAGGCACTGAGTAAAATACATATGATGATAAAAACAAGAAAAACTAAGACTATGGTAGTGGCAAACAGATACAGCATGCATAATATTGAAATAAATGGTCAAAAATAGAATAAGTGAAATTTTAAATACCTGTGCTGGATAATAGAGGCAAATGGTGGAATTGATATAGAATAGGATGAATATTAGAAAAAGTGGGAAAACATTTTATACTTTAAAAACAATGTTTATAGGAAAGAGGGAGATGCTGAAGGAAATTAAGATGGAGACATTTAAAAAAGGGTGTGGAAGTAAATCGTCGGAGTATGATATGTATATGAAACTAGATTACAGAGGAGAAACAAAAGCGTAAGGAGCAAGGCGTCTTCAGAGGGCCAAGGAGGAATTCAAGAGGAAGTAGAAAGAAGTTGTCAAGTGAGAATGTATGTATATAAAAGTGATGACGCAAAACAAAAAGTGTTGGAGTGCTTAAATGAAAGTTTAAGCACTATAATTTACGAGGGTAGGGTAAAACGTTCCGGGCCTGATACAGAGATGCCGCCACTATGCTCATTACTCTGATCGTGTTGTATGATTTGTAGGCTATCCTTTGTAGGCTTAATTTCGATGCTTTCAAGTCAATGAGCTGTTTATATAAGTTTCACAGTCCACCGCTGTAAGAGCATCGAGCATAACTTTAACAGTGCATAGATTGGAAATTTGTACTAAGATTAAATATATTTTTTTGAATGGATTAATTGCAACCGTTATAAAAAACGAACTCGTTTCAACGTTGAGTGATTCTTCTCTATATCGAATGCAACGGTTAAGCGCTGCGTAGCTGAATTTAAAATGGGTCGGACAAGCATAGCTGACGACCCGCGTATTGGACGTTCCGTTGAAGTCACAACGCCAGAAAAAATCCACAAAATCGTTTTGGCAGACCGTAGAATGAAAGTGAGTGAGATAGTAGAGATGGTTGGTATATCAACGGAACGTGTGGGCAATGTCTTACACGAACATCTGTGTATTACAAAACTGTGCGCTTGATGAGTGCCGCGTTTGCTGATACTTGACCAAAAACAGTGTCGAAAAGATCAACCGATTGTTTGGCACTATATACGCGTAATCAAACCAAAATATTGCGTCGTTTCATAACCGTTGATGAGAATTGGGTCCACCACAAGACTCCTAAGAGCAAGCAACAGAAAAAACAATTTTGACCGCGAAAGGCAAACCAACTCCAAAGAAGGGAAAGAAAACTCCTTTTGCTTTTAAGGTTATGGCGATTGTTTTTTGGAACGCTCTTGGAGTAATCTTCATTGACTACTTTAAAAAGGAAAAAACAATTGTCGTGGCGAGTACTATGCAAACCTACTGCTCTTCTTAAACGACGAAATCAAGAATAAACGGCCACATTTCATGAAGAAGTAAGTGCTGTTTCACCAAGACAATGAACCATCTCACACGTCAATTGTTGTGAAGGCTAAAGTAAAAAAATTTAAGTTCGAATTGCTTCCTCACCCATCATACTCGCCCGATTTGGTCCCGAGTGACTTCTACCTCTTTCCTAACCTGAAAAAATTTGCTCAATGGAAAAAGATTTTTTGATGACAATTAATTCAGCTATGCTAAAAATGACCACTTAGAGGACCTCGACAAGTCGGCTTATCGGTTTGTCATAACCGCTTTAGAACACCACTGGAAAAAGCGTAAACAGTTAAGTGGAGATCGTGTTGAGAAATAAATGCAAATTAATACAAAACGTGTATTGAGAGCCGGGACTTTTCACCCTACCCTCGTATGAGTACAGGCTAAAGAATAATAGTGCAATAGGTATACATTTCTTTAATTGTAATTAGAAATTTAGTTTTTGGTTGTTGTGTGAACAGTTGTAAGGTAATTTAATGTATACACTTGTTTATTTTGGTATTTTTTGCATATAATGTATTATTATATTAAAGTAATATTTTAAGATATGTTGGTATGAATGATTTAGAGTGCACGACTGCCCTACATCTCATGATAGGAGAGCACGGGAATAAAGTAAAGTAAATCTATGCTTGTTTGATTTCTTTCTCTCGTGGTGTGTCTGTCAGAATTCGTTTCTTGTAGGGAGGATTTTGATTTTTGTGAATGGAACTACAAAAATTGAAAGAGAAAGAACTCGTTATCTATTTGTTTTGTTGTAATCAAGAAGACAGGTTTGGAAACATAGAGGTTACAGTATCAATCAGACGTCAAAAAATTTAACAAAGTCAGGAAACAATGAAGATGACATCGTGCATTGCAGTACAAATAAAGCAAACGATACCAGAAAGCTGGCACAAATTTGTTACCATTTTCTGCAGACGTTAATAGTGATAACTGTTTTGTATTCATTTTTTAAATTTCAACTTAGTGAATACGTGTCTGAATATTTTTTAGCGAATGAAGTTGACTTGGTCTAATTGTTCGAAGTCGCGCTCTGGGATGTACATACACGTGGTAGAAGTTTGCCTTCACACTTGTAGAAGTTGCAACAATAAATCAGTTCACTGGTAGAGGGCGTAAAGCGACATTTCGAACTCCGGGACTACGTATACTATTACGGGGGTTCTCTACTGGATAGGTTTACGTGTACGGATTTTGGAAGTGATATTAAACTAAAGTAGTAAACTAAAAAACTACGACAAATAAGAAAATTCTGATGGTATCGAAAAACTCCCTGTTTAGCAAGAAAAAATGTTTTAATACACAAGTTTTTAAGTTGCTATGGAAGTTGCTTCTATCCTATTCGTAGAGAATGCGTAAACCGAGCTGAATACGGTAAATAAACATTCCAAGGCAGAAACAATTCATACCGAGTTGGACGGACTGAATAAACATTCTGAGGATATACGTCTTCAAGTATCTCTTTCCCACTTGCCAAAAGGACAACATCATTTCCCTTTGCCAAAACTAGGATAACAATTGAAACCTCCCTTCTCCATCAAACAAGTAAAGTTTACACGAACCGATTAGTTACTCAGAAGACGACTATAGCGTCCCGCAATAATAATATTGTTTTCATATATTTAATAAATTATGTAATTCGACTGACATGACAAAATTTTACAGCATTGTTTTAATGTTTGACATTCTATTTTTTCTTTAACCCTTGAAAGGTTTAACCCCCAAACCGCCCCTTGCTGCCTCACTGAGGATTAATAGTTTTTTCTCACCGTATAACAAATGAAAAAACACCTATCGGCTTCTATTAAAACGCTCGTTTACCGCTTGGGAAACACACAATCGTCATAACAACAGAGGGGGACCTTATTCTTTTACTTTCTATTGTAGTCCATTCAATAGCCGACTAGTCTCTGAGACTTAGTCTACTCAGTTTTTGTAACAAGGAAGTTTTCCATCGAATAGGGTGCAAGCTTAATTAAACTTTTTTAACAATGTCATAGCGTCGTAATTGGTTTCGAATGGTATGATTGCACCACAAATCTTTGACATGCGGTTACATCAGAAACCAACAACACACAAACGCATATTGTATTCACGGAAACATCAACTTTTTCCTCTAATATCTTTATGTCTTATATTGGCTACAGCTTTTCTTCAGTAATTCATTATATTGACTTAATTCATCCTAATTTTTGTTTAGTTACTGCAGTGATGTACAAACAAATCTGAGAAATAAGGCAGTCTAAAATTACTAACAATTTTACAAAGTATATTGAAATTGTCTTTATAAAGTGAAATGTCGGCCGTAAGACATAAAACTTTTTTTAATTCGGAAGTAATTAACTGCGACAATACAAGCATATGCTGTAATGTGCATGTATTAAATAAAATAAATATTGAAATTAATTTTAGTAATATGTAATAGACTAGCAGGTGTGAAATTGGAAGCTGAATTATAAACAGGAATCAACAGGAACATCAAGCGATTGCCGCTGAGAGCGTGTACACAAGTAAATAGTGTGTGTGCGTGAAGCCTGTTCAAGCCTGAAAGTTCGCAATCTCACCCCAAATAGATGCCAAATTAAAGTTTTATTTAATTATAAGCAAACCATAAATATTAGAAAGAGTGTAAAGACTTCTAAAAATGCATAAAAATCAGACACGTGTGCAATGCGAATTCTATGTAATTATGACGTTCAGTGCGAATTTTGTGCGATTTTTAGAGCATAGTAATTACACTAATGACACTTATGATAATTACATATAATATGTGTAATTAAATTAGACAATGTTAGATGACCTTGAAATCCGCATTAGACATTGCAATTGGCAAAAATGTGCGAATATGTGAAATTGGACGAGAGTGGGGGAACAGACGCCGTGGACAGCTTCTGACCTGCAGAATTCTGTGACGACAGGTGTGGTTTTTTGGTGAATATAAATACGAGCCCAGGAGAGCCAAATTTACTCTTCAAACAGTCTTCAGTCGCTGCGGTACGCTATGTCCGTCAGCGACGCGAATTTTTAATACTCTTCAATCAGTTTTCAATTGCAGCGGTACGCTATGTCCGTCAGAGACGCGAAATTTTAATTACTTCAGACATAGTTATGCGCTATGTCCAATATCGACAAGATCTTTTGTTTATAAATTGTTAAGTACAACGGACAATATGTTAGTTCAAGTAATAAAAAAAGAACAGTAGCTACAATTATCGGACGTCTGCAAACAGTCTACAGCTACAAACATCAACACTCTAGACAGATGGCGAGAGAACATCAAGCAGAGGAACGATACGCAGAGAAAGAGGGGCTGTTTATATAACAACAGCAGCCGATTCAGAGCAACACGTCATTCCATTCTACAGCCAGCCGATGGGAACATGAAGGACGAGTGACTGGAGGACGACCAGTGGAACCGGAAAACGCAAGAGGACATCCAGTAGGAGAGGACCGACAGATCACTGGAGGATATCGAACAATCTGCAGTATTAAGGTGACAAAAAACCAATTTATAATTATAAAAGAATAAAGACATTGAAAGACATTAATAAAAAAATTTTAAATTAAAGAAAAATTATGTAGATAGAGATAAGAGAATGTAATTTAACTGTAATAAGAATTTTCTTTAATGATGACCAGTTAATTTAAAGATAATTTAAATCCTTGCTTGGAGAATTAACACTTGATTTAATAATTTAAATTTTTCATTGAAAGCATATAAAGTAAAGTAATTGGAAATACCAGAAGAAGACTAACGATTCAATTAGTTTCTTTAAAATGATTATAAAGCCGTAAGATGTATGTCAAGTATAGAATAATAATGTAAATAAGAACAAATTTATAAAGCACACATTCAGACTGAGTAGTCGAGAATTTATAGTATAACGAAGAAATGTTTAACATAGAATTGCTAATATAAGACATAAGATATATAAAATCTATTTTATGATGAGTGCACGGCAACAAAGAAACATTGAAACAATAGATAATGAATATTTTATGGCGAAGTAAATATTATTATTATATTATTATTATTTTTTTATTTTGTTTATTTGAATAAAGAAATGAAAACATATTACGATTCCTAAAAGGTCATACTCTTATTATGATTACACCTGAACTCCAATTATACATACACGGTATCAGTAATGTTGTATGAATGTAAACACACCACAAAAGGTACCGTAGTATAAATTTTGGCGCTCCAAAATCGTGGGGCTAAACAAATTAAATTACATTAAATTTGCAACCTGTGTGTCGTTGTATAACTTTTATCATTAAATAAGTGTTCAAAGTTTATAATATTTTTTTTGAAAACGCACATACAACACAAGGTAATAATTTGTGTCTGTAGATAGCTAATATGTTTTACAAGCACTGTAATGTCTTCTACGATGATAAATTTTCTAGACGAATTTCTTACGTAAATGTTTTATTACATAAGTTTACGACGTTATTCGTTGTATAGTTGCATAAATTATTAGGTCATAGTTATAAAATCTTAGGAAAAAACATTATTTATTGCATCATGTCGACCAACGGCTTGGGGTTACTGACCTGTAGTAGTAATATTTTGGCCAAAATACTGTATTAAATTTAAATCGTAATCAACTGTGAGGGGTGTCCAGATGTGAAATTGCAAACATTTAACTTACAGGTTTCTTAAATTTTATCTGTAAGTAGCGTTAAGACTAACCAGTCTTCACTTCAAGGTAGGCTTGGATTTCGCAGCCAGTTCAGAGCTTCACAGGAATAGTCTTTCCACGTGTTACCCGATTGTCTTAGGATTGTAATGAACCTCAACCAGCCTCCTGTCGTCTATTCAATTTTATTTACATTTTTTAACTCTGTCATTGACAGAAAATATTTCGCAAGCTCTTCGTCGCCTCCTTCCTGATTTAATGTCTCAGAGTGCAAGCAATGATTCTTTTCAAAAACTTCATCTATATTTGGCGGACTACAGACGTTGTTCGTCGTTCTGAGTAACTACCCATGGTCCACTACTTTACAGTAAGGTTGGCGCCGTCATAACTTCATAAAACTTTAACTCTTGTCTCCTTCCCTACTTTCTTGCTTACTGTCTTACGAATAATACCACATTTCATTTGACATTTACTTACCTTTTATCTATATCATTTTCATGTCGCATCCTACATCATAATGTATCTGTATTCGGAATTAATGTTGCAATCCAGGAAACGAAAATAAGAAACGTGTTCTACAGTGCTGGCATTTCTTATATTTTTAGAACCTACTGTATGCTTCCGTTTGAAACCATTCATTAAGCAAATTCCACTGAAGCTATTGATTAGCTAGCTGTTTTGTAAGTCATATTCGCTTTCTTTTGAGATTATTTGGTTATCAGCGAACAGAAGTGTATTTATATATTGGTTTTTGAGATAAAATGTTATTCCAGCTCGTGTCTCTCGTCTCCGTTAAACTAATATCGTCAATATACAGTTATACAGTTGTGCCATAAGTCGGTTGATTCCAGAAGTTATCTTCAGTTAGGTAGCAATTATGAATTTATACATTAGGAAAGTTTTGTTAGGTTTGGGCATTAACTACACACAGATTTAAAACACTTGCGGCAAAGTTTCAATAAAAACTTATTGTCATCATCTTGATCAATACACAGGGCAATACAGAATAATTAATAGGACTCCCATAGTTATGGGTGTTTCTTGTATGAATGTGTGTGTGTGTGTGTGTGTGTGTGTGTGTGTGTGTGTGTGTGTGTGTGTGTGTGTGTGTGTGTGTGTGTGTGTGTGTGTGTAAAGAATACAACTAGTATGCTCCCAGAGCTGCAGAGCTCGCTCACTATTTTGAACAAAGTACAGTTACTGTTACATAAGTTTCGATATTAGGTAATTTTTTAATAATGGAAAAAATGCCAAAAATCCCGGCAATTCTACTATTTCTTTAGTGATAAAACAATTTTGGAACACACAATCATACAGTAAACATTAAAAATTCTAAACATTCGGATTTGGGTTACAATTTCTTTTAGTCTGACATTTTGATCTCCTTTGTGGGCCCTAGGGGCCCAACATTTCTGAAATTTCCAAAACTTAACACTACATTCAGATGTTAGTTAAAATTCTCTTTAATTTGATAACCCACATGGGCTTTTGCGACTGTTTCACAATTTTCACTCCCTCATATTTTTGCCTTCCGTCCCCTATTTTTTGGGGAGATCAATATAAAAAGCAATAGGGTTTTGTAAGCTAAAAGTATGGACACGCGAGTCACGTTTTACGAAAATCGGTTGATGTGTTCAACAGTTATCGTTGACTTACTGTGTAAGTTACCCCAAATATACAGACAGAGAGACAGATAGACAGACAAACAAACGGTCGAGTTAAAACTGAGAACCCGCTTCGCTCGTTCAGTAACTATTGGATATATTTTAGTAAGATGTAGTCTAATTACAATAAGTTAAGTCTGTACTCATCAGTACTCATTACCACTACTTCTTTACTGCACGGATTAGCCCTAAGTTGATCTTTTCCGTAATCCATCTCCTCGTCGGCCTACCAACATCCTTTTTCCCATTAGGTTCACATTCCAAGGCTGCTATTGGTTACCGGTTATTTGGCATGCGGCCTAAGACACCATCTTATTGTCTTTAATCTATTTGTGCAAATATTCGATTTTTAGTTGTTATCTAATATCTTCAATTCTCTTCTTATCCAGGGGAAAATATCCCTATGTGCTTCTTAAAAATTTAATTTCAGCGGTTGAATTTTATTTTCTTCCTTTTTACCACGGGTTCATCTTTCACTGGCATACAGAAACGTTATGATAGCTATTGTTTTATAAAATTTTATTCACGCATGTTCCTCGTATTTTGTAAGCATCTATGGATCGTTCCACAGATGACTCTGAACTTTGCTAACTTATCTTCCCAATCAGTGTCACTTTTGTATGAGATATCACGACCCAAGTAATTAAAATGACCACTGATTTAAAATTTGATTCTCTAGTAGGCTACTAGTTTTGTTTTAATTGGATATTTACGTTTAAGTGCCATAGTTGTGATTTTGGAGCAGGAATCTTTAGACTAATCTTGTAAGATGTTACTAAGCGAAAATATCGCCTTTACACTATTATACACGTAGAGCATGAATTCACATGTGTGTTTCTTTGAAGTGATATTCCTGGATCAACTTTTGCATTCCATAACTGAAGTATGTTATAACATGTTACAAAGTGTTGTTGAAATGGGACATCTTTATTTGTAGGAATATCTTCCGTTAATCTACTATTCAAATCTAAGACGATAGTTTTCTTGTAATACAGAGGTTCTTAAGCACTCTAATCCATTGATTAGGGAAACCTCATCTTTCCCTTATGCTCCACAGTAGCGAAACATTAACATCGTCAAAAGCTTTCGTTACATCTGCTAACGCTAGATGTGTTTCTAAATTAAATTCTCTTCTTCCCCCAATAATTAATTTAAGCTTAAAGATCGCGTTTAAATGACTTACCTTCCCTGAAGCCACTTTTCAATACTCAACATATGTGTATTAAGTTATTACTGTATCGCCTGTTGACAGGCTCTGATGATGATTATAAATTTTGTTGAAACTTCAACACATATTTTTAACAGTGATTGTTGACAATGACCGCACTTCACAAAACTTTTGTCACTGTAAGTTATTAAAAAATGTATTCTCGTCAATCAACTTATGGCTCATTCTGTATTTCTAACTTCAATTGCTAATAAATATAGCAGATGATTTCTACGTAACTTATACTACTATGAAGTGCTTTCAGTTCCTTGACTTCTGTTACATTAGATTTAATCTTGAAAAGAAACACCTTATTTTTACTGCATTATACTAAGGTTTGTGGTTTTCTTCGCGTAAGTGCCTTCATGAGTTGGTCTCTGTGGTCCAGCTTCAACACTGGCGAGGTCACGTAAGATGGCTTCATGCTTGGAGCAAAACGCTGTATTCCTGTGTTGACGAAATCTGTGGTAAGATCTTGAACCATATAACTTCTTGGACGAGGACAGTGAAGCTCCACTAACATTGTCATTTAGTTGCTCAAAGCTTTCACGTTACGTAAAACTCTAATCATGCCTCGATAGTAACTATCTTGAAGTTGTTGCGCTTTGACCGGTTGAATACAAGTGACTTCGGACTTCCCCACCACGTCTTGGGTATTCAAAGAAACGATTGGGTGAAAGGAAAGGCGATGGTGAAACCAATACTTACACATCGTTCTGTGGTATCGTTTTAAGGACCGCGATAGAATGCATTACTCGAGAAGACATGGAGTCTCAATGTTAGAACGAAGAGCGCGAAGAAGTAATGACCATTGTGGGTACAAAAGAGACAGTAACAGAATGAATCGAGAGGGGAATTGAAATGGTGTGGACATATACTAAGGATGACAGTCAATGGCTAAAGAAGATGTCAAGTGTGGTGGTTCTCAACTGGAAGACGTGTTCTTCAGGGTGGCGTAAGAATATTTTAAAGTAGGTCTCGTAAGCTAGTCAAAAACATGAGTAGGCCTAACAAAATATGACATACAAAAACACTTTAATAACTCTTTTTTTAACTTCAGAGAAAATAAAGTTTTAGTTTTAAACCATTATTTTAAAAAATATAAAAAGCTTTACAGACTTAATCTGTTTGAAATATTGTACGTGGCGCGGTTTTTAAGTATTCGCCTTATCGGCTATTATGTTGGTAAAAGATACGCGATGGCAGTCGTGAGTAAGCGATTTACACGACAGATAATCCCACTAACTGTGAGGTTCGCCCAGTGATACGTCTTCTACGAGCAAAACAATAACGCTGCTGAAAGTCGCAGCAACTTTTACGAGACGTAATAGGCCAAACAGTAAAATTAGACAATAGTGCTGTTTGATTAGGGAAGAACAAACTAATATTCATGAAGAATAACATAAGGTCGCCCACAAAATTGATGACACGATGGTTTAGTGGAAGACGTGAATAGAAAACTCGTAAAAATAGGCGATTTACGGTTTCGCAATTGCGTATTCAATTTCATAACATTTCATATTGAGTAATTTACGACATTGTGACAGAGAAACAGTTAACCTAAAATGTTAACCTACATACATAAACGAAAACGTCTGTCTTCATTTCAAACGTTTTGTAGCTTTTTGAAAATGAAAGGCACGGGCTGTTGGAACACGTCGTCATTGAAGATGTAATATAGGTTTCATACAAAGAATTGCAGCTATTCAAAAATGGCAACGTACTGAAGAACGGCGTTAGCAATTGGTCCAAGACACAAGCGGCAGCCTTTTACAACGGAATAAAGAGGCTGTTGAAGAAGTATGAGTTAAGAGGTACGTGGAAGTCAATGGTGATTATGCGATAAAATGAAGAAAATTTGTAGATTTTTTTAACTATAACAAATATTTCATCATTAATGTCATTTTTCATTTCAAAAGGGATATTTGAACTGATGTAATCAACATTTATAAACATAAAAGCAAAATAAAACAAACAATAAAGTTTAATTAATGTATTTGGCCAAAACACACGTTTTTACATGCACAACACACTCCAACTTTAAGGAACAGTGGAGGTTTGTGGGCTGTATAACTGCTTAAAGGAGGGCATAGGTCTTTAATGGTTGAGAAGTTCTGTCCTAGTAGAAACGTTCTGAATGAAGGAAGACCGCGAAGATTTTAGAATAGTATGGATATTTGTAACATGAAAAAGAACGTGTTTTAGGTAGAAGGGTTTGGGGAAGAGTGTCCGAAGAATCTACTGAACGACCTCATTTTCCACTCAGCTTTCCCTTGGACGGTTAATTTCTCAATACCGTTTGTGTTCCTGAGCAGACATACCACGAGTTAACTTCTCATCACTATGTGAAAAATGTTTACGCAATATACCGTATGTTACGTAATAAGTGTGGGCGGTGTAAGTCACACCAGGTGTACGGACACCATTAATTATTCAAGTCCAACGGGAAGTTCTGTTGACACGCAAAAGGAAACTGTCAACAAATCGATACTTAATAAATATCAACACCACACTACCAAGAATGAAAACGCAGTAAGTCCTTTTTACAAGCCTACTCTTTTCAAACGTCTGAACGACACAATTAATCATATATTTATTTATTTATAGTCTAAGAATTAATCTTCCAAAATAATATTTAGTTATATTTGCACAATAATGTAAAGACGTACTGGTCATAAATAACAAAACTAAATTAGCTAACGTTTCATAATAACGTGTTTAATATTTTATACACGGTTCTTTCCATGAAAAACGAGAATGAAAACACAATTTGTCATCGCCCCTTGTACACTAGTCACTTAAGGTCACCCTTTCATACATCACTGAAGAAAACCCTAGTTCGTAGCATTTGGTGAAACTTTGTTTTCCCATTACTATCTACAAATCACGCTGAATTAACAATTCCCTCCCTTATCCTGAGTTTTGACAATGCACAATGAATCCACCCAAAACGAACAAATAATAGTAAATAAAATAATATTTGTTCCTTAATTTGGCAGAGCAAGATTGTTTTTAATCATGTTTCTCCTCGATCGTGCCTAAGGTCCATTGTCATAAATAAACCTTTTCCTATTCCGTGTTCACAAACACTGTCCATTGTATACTGTCCCTTGGTGAGTCCGGCATCCTCTTCACCCTCTTTAATGTTAATCTTGTGCGTGTAGCATCCATATCTACTGTAGGGCGTCCTTTACCTCTATTCTTCTACTTTGAATTCCCAACTTTTCTTTAACTGGCATATTTTTATCCACTCTTTTCTGACGACCCCACCAACTTAGCTGGCTTTCTTTGATAGGGCTATACGTGCTCTAATACCGATTTAGCTGAAGTTTTGTCTTACTGTTGTGTTACTGATTCGTTCACTCATTATTATTCATTTTATACTTCAAAAATATATCGTTTCCAGCGTCTGTATTTTATTCTCCTTATTAGACAGCATCCAAGACTTATATCTATAGGACTGTCTATATGTAGGTTGTATATTATCTTCGTCTCCTTTAATATTTTCCTTATAGACTTGTTTTTGACGTCATGAAGTTTACTAGTCGTTTTGACTATCCTCGCAATTAAATCTGCATCTGGTTTCTAACATTAGCTTCTACTATTGGTACATCAAGTACTAATTGGTTTGTTTCAAGTACCATAATTAAAGATGATTTGAAAATTGAAGTATTAAAAATGTTTGTTAATGAGCAGAAAATCTGTGGAATAAACATACTGATCGTATGAAGGACACTAGATTAGTCAAGAGTTTAAGCGATTTGGGACCAAATGAAAAAGTATTTAGAATGTCCAAAATTAAGGAACACGCGTTAGCCAAGCAATTATAATTAAACTCAACAAGCTACAGGCTTAAAGCAAATAGAAAGAAGAGAACGACGAAGAAGAAAAGGGAGGAGAAGTATGAGAAGGTGAAGATCCTTCAGTTTGTTTTGATAGATTTGGATTTAAGTTTTGATAGACTCAAAGCGAAAAAATTGACAAAGCAGAAACATAGCTGACTTCAAAAATCAGATTCAAATAATTCAAGGTAAATCTCAAATCCGTGGCGTATGTGGCAGGTTGGATGTAAAGTCAAGGTTGCCAAAGTAGTGACTGGTCTGTCTGCAATCTGTTCCTGCAGATGAAGGATGGATCTCCCAATCGTTGTGGCTAAAATAAGAAAGGAAAGTAATTCAATCCTTTATAAACTCACATTCGCCCTTTATAATACGTTTACGCTACGCCTATGTTATTTATCAGTCATTAGTAACTTTTTCTCCCGTATACCTGACTGGTCAACCACGTTGCCTTAGAGACAAGTGTATACCACAGGATGGTAACCACAGTGACACACGGTTATATTTTAAAACAAGTATCAAATTTAACTGAGTTCGATGTCACATATGTTCCAAACAGCAAGACGCTGAACAGAAATAAATTTAATTACACCTGCGGAACAATTAAAAAAAGCATACAAATCATAATTATTAAAACGAAAATAAAAATCCCGCCTGCAGGAAGACGTCTTATATTGGTGTAGGAGAAAAACGTTTATCAAGAACGATACACATATTATTTGACTTCACATTAAATACAGTACGTTACGTTAATTAATCAATATATTAAATTGTATTATGTGAATTAAAACGTAACTCTTTAATGTTTGCTTAATTGAAATTGATTAGCTGGTTCCAAGGATACAGAGTTTCAAACCTATTTTCATTGAAGATTCAGTATGGTCGTGTCCTTGCAGAATCAGAATAGCTGAACCGATTTAGATGAAACAAAGGCCACACAGATCGTTTTTTTTTAACAAGATTGTCTTAACATAAATAAATTCCAAATTTTTAAAAATACCGGAATAAGAATTAAAAGCATTTTATTAGCCGTCATACAACAAAAACTATAAAAAAACGTTCATCATTCGCAATTTTGTTATTTTAAAAAAATATTATGTAAGCTATACAGTACCATTCTGTAAATAAAAACAAATATCCTGATATGTTTCATTAAAATTTAGCAAGTGGTTCCGAAGACTCGAGACCGAATCCGCCTTGGTTGTGCTGAGTCACGGTCATCATAGCACTAATGTATTATCCTGAGAAATGAATGGTGGAACAGAAGTAAGAAATGGATTGTCCTGAGAAAAGATACGAGGCACGTCCAGAATGTAAGAATACATCACTTGTTAAAAATCGAAAAATGATCCGAATAGGACCAATGAATACATTTTAATGAAATTTACAGGGTATGTGCCAAAATATGTTATCATTTCTCCACATAATCGCCGTTGAGGTCAATGCACTTTTGAAGCCTGGGCACCACTTTTGTATACCCTCGTCGTATACCTTCCGCTCCACCTCCTTAAGCCACTTTTTCACAGTCTCCATGACCTCCTCATCGTCCGAAAATCGCTGTCCACCCAAGAACTCCTTCAATTTGGTGAAAAGATGGTAATCCGAGGGTGCCAGGTCCAGGGAGTAGGGTGGGTGAGTCACAATGTCCCATCCAAACGACACGAGCAGGTCCTGAGTGAGCCGGGCGGTATAGGGGTCTGGCGTTGTCATGAAGGAGTGACACACCACGAGTCAGAATTCCCCTCATTTTGTCTTTGATTTTTTGTATCAAATTCTTTAGGTTCTCACAATATGCAACGGCATTGATGGTAGTCCCTTTGGCATGAAATCGACCAACAAGATCCCGTTCCGGTCCCAAAAGACGGATGCCATGATTTTCCTCTGTGAAGACTGAACTTTGAATTTTTTGGATGTTGGCGAATGGGTATGGCGCCACTGAAGAGACTGTCTTTTTGGCTCAGGAGTATAGTGACACACCCATATTTCGTCCCCAGTCACAATTGAGTCGAGAAAGGATTCACCCTCGGTATGTGGAGCAAACGGGGGACGAACTGGTTGACGTGTTTAAGCTGCTGCGACGACATTTCGTAACGGACTGAGGCGCTCGATGTCTCATTTTGACCGTTAAGAACCCGTCTACACGTCACGGGTGCCAACTTAAAAAAAAAATTTCCCTATGTCCTACACAGCCCTTGTATTCTTACTTTCTGGACGTGCCTCGTACTTAAAAAATACAGGTCTAAAAATGAAATTCTTTAGACTGATAAAGAGACGCCGCTTAACGGATCGTCTTAAAAATTACGGTATCAAGGAAGACGTTTCAGATATTTTCAGTTACATTTAGGATAAAAGGAAATTGACAGAATTGGATGACCTATAACTTATGGAACGAATGACAGACGAATGTATGCATTCCTAAACAGGATCTGATCTACAAACCGGGTGGTAAAGGAACCGGCACAAAAGGCATCGACGCATAACTCAATATTTGTCATATCTGTGGTGAGGAGGATTACTCAGTCCTCCTTCACCGTTATTGAAGTAAACAACGTTGCGTTCTTCAGTGTTGTGCGTTGTGAAAACATCCGTATGTGTTATTACAGCATTGCAAATACGTAATTACTGTCAGTTAATGTTTTTTATAAATAATAATAAGTTTATATTATAATAACACTATAATAATTGATTATATTTGCGACCGAATTGGAGAAGTTAATGATTTCCGAAATTAGAGTAGGACTCAGTGGAGCTTTCCACCACTACTGCAAAGTGCGAAATTAACCAAATACACTCTAATCTTTGCAGAGAACTACGAGTTTTTCTGCCCTTTCCTTTAAGAGAGATCGTGGTAGGCCATTGAAATGATGGTGCTCTGTGAAGTCGCTATATGAATGTAGATGAATGGGTTGTAGTCCAATCCACTAAGTGAATAAGAAGATGGAGATGATTAAATATGATCTCCATTATTGATAGGGGAAGTAGGCAATTATAATAGCCGTAGTGCAGTGTTACGAATATTGCAGGGATTATGATCTTACGAAAATGGAATAAATTACTGAACACCGGAGAAATTGATGACAACAATTTTCATTAACACTTACCGGTATCTGAAAAAATTGCATTCATTGCGTTGCATTCTCCTAATTATACAAATATGCAAACGCACTGAATACAGTCAGTAGGTAACAAACGTTACCAACTGAGTAACTACAATAGTTCACAACACAATAAACAATTTAGGCTACTTGATATAGTTACTAATTCTGATCTCTTTTTAACCTTTTTAACGCTCCTTTATTACTTGAAACACTTCGATTACTTGGAACTTACATATTAGCAGAACTCGACTCCACTACGGTTTCCTCGTGTTGTCTCTACATATACGCAGCCAAGGCCACTGGTGGCGTGTAATGTTGACAAGACAATCCCACAATATTCTGCGACAGTCGTGCAAAGCCGAGAATCAGCAAACATTACGTCGTACATGGCAAGCGTCACTAGGCTCTCGCTACTATTTATTGTATGTGTACCGGGGTTGTAAACTGTAGCTATACGATAAACTTACTGAACAGGTGTCATCCTTCAGTTACGTTGGCATATAGATAACTCCCCACAGAGATCTAGAGGCTGAAATAAAACATTAAACAATTAAAGCTTCAAGAATATCAGGTTGCTTGAACAGTGCAATGTGGTCAAACTTATTCTCAAGAACAGCAGCAAAAGTGCGCATACACAATCAACGGAACGCTCTTCGCTGCTGAAACTAGAGCTGGCACAAGTAAATAATACAAATATCGGAAGGGACCGAGATGAAGATCTTACAAACGATACTGAACCTGACACCCATCGATAAGGAGGGAAGTGATGATATAAGGTAAGATGCGGCGTTGGGAAAATAAGTGACAGGATTCAGATAAGAACAGAAGAGTGACACGGGCATGTGGAGAGAACAACAGAGGACTGACTTGTCAAAATAATTATGAACGGTATACGCGCTGGAAGTGACGTTGAGGGCTTTCTAAAACAAGATGGCATGACGTTTTGGTCTACATAAAAGTAGTAGTAGAAGAAGAAGAAGAAAAAGAAGAAGAAGAAGTAGGCCTATAAGTGTTACAATTAAAATTTTTTTTCAGTACCCAATTAAAACCCTTCAGTCCCTATAGAATTCAATAGACAGCTTTGTAGATAATGTATTCAGAACTGAATTCAAGTGTATCTACATAATTCAATAGACTTGTATACCATATCGTTTCAGTTTACCATATTGTCAGTAAAAAGGGAATGGTAATTTGTCATTAAAAATGGTCTAATTTACAATAACGGCGTAATGATTACTTGTTCCTTAGAGTACTCTGAAGATAAGTAAAGTCAATGTAGGTCAGAAGACGTTGTTTTATTTTACTACTATTGCGCCTAGACAACCTTTAACTTCCCAAACCAATGACCTGAAGTACCCATGTCGTGAAAAACGACTCATCCAGTAATTGACTCGAAACCATTACGTTAGATACGACCACGCGTCTCTCCGGTTCCTAGACAGTCTTTTATTTTGCAGTAATTTTATAGCATAGTGATTTTATAGCAGGATCATTACTTTCTTGGCTACTAACTAAACGTTAAACACTTTACCATTTTATTTTACAATTTTAACATGTACGATATTTCACTGTTGTTTTTATTCAGTCCGATGTCTTGTTCAATTTCAAGATTAGGCAATACTTTGTAATATCATAATTGTCAGCTACAATCCTAGCAGCTTGACTAGGCGTAATTACTCCAGCGAACTCGTGAAGATTATAAATTTATTTAGGTGGCCTAGTTGACATCTATGCCGTACAACGTGGATTAACTAGTTGTCACACCAGACGTAATAAACAAGAACCAAGCATAATAAGCGACTAAGAACTGAGTAGAAGATTAAAATGCCTGGGCACAAAAATTGTGTTGGTATAGGCATATAAAGAGAAAGAAAGAAAGAAAGAAAGAAAGAAAGAAAGAAAGAAAGAAAGAAAGAAAGAAAGAAAGAAAGTTAAAGGCTCATTACAAATAAGATTTTAAAATGGAAACAACAGAAAAATAGAAGCATCAAGAAATGGACACAAAAAGCAAGATGGGAGGATAGACTTTCTCATTAAAGTAATGGAACGTTGGAAAGTGGAGTGGGGAGAAAAATGAAGGATGAGCGGATGTTAAGATACTCAAGACTTTTAAAATTATGAAGGAAATGGACTGAAGTAATATATCTACAGCCTTTAATCTTTCACTGTTTTTCTTGGATATGTTCCATACCTCGGATCCACAGACAAGGATTGATTCTTCGAGGGTCAGATAAAAAATTTGCGGAGCAACATCTATAGCTTAGTGGTAGAACTAAAATTTTTCCGTGTTGTAAGATTTGTATTTCTTTAAACACATTTTATTTTCCAAATATATCTGCCAATTTATTCATTGTTTATCAGCTGATTGAAGTTCACGTATCACGCGTATTTTGAAAAATGGAAAAATCAAACATTGTGCTGCATTAAAATTTTTTGTTAAATAAGGTCTAGCGCCGATGAAAATACACAACAAAATGGTCAATGTGTTACGAGATGCTGCGCCTTAAAAACATGGTTAGTAAGTGGTACTCAAGTTTAAACGTGGTCGTACGAGGACTGAAGATGAACCCCGCAATGGACTCTCAAAAAGTGCAGCAACTCCAGATATCATTAAAACAATTTCATATAGTATGTTGGAAGAGCCGATTGAGAATGGATGGCATTGCTGATATCATAGGAACCTCACATTAGCTTGTGTATCATATTTAAATCAAGAACTTGGTGTGAAAAAACTGTGCAAGCTGGGTGCCGCATTGGAGTCGTCGCATTTTTTGGGAGTCCACTACTGCCAATATCTGTACGACCAAGTTTAAACGCGAGTGCCCACTTAAAATATCGGTATGGAGAACCATACATGACTTCCATGTTCTAAGATTTATATTTAAAATTAAAATCATATTCGAAATGAAATATTTCCATAGAAACTACTTCTTTCCACTTATTGCTTAAGCGTTAACCACAGTACTGTGGTCACTAACGTATACCACCTCACGTTTCGCACTCGATTTTCACTGACGATGGTAGTCGATGGCACTGCCGAAACGTCTGGTTTTGAAGAAAACATTGGACTACGTGTAAACAGCCCGGGAAGGAATTTTAACAAAGAACTACTTCTTTGTTGCCGATAACGTAGTACACATATAAAAAATTCTCTCCTCCCCTTCAACTATAATTTTCATTAATAGAAAATTACCCCCACCTCGTTCACTTAACCTCTTCATTTATAGATATTTCATCTTCGTTTCTAAAGTGGATTATTATGAGCTACTTATCAGGATACTTTATTTATCAAAATTAAGTACTTTAGTCATGATAAAACATAACACGTTGCAGGTAAACTACCCCTTTCTCTAAACCGATCTTCACCAAAATCAATAGACCTTGAGTTCTCTTTAATTCAAAAAGGCATGCAAAACATTATTTGATTCTGTTTGAATTTGCGGCTGTTATCGTTTGCCATAGACAAAAATTACATTGATAAAAAAAATGTTGCAGGTAAACTACCCCTTTCTTTTAACCGATCTTCACCAAAAACAGTAGATCTTGAGAACTCTACAAATCAGGGTTACATGCAAATAATTATTTCATTCTGTTTTAATTTGGGGCTGTTATCGTTTGCCATAGAAAAAAATTACCCTTGATAAAAAACCGTTGCCGGTAAACTACCCCTTTCCATTAACCGATCTTCACCAAAAACAATAGGTCTTGAGTACTCCACAAATCAGGACTCAATGCAAAAATTTATTTGATTATGTTTGAGTTTGCGGCTGATATCGTTTGCCATAGTAAATACCCTTGTTAAAACATAAAACGTAGCAGGTAAACTACCCTTTTCCCTTAACCGATCTTCAACAAAATCAACAGACCTTGAGTTCTGTATAATTCAAAAAGGTATGCAGAAGAGTAGTTGATTCTGTTTTAATGTACGGCAGTTATCGTTCGTCATAAAAAAATTACCCTTGTTAAAACATAAAATGTTCCTGGTAAACTACCCTATTCCCTTAACCGATCTTTACCAAAACCAACATGTCTTGAGAACTCTACAATTCAGGGCTCTATGCGAAACATTACTTGATTCTGTTTGAATTTGCGGTTATTATCGTTTACCATATAAATAATTACCCTTGATAAAAAACCGTTGGAGGTAAACTACCCCTTCCCCTTAACCGATCTTCACCAAAACCAACAGATCTTGAGAACTCTACCATTTCAGACTGTATGCAAAAAATTATTTGATTCTGTTTGAATTTGCGGCTGTTATCGTTTGCCATAGAAAATAGCCTTGTTAAAACATAAAATGTTGCCGGTAAACTACCCCTTCCCCTTAACCGATTTTCACCAAAAACAACAGGTCTTGAGAACTCTACAATTCTGGGCTGTGTGCAAAAGAGTAGTTGATTCTGTTTGAATTTGCGGCTGTTATCGTTTGGCATAGAAAAAAATTAGCCTTGATTAAAAAAAAAATCGTTGCAGGTAAACTACCCCTTTCCCTTAACCGATCTTCACCAAAAACAATAGGTCTTGAGAAATCTACAATTTAGGGCTGTATGCAAATAATCATTTGATTCTGTTTGAATTTGCGGCTGTTATCGTTTGCCATAGAAAATACCCTTGTTAAAACATAAAACGTTGCAGGTAAACTACCCTTTTACCGTAACCGATCTTCAACAAAATCAACAGACCTTGAGTTCTGTATAATTCAAAATGGTATGCAGAAGAGTAATTGGTTCTGTTTTAATGTACGGCAGTTATCGTTCGTCATAAAAAAATTACCCTTGTTATTGTTGCAGGTAAAATAAAATGTTGCAGGTAAACTACCCTATTCCCTTAACCGATCTTCACCAAAACCAACATGTCTTGAGAACTCTACAGGGCTCTATGCAAAACATTATTTGATTCTGTTTGAATTTGCGGCTATTATCGTTTACCATATAAAAAATTACCCTTGATAATAAACCATTGCAGGTAAACTACCCCTTTCCCTTAACCGATCTTCACCAAAACCAATAGGTCTTGAGAACTCTATAATACAGGGCTGTATGCAAAAGAGTAGTTGATTCTGTTCGAATTTGAGGCTGTTATCGTTTTCCATAGAAAAAAATTACACTTGTTTAAAAAAAAACCGTTGCCGGTAAACTACCCCTTTCCCTTAACCGATCTTCACCAAAATCAATAGGTCTTGAGTACTCTACAAATAAGGGATACATGCAAAAAAGTATTTGATTCTGTTTGAATTTACGACTCTTATCGTTTGCCATAAAAAATACCCTTTTAAAACATAAAAGGTTGCCTGTAAACTACCCCTTTCCCTTAACCGATCTTCACCTAAAACAATAGGTCTTGAGTACTCTACAGATCAGGGCTGTATGCAAAACATTATTTGATTCTGATTGAATTTGGGGCTCTTATCGTTTGCCATAGAAAATACCCTTTTAAAACATAAAACGTACCTGGTAAACTACCCCTTCCCCTTAACCGATCTTCACCAAAATAAATAGGTCTTGAGAACTCTACAATGTTGGGCTGTATGCAAACAATCTTTTGATTCTGCTTGAATTTGCGACTGTTATCGTTTGCCATATAAAATACCCTTGTTAAAACATAAAACGTTGCAGGTAAACTACCCCTTTCCCTTAACCGACCTTCACCAAAAACAATAGATCTTGAGACCTCTATAATTCAGGGCTGTATGCATAAGAGTAGTTGATTCTGTTTGAATTTGCGGCTGTTATTGTTTACCATAGAAAACAATTACCCTTGATTAAAAAAAAACGTTGCAGGTATACTACCCCTTTCCCTCAACCGATCTTCACCAAAAACAGTAGGTCGTGAGTACTGTACAAATCAGGGCTGTATGCAAAAAATGATTTGATTCAGTTTGAATTTGCGGCTGTTATCGTTTGCCATAGAAAAAAATCTACAGACAGACACACAGACACTTTTCGAAAAATGACTTTTTTTCATGTTTTGAGTGTAGTACAATCAGAATCTGCAATAATCTCGAACACGATTTCTTTTGCCATCACCATACTTCCATTTCCTTAAGGAACATGGAAGTAAAATTACCCTTGATAAAAAAACGTTGCCAGTAAACTACCCCTTTCCCTTAACCGATCTTCACCAAAACCTACAGGTGTTGAGAACTCTACAATTCCGGGCTGTATGCCAAACATTATTTGATTCTGATTGAATTTGCGGCTGTTATCGTTTGCCATAAAAAATATCGGTATGGAGAACCATACATGACTTCCATGTTCTAAGATTTATATTTAAAATCATTTTCGAAATGAAATATTACTATAGAAACTATTTCTTTCTACTTACTGGTTCAGCCATAACCACATTACTGTGGTCACTAACGTATACCACCTCACGTTATCGCACTCGATTTTCACTGATGATGGAAGTCGATGGCATTGCCGAAACGTCTGGTTTTGTAGAAAACATTGGACTACGGCCAAACATCCCGGGAAGGAATTTTAACAAAAACTACTTCTTTGTTGCCAATAACGTTGTACAATATATATAAAAAATTGCATAAAATTAATGGCTTGTATAAGTTAATGTTTGATCTCCATTAAGTAGTGCTCATTTTTCCAAAGTTTTAATATTTTGATGTCCGTAATTAAAACATCAGAGCAGGTTTAGTGTGTATGAGGGTACACCGTGGACAAAAATGTTCAACATTTCCTATTGAGCGTTGCTTAGAGTAAAGCTGCGAATCTACAGTGTATGTTTCACAGAACAAACACGCGAAAAAGAAGGAGCGCTCCGAAGTCACTCATGGACCCTCAGCATCTTGCAGAGGGTTCATTCCCTAAAGACGAAAAGTCTCTCTATGAATCGTTCCTCTGTAAACACGTGCAGTTACACTGCCCAGCGATCCACAGGAAGCAAATCGCTATCCACGCTGGACACTTTTTCGGCTTGCACGCGTTATGTTGTAAGAATAATGTAAGAAAATAAACATGAGTGAGGCCAGAAATAACGCGAATTGTGTGTGTGTGTGTGTGTGTGTGTGTGTGTGTGTGTGTGTGTGTGTGTGTGTGTGTGTGTGTGTGTGTGTCTTCCCTGCCTTTTTATTACGGTAGTCATAATAATAAAATGGAAACGTAAACATTACATAACTGAGATATGCTTGCCTGCCACGAACGATATATTATTTTATACATGTATATTAACTCATACATAATTTACATTAAAATGAAAACATTATAATTTTATTGCCTGGCAACAAAATTATTTTATTTTTAACAATTATCATTGTTTCAAAAAGTTTAAATGAATTTTAAAGTACTTTACTGTTGTTAAAACGTAAAAGGTTGCAGGTAAACTACCCCTTCCCCTTAACCGATCTTCACCAAAATAGAAAGGGCCTTGAGATCTCTACAATTTAGGGAGGTATGCAAATAATTATTTGATTCTGTTTGAATTTGCGGCTGTTATCGTTTACCATAGAAAATTACCCTTGATAATAAAACGTTGCTAGTAAACTACCCCTTCCCCTTAACCGATCTTCACCAAAAACAAGAGGTCTTGAGTACTTTACAAATCAGGACTGTATGCAAAAAATTATTTGATTCTGTTTGAATTTGCGGCTGTTATCGTTTGCCATAGAAAATACACTTGTTAAAAAAACGTTGCTGGTAAACTACCCCTTTCCCTTAACCGATCTTCACCAAAAACAATAGGTCTTGAGAACTCTACAATTTTGGGCTGTATGCAAATAATCTTTTGATTCTGTTTGAATTTGCGGCTGTTATCGTTTGCCATAGTAAATACCCTTGTTAAAACATAAAACGTTGCTGGTAAACTACCCCTTTCCCTTAACCGATCTTCACCAAAATCAATAGAGCTTGAGAACTCTACAATTCAGGGCAGTATGCGAAACATTATCTAATTCTGTTTGAATTTGCGGCTGTTATTGTTTGAAAAAAAAATTACACTTGATAAATAAACGATGCCGGTAAACTACCCTTTTCCCTCAACCGATCTTCACCAAAAACAATAGGTCGTGAGTACTCTACAAATCAGGGCTGTATGCAAAACATTATTTAATTCTGTTTGAATTTGCGGCTGTTATCGTTTGCCATAGAAAAAAAATCTACAGACAGACAGACACACAGATAGACACACAGACAGACACACAGACACACACAGACACTTTTCGAAAAACGACTTTTTTCATGTTTTGAGTGTAGTACAATCGGAATCTGCAATAATCTCGAACACGATTTTTTTTTGCCATCACCATTCTTACATTTCCTTAAGGAACATGAAAGTAAATATCGGTATGGAGAACCATACATGACTTCCATGTTCTAAGATTTATATTTAAAATCATATTCGAAATGAAATATTTCCATAGAAACTACGTCTTTCTACTTATTGCTTCAGCATTAACCACAGTACTGTGGTCACTAACGTATACCACCTCATGTTTTCGCACTCGATTTTCACTGATGATGGCAGTCGATGGCACTGCCGAAAAGTCTGGTTTTGCAGAAAACATTGGACTACGGCTAAAGAGCCCGGGAAGCAATTTTAACAAAAAACTACTTCTTTGTTGCCGATAACGTAGTACACATATAAAAAATTCTCCCCTCCACCTTCAACTACAATTTTTAATAATTGAAAATTACCCCCACTCCGTTCACCTAACCTCTTCATTTATAGATATTTCATCTACGTTTCTACAGTGGATTATTATGAGCTACTTATCAGGATACTTTATTTATCAAAATTAAGTACTTTAGTCTTGATAAAACATAAAACGTTGCAGGTAAACTACCCCTTTATCTTAACCGATCTTCTCCAAAATCAACAGGCCTTCCGTGCTCTACAATTCAGTGAAGCATGCAAAAAAGTATTTCATTCTGTTTGAATGGGCGGCAGTTATCGTCATGGAAACATTTCTCTTGTTACAACATAAAATGTTGCAGGTAAACTACCCCTTTCCCTTAACTGATCTTCACCAAAATCAATAGACCTTGAGCTCTCTGCAACTGAGGAAAGGGTGCAAAAAATTATTTGATTCTCGTTGAATTTTCGGCAGTTATCGTTCGTCATAAAAAAATACACTTTTTAAAACATAAAACGTTGCTGATAAACTATCCCTTCCCTTAACCGATCTTCAAAAAAATCAACAGACCTTGATTTCTCTTCAGTTCAAAAAGGTATGCAAAAACCTAGTTGATTCTGTTAGAATTTACGGCAGTTATCGTTCGTCATATAAAAAATTACCCTTGTAAAACATAAAATGTTGCTGGTAAACTACCCCTTCCCCTTAACCGATCTTCACCAACACCAATAGGTATTGAGAACTCTACAATACAGGGCTGTATGCAAACCATCATTTGATTCTGATGGAATTTGCGGCTGTTATCGTTTACTATAGAAACAATTACCCTTGATAAAAAACCGTTGCTGGTAAACTACCCCTTTCCCTTAACCGATCTTCACCAAAAACGACAGGTCTTGAGTAATCTACAATTCAGGCCTGTATGGAAACAATTATTTGATTCTGATTGAATTTGCGGCTGTTATCGTTTGCCATAGAAAACACCCTTGATAAAACATAAAACGTTGCTAGTAAACTAGCCTATTCCATTAACCGATCTTCACCGATAACAATAGGTTTTGAGAACTCTACAATTCAGGGCTGTATGCAAAACATTAGTTGATTCTCTTTGAATTTACGGCAGTTATCGTTCGTCACAGAAAAAATACCCTTGTTAAAACATAAAACGTTGCTGGTAAACTACCCCTTTCCCTTAGCCGATATTCAACAACATCAACAGACCTTGAGTTCTGTATAATTCAAAAACGTATGCAGAAGAGTAGTTGATTCTGTTTTAATGTACGGCACTTATCGTCCGTCAAAAAAAAATTACCCTTGATAAAACAAAAAACGTGTCTGGTAAACTACCGCTTTCCCTTAACCGATCTTCACCAAAAACAAAAGGTCTTTAGTACTCAACAAAACAGAGGTGTATGCAAAAACGTATTTGATTCTGTTTGAATTTACGGCTTTTATCGTTTGCCATAGAAAATAACCTTTTAAATCATAAAACGTTGCTGGTAAACTACCCCTTTCGCCTAACCGATCTTCACCAACACCAATAGGTATTGAGAACTCTACAATACAGGGCTGTATGCAAAACATCATTTGATTCTGTTTGAATTTGCGGCTGTTATCGTTTACCATAGAAAAAAATTACCGTTGATAAAACACCGTTGCTGGTAAACTACCCCTTTCCCTTAACCGATCTTTACCAAAAACGACAGGTCTTTAGTACTCATGAAGTCAGGACTGTATGCAAAAACCTATTTGATTATGTTTGAATTTGCGGCTGTTATCGTTTGCCATAGAAAATACCCTTGTTAAAACATAAAACGTTGCCGGTAAACTACCCCTTTCCCTTAACCGATCTTTACAAAATCAACAGATCTTGAGAACTCTACAATTCAGGGCTGTATGCGAAACATTATTTGATTCTGTTTGAATTTGCGGCTGTTATTGTTTGCCAAACTAACAAAATTACCTTTGATAAAAAGAAAACCGTTGCCGGTAAAATACCCCTTTTCCTCAACCGATCTTCACCAAAAACCACAGGTCGCGAGTACTCTACAAATCAGGGCTGTATGCAAAAATTATTTGATTCTGTTTGAATTTGCGGCTGTTATCGTTTGCCATAGAAAAAAATTTACAGACACACAGATAGACACACAGACACACACACAGGCACTTTCGAAAAACGACTTTTTTTCATGTTTTGAGTGTAGTACAATCAGAATCTGCAATAATCTCGAACACGATTTTTTTTGCCATCACCATACTTCCATTTCCTTAAGGAACATGGAAGTAAATTACCCCTGATAAAAAAAAACGTTGCTGGTAAACTACCCCTTCCCCTTAACCGATCTTCACCAGAAACAATAGGTCTTGAGTACTGTACAATTGAGGGCTGTATGCAAAACATTATTTGATTCTGTTTGAATTTGCCGCTCTTATCGTTTGCCATAGAAAATACCCATGTTAAATATAAAACTTTGCCGGTAAACTACCCCTTTCCCTTAACCGATCTTCTACAAAATCACCAGACCTTGTGTCCTGTGTAGTTCAAAAAGGTATGCAAAAATAGTTGATTCTGTTTGGATTTACGGCAGTTATCGATCGTCATAGAAAACATTACACTTGTTAAAACATAAATTGTTGCCGGTAAACTACCGTATTCCCTTAACCGATCTTCACCAAAACCAAAAGATTTTGAGAACTCTACAATTCAGGGCTGTATGCAAAACATTATTTGATTCTGTTTAAATTTTCGGCTGTTATCGTTTGCCATAAAAAAAATTATCCTTAATAAAAAACGTTGCAGGTAAACTACCCCTTTCCCTTAACCGATCTTCACCAAAAACAATAGGTCTTGAGTACTTTACAAATCAGAGCTGTATGAAAAAACGTATTTGATTCTGTTTGAATTTGCGGCTGTTATCGTTTGCCATAAAAAATACCCTTGTTAAAACATAAAACGTTACCGGTAAACTACCCCTTTCCCTTAACCGATCATCACCAAAAACAATACGTCCTGAGAACTCTACAATTTAGGTCTGTATGCAAATAATCATTTTATTCTGTTGGAATTTGCGGCTGTTATCGTTTGCCATAAAAAATACCCTTGTTAAAACATAAAATGTTGCTGGTAAACTACCCCTTTCCTTTAACCGATCTTCACCAAAAACAATAGGTGTTGAGAACTCTACAATTCAGGACTGTATGCAAAACAATATTTGATTCTGTTTGAATTTGCGGCTGTTATCGTTTACCATAGAAAATTACCCTTGATAATAAAACGTTGCTAGTAAACTACCCCTTCCCCTTAACCGATCTTCACCAAAAGCAATATGTCTTGAATACTCTACAAAGCAGGGCTGTATGCAAAAAATTATTTTATTCTGTTTGAATTTGCGGCTGTTATCGTTTGCCATAAAAAAATCTATCGACACACAGACAGACAGACAGACACACACAAAGACACTTTTCGAAAAATTACTTTTTTTCTTGTTTTGAGTGTAGTACAATCAGAATCTGCAATAATCTCGAACACGATTTTTTTTGCCATCACCATACTTCCATTTCCTTAAGGAACATGGAAGTAAAATTACCCCTGATAAAAAAAACGTTGCTGGTAAACTACCCCTTCCCCTTAACCGATCTTCACCAGAAACAATAGGTCTTGAGTACTGTACAATTGAGGGCTGTATGCAAAACATTATTTGATTCTGTTTGAATTTGCCGCTCTTATAGTTTGCCATAGAAAATACCCATGTTAAATATAAAACTTTGCCGGTAAACTACCCCTTTCCCTTAACCGATCTTCTACAAAATCACCAGACCTTGAGTCCTGTGTAATTCAAAAAGGTACGCAAAAGTAGTTGATTCTGTTTGGATTTACGGCAGTTATCGTTCGTCATAGAAAACATTACACTTGTTAAAACATAAATTGTTGCCGGTAAACTACCCTATTCCCTTAACCGATCTTCACCAAAACCAAAAGATCTTAAGAACTCTACAATTCAGGGCTGTATGCAAAACATTATTTGATTCTGTTTAAATTTGCGGCTGTTATCGTTTGCCATAAAAAAATTACCCTTAATAAAAAATGTTGCTGGTAAACTACCCCTTTCCCTTAACCAATCTTCACCAAAAACAATAGGTCTTGAGTACATTACAAATCAGGGCTGTATGCAAAAACTTATTTGATTCTGTTTGAATTTGCGGCTGTTATCGTTTGCCATAAAAAATACCCTTGTTAAAAATAAAACGTTGCCGGTAAACTACCCCTTTCCCTTAACCGATCATCACCAAAAACAATACGTCCTGAGAACTCTACAATTTAGGTCTGGTTTGATCTGTATCGCGCGCGCGCATACGTGCATACATTCCTATAAGTAAGAGTATTTGTAATCAAAGAAACTGATAATCATAACACACACACACTTGTATAAAGATAAACTTCAAGGCTCATAGATATTTCGCTTTCTAAGAAAACTAGACCAATTGCATAAGCTTTCGTTTTCCTGTAATCCACTAAATCACGTTTCAGATAAGAGAAATGAGCAGTCTATATAATGAGCTGCAATTATATTGATAACTCAGAATGCAGTCAGTTTTACCGTGTACTCTAGATCTATAAGTCTAGGGGGTGGGGGTGACGTGAATTTCAAAAGTTAAGGAATAAAATCAGAGTTAAAAATACGTGTCTGGTTCGATCCGCTTTGAATACCCACGAACACATATCGAGAAGAAAGTGATATCATAAACATTTGTAAACAGTGCGAAACAGTTGACTTTACATAAAACTGACGTTACCTTGGAATGAAATTCGTCTTTGTTATTCGACGGAAAGAGCACTGAACAATTCGGCTTGATCGAATCGATTAGCAAACTCGTCCACTAAACATTAATAAATTCCTTTAAAATATCGGAACTATATAGTAGATTATCTGATTGTTGCACGTCACCGGAATGATAAGAGGTAAGTTATTTGTGCATTAACCGTAAGGTCAAGGAGATCCATATAGAGTTATCAGCCTAGTGTGTGTGTATTGACACATTCGTGTCTTATGATTGAAACATGTAGGCAATAACATGTGTATTTTTTACAAGCTCGTGTGATTGTGAAACTACAGGAAGCAGTGGGGAGACTGATACATACTATTTTCTTTTTATTTTCACCAAGCGTATGCAGTAAAAACGACCTATTATGTTTTACCTGGAGTGCTAAGTACAAACTGGGGTGGGGTGGGTGTACCAAGGAATTTCCCGGTGTATTCTCCACAAGTACGACTCAATATTGCAGGTGTCCGACCACCCGGGAGCGGATATAAACGTCCCTTGTGTGCGTTTATTTCGCACATTTCGATTAGTGTGCTTATTTCAGTGTGCGTTCTGTTTTTTACATTGGGGGGGGGGGGAGACGCAGCGAATACGTTGTGTACAGAAGTGTAAGCTGTTTGCAGATTGTAAGCAACAAGCAACCGTATGTAAATTCCACGTAAAAATTATTTCACATCCTTCTGAAAGCAATATCATTTTCGTCTCCACGGTTTGTCACACAAAGAAATAAAAATTATGTTTATGTTTACTTAGAAAACTTACAAACAAATTAAAACTAATCATATCTCTCACCTTGAGCTTCACAACTCGCACACTGTATTCAATGAAATATATTTATTATTAAGAAAATTCAGTGTTAGATAATTCTTCAATTATCAGAAAAATTAGAAAAACCCCGATTATTATATTACTTTTTTTACATTCATATTTGCTCAGTTTTTCTTGTATATATTTTATATTATTATTAATTAAATCCTTAAATTGTTAGTGACCGTCAATCAATGAATGTTTTAGTGGATGGTTACTGAGGCTCGGTCAATAATACAAATTTTAGCTATTTTGCGTCGACGTTTCGACAATATTTATTGTCATCTTCAGGACCTCTGTATGAAATACAATAGAAATATCAAACATAACGAAACAATTAAATATTTGGTTGAACGTGTTGGTGTATGTGAGTGTGTGCGTGCGTGTGTATGTATCATTTTATATGTGAAGACTTATGATAGTTTGTTTACATCTTCAAATTATCTTTAAGAAAACGAGCAAATTATAGTATGAGAGAACTTAATTTATACAGTATTACAATTTAAATTACTAAATGTAATGATATTTTAATTAATTAAACAAACAGTAATAAACAATTGGATATTAGATTGGTACATAAACTGTTTATACCTACAGCAGTCAACATATAGCAAAGTAATATATTACCTATAACTAAAACAGATTAGGGGATGTTCACTACGTAATTATTAAAAGTTATTTTTACCATGTTTCACTCCCTACTGGTGTTTACAAACAATAATAATTTAGAAACATACAATTTACACAATAGCTGTAGAACATTACGACTTAAATCAGATAGTTGACAAAGGTTACAAACAAACGTTTCTGGTAAATTTTACTAACAGGTAAACTTGGATAATAATTGTAATCATATTACAAAATATAGTCCAGAGTACTATAGAATAATGTAATTTATGTATGTGTCCACAATCACACCTTCTCTCTCACCCATTCCCCCCTGCCAGTCCTTCTCTCAGCCTCTCACTCTAACCTGAAATCGATCTATCACTTACTATCACTCCCACTCGCTCTCTCTCTTCTACATCTCACTCACTGTCTCCCTTCTTCCCTCTCTCACTCTTCCATCCTTCGCTCTCTCTCTCTCTCTCTCTCTCTCTCTCTCTCTCTCTCTCTCTCTCTCTCTCTCTCTCTCTCTCATTATCTCTCTTCATTCACTCTATCTCCCCCCTCACCCTCGCTCCCTCACACACTCTCTCTCTCTCTCTCTCTCTCTCTCACTCTCTCTCTCTCTCTCTCTCTCTCTCTCTCTCTCTCTGACTCTCTCTCTCTCTCCCGATCACTTGTCTTTGCCCACGATTGGCATTCTAAAACACTCACCATTTTTATTACACAATCATTCTCATATAAAATAGAGAATTATGCACATGATAACAGAAATGATTTACCAACTTGTATTAAAGGGTTACAGACTTTATAACACAACATTATAGATACCAGATATTTATATGAAAATGGTTATTATTTAATATTTACATTTTGTACAATGTTATTTACCTGGAACTTGGTCTATACAGAGTACCATAGTCAATGTAGTTTGTATATATTTCGGTCAAGATCTCTCTCAAATGCTCTCACTTCGCTCTCTCTCTCTCTCTCTCTCTCTCCCTCTCTCTCTCTCTCTCTCTCAGTCTTGTCTCTTTCTAGACTCATGCAACACCTTCTCACTCACGTTAATCACTCGGGCGCTCTGTCTCTCTCTCACTCTAATATAAACAGATATATACCACAAATCTAACACGTAGACGTATATACACACACGCTAGCACTACACACGCACACACACACACACACACACACACACACACACACACACACACACACACACACACACACACACACACACACACACACACACACACACACACACACACACACACACACACACACAACAAAACAACCAGGGCTGTCCCTATCCGGGCGTGCAAGGCGTTCGGTGCACTCCGGCGGCACGTGAACGGGGGCGGCAAATAACAAAGAGCACTACGATTTTTTCTTATTAATAAAATGAAAAAATTAATAAAATAAAATGAAATACTTCGATTTCCCAAACGACTAATTTTATACGTAGTAGACTTGTTTTAAAGTGTAAACAGAAAGATGTTGGGCCACCCGGGATGTGTCCTGTTGTTCACACGAGCTAAATCGCACACTTGCTCTAATCTTTTGTAAATGTCAAGGTCAGCTTTATTGTTTCCTGTCCCAAAGTTTCCATATGTTTTGCTTTTCGTGTGTAAACAACAATGGTCAAACTATTTTTTTTCAGTTACTGGTGTGGTCAGTTTTCACTCGAACATACTACGGTGCACATCAAAAACAAGTTGTTGATTTTAATTGTAATAGTTACTTGTGTTTTTAAAAATTTTAAATAATAAGACATATCTATAATAATTACCTAGTGTTTTTCCAAATCATTAGGAGTGTTATAAACCATAGGAAACGAAGGTAAGTAAAGTAAAAATTAGATTTATTTTTATCATATTATCGAATTAAACATTTCATTAAATCATAGATATTTTATATACTTAATTCATTAAGGACCGATTTCACCGGCTTCGACTAATTTTTATTTTTGAGTTAAATATTAAAAACGATTATAACCACGGAAACAGGGCTTTATTCTGAACTTAAACCTTAACTGAAATCGGTGAAATCGACCGTAAATATAATTTATTTATTGGATATTCAAGAAGATTAATTAGATTATTATGTATAAAATACGTTTAATAATCGCGCACTTTTAGATGCATTTTTGCAAAAACTTGATTTTACGATGTAATAGCAAATTTTTCAATTTCAATATTTAAGTAGTTACCTCACTGCAATTCATGTAATAATGCCCAACCCTACGTTAGTCATTATCATTTCGTGAAAAGTTAAAAATTCAATTAGTATTCATATTTTCTTTCTTCCTTCCTTTGTTTATTTGTTTATGTATTTTATAGATGTCAGATGGAAGAAAGCGGCTTTCTGGATGGCAATATAAAAAAAAAAGAGAACAAAAAAAACAAACTATCAAAAAAGTAAGAACTCCAATTACACAGTTCTTTGAATCAACTCCAAGTTGTTCGTCCAAAGATTACCGGGCTACATCTCCATCTGAAGAATCTAACGAAACAGAAGCGGGAACCACAGTGAGTACTCCACCATCGGCAACACAAAACACTTCAATTTCAGAAGAGTCAGAAAATGTTGTCAATGAAGAAATTGAAAAAATAAATGTCCCAGGTATTTTCAAAGATCCCGGAAAATGGCCACGCGTTTTGGATGACAAAACTAAGGTCACACTGACACAAAATAAACCACCTCAAATAAAACAATTTGTATTTCCAAAAGACAAGTCAAACAGGAGCTTTTCTGAAAAATATTATCAAAAAATTATGTCTAATGATGAAGTAGTTTCACGAAGTTGGCTTTTATACTCCATATCAGAAGACGTCGTTTTTTGTTTCAATTGTAAACTTTTTTCAAATAATACTGACACTCCTCTTGTACAAGGTGGTTTCAAATCTTGGCAACATTTGTCTGAACATCTTCGCCGCCACGAAAAAAGTTTGTCTCATATAATGCATACAAAACAATTACTGAGCTTGAACAAAAATTTGTCACAAAATAATTCTGTTGATGCTCATCATCAAACCTTAATAGAAATGGAAAAGATTAGATGGCAAGCTGTTTTACAGAGAATCATATTTTGTATTAAATATTTAGCGAAACAGAATTTAGGTTTCAGGGGCAGCAACTGCAAATTATTTGAAGATAACAACGGAAATTGTTTGCAGCTTATAGAAATGATAGCCTAATTTGACACCACCTTAGCCGATCATCTTCAAAGGGTTCAAAATGACACAACACGTATATGCCACATTATTTAGGGATTAGAATCCAGAAAGAGATTTTAAATTTATTGGGTGACGAAATTAAAATCGTAATTTTAAAAATGTTGAATGAAGTGAAATATTATTCTTTAATATTAGACTGCACTCCTGATGCTAGTCATCAAGAGCAATTGACAGTTATTTTGAGATTTGTTATTTACAATGCTGAGATTGGGGAAGTTGAAATAAGAGAACACTTTTTAGGGTTTTGTGAAGTTAACAATACAACTGGGGCAGGATTAATCAAATATATTTTAGAATTTTTAGAAAAAAAATAAAATCGATATTCTTAATATGCGCAGCCAGGGTTACGACAATGGTGCCAATATGAAAGGCAAGCATAATGGTTTGCAAAAACAAATTTTAAATATCAATCCGCGGGCCTTTTTCGTACCTTGTGCTGCGCATACTCTGAATTTAGTGGTTAATGATGCGGCAAAAATATCTTATGGAACCATAGATTTTTTGGAATCATTCAAGAACTGTATAATTTTTTTTCCTCTAGTACAAAACGTTGGGCTGTATTATTAAACAAATTTCCAAATTTTACACTCAAGCCACTATCTGACACTCGCTGGGAAAGTAGAACGGTTGCACTCAAACCTCTTGCGAAGGATTGACCAAAAATTATGAATGCTCTTAGTACTATTCTGGAGGACAAAGATGATGCTTTTGATCTCAACACCAAGCATCAAGCGCAGGTTTTGTTGAACAAAATTCGTTCATATAAATTTATATGTTCGTTGATCCTTTGGCATGATATTCTGTTTAATGTAAATATCGTTAAATTACTCCAAGGTACTGACATTAACATTTTACAGTCAATTGAGTACTTGTCGAAATTGAACGAGACCTTGAAAAATTTTAGAACTGATGATGATGAATATTTTACAAGTGTACTCGAAAAGGCAACCGAAATTGCTAAAGCAATTGATATAGAAGCAAATTTTCAGAAAATTTTTGTGTTAGATCTTGCAAAAGACCACGAATGTTCGACTACGAATCTGCAGACGAAACTACTACGGATCTTAAAAGTAAATTTAAAATAAATTTCTTCTATGCAGTTCTAGATACTACGTTATCTGCCGTACAAGAACGTTTTGAGCTTATACAAGCATATAAAGATAAATTTATTTTTTTACATAATTTTAGAGAAATTAAAAATATTTCTAGGTTAGAACTGATGAAAAGCTGTGCTGACTTGGAATTGTCATTATCCGATTTGTCTAACACAGATTGCCCCAAAGACATTAATGCAACAGATCTAGTAGACGAGATCCAAAACATACAAAATTTCATAGAAACTGAGAATTCCCCCAAAGAAATTTTAAGCTATGTATATAAAAATGGTCTAATATCTGAGTTTCCCAATTTATCCATTGCACTACGGATTTTATTATCCCTACCTTTTTCTGTGGCAAGTGGAGAGCGATCATTTTCCAAATTAAAATTAATAAAAATTACCTACGGACCTCAACCTCGCAAGATCGCCTAAATTCTCTTGCTTTAATTTCAATTGAAAATAAAATTTGCGAAAATTTAAGTCTAGAACAGCTAATTAAACAATTTGCTGAAATTAAAGCAAGAAAAGTAAGAAAAGTCAGCGATTTAGGTTTTCAATACGAACATTACATGTAATGTGCAATTAATATACTCTTATATATTTTTTTAATTAATTATGTAAGTAATTTTTAACTTGAATAATTTTTAATTTTTTAAATGTACTTATTATTATTTGTGTACTTTTTGTGTAGCTAAAATTTATATTAGAATTTAGAATTTGGAAATATAAAATATTGAGAAAAACATTGATAATTTTCATGATTTTCGTTGACCCTCTCCTCCTTCTATAAAAGTGGCAAATTACACTTTGCACTCCAGCGGCAAATATACTCAGGACGGCCCTGAAAACAACCTCACAAGCCAACTACACATTCCAGAATCAATACATAAATATAACACTATTTTATTCTCTTCTTTTTATCATCCAAGTGTAAATTATGCACAACGGAGATGCCCACTGTACTGAGTTTAAAACTGATCGAATATGTGTCTATAAGAAATGTTTTATGTTTCTTAGCTAATACTAAATAATATGATCAGTGAGACACTTACAATTGTTGCTGACGCCAAACACACAACTGTAAATTTTCCACACGACTGGGGGTCGTGAGTAGTGCAGTGTCCCGAGTCTCAGAAAGGACTCCTGCCACTGGGTCTATTTGAGTTCTTTTATATGTTTTTACCTAATTATGGGGGGGTCTGAAGCGACCTGCGATTGGTGGATTATACCACCGGGACTAGTAAACGAGGTCGCTTCCAGGACTCACCTGGTCGCGGGGTGTATTTACCAAGTCCGGCAATGAGGGAATTGTGGCTCACTCTGTCGGAACGAACATAGAATCTACGCGCCAGGCGTCTCACGGTGTCATCAAGAGAGCGGACACCGAGTCCTCTCCTCAAAAGACGAGAAGAGTACCTCCGGGGTACTTTACACGCAAGCTTCAGTCCCCGGACGAGTACGCGCTGGAGCGTTGTTCTATGACCACGAACCAGGTATCCCCAAACAGGACAGGCGTAGGTAATCACGGGCAACACGTACGAGTTGATTATGTGCTTACCTAGCCGGGGGGGTCATTGCCGGATTAGATAGCACGGGCCAGAGTCTACTGAGTTGCGCCGAAGCGCGTTGTCGGATGTATTGAGCACGGGTTCGCCAGGTGAGTCGGGAATCCACGTGGAGCCCGAGGTACTTGACGCTGTTGGTCCAGGGTACCTCGACGGGGCCTACTTTAAGCGGCCGAGGCCGCTTGCGTTTGCGCGAGAATATTACTGCGGCGCTCTTGGAAGCGTTGACGGCAACTCTCCCGTATTTTTCAAAAATGGACAAATTGACAACACTACCTATAAACACACTTATAGGTTCCCCATGCCCCAACTCCATCTAAAATTTACGGCTTAGTAAAAACTCATAAACCTGACAACCCTCTTAGACCTATTATCTCATTTATAAACTCCCCTACATATGAAACATCAAAATGGCTAGCAAATATTCTAAAAAATGCGTCTTCTGAAAAGTACAACATTAGTGATAGCTTTACCTTTGTTGAAACTATAAAGAAACACACAATCCCTCCCAATCATGTTTTAATTTCACTAGTTGTTTCATCCCTATTCACTAATGTAAATATCCAAACAGTGATCAACATTTTAAATAAAAATTGGAACTGCATCTCCACACATACGACATTAGATAAGGATAGTTTCCTTAAACTTCTGTCGCATTGTTGCAATAATGGTTATTTGACATTTCAGGGACAATTTTTTAAACAAACATATGGCACTGCTATGGGTAGCAGTCTCAGAATCATCTTAGCTGACATTACCATGAACCAGTTTCTTGACACAGTTATCCCTACGCTACCATTTAAACTCCCCTTCTTATATAAATACGTGGACGATATTATAACATGTATTCCATATGACCAACATGACACTATCTTTTCTCTGTTCAATTCCAAACTAATGGGCTTTGAACGAACACAGTTCACAATAGAGCACGAACAGAATAGTTCCATTTCATTTCTTGATACCAAGGTTATTAGACAGACAGATGGTACTATAGTCACTGATTGGTTCATAAAACCCACCAACTCCGGTAGATATCTGCATTTTAATTCCAACCATCCCATACATCTAAAAACTAACTTAATCCACTCGGTATATAAGAGAGATCATTTCATCAAAAAAACAATGAGTTAGTATTTAAGATTTTCAAAAACAATGGTTACCCAGACCACATAATCAAACAGGTAATTCGTAAACATCGCGCAAATCAGCTGAGCCCCAATTTTACATCTGCCCAATCTAATACACCTGAGCCTAACGCCGGCTCGTACTTTCTACAACTTATATTAAAGGGCTTTCTGAAAAACTTAAAAAATGCCTATCAAAAATTCAAAAAACTTTAGCATTCAAAAACCAACATACTGTTCGATCTCTCTTCTCAAGCCTCAAAGACCCGACATCCAAAGACAAACAATCTAATGTCGTATACACTATCCAATGCAATGACTGTCCAGCCACATACACTGGTATTACGTCCCAATATTTACATAAGCGAATTTATCAACATAGGTATTATTGCCATAAAAAAACCCATAATGATAACCCCAACGCTTTAGTATCTCACCATTTAAACACCGGCCATGAATTTGACTTCAACAACACCCAAATTAAATATTACGAAAATAATTATTTCAAAAGATGCGTACTGGAAATGATTCAAATAAAAAGTGACCCTCACTCCATTAATTTTCGCACTGATAATCAAAACCTCTCGTCCAGTTATGCTCAACTTATACACACCGTCAAAACATGAATTTGAAGAATTACTCAGTAGTCTCCCTACAGGATGTGTTGGTCATTTTAATGGCCAGCTTGTCGTCAGATATTAATTAGTGTCACACTCCCCCCAAGTGCAAATCTTTTCTCAACTGTCTTCCGAACTCATGTTACTTCATTTCTTACAAATGTTCAAGGGTCGTCTGTTCTGCTTTATAATAAGGTGTTGGTCCGGGAAAATTTACAGTTGTGTGTTTGGCGTCAGCAACAATTGTAAGTGTCTCACTGATCATATTATTTAGTATTAGCTAAGAAACATAAAACATTTCTTATAGACACATATTCGATCAGTTTTAAACTCAGTACAGTGGGCATCTCCGTTGTGCATAATTTACACTTAGATGATAAAAAGAAGAGAATAAAATAGTGTTATATTTATGTATTGATTCTGGAATGTGTAGTTGGCTTGTGAGGTTGTTTTGTTGTGTGTGTGTGTGTTTGTGTGTGAGTATGTAGTGCTAGCGTGTGTGTATGTATATGTCTACGTGTTAGATTTGTGGTATATATCTGTTTAGATTAGAGTGAGAGAGAGACAGAGCGCCCGAGTGATTAACGTGAGTGAGAAGGTGTTGCTAGAGTCTAGAAAGAGACAAGACTGAGAGAGATAGAGCGAGAGAGAGAGAGAGAGAGAGAGAGAGAGAGAGAGTGAGAGCGAAGTGAGAGCATTTGAGAGAGATCATGACCGACATATATTCAAACTACATTGACTATGGTACTCTGTATAGACTAAGTTCCAGGTAAATAACATTGTACAAAATGTAAATATTAAGTAATAACCATTTTCATATAATAGATCTGGTATCTATAATGTTGTGTTACAAAGTCTGTAACCCTTTCATACAAGTTGGTAAATCATTTCTGTTATCATGTGCATAATTCTCTATTTTATATGAGGATGATTGTGTAATAAAAATGGTGAGTGTTTTAGAGTGCCAATCGTGGGCAAAGACAAGTGAGAGAGAGAGAGAGAGAGGGAGAGAGAGAGAGAGAGAGAGAGAGAGAGAGAGAGAGAGAGAGAGAGAGAGGGGGATATAGAGTGAATGAAGAGAGATAGTGAGAGAGAGAGAGAGAAGAGAGAGAGAGAGAGAGAGAAGAGAGAGAGAGAGAGAGAGAGAGAGAGAGAGAGAGAGAGAGAGAGTGAAGGGTGGAAGAGTGAGAGAGGGAAGAAGGGAGACAGTGAGTGAGATGTAGAAGAGAGAGAGCGAGTGGGAGTGATAGTGAGTGATAGATCGATTTCAGGTTAGAGTGAGAGGCTGAGAGAAGGACTGGCAGGGGGGAATGGGTGAGAGAGAAGGTGTGATTGTGGACACATACATAAATTACATTATTCTATAGTACTCTGGACTATATTTTATAATATGATTACAATTATTATCCAAGTTTACCTGTTAGTAAAATTTACCAGAAACGTTTGTTTGTAACCTTTGTCAACTATCTGATTTAAGTCGTAATGTTCTACAGTTATTGTTTAAATTGTATGTTTCTAAATTATTATTGTTTGTTAACACCAGTAGGGAGTGAAACATGGTAAAAATAACTTTTAATAATTACGTAGTGAACATCCCCTAATCTGTTTTAGTTATAGGTAATATATTACTTTGCTATATGTTGACTGCTGTAGGTATAATTGTTTATGTACCAATCTAATATCCAATTGTTTATTACTGTTTGTTTAATTAATTAAAATATCATTACATTTAGTAATTTAAATTGTAATACTGTATAAATTAAGTTCTCTCATACTATAATTTGCCCGTTTTCTTAAAGATAATTTGAAGATGTAAACAAACTATTATAAGTCTTCACATATAAAATGATACATACATACGCACGCACACACTCACATACACCAACACGTTCACCCAAATATTTAATTGTTTCGTTATGTTTGATATTTCTATTGTATTTCATACAGAGGTCCTGAAGATGACAATAAATATTGTCGAAACGTCGACGCAAAATAGCTAAAATTAGCTAAAATATGTACTAACCATCCACTAAAACATTATTAATCTTAATAATAATAATAATAATACAACTTTTTATACAAGAATATATTTTTATTATTTTGTGAATTACAGTGTTTCACATTATATCATCAGATATAAATTAATAAATTTTTTTAGTAAAATAACAATTATAGAGCTGATATTTACACAATAAACATTAAAAATCCGAACGGCATTAGTTTCCTCAGTCCTAGCTTTTAAGTTTACGTACGTTTTTATATATTTATATCTATAGGCCTATAACTAACACTTCTCACAAATATACGTAACTGATAAGAATACGTAAAGTTTTTTGAATCTTAGTTTGCAAATTTTCTGTAGGTGGTCTAAAATTTTCAAGGATGAAGAGGGATGCTAATTTTATCAAATGATTAAACACCGGGTTTTATTTTTAATACAATTCCTCACAACTTAATATGTACATAAACTTTTACAATTTTCCTAATCTTTTGACTTCGGTTTATGGCCCGTGGTGGACCAAAAGTAAAAAAAATATATAGGGAAAGATTGCCATCATTGGACCACATAACAGTTTTTAATTTTTTATGACCACATTTTTAACTTAAATTTACCATTCAATATAGCCTACAGATATTCTCTCTATTATTTTCTGAATAACCGTGAGTATTTACTTTGTTTTCAGATTTTTCAAATATGATAGTAGAAACAAAAAACAACATTTTAACAAACGGTCCATTGATGGCAACTGGTTGCTATGAATGGACCACCGAGTTTCCATCGATGGAGCGATTACGAAAGTAAAGAAAAACTGTCTCTACATAGGTCTATCATGTTTTATTATACGTATCTACTAGACATAATAAAACAAAACTAATAGGTATAAAGTACGAGAGATTATCTCAAGAATTCAATCAATCTTTGGTAAATCCTTCGCAAGAGGTTTGAGTGCAACCGTTCTACTTTCCCAGCGAATGTCAGATAGTGGCTTGAGTGTAAAATTTGGAAATTTGTTTAATAATACAGCCCAACGTTTTGTACTAGAGGAAAAAAAAATTATACAGTTCTTGAATGATTCCAAAAAAATCTATGGTTCCATAAGATATTTTTGCCGCATCATTAACCACTAAATTCAGAGTATGCGCAGCACAAGGTACGAAAAAGGCCCGCGGATTGATATTTAAAATTTGTTTTTGCAAACCATTATGCTTGCCTTTCATATTGGCACCATTGTCGTAACCCTGGCTGCGCATATTAAGAATGTCGATTTTATTTTTTTTCTAAAAATTCTAAAATATATTTGATTAATCCTGCCCCAGTTGTATTGTTAACTTCACAAAACCCTAAAAAGTGTTCTCTTATTTCAACTTCCCCAATCTCAGCATTGTAAATAACAAATCTCAAAATAACTGTCAATTGCTCTTGATGACTAGCATCAGGAGTGCAGTCTAATATTAAAGAATAATATTTCACTTCATTCAACATTTTTAAAATTACGATTTTAATTTCGTCACCCAATAAATTTAAAATCTCTTTCTGGATTCTAATCCCTAAATAATGTGGCATATACGTGTTGTGTCATTTTGAACCCTTTGAAGATGATCGGCTAAGGTGGTGTCAAATTAGGCTATCATTTCTATAAGCTGCAAACAATTTCCGTTGTTATCTTCAAATAATTTGCAGTTGCTGCCCCTGAAACCTAAATTCTGTTTCGCTAAATATTTAATACAAAATATGATTCTCTGTAAAACAGCTTGCCATCTAATCTTTTCCATTTCTATTAAGGTTTGATGATGAGCATCAACAGAATTATTTTGTGACAAATTTTTGTTCAAGCTCAGTAATTGTTTTGTATGCATTATATGAGACAAACTTTTTTCGTGGCGGCGAAGATGTTCAGACAAATGTTGCCAAGATTTGAAACCACCTTGTACAAGAGGAGTGTCAGTATTATTTGAAAAAAGTTTACAATTGAAACAAAAAACGGCGTCTTCTGATATGGAGTATAAAAGCCAACTTCGTGAAACTACTTCATCATTAGACATAATTTTTTGATAATATTTTTCAGAAAAGCTCCTGTTTGACTTGTCTTTTGGAAATACAAATTGTTTTATTTGAGGTGGTTTATTCTGTGTCAGTGTGACCTTAGTTTTGTCATCCAAAACGCGTGGCCATTTTCCGGGATCTTTGAAAATACCTGGGACATTTATTTTTTCAATTTCTTCATTGACAACATTTTCTGACTCTTCTGAAATTGAAGTGTTTTGTGTTGCCGATGGTGGAGTACTCACTGTGGTTCCCGCTTCTGTTTCGTTAGATTCTTCAGATGGAGATGTAGCTCGGTAATCTTTGGACGAACAACTTGGAGTTGATTCAAAGAACTGTGTAATTGGAGTTCTTACTTTTTTGATAGTTTGTTTTTTTTGTTCTCTTTTTTTTTTATATTGCCATCCAGAAAGCCGCTTTCTTCCATCTGACATCTATAAAATACATAAACAAATAAACAAAGGAAGGAAGAAAGAAAATATGAATACTAATTGAATTTTTAACTTTTCACGAAATGATAATGACTAACGTAGGGTTGGGCATTATTACATGAATTGCAGTGAGGTAACTACTTAAATATTGAAATTGAAAAATTTGCTATTACATCGTAAAATCAAGTTTTTGCAAAAATGCATCTAAAAGTGCGCGATTATTAAACGTATTTTATACATAATAATCTAATTAATCTTCTTGAATATCCAATAAATAAATTATATTTACGGTCGATTTCACCGATTTCAGTTAAGGTTTAAGTTCAGAATAAAGCCCTGTTTCCGTGGTTATAATCGTTTTTAATATTTAACTCAAAAATAAAAATTAGTCGAAGCCGGTGAAATCGGTCCTTAATGAATTAAGTATATAAAATATCTATGATTTAATGAAATGTTTAATTCGATAATATGATAAAAATAAATCTAATTTTTACTTTACTTACCTTCGTTTCCTATGGTTTATAACACTCCTAATGATTTGGAAAAACACTAGGTAATTATTATAGATATGTCTTATTATTTAAAATTTTTAAAAACACAAGTAACTATTACAATTAAAATCAACAACTTGTTTTTGATGTGCACCGTAGTATGTTCGAGTGAAAACTGACCACACCAGTAACTGAAAAAAAATAGTTTGACCATTGTTGTTTACACACGAAAAGCAAAACATATGGAAACTTTGGGACAGGAAACAATAAAGCTGACCTTGACATTTACAAAAGATTAGAGCAAGTGTGCGATTTAGCTCGTGTGAACAACAGGACACATCCCGGGTGGCCCAACATCTTTCTGTTTACACTTTAAAACAAGTCTACTACGTATAAAATTAGTCGTTTGGGAAATCGAAGTATTTCATTTTATTTTATTAATTTTTTCATTTTATTAATAAGAAAAAATCGTAGTGCTCTTTGTTATTTGCCGCCCCCGCTCACGTGCCGCCGGAGTGCACCGAACGCCTTGCACGCCCGGATAGGGACGGCCCTGGACACAGGCACAGAAAGTGTTGAGCTACAGTTTCCTTGCAGAGTAACCGTTGTAGGTTCATCCAGTTCTCGACTCATGCCAGGGTTAGACTGCTGAGGTACACTTTCCATTATTGGAATACTCTCTTGAGTTGTGTCCTTATTTTTTGAGTTGTGTAGACTGAATTTTTAAAACAGAGATGGTGAAAAATGGTGGTCTTGAAACACGTTCCTATTGATCGGCCATATTCCCGAAGTTTTAAAAGCACTTATGGCTGTGGCTATTGTGCCACCTTGGCATTGCTTTCCCAAATCACTCAGTAACTTTACGTACCGCAATTCCAACTCATTCAGGATTAACCCTCAGATATTTTTCAATTTCTGTCGTGAAGTAAGCAGACAGCGGCTTGAAAAAAGCAACATCAATTGGATGGAGCTTAGCCCTTGTATGGCTGGGCAGAGCCAACATAATTACCCCATTATCTCTGGCCATTTTGATGGCTTCAAGATTTTTAGTGTGACTAGAGTGGCCATTACAACAAAGAAATACAGGATCTTGTTTGCTTGGTTAGACACTTTTTATAAAATGTTACATCCACTGGGAAAAAACTTCCATGTTCATATAACTACTCTGTTCCTGCCGGTGCGCCATCTTTGAAATCTTCACATGCTCTACCGCGTTGTAAATCAGCATAGGAAGAACATAGAAACCACCTGCGCTTACACAGAAGACAGTTGTTCTCGTAAGTCTTTGACTGTAATTGCAGAAAACATCTCCTCTAATTTTGAAATGTGGTCTACTAGTTCCTTCTCTACCTCAGGAGGCAGATCTCATAAGACTACCAATAATTTTCTTTTACTCGACAGCAAAATTGTTTTGCTTTCTTTAAAGTCTCTTTGAAGTTGCTTTGGGCACTCCATACTCTCGGCAGACTTCATTCAAACCAATGTCTCCGTTACGAAAGCTGCGATAGTACGTTCCATTGTCTGGGTAGTGCATTACCCATATTTCACTCCTTTTGGCATTTTTCTGAAAAAATATTAGTACGTTAATTTATAGACAAGTTGCTACAGTATTTTGTGTATTTAGGCTTTTGTTACAATGATTACTATTTAAAATTAATAAATTTCATTTCAGCTTTTAAATACAATCAAATGTCTATCCACTCTTCAATCTGAGTGTCATACAACGACCTTGTTAGCAGTAGGAATCTAACGCCCTTTTGTGACTAAAAGTGTAAGGCTATTATTTTATTAGTGTTATCGAAGTACAGGAGACTCAATAGGTTTGTATTGTTTTTTGCATTTGCTACAAATTGTTGCTATAAACTCATTTTCAAATGACTACAATATTCGGGCTAGAAGATACTGGTGTAAATTTTTCAAGGTAGTCTACAGAGTTTAAATGTCTACATGTAGTTGCAGGCTATACTTTAGGTTAATAGTTACTTCTCAAAAAATAGCACTTACATTGAACACAGTGTATATTTGAGTATTATAACACGTTTTTCAAGACACTAACGCAGGTACCAACACACACATAATAATACGCTATTTCCTCGCATCTCCTAAATTCCTAGCGTTATAAAAATTAATATTTGCAATTTAACAGGTTGTTAATTTGTACTATAAACCGTAGATTATAGCTAAATATCACTATTGTTTGACGACTCGGAACACTAAGTTTTTTATAAGTAAAATCGTAAAGATTTACCTTACAGCCTAAACCGGCTTTCACCTTTAGAAGGCTTCATCAGAGGCTGCCGTAGGTAGCGCTGTCCGTCTTGTTGTTGGCGACGGGATAGATTTTCGAAAGATCGATGCTGTGTGTGTGTGGTGAGATGTGTTCGAATAATGCGTGCGATTTGAATTGCGTCTGTTCCTTTAGGATGCCTTTTTTATTTGTTTTTGTGTGTTTGTATATTTCTAATTGTTCTAGAGTGTCTAGTTTTCGGCCTTTTGTGCGTACGTGTAGAATGTTCATGTTATTGTCGATGTTTTTATATGTGTGGTTTGCTTCAATGAGGTGGTTTGCAAAGGTGGATTCTGTAGTGGTGTGGAGTGCCTTTGTGTGTTCAATGTATCTCTGTTTGAAGCTACATCCTGTCTGGCCTATGTAGAATTTATTGCAATTTGAGCAATTTAGCTTGTATACACCGGGTAGACCGAATTTGTTTTGTGCTTTGTGCGTGCGTTTTGATAGTGTGTGTTCTGTTTTGTTAGTAATTTTGTAAGCGATTCTGTATCCTGCTTTTTTGAATTTGTGGGCAATTTTTTCAGTTTGTTTGTTGATGTATGTTAGTGTTATGAATTTGTTGTTTTCTGTCTTTGTCTGTTGTTTGTTTTGTGCTTTGTGTAGGAGTTTACTGACTATTGTTCTGTCATATCCGTTAGATTCTGCTAGATATTTTATCGTATTTAGTTCGTCTTTGTAGTCTTTTTCATCTAAGGTGATGTTGTTAAGTCTATGTATCATGGTTCTAAAAGCAGCTAGTTTGTGTTGTGTTGGGTGATTGGAGGTGTTGTGTATTAGTGTGTCAGTTGTAGTTGGTTTTCTGTATATACTGAATTTGTGCTTGTGTTCTAGTTTTGTGATGGAGAGGTCTAAGAAGTTTATGGTATTGTTGTGTTCGTATTCGGCAGTGAAGGTTATGTTTTTATGTATTTTGTTTATGTGCGTTAGTAACTGCTCACATTGTCTTTTGTTCCTCCTGTATAGTATTAGAATGTCATCAACGTATCTGTGCCAATATAGTATTTTATGTGAGTGTCTGTCATTGTTTGTGAGTATTTTTGTTTTTTCTAAGTGTTGGAGGAAGACTTCTGCTAGAATGCTGGATATGGGGTGTGACGTCTCCCTTGTCAAGACATTACAAAAGTCGGGAACCAGTTCAATTGTTACCTGTTAATTAAACTAGCTGCCGTTGTTAGTAAACTTTACTTACCAACAAATTATAAAACATTATTAATTAGGAATTAGTCAAGGATTGCATAAATTTATTCACTCGCTGGGTGTTAGCAAAAACATCTCTTTATTATCATATTTATATCTCATACTTTACTTTACTTTTAAAAGAAAGATTCTAATAAATTCTGCATTCAATATTTTGTAAATTTTTACTTCTTACTCTTTTTATCTCAAAACCATTCAGCTAGGTATTATTTCAAGTACCACGGATCCGGGTCTCAACTTTGCAATATTTTAATTTATCACAACTTCAACCAAATTATTTGAAGAATAGTTTGGTGTAAATTTTAGAATTACTTTACATCTAAACATCGTAATGTTATTACTACATCATTACAGAGATTACAAATATTTATATGTTAATCTTTAAGTTATCAAAGGTCTTTACAGTTCTTTTGTTACTTCTTTTGTTGAAACAAATTTTTACAAATGTTAGGATTTAATATCACCTGAATAGAACATGAGTTTGCTGTGGGGTCCGTGATGGTCTTCTTCAGTCGTCTTCTTGGGTGTGATACAATGTTCCTCTTGATGCTCCATTTGGTTGATTGTTTCCGAAAGGTAGTTTAGTTCATGACGATTGGATTCTGGTACTAGAAGTTCATACGGTTGTTGTTATTTTCTTCTTCTCGAGTCGGTTGTTCACATTTTACATTTTAATAGTTCTTATTTTAGCAGCACTAAAATATGGTAAGGAACATGTCTTACCACTTACAGTTTGTTAAGAGATGTGTCGGCTAAGTTCTTTTTTTTTTTTACATATTACCCATATTTCTTCACGCACTACATTACTATTTTTTTTTTATTATTTCCCAACGCTACATTGGGTTAAATCAAAATAACTACTAATGTGATTGAATAGTTTTTAAGCGGTTTACACCTACGTGTAATTTGACAACACATTTGCGACATCCTTACATGTCGAAGTTTCTCCGGCGAATGAGGCATTGTTTAGCGGCGAGGAGTCTGTAAGCTGGCGCGGTTGTACGCGCTGAGAAAGTAGTTCGTTCCTTTAGTAGTATTAAGGATCTATAAAAGGGAGTATTCGCACTCGCCATCTTTGTTCCGAGACTGACATAATATTATGGTGCCGCTTGTGTATACATGGGACGCAGTATAAGTTTGTTTTCGATATTACATAAACTATTATAGTTTTTCGTGCCAAAAATATAATTTCAAAGTGTGAAATTATGTCCCACGTCCTTAAAAATATGGAAATAATAGTTTTCATCTTAAAACTTACTGATTCAGACCATAGTAAGAGGAGAATAATTTTGTCTAAAAAACAACAAATACCAATCGTTACCACTTACCACTTTGTTAGGTATATATTCTCAGATTTTACTTTTATTCCTTTTTTGTAATAGATGGCTGTTGAATTAATGTTTACTAAACTTCGTTTGTCCAAAAGTCCAAATAAAGTTACTAAAACTATTTTTAATAAACACGAATTTACATTTTTAACTTACTTACTATTAAGTTTATATTCAGGTTTTTTGCTTAACATTTAGCTAAAATTAATAATAAAAAGTTTAGCTTAACATTTTATTAAAATTAACAATAATGTATTTTTCATTGCACTAGAAATTTTATAGTCAAAAGTATTTTTCTCGGTTAGTAGGAAGGGTTAAACTTTGTTAGTACAGGCAAACAATTTGCAAGTTACAACTTCTCACGGCCATATCTTGAAAACAACTTGTGGATTAAAACCCGGCCAAAACGCATTTTGTTTGTTATTTCGTATAGAATAATTTTGGTCCTATTCATTTTTACTATAAACTCAAATGTTTTTTAGTTATTCGCAAAAAATTACGCTAATATCCTGTTTTTTGGGGGGGTAAAAATCGAAAATGTTGATTTGGAATAACTCGAAAACAACGCATTTTTCAAAACAGTTGCGTACTGACTTTTTTGCTTAGAATTTGATTCTTTATTGGATCCTGTGGTTAATTTTTTTTTTATCAATCACCCTTGAAAAAGGGGTGGTTCTCATCCCCAAATAAAAAACGTACAGTTTAACTTTGTTCTAGAGTGCATATAGAACATGCATATAAAATTTCGTGAAATTCCATCGACAGTCAAAATTTTGTTACGTCAAAAGCTACGCTTACTGTATTAGAATTTCTTCGTGCTGATTTTGTTCTCGACTTTGTTTACGATCTGCGTGTATGTTTCGCGCTTGGCTATCGCGCAGCTGATTTTCGAAAAACATGTAAATGTGCAATTTTGTGCATTAAAACTACAGAATGCAATTTTATGCAGTAATCCCCAAAACGTGCAATTTTGTGCAAAATAAAATGTATGTTAAAATGACCTACACATCCCGATTCGGATAAATAACTTGTCACTGGCCGTTTACGAACTAGCAAAAAAAAGATGCAATTGCACGTGAATCCGGGCTTTAGTTATAACATTATATTTATAATTAATGGATTAAAAAAGTAAACCACCTTGTACAGTGATCTGCGTGGAACTGGGCCGATCCTAGGAGGTGGATTTGGTACGTCAAACAAAGTCGGTATGGCATTAGGCTTCAGTTTTTTCCAACCATCTACTCGTGCCTGTTCAAACTGTGAACTTTCAAAATGAACCTAAAAGTGCAAAGGTGTATTACATTTTTAATCGTTATGATTAACATTCACAAACTTTTAAGGAACAACCATTAAATTTACGTCACACAGACGCATTCCCTTGCTTAGTATAAATTTGTCTCGTCTCATATTCTGAATCCATTTTGCACATCGAGTAGGGTCTGCCGGAAATTTGAATGTTCTAAACTTAGTTTCTGTTCGATTTTTGCAATTTACAGCACAACAACCAGTCATTATGATTATGAGATGTAGTACAACAATCTGCAAAACATACTACATAACATTAATAATATCTCTAACACCAGTATTTATAACCTTGTTTTCACTGACAAGATGAGATGATTATTATACATATTCGTGTGTAATACATAAATCATATTAGTACACTAAGGTTATAACCCTGATATGTAAAAATATTAATATTTACATACATAATTTACATTAAATAATCCAACGCACAGCGTGCTTACATTGCTCCCGCCACATTACATTTAAAAGTCTCGGAGCAAAGATGGCGGGTGCGAATACCTATATTATAGAGCTCTAGTAGTATTAATTATTCATTAATTAACTAGTAATATTTTAATGCTACCTTTTGGTTATGAATTAGGAATTTCCTTTTTTATTTAGTACGTCTTTTATTTAATTAACGGAATTATTATTTTTAGCTTAATAACATCGTACTTTGCATGTTCGTACTGAACAATTTGCACGTTGATGCAGGAATCTAGGTACAGATAAGGGGTGGATAATACTCTTACTTGTTATAAGAACAAAAAATTTAATTTGTGCTATTTAAACATTTTTTTAAATCGTCACAGGGGGAGCCCATGGGTAAGCCATCGTTCTGTGTGTAGTATTTATTGTTATAAGTAAAGTAGTTTCGTTTTGTGATAATGTTTAGAGTTTCTGTTATTTCGTTGATAAGTTCGTCTGGTGTGTTGTTTTGTTTGAGTTTGTTTTGTAGGATGGTGATTGTTTCAGAGATGGGGATTGTAGCAATCAAAAAATTAAAAATTTAATTTTCCTTCTCGACCAGTCTGTTCACACGCAGCGGTAGCAGCGACTCCAAGAACAGGGCCATAAACAAAGTTAATTGGGATAGACGACAACCAACGCCAATATCAGACAATGGAAGCGTGTTCAGCACGATGTAACAAAAGGAACGACGACTCAAGTTGACAGGAGTGGACCAACGGAGAATTATGACACCAAAACAAACCGAACAATATACTTGGGCTCAGTCACACGTTTACGCAGAATCGAAGCGAGGAAACATTTAAGGGTGTAGCTAAGAAACGAGTTCACGACAAAAAACGAGGCGAGGCACAAAGGATTGAAGAAGTGTTGCAGTCTATAGAAACGATCCAAGCAACAAATTGTGAATAGAAGCAACGATGTCGCACAGCGGGATGTACGTCTAAGTGACAAGCTGAGATTTACAACGAGAAAGCATGGAGGTTGCAGCTGTTGACACTGGATGGAAAACGGTTAATTGCCAGGACGCTGAGTTACAGAAATGAACAATACCCAAGATGTTAGGGCAGACCCTTGCTTGAAACTTTAAACAATAAGTTGACTGACAGGCGAGGAATGTCTTGCATTTCTCCGAACGAGAGTGACGCCTGGACAAGACGATTCAAAGGACATATCTAGCTACCTATCAGAACAAAGTATTTCACGAAAGAGAACGAAGGAAAAGCTAGTTTCCATAGCAACTAGGAGAAGAACAAATCAGAGGGTAGAAGACTGGAAGACTTCGAAGTGGTGGGAAAAGACTTTGAGAGAGGGTAGTGATTCAGCCTATCATAGTAATCTTAGGCGTGGACAAGCCAGAGACCAAATTTCTAGTAGGGAGATGTTGATAAAAACTAAGTGTCCGACACGGGACGAGGCAGTCTAATAATAAATTTCGAGGCAGTCTTATAATAATTTTCGGGAGTCTTATAATATATTTTGAGTCGTTCGCGACGCAGTCTTATCGAAAAACTTTGAGAGTCTTACATAACTTATCGAGTAGTTCGCGAAGAATCTTATAATATTTTCGGACTATAAAAGTATTAGGGAGACACATAACGCTCGTGATTAATTTTATAATGTTACAAACAATTTCATAAGTTTGTTAAGTGCAGTACTTATATCAAGAACAGTCACGTGAATTTTCGATAGTGAATCGGTATATCGATCAACCGTGAAGTGTTAAGGTACGCGGTATGGTGAACTAAACGGACATAGTGAAGTTCGGACTGAACTTTATTGAACTTAGAAATATATAATCGTTTGCGACTTAGTAAAACAGTATGACGAACAACAATTCACAATGTGCGTGAACGACACAGTAATATTCATAATTTACAGTAATCAAGACACTCTTATTTAAAAGAACTATTAGACAACCACACAATAATACCTTGTGTAGACACACAAAGAACTACACTGAACACTTAAGTAAGCATTTATTACTTAATGATGGTTGTACGCGGAGACGAGGTGAATTGTGCGGACAGTGAATAAACATAACACACCTACACTATTCTGTTAACGACGCTTGTGAAAATAACCCGTGAAAGTGATCATCATCATCATCATCTAATGGAGCACCGTCTTCAAATAAGCGTCATCACTTGGAAACTAGCACCGATGGAAATAACGGATAAACTATTACCAAGTAACACTTTATGATTTTATTAGTATAATCAAACTACTGTCCTGTCTCTTTCAAAGAATCTAACCTGAGTAATTATGAGAAAAGTTATTAAATGAAGGTTGCATTCAAATATATAATCATGATCTATTAAAGTCAATCCATCTGGACGAATGAACGCATTAGATAAAGTAAATATTATTTGATTTTGTTGTATGTATATTTTATATGTTATACGTATTTCAGAGAGCGATTAAGGAGGAATTTATATTTTGATATGTACGATGTTTTGATGTATTTACAGGTACCAGGAAGATATATGTTTGTTATTGAATACAAATGTTTAAACATATAATAAATTAGTACGTAAGCAAATCAATAATGCGTTCATCATTATCAGAAAACCCAGTGTAAATCCATAATTCAATTCACTATTATAACCACATAAATTTTAATGTGTATTGAGTGAACACTCTTGAGAATTCTAGAATCTTATATTAACATTTTAATTACACTGTCGTAAATGGCGACTAACGCACGAATCGATCTACATTAGTGATTGATCAGTAAACATAAAGAACTATATTAATCTTAAAGAAGCAACCTGAGTAATTAATAGATGTGTACCTTAATTACATTGTTGTAATTGGCCTGTGAAGGGTATACTTCATTAATCAATACATAATTAAATTAAGTAATTAAGTCATTCACAAATTAATTAATTACACCCTATAATATTGGCGCCCAACCGCACGGCTTGATACGCGATAGAATATCACGTATAAGTTCGGGTAAAGAGCAGGCAGTAGAGTAGATTAACCTAGATAAGATAAAGATAATTCATAGTGTAGAGGCTAGTTTGAATGATCACTCGCAGTAGGGCAAAGATGGCCAGCAATTCGGACAGTGTGGAATTTGAGGTTAGTAATCAGTTAGGTATGCCTAATACCGAGGAGGACAACGCACCCAGCGATCCAGACAGTGTTGTGGAGACTCCAGACGACAGGGCGCGGGTACCGACGCCTAGACCCCAAGAAGTGAGCCTACAAACACTAATGACGTTAATTAGCGAAAATAATAGAATAATCAACGAGAAAATTGATAAACAAAGTGAAGACAATAGATTAATAAGCGAGAAGCTAGAAAAACAGAACGATAAACTAGAAAAACAGAGTGAGAAACTCGACCAATACAAAGAAGAAGTGAAGCAACAGGTATCTGAGCAAATAGCGCAGATGCGTTCGGAAATACGCGAATACCGACATAGCTGGGAGGAGAAGTTTAACGAGATGCAAAAGAAACAAGATGACTCAGTTAAAGAATTGGGGGAAGACGCAGATAAGAAGCATGAAGAGATGCGGGAGGCACGTGAAACAGACCGCCAAGAGTGGAAAGGGGCCATCCAGAGCACTCAGACAAGCATTAAGAGGATTCACAACAAAATAGAAATGCAAATAAAAGACAGTAACAAAAAACAGGAAGAGTTGGCAGCCGAACTACACGAAACAATACAACAGAAGCAGCAGGAGCAGTGCCACACAAACAACGTCATGAAGCAAAAACTTGAAGAAGTCGATAACAAATAACGCACAACAGAACAGAAATTGGACGAAACGTCTAAAGAAAAAACTATACGCATTGAAGAACTGACGTGCCACATAGCAAAAATGAGAGAAACACAAGAACGACTGCAAAGGCAATTAATTGAAGGTGAGTGTGGGAACGGAAACAGAATCAATGGACCGCACCATCACGATCTTAAGTATAATGGGACCGATAGGTATCCCATGGAATTCCTGAAGGAGCTATCGGAACTACAAGAGACATATTATCCTAATGACAGTATTCAATGGATTGGTAGGCACCTCGAGATGGACGCCGGTATCTGGTGGCTGGTCATCAGGAATCAGATAGCTACTTTCGAAGAGTTTAGGGAAGCCTTTACGCAAAAATACTAGGGGCAAGAACGTCAAGACGAAACTAGAGATCACCTCGAGTATGGGAGATTTGATTGGCATGGACAAGTAAGCGCTATTCAATATATCGAGCGTATTCTCTTAGAAAGTAGACAATTGACGCCCACGATAACTGATAGACAATTGATTCGTAAGATCGCACGTCATTTCGGTCGTGACGTACAATTGGCTGTTATTACGAGAGGTATAACTACAATTCCGAATTTCGAGTAATTGGTTGTCGAATACACACAGATTCGACCACGCAATAACAAAGAATTTCAGTACGCAGTGAAAGCAGAAGGTGAAAGTCGGCGAGAGAGAGAGGACAACAGACCCAAACGGGAATGGGGTGAGAAAGTGACCGCCCGTACACAATACAACCGGAACGCAGGGGGGCAGCCTGTCAATACTATTAGTTTTGTGAACAAAGGTGCGTCTACGTCGAAGGCCGACGAACCCAACATGCAACACCAGGAAGAGAAAAAAAAAATCGCACGACACAGTAAATGAGATAGTCAATTTACCGGACGATGACACTACCAATAATGTACATATCCTTCTACCAGATTTAAGAAATGACTTATTGTATGATGATGAAGAGGAAATTGCTCAGCGTGTATTAAAGTGTCCCGAAGTAATTATAAAATTTAATAATGATATAACTGTATTAGCTCTTATTGACACTGGGAGTTTGATCAATGGAATGTCAGAATCATGGTATAATCAAAATAAGAAGGGCATAGAACCGTACGAAATATTGCCCATGACCAACACTCTTGTAATTAGCGCAGTAGGAAACAAATCAAAATTAATTAAGAAACAAATATTGTGTGATATAGAAATAGATGGAGTTAGGAGCGAATGTGTGTTTTTAATTATACCGGATCTTGTTAAACCATGTATTTTAGGGATGAGCTTCCTACAGGAAACCGGATGCCGTATAGATATAGGGAGAAGAGTAATCGAGCTGAAAGGAAAAGCTGACGAAGCAGAGTATGCGATACCAGTCATGCATATGGCGGTGATAAGTAGAGAAGAAGATGAGGAAATCATGCGGTGTATTGACGAAAAGGTGGAAAGTATCGACTGTGGAGATGAAAATGTATTGACACGATTAAAGGAAATTTTAGTAAGAAACAGGAGTTTATTCAGGGAGTGCCCCGGAAGAATCGACGGATACGCGGACGAATTCCAAGTGACAGACAGGACACCGTATTTCCAGAGAGGATGGCCAGTCCCGCTTGCATACAAGGGGAAAGTTCAGGAAGAAATAAGTCGAATGTTATGTTTTGGGGTGATTGAACGTTGCAACAGCCTATTCGTAAACCCACTTGTGACTGTGATAAAGAAGGATGGAGGGGTCCGATTATGTCTGGATGCGAGGAAGGTAAACAGTGTGACGATCCCGGACTACGAGGGAGCCTCACCGATAAATGATATATTGGCAAGATGCAGCGAGATGAAGTACTTGTCTACAGTTGATCTGACCAGTAGCTTCCGGCAGGTACCATTAAAGCCAGAATGCCGAGATTTCACAGCCTTTATGTATGAGGGTAAGTGCTACCGCTTTACGGTCACACCATTTGGATTAAGCACTAGTTCGGCGGCGTTAACGAGAGGGTTAGACGTGGTATTAGAAGAAGAGGTCAAAAGAAATACTATTATTTATGTGGATGACTGTCTATGTTATTCTAATAGTCTAGAAACACACTTAGCACACTTAGAATTATTATTAGAGAATTTAAGAAAAGCAAATTTAACGATAAGTTTAGAAAAATCGCAGTTCTTCAGGCAAGAAATCTCTTACCTAGGATATCGCCTGACAACGCAGGGAATCCAGGCGACGGAGGAGAAGATAAGCGCTATTATGAAGTTTCCTATTCCTAAAAATCAGAAGCAACTGAAGGGTTTCTTGGGACTCACCAACTTTTATAACCGTTTCACGGATAAATATGCGGAGACCACGCAACCGCTGCTTGAATTATTGAAAAAAGGATGTAGATTCATTTGGACACCGGAGTTGAATAATTGTTTTCAGCAAGTTAAGGAATTATTTATTGAAACTGTTATTTTAAAATTTCCTCGAGTTAATCAAAGGTATTATATGCAATGTGACGCCAGTAATTTTGCATACGGTGGTAAATTGTACCAGTTAGATGAAGAAGGGAGAATCGGAGTCATTGCGTTTACAAGTAGAACATTTAAAGGCGCCGAGAGGAATTATTTCACTACAGAAAAAGAACTACTATGTATCGTACGATGTTTAGAGAAGTTTCGCATTTATATTTTGGGACAACCTTTGACCGTTATCACTGATAACAAGGCACTGATCTTCATGCACAAGTGTCATTTAAACAATTCCCGCATAACAAGATGGATCTTAAGTATTCAAGAGTATAAATTTGACATTGTACATTGCAAAGGTAAGGACAACGTTGTTGCCTATATTCTAAGTAGAAATCCAACAGACGCCACACCAGAAGAAGTCAACGAGGATATATACAAATACTTAGTTAACCATATAACAATTAAAATGGACAAGGAGGTGGGTAGAATTATTAGAGACATCGGAAAATACCAACTCAACGATATTAAGCTTAAATCTATTATTAATAAAATTAGTGTAGGAAGCGTAGATAAGGAACTAAGTGAATTTTATAAATACGTTAATGGTAAATTATACAGAGACGCAAGAACGACTGGAAGTTGTATATACCGGATAGTGTATCTGAAAATTTAATTGCCGAAATACACAGTATGTACGGACACTTGGGAGCGAAAAAATGCATGGAAATGCTACAAGAACATTTCACTATGGACAAGATGCTAAAGAAAGTGAAAGCTCACATAAAAACGTGTGATATGTGTCAAAAATGTAAGGACACCAGTAACCGGATTTTGTTCGGTGGTACAAAAGCGTTTACACCGTTAGGGAGGGGTGAGCTCGTAAGTGCTGATTACTACGGACCCTTACCCACGGTAGCGGCCGGAGTTAAATACCTGTTTGTAGTCATTGACAATTTCACAAAATACCTCAGATTGTTTACATTCCGAAGGGCGACGACGACGACAACATTAAGGAGAATGAAACAATACTGCGAAGAAGTGGGTTATCCAAAAGCGGTACTTACCGACAACGGAACTCAGTTTACTTCCAAGAAATGGATAAATGGGCTGAGGGAGTTGAACATTCAACCTAAATATACAGCTATAAGAAACCCGTGTGCCAATTTAGCTGAGAGAGTCAACAGGCAACTTGGTAATTTATTTCGAATCTTTATTCATGAACAGCATACCAAATGGTCACGATATGTCAAAATAATTGAAAGCTGCATCAACGAGGTTTATCACGACACCATTGAGGTAACACCTTATGAAGCACACCTCGGCAGGAAACCAACAAGAGCATGGAAGAAATATTTAGACCAAGATATTGTCGGAGTTGAAAAGACAGATAATAGCAAAATATTCGTAAAAATAAAGAAAAAGAGACAAAAACAAGCAAAGTTAATTAATGAAAGTAAAGCAATTACTAAATTTGAGGTCGGAGAGAAAGTGTTAATTAGAACATACTATCAATCCGACGCAATTCAAAAGAAAATTGATAAATTCTATGAATTATATAGTGGACCATATAAAATACACCGGATCCTTGGAGACGCTACTTACCAGCTCGTCAATTGCGAAGATGAAGACAAGGTCCGAGGATATCTTGTTGTGTTAGCTGATGAGTTGAGTCGCATACGCTAGGGTTGTTGACGCGTGAATCTCATTCAGGCTAGCCAACCATAAGAACACAATATGTATTGTAAATTTAAATTTAAAGATTTATTTAGGAATAACACATGTGGAAAAAGACTAACGATACGTTAAGTGATACAAGTGAGTGAACACTTTGATTAATGTTGTTTTTATGGAATTTTGTGAATAAAAGGACATTCTCATTATAAAACTCTAATCTAATTAAGTGGCAATAAATTGTCACAGGTGAAATAAATAAAAGAAAAGATGTGAATGATCAGTGTAGATCGATATTTCTCATGTAAAGTAAACCAAATTGACGAAATCATGTATAATAATTAGATTAAATTTTGAACTGATGTTAGGTTAAGGTTACTTAATGGTTACTTTAAGAATATGTGTACATGTTTAGTTAATAGGATCGATTGTGGTATAGTTTAAAGGTAACAACACAACGATCGTAACTGTTATTAACCAAATTTTTAATGTAATTATGCAATGAAGGTAACTAGAGGAATAATTGGACTACTTAGTCAAGGATTTTCTTTATTACAATACGTGAAGCGTAGTCTTCAGATAATTAAATTTTATATTAGTTAATTTATTGATGCATTACATGTCTATTCTTTAAGAAATAATGTCAAATTGTTTTGTAGCTAGTTCAAACATTTATTGAATATTTATAATTTGTTATAATAAGATGTAAATACGTTTACACAATTAACACATGCAAGCGTTCATGTTAAATGCGTTCAGACAATCCAAATGGATGGCAATAAATTCAAATAATTGATCTAAACCATAAAGGGGGGTATACCAAATGCAACACACACCACGGAAGTAGGTCATCAAGATACACTTCTCACAAACGAAGATAGGCACGGCGAACACAGGGCGCAGAATCTGGATTCAATTGTTCCCCGAGGTCACGTCATTAAATCCACATTGGGGACACTGTAGCAATCGAAAAATTAAAAATTTAATTTTCCTTCTCGACCAGTTCACACGCAGCGGTGGCAGCGACTCCAAGAACAGGGCCATAAACAAAGTTAATTGGGATAGATGACAACCAACGCCAATATCAGACAATGGAAGCGTGTTCAGCACGATGTAACAAAAGGAACGACGACTCAAGTTGACAGGAGTGGACCAACGGAGAATTATGACACCAAAACAAACCGAACAATATACTTGGGCTCAGTCACACGTTTACGCAGAATCGAAGCGAGGAAACATTTAAGGGTGTAGCTAAGAAACGAGTTCACGACAAAAAACGAGGCGAGGCACAAAGGATTGAAGAAGTGTTGCAGTCTATAGAAACGATCCAAGCAACAAATTGTGAATAGAAGCAACGATGTCGCACAGCGGGATGTACGTCTAAGTGACAAGCTGAGATTTACAACGAGAAAGCGTGGAGGTTGCAGCTGTTGACACTGGATGGAAAACGGTTAATTGCCAGGACGCGGAGTTACAGAAATGAACAATACCCAAGATGTTAGGGCAGACCCTTGCTTGAAACTTTAAACAATAAGTTGACTGACAGGCGAGGAATGTCTTGCATTTCTCCGAACGAGAGTGACGCCTGGACAAGACGATTCAAAGGACATATCTAGCTACCTATCAGAACAAAGTATTTCACGAAAGAGAACGAAGGAAAAGCTAGTTTCCATAGCAACTAGGAGAAGAACAAATCAGAGGGTAGAAGACTGGAAGACTTCGAAGTGGTGGGAAAAGACTTTGAGAGAGGGTAGTGATTCAGCCTATCATAGTAATCTTAGGCGTGGACAAGCCAGAGACCAAATTTCTAGTAGGGAGATGTTGATAAAAACTAAGTGTCCGACACGGGACGAGGCAGTCTAATAATAAATTTCGAGGCAGTCTTATAATAATTTTCGGGAGTCTTATAATATATTTTGAGTCGTTCGCGACGCAGTCTTATCGAAAAACTTTGAGAGTCTTACATAACTTATCGAGTAGTTCGCGAAGAATCTTATAATATTTTCGGACTATAAAAGTATTAGGGAGACACATAACGCTCGTGATTAATTTTATAATGTTACAAACAATTTCATAAGTTTGTTAAGTGCAGTACTTATATCAAGAACAGTCACGTGAATTTTCGATAGTGAATCGGTATATCGATCAACCGTGAAGTGTTAAGGTACGCGGTATGGTGAACTAAACGGACATAGTGAAGTTCGGACTGAACTTTATTGAACTTAGAAATATATAATCGTTTGCGACTTAGTAAAACAGTATGACGAACAACAATTCACAATGTGCGTGAACGACACAGTAATATTCATAATTTACAGTAATCAAGACACTCTTATTTAAAAGAACTATTAGACAACCACACAATAATACCTTGTGTAGACACACAAAGAACTACACTGAACACTTAAGTAAGCATTTATTACATAATGATGGTTGTACGCGGAGACGAGGTGAATTGTGCGGACAGTGAATAAACATAACACACCTACACTATTCTGTTAACGACGCGTGTGAAAATAACCCGTGAAAGTGATCATCATCATCATCATCATCTAATGGAGCACCGTCTTCAAATAAGCGTCATCACTTGGAAACTAGCACCGATGGAAATAACGGATAAACTATTACCAAGTAACACTTTATGATTTTATTAGTATAATCAAACTACTGTCCTGTCTCTTTCAAAGAATCTAACCTGAGTAATTATGAGAAAAGTTATTAAATGAAGGTTGCATTCAAATATATAATCATGATCTATTAAAGTCAATCCATCTGGACGAATGAACGCATTAGATAAAGTAAATATTATTTGATTTTGTTGTATGTATATTTTATATGTTATACGTATTTCAGAGAGCGATTAAGGAGGAATTTATATTTTGATATGTACGATGTTTTGATGTATTTACAGGTACCAGGAAGATATATGTTTGTTATTGAATACAAATGTTTAAACATATAATAAATTAGTACGTAAGCAAATCAATAATGCATTCATCATTATCAGAAAACCCAGTGTAAATCCATAATTCAATTCACTATTATAACCACATAAATTTTAATGTGTATTGAGTGAACACTCTTGAGAATTCTAGAATCTTATATTAACATTTTAATTACACTGTCGTAAATGGCGACTAACGCACGAATCGATCTACATTAGTGATTGGTCAATAAACATAAAGAACTATATTAATCTTAAAGAAGCAACCTGAGTAATTAATAGATTTGTACCTTAATTACATTGTTGTAATTGGCCTGTGAAGGGTATACTTCATTAATCAATACATAATTAAATTAAGTAATGAAGTAATTCACAAATTAATTAATGACACCGTAGGATGTTTGTGTACAGGTTTTTAATGTCAAAGGAGGCTAGTGTGGCATTATGGCGGATGTGTATGTCTTTTATTTTTGTTACTAGGTCAGTGTTGTTTTTTACTGCAATGTTGTTGTCTATTTCTACATAGGCCAGACAGGACGTAGCTTCAAACAGAGATACATTGAACACACAAAGGCACTCCACACCACTACAGAATCCACCTTTGCAAACCACCTCATTGAAGCAAACCACACATATAAAAACATCGACAATAACATGAACATTCTACACGTACGCACAAAAGGCCGAAAACTAGACACTCTAGAACAATTAGAAATATACAAACACACAAAAACAAATAAAAACGACATCTTAAACGAACAGACACAATTCAAATCGCACGCATTATTCAAACACACACACACACACACACACACACACACACACACACACACACACACACACACACACACACACACACACACACACACACACACACACACACACACACACACACACACACACACACACACACACACACACACACACACACACACACACACACACACACACACACACACACACACACACACACACACACACACACACACACACACACACACACACACACACACACACACACACACACACACACACACACACACACACACACAGCATCGATCTTTCGAAAATCTATCCCGTCGCCAACAACAAGACGGACAGCGCTACCTACGGCGCCTCTGATGAAGCCTTCTAAAGGTGAAAGCCGGTTTAGGCTGTAAGGTAAATCTTTACGATTTTACTTATAAAAAACTTAGTGTTCCGAGTCGTCAAAGAATAGTGATATTTAGTTAAGTAACGGACACGTCATGGACAACGAAATCCAAGTAGATTATAGGTTAATAAAATTTACTAACAGGTCTATCACAAAATATCAGTAGGCTAACTGAAAAAGTACCAAGTAAGCAAGATTTCTGTGTCCCATGTGAGAGGTAAAACTTAAAATGGTAAAATTAAGTCTTACTTATAGTCAAAATATAAAAGAAAAGATTATTTAAAGTAAAGAATTTAAAGGAAAGTAATAATAATTTAAAAATTTGTTTACGTTTCCAAGAATGAACCACCTGATAGACTGGTCCATTCATGGAAACGCCAAGTGGTCCAATGATGGCAACTCGCCCTATCGGATTCTTTAGAAAACACAGCCGAAATGACGATTCAAATTGAAACATACAATATAAAATTTAGAACTTTAAAAAATGCTTTTTAATGTCAATAATTTGTGAACTTGTTCAATAATATATAATGCGTGATAACTGATATTAAAAGAAAGAAACTAATAGTTATACCACAGAGTACAGAAATCTTACCTGAATTTTTATTTCGCAGCGAAGCAACGCCAACTCGTTTACAGCATTGCACACAACTGGCGCGGAGACTACATCTACTACCGAGGATGCGCAGGCTTCGGTAGGGGAATACGTAAGAATAGGGGTGGATTTACCATTTGCCGCCCGTAGGCAGTAAAAATTTAATTTGTCGTCCTCCCACAAATCTCTGTTGGAGGGGGGGGTCCGTTTACGGGTTTAATTCAGTCCTTCATATTTTCAGTTACCCTAAAATTTGTTCATTATATAATGTTTTCTTCTCAATTTTCTTAATATATTTCTATACAATAATTTACATAACGTACTAGAAAGAGTATAATACATTAAATTACTGTAGCCGTGTTTATTCCAAAACATTTTAACTGAATTTAAAACACAGCAGTTTAATACAATTTAGTATGCAAGTTTGTACAAAATTAAAAAGATAAAGAGAGGTGTAGTAATAGTCTTTGAAATAATTTTTACAAAATTTTTATAAACTGTACGTCGTGATTTTTGATAGGCAAAATGATTAATAATATCTGTTAGGACAATCTTCATTAATAACTCTTTTTAATTATCAGAAAAGTTGGAATATCCCGGTTACACTACTACTATTTTTTGTTTATTAAAGTAACAATTGTAGAGCAATTGAACAAAATCGTTAAAAATTCCAAACAATATGATTTGTGTTAAAATTCGCTTTAGACTTACACCCAGCTAGATTTTGCCAATTTTTCTAAATTTTCGAACACTTTTCTAGGCCTTGGAATCAAATAATATTGAAATTTCTAAAACTGTATCCTATATTTAAATTTATGTTACAATTATTTTCAATCGGATATACCACATAAAATTCAAAAATTTTCAAAGCCTCTTCCTCACTTGTCGGGCACTGGCGTTCCAACATTTGTAAATTTCTACACTACACCCAGTTTTTAGTTAAAATTCCTTTTAATTTCATATACGCCACATAAATTTTGGTGCTTTTATCAAACTTTTTACCCAATTTTTGGGTTTTAATATTCACAGAATTTTGGAATTTAAAAAACTAAAGATTAAATTCATATTTTTGTTTTAATGTCTTTTAATTTGATATCCCCCATAGAGTTTTGCGAATTTTTTATTATTTTGCCCCCCTCACAGATTTGACTATTGCCTTCATATTATTTTGGAGGGGTATTTCAAAATCAGCAAGGTTCTGTAGGCTACAACATTAATTAAAATCGATTAATGCGTTCAAAAATTAACATGAGACATACCCTAAATAGATATATAGACAGACAGACAATTTGCCGAACGGTGAGGTAAAACTGAGAATTCGCTTCGTTTGTTTAGTAAAGCTAAATAAATAAAGTTAAAGCAGCTAAAGTTAAACTTTAAAAGTTGACACGTAAAACTTAACCTTTAAAGCTTTAAATTTCATAGCAAAGAAACAGTAGAAACAATTGCAGCTACCGTCAGGCTAGATTAAGAATTTTCTGTAAATTGTCACTAAAACACAAAGGAAACTGTTTTCAAAATCGCATTTGTATTAACGCAAGTTCCATTTAACGGTTGAATGAAGCCTCAGGGAACTAAATCTGACCTACATACAAATTAACGTTTAATTTACAAACAGAAAACGTTTTCTTGTCCCTCGGCTTCACTGTTCGGTGTGATTATTTATTTATCCTGAGCATGGTCAGGGGCGGATTTACCCGTAGGCAGTATAAATTTGCCGCCCTCCCACAAATCTCTGTTGGGAGGGGGGGGTGCGTTTACTGGTTTAATTCAATCCTTCATATTTTCAGTTACCTAAAATTTGTTTTTCATACAAAATTTTCTTATCAATTTTTCTTAATACTTTTCTATAGAACAGTTTACATAACGTACTAGTAAGAGTAAAATAAGACATTAAATTACTGTAGCCGGTTTATTCCAAAACATTTTAACTGAAGTTGAAACGTAGCAATTTAATACAATTTTGTGAGAAATTTAGTACAAAATTATAAAGATCAAGGGAGTTGTAATAATAGTCTTTGAAATAATTTTTAAACTTTACGTCGTGATGACCAAAATTATTAATAGTATCTGTCAGGACAATCTTCTTTAATAATTCTCCTCCAATTGATAATACAGCCAATGAATTCAAACGATCTTCTCTCATGTTCGTGAGTAGATAATTTATTACTATTTTGAGCAACGAGAACGCTCGCTCAGCTGAGCAGTTTGAGGCCGTTGTACATTCAAACAACCGGAGAGCAATGTCCACGTTGGGATAGACAGACTGGAGCCCATCCTTTCGTATTAGGCGGCAGAGCTTCATAGATGTAGACATCTTATTTCCCTCCTCGGCAGGTCTAAGCTTAATTGGTATAGAAGTTGAGCACGTTGAATCTGTTAACCTTTTCCTGTCTTTCTCGGGGTCAGAATAGTCTAACGTGACTGTTTGTAGGTAACATTTAAAATGTAAAACTTCGTCGCAGAACGATTCCTCTAAATCATCAGGAGCAATAAGAGCCAGTTCACGTCAAAAATCATGATGTAATATTATCGAATCAGGTAGGGAAGGTCTTAGATTCTGATCCTATTAATTGGCAAGTGAACAAGAGCACACGCGATCATGTAGCAAAGTTTGGATTTAAACAGACCACTAGTTACTTGAAGCCATAGCAGAGTTTGATACGTTCCTTGCTTCTCATATAGACAAGTTTGCCCCCCCCCCCTGGGAATAGTGAAACTTCTTATTTATAATCAAGGATTTCTGAAGAATTTTCATTTATCATATCTAAGACAGTTACAGACGAAATTATGTCTTAAATTAAAAAAGCTATGTACTTTTCACTAATTGTTGATTCTGCACCTGACCTTCATATACATACCAACCGGCTGTAGTTATCAGGTATATTAAAGAAGATACGACACAAATAAGAAATTAAAAAGTATTGACATTGACCTGAGAGCCGAGGTACAGTTGTACGACTCCTCGAGTCAACATGTAATCACTATACAATTACATTGGAAAAAAGGCTCAGGGACTATAAAAAATAATGGCTACAAAGAGGACAAGCGTCGGGTCAAGAAAAAAAACGCGATGGTGAACCACGTGGAAGAGGTAACGTTGAAGAAGACGTAGTTTTTAGTCCTCGAGAAAACCTGAGAGTAAATGTGTCCATCATTATTATCGACAATCTAAAGTCTGAATTGGAAAAACTGTCGATTTGTAGCTTTCTCCCGTCACCCATTTTCTAAAGATTCACACTAAAAACACTGTTTATAATATTTTTAACATTCTTCAGTATCTACATATTGTAAAGAAAGAAACTTTGTTTGCGTCTTAAATTTTAATTCAAATTAAGTTAGAAAACTTTTACCTATTCTAAAATCAGTCTGAAAGACGAACATGAACGACAGACACACATGCGGTATGATGGTATGATAAAGTAACAAAATTACACATACATAAGAATTATTGGCGTTATTTTCTGCGTCGCATAAAAATGAAAATAAGTACCGTCAATTAACCTCAAAATTGTGTCCATTTCACCGTGTTGTGTTGAAGGGTATTTAAATGTTATACTTTTTACGATGAATATTAGTATAAATACCAACCAATAATAAACCATGTGCAAAAAGCAACTACGTATCAACTTCCGGTGTTTCATCTGCAATCCGAATCAACAAACTAAAGAATAAAAACTGAAGGAAAATATATTAATAAGTAAACAAACACAAGAGAGGGCGGTGGTGGGGTAAAGAAAAGTGATCATAAGACTCACGTTTTACGCAGAAGTATACACCACGCCAAAAATTTACGCGGTACCGGTCAGGGTTGGGTACCAAATTATGCTACGCTCACAGTCTATGCTGCTAGCAGCCAGTGGCATCTATTGACATTCACCCGCGTCAAATTATAGAGTCAGTAAATGGTGTTCGAAATTTGAATGAAAACGAATTAACAGTTAAATAATTAATATAATTAAAGTATCACATAGATAATAGGATCTTTTCAAGAAAGTGTCAACAAACAACTCTCACAGTGTTCACGAGCCCGCCAAGCTCCCCCACCAATGTTCACTTCTCCCTATAGTAGCGGTGTGAAGGAGGGGTGATTGGCACACCACTACTGTTACAGCTAAACTGAATCGAAATTGCCAGTGAGCTGCGCAGATCGGAGTAAGTGAGACGGTAGTAGTATGCGAGTGAGGCGGACGAAGTTTACGAACTACGTCATCTACGTACACTCGTTTCATGTTGACAATGTACAAAATTTACTGTTTTCAGAGTTTATTTATCCCGTGCTGAACGTAATGTCTTTATAGTGTAAGAGCTTATAAAGTTTTAGGAAATTATACAGCGAAATACAATTTCTAATTTAGGAAGTGAAACACAAGTAAATTTTACTCAACATGAGGAAAATAAAAATGTTCTTACCTCCAGCTGAAGTGTATTGTTTTTCTTTCGCCATATCAAACAATTAAAAATTGTAAACACTATAAACCGTTTCATATGTCCACATTACTACATAAAAAAAAGAAGTTATAGTTCAATTCACTCTTTCATTAATAATAATATTAATAATTAATAATCAATTAATACACCAATTTTAAGTATTAAAATGAACTCCCGAAATATCACTGTCTGTATCTGAATTCTCTTCTTCCGATTCTTCTTCACTGTCTTCACCTAGATTTATTATAATATCGTCCACTACAGTATCGAAGAGTTGTTCTTTTTCCCAGTATTCTCTTTCTATTTTAATTACGTGCCTGCACCTAGATAGCCAATCGTCTTTTGAAAAACTTTCGAAAAAATCATTACAGTAATTATTAACATCATTAAAATTGAAAGTAACATTTCTCTTTGCATCATATTCTTTTAAAGAAGCCCATACGAGTTCAATGGGGTTTAGATCTGGATGGTAATAAGGCAAACGTAGAACAGAATGTCCATGATTGTGTAATAACTCGTCGATTTCATACGTTTTATATTTTGGTTTATATAATTTGATTAATGTGTACAAATCGGGTTTCAACATTGAATTTTCAAATTGTATGTTTTTCTTTGTAAGCCAGTCTTTCATGTCGTCTTTCCTGGAATTAGAAGTCGGACATTTTTCAGTTTGTTTGTTGTGGTAGGGAGCGTTATCCATGACAAGAACACTGTTTGGTGGCAGTCCATTTAGTAGCTTTTGTTCTACCCACTTCCTGAAATTAGAGTAACTCATCTCATCATAATTCATCTCCTGTTGATAATGTCGACTTCCAAGTTAAATTAGCACCAATAACAAAACCATTTTCTCCGCCAGCATGGATTATTATTAGTTTCTGTCCTTTTGTAACTTTCTTCTTTAGTCCTTCATTTGAATCGTCGGTCCAGCTCTTTACTTGTGTATACGTAGAATGTAAATATGTCTCGCCCATATAAAGAATGTTTCTGTTTTCCTCTCTGTACCTCAGTATTGTGCGTACATAGTTCAGTCTCATCTGTCTTATGTCATGTCGTTCGATGAGAAGTTTCCTTTCTGATTTGTTTTCACCCACTTAAATCCCATTGTGTGTAATTCTTTTCGTAATGTGTCTACACAACCTCTATATTCCGTATCACTGCAAAATTTTTTGTGGATTGCCTTCATCGTTGGCACCCTCTTTTCATTTATATGAAAATTTAAAACTAGTCTACGTAAAACACATCGATCGAAGTCATCCAGCACAATTTTTTTATTTATATTTTTCAATTTCTTTTTAGGTGTTGAAAAAGATGTCGACCCACCGCACTCAATTTTTCGCGACTCACCAGCAATCGTTTTCACAGTCCGTAAACTTACACCAGTAGCTGCTGCAACGCGTTCCTGCAATTTAGCCAAAGGCATAACTGGCACACCTTTTTTGCCTCGTTTTGCACAAACTGCAATACACAACTAATAATTTCCCGGCTTTGTCCACTCAGCGTTTTGTGTGTTCACTTTACTTCTGAATTCCACGTTAGCGTCCATTTTATACGTTATCTATGAAGTAAATAACGATATACTTCAGATATACAGTATCTCAAGCATATAGAGTATCTAAACACACTTATGAGTAAGTGTAAGTAAGTAAGTAAATATATATAACACAATAAGGAAGAAAACTATGCAAATTATATTTCTAACGCCCACTTAAATTTTGATACGACTATACACCCACTGAAACACACACCACGGCAACACAACTCATGTTTCCCCCACTCGAGCTCTAACAAAAATTTGTCACCGCGCACACAAGGCCGAGTGCAGTTTCGTTCTCTGTTAGCTGTACGTTGTACGTTGTGCAGTTAGTTACATTGTTTCATTCCTTAGTTATTTGTTTCTTCTTACATACTCTGTATATGTTACATACTTCGTACATTTCAAAATCAATTTGGATGAGTTGCTGACTACCATCTCAAACGAGGAAGATGCCATTCATTTTTTTCAGAACAAAGGATTGATTCACAATCCAAGGATTTGCAATATGGTTTTGCACCTGGGTGGCAGAGATCGCTGGACCTGCTCAAAGTCAACATGCCGCACCTACAAACAGCTGCGAAGTGACACGTGGTTTGAAGGAGCGCAACTGCTATTTCGCACAATTCTTTTATTTATTTATGCATGGACACAACAATATGCATCAATAAAATTCTGTGAGATGGAGCTGAAGATGAGCCACAGCTCAAGGGTCGACTGGGCAAATTTTTTGAGAGAAGTATGCGCATCGCAATCCCAAGAAGATTGGCGGTCCCAATATGACAGTGGAAGTGGACGAAACGCTGTTTTCGCGGCGAAAAAAACATCAAGGGCGTCAGTATACACAGCAGTGGGTATTTGGAGGGTACTGCCGGAAGACAAAGACAAAGGAGAGTTTTCTTTGCGTCGTATAAGACCGAAGTGCAGCTAGTCTCCTACCATTAATAGAACAGTATGGTACATTCATCCTGGTACGACAATTATGACAGATGAATGGTATGAATACCAAGTAATTAGCGGCATCCCTGGATACACTCATTTAACTGTTAACCACACTTATAACTTTGTTGATCCCGCAACTGGAGCCCACACGCAGGGACTGAAAGCACTTGGCGTGCCTTCAAACAAAGAAACAAAGTTGAGTGTGGGACTAGCAGGAATTTAACGGACTCATATTTATGTGAATTTATGTGGAGGAAGCGTTATCAAAATGAAGATTTATTTGAGCAGATGTTAATAGACATTAAAGACTTTCGGCCACCCAACAATTAAATTATTGTATCTATGTATGTACACAAAGATGGGATTGGAAATAAACATAAAAAAGACTGAATACTTGGCAATTAGAGATGAAGAAACAACAGATTTAGAAGTAGACGAAAATGTTAAAATTAGAGGAACAGACAAATTCAAGTACTTAGGACTTACACTGAGTAAACAAGGCACAACGGAAGAGGAAATAAAAAGTAGATTAGGGCAGACTAGAACAGGGATTAGACAATTACACAGTGTTATATGGGACAAAAATATTAGAAAAAACACCAAAAAAATGAAATATCAGACCATAGTCCAAAGCATTATGACGTATGCAGCGGAAGTATGGGTTATTAACAAAAAGAATGAAAGAAAGATTCTTGCAACGGAAATGGAATATTGGAGGAGATGCTGTGGAGTAACGAGAGCAGACCGAATAACAAACGAGGAGATCAAAAGAAGAATGGAAACGGAAAGAAGTATAATTGACTACATCGAAGAAAAAAGATTGGTGTGGTACGGTCATGTCCGGAGAGCCCAAAATAGGTGGATCAACAAAGTGACGGAATGGAGTCCATTAGGAAGGAGAAAAAAGGGAAGACCGAGAAGATCTTGGAGCGACGAAGTGGATGAATCTATGCAACGTTTAGGACTTGAGGAAGGACAATGGGAACATCGGGAGAATTGGAAAGCCAGGTTGAAGGAAAGGAGACGGCACTAGTTGTAGCAACCCTATTATAGAGATATATAATGCAACGATACAGCCATATGCTGTATTGAGCATTGATTTAAATAAATATAAAATTTGTAAAATTATTATATAAGTTTGGGGTAAATGGACAGGTCTGCCATTGTAAAAATGTTTCATAGTTATATTAGGGGAGAAATTAACCTGTTCCAACAGGCAAAGAACACCTGCTCGATTTTATGTGTGTTACGCCGTGTATCTTGTGTGTGTTAGTGATGCATGTACAGACAGGAATCTCAGCTACCCTCCCCAATTAATTACTAAAATAATTATTTTAATTCACTGTGTGAAAACTAATTAGTGTATAAACTAACAAAAGGCACCAAAGTGTGTGTAAATTTTATAGGTATCCACAGTAAGAAAATGACGTTAATAGACACACTACGCGAAGTCAGTGCGAAATAAATGTGCCAAAAATACGCAAATTACACAAGACGCTCAAATTAATACAGTGAGTGAGTGCTTAATCAAATTAGCTATGATTTGTGCTATCTCAATTCCGTACAAAACATTGCCAGTTGCAAAAAATTGCAAATATATGAAAAGGTTCGAGAGTGGGGGCTACCATGTGATCTGCAGGTCTCGACAGGACAATTTCGGAACCAACAGGTGCGGAATCTCGAGAGGGTATAAATTAAGGGTTCGACTGGATACCCTTCTCTCTTTTCAAAACACAGTTGCAGTCGGACATGCTGTCCGTCGGTAGAACAGTTTTATTTTATTATAAGTCTCATCTACGAACGAATAAAGATGTTCAGTAATTATGTTTACACTATTTCGGGAAACGTAGAGTACCGGGACCGTTTAGGTCAGCAAGAGTATCAACAGAGAAGCTACAAAGAGCGACGCGAGATGCTAGACGTTACGAGATGCTTTTTAGACGCCTAACAGCCGAACGAGATCCACCTCGCAGCAGATGGTAATTCTCTGGGACGGACCACACACTGCTGGAGAACGACGCTGGACTCTGGACATATCCAGAACCACGCCAAGTCAGGAGTAACGGAAACCCAACGCTGGACCCCGTCAATAAGTCGTAAGGTCATCAAAACTCGAGGTGACATGCATAATGCATTTATAAATGATTTTTTTAAAGAGCTCTTAAAGACTATATAAAGAGACAATGAATTAAAACAAAAAAGTTTATAATTAGAAAGAATGTAATAGTCTTATGTAAATGTTTTAGTCGTAAGAATGAGCGCTCGCATATAGATAAATGTAAATATAGAAGAAAAAAAAGAGAGTTTAATTTTGAGATAGTATATTTTTTTATCAAAGTAAAATAATTGAAATGATTTGATATTTGCATTTTGTAGAAAAGAATAATTTAAATTTTGAATACGAAACAAATGCCAGTCTAAGAGTAAACAATATAATTTTAAATTATTAAAAAAAAAAAAGAAATTTTGGTATCGACTGAGAAAGCTGAGGTCAGATCTGAGTTAAATGAATTCAATTAAAATAAAACTTAATTACATTAAATTTTGTTTTATTAAATCAATTTGAATAAATGTCTAGATTAAGATTATTAACACGTCTAGAGGTAAGAGTGTTTTAAATGTGTGTAACACCGTATAGCTTAAGAGATGAACTTAATAATGAGTGATATTTTGATCGGAGATTAATAACAATGTTTTATTATTCATAATGCTTGTTAAAACAATAAACATGAAATTTTAACTACTCATAAATTTACTACTCTTATTATAGTTACACCTGATATTGTTATAATTATTTACAACCTGCATATACAAAAAGTATCGTTGTATAATTTTGGCGTCCCAAAGAACGTGGGGCCACATAAATTACATTATATCAAATTTATGTTATGTATCGTTGTATAATTTTGTCACCCGTTAACTTGGGGCTCGACACGCCTACATTTAATAATTAATGTATGGTCTATGATTACCAGTGTTTGATAATTTATATGATATAACTAATATTATATTTTAATTATTTTTGTATGTTAGTTATTTTTAAATTGTTGTGTGTATTGTATTGTAATAACGCAACTGGCGCCCACCCCAATAAACAGGTGTAATTGTAACATGAGTAGATAAAAATAAATAAATAATAATAATTAAAGAATAAATAAATAAAAGCTCGCATATGGTTCACCAATAATAAATTATAAATAAATATTTTAATAATAATTCACTATGGCAGCACCAGAAGGCTTGATTATAGAAGCACTTCAAACCATGATGCGTGCCTGGGTGGACGAATTAAGTACAAACCAAAAAGAAGAAAATAGAAAGCAAATAGAAGAGTTAAAAGAATTTAATACAAAGCAAATGCAAAAGAATAGGGAAGAATTTAAAGCCGAATTCAAAGAACTAAAGAGGGATAATAAAGAATTTAAAGCTGAATTAGCGAAAACTAATGAACAAATACAAAAGAATAGCGAAGAAAATAGGGCCGAATTTAAAGAGTTTAAAGAGCAACTGACTACAAAACTCGAAGAAACTAATACGAGAATAGAAATATTAGAAGCTAGAGTAGAACAGTCGCTAAATGAACAAGCTATAAAGATAGAGAATAGGTTTAAAGATCAGAAAACAGAATAGTCGATAGAATTAAAAGAAAGTATTAAACAATTAGCTGAACACTGGAATGACAATTTTAGATTTTCAAAGCAGGAACAAGATGTGAGGATTAGAACAGTTAGTGAACAAATCCGGGAAAACATTAATAAAACGCAGGAAATAGAAGCCCGAACGACGACGTTGGAAACTGCTGTAGTAGAGTCTGCAAAATCCACCAAGCACTACTCAGGTGAAATGAACACACTTAAGGAAGATCTACGTGGAGAAGTAGAACGTCTGAGAACGGAGATAAAGAAACGACCGGCGCAGACAATGATGTTCACTGCACCCATAGAAGAAAGAAGTAATATAACCTTTGCAGGTAACAAAGGGGAAAACAGCATGGAATTTTTGGCGAATATTGAGAGAGAAAGTGAAAAAATGGGAAGTATGAGTGACGACGAGGAGAAAGTGAGTTTTGTCACCCGTCATTTAAGAGATTCTGCAAGTCAATGGTACTCCATAATTCGAGACAATATAACCACGTATCAGCAATTCAGAGAAGCATTCGAAAATAGGTACTGGAATATCCACACTCAAAGGCAAGTACGTGACCAATTGGAGTATGGTAAATATAATTCGCATGGACGCCAGAGTGTTGAGTAGTACACTATAGCGCAGATTGAACGTGTAAAACATTTAAAACCAAAATTTTCTGAGTATGAGATAATGCCTAAGTTGTCTTACCATTTCCATAGAGATATTCAGTTAGCTGTATATACGCAGGGTGTCAAAACGATCGAACAATTCTTAATACTTGTCACTCAATCACAAAATATTAACAAGAGTAACACTTCACCACACAATCAACAAACACGCATTAATTATCATGCTAGTTACGACCGTAGTGATAAAGCACGAGAACGTGACGATACGCAAAACCGTGATAATTATAAGCGAAATTGTACTCCGCCAACGCACAGTGTAAAGCAAAACACAACTGTGAATAACGCACGCGACGTACAGAAGGAACAACACGCTGAGAGAAACGTGGGCGATACAAATTGGAAGAAAAGTTTAGTAAACCATATGACCACACCGTATCCACAATGCAGAGCAAGAGAGAGAGAGCGCAGATGAGGAAATAAAAGTGAGACAGCAACAGGGGCATGTTCAACCATCCTGTTCCCGCGACACAACACAATGAGGGAGAAACAGGACGTGCGGCTACACAATAAACAATATATATCCGTGCGACGTGAGAAATGAGTTATTAGACACCGACAGGAAGGTGACACCAAATCAACAAAAAATAAATTGTACTATAATTAATGTACGAATTAATGGATGTAGAATTAAAATGTTAATCGATACAGGTAGCCAATTAACTGTACTAAATAATAAGTGGGTACAACAAAATAAAAAATATTTTAAACAAACGGCTATTTTTCCTGTCAATAATATAAATGTTATTACAGCCATGAATAAGAGAGAAAAGGTTAGACAGCAAGCTTACGTAACTTTAAATTGTAAGGACTTAGAAATAACATATCCTATGATCATAATGAATAAACTTATATATGATGGAATTATTGGAATAGATTTATTAAATACTTTAAGTGCAAGGATTGATATTAATAACAATAAGATTGTATGGAATTATAACGATGTTCTATATGAATTAATTATGAATGAAAATGAAGAAAATTGTGAGGTAAGTGAAAAACCTATTGTCGTATCCATGCCACGTATACGATATGCACCTACAGCCGAAGAAGGAATGTCATCTCAGGAAGAAGCGAAGTTATTTAAATTAATAGAAGAGTATAATGAAGTATTCAGCGATATACCGACGCAGACCACAGTCTACGAACACGCTAATATGGTATCAGACCCTACAAAATTTGTCAGACGAACGTATCCAATACCCATGAAGTACGAGGAAGAAGTTGAACTGGAAATACGACGGATGATAGAAAGTAACATCATTGAGCGGTCGAACAGCAACTTTCTTAATCCTCTAGTTGTAGTAAAGAAGAAGAGTGGAGAAGTACGTTTATGCCTAGGCATGAGGAGTTTGAATAGCGTCGTTCTACGTGACTTCGATTGTGCACCACCTGCGGACGAGTTATTTGCAAAGTGTGAAGGAGCACGTTATTTGACTAAGTTGGATTTTTGGCAAATTCTAATTAGAAAAGAAGATAGAAAATACACCGCCTTCCTATACAAAAATAAATGCTACCAACACAAGGCAATTCCCTTTGGTTTGAGCACGAGTTTGGCTGCGATTGTAAAATGTCTGGAGAAAGCATTAGGACCAGAAGTGGAGCCTTACACCATAGTGTTCGTGGATGATATCCTGGTAGTATCAAAAACACTTGACGAACACATTGAACATCTTAACACTATATTCCACAAGGTTAGGGACGCCCATATATCCCTTAACCTAAACAAGTGCGAATTCATGAAATCCTCAATCCAATTCCTAGGTCATATTATTTCATCCTCAGGTATTCAACTCGATCCCATAAAAATATCCAGTATTACCGATTTCCCTACACTTAAGAACATTAAAGGGTTACGAGCATTTTTGGGACTCACAGGGTATTATAGAAGATTCTCACAACTATACGCAGAGAAAACCCAACCATTGCTGGAGTTAACAAGGAAAAATCACAAATGGAAGTGGGAGAAGAAACATCAAGATGCCTTCGACCAAGTCAAGAAGTTATTCATTGAAAACATATTGCTTCATCATCCACAGCGAGATGGAAGATTTGTTATCTACGCAGACGCTAGCGACTACGCGTGTGGAAGTGTACTGTATCAACAAGATGCTACAGGAGAACACCGTGTAATTGCATATGCCAGTAGAGTATTCCAAGGGGCAGAGAAGCAGTACTCTACATCTGAGAAGGAGATACTTGCTATAGTATACGCCCTGAAACAGTTTCGATATTATATTTACGGAACGCATTTTGAAATACACACGGACCATCAAGCGTTATCATTTCTATTAAAATGTAAAGTAACCAACGCTCGATTATTACGATGGATCCTAGCAATCGGTGAGTATTCCTTTACTATAAAATATTGTAAAGGGAAAGATAAATTTATAGCCGATACTTTGAGTAGATACGTCACAGAAGAGTGTGAAGAGGTCTACGAAAATAACCATAATGAGTTACAACTGTTACCTATTAAATTTACTGCTGATAATAATGTTAAACACATGCTGAAGAATCTAGCTCAACAACAAGACTTAGATGATGCTACGAGAGGATTTAAGCTACGAGATCAGCTACCAGACCATTACAAGGTACAAAATGGAGTCTTATATAAACTAATGAGGCAAGATTGGAAGGTAATATTAACAAATGATATGTTGCATAAATTGATTCCACCAACATACGAAAGTTTAGCACACGCTGCTGCACTTAAATGTTACTTAAGCCTACGTGAAGATTTCACGTAGATTTCACCATCAATAATATGTTCAGGAAGATTAAAAACGCAAGTAAGAAATGTTATGAGTGTCAAACAGCAAAAGGACCGAATCTACATACCTATGTGGAAATGCAGATTATCCAGAAGGACCAGAAAGGAGAGCTAATTGCAGTGGATTTTTTGGGACCACTTCCAAGATCAAGTCGTGGAGTGAAACACATACTTGTTTGTATTGATGTATTTTCCAAAACCGTCCATCTGTATCCAATTATGCGACCCACAACTAAAGTTCTTTTGAAAATACTCTTGCAGAAATACATTCCTGCATATGGTAAAATGAAGAAGGTTCTTAGCGACCAAGGAGTGCAGTTCCAAAGCGATGTATGGGAGAAGACTCTTCGTGAAAATGGAATCCAACCTGTACTCACATCAATACGATACCCACAGGGAAATCTCGCTGAAAGAGTAAATAAAGAGTTAGGTAAATATCTACGAATCTACTGTCACGACCAACACAACAAATGGGCAGGATATTTACCTTTCTTTGAAAAAGCAATAAATGAAAATTGTAGCGAAGCAACAAGTTATACGCCAATCGCGCTAGATGAAGACGAAAAACCTATTAGATTCTGGACCAAATATGTAAGCAAACCAGAGAATCAAAATGTATCTATTCCATTAAATGTAAAGGTGGAGTACGCTAAACAACGCATCATTGAACAAGGTAACAAGAGGAGAGAAAAGTTCAATAGAACACATAAATTACAACGATTCGACGTAGGAGAACAAATTCTGTTGAAAGCTAATCCCGTCGGAAAACGCATTGACAACACAGCGAAGAAATTCTTTCGGTTGTACAACGGACCTTATACGTTGAAACAACGCGTGGGAAGACACACGTTCATTGTATACGACGAGAGCGAAAGAAAAGGACATCGGCAAAGATCATGCGACGTCATTCAAGAAATTCTACGTATGAATAGCGAGAAAAGAAAGAGAGAAGGACAAGGCCAATGCGCCTGTCCAAGGTCAATGCACCGCTCAGCTGTTATAATGGGGGGGGGTGAATATATTGCATACCACCACAGGCGAGCGTTATACTGACCTACTCATTATTATGTGTCATTTAACTGATGTAAACTAAGGTTAAGCTAGTATAATATTATTTTTATTTGTCTAGAACAAATAGACAAAAATTTAATAAATAAATATTTATTAATTTTTTTTTCAAACAGAGGAATAATGCAACGATACAGCCATATGCTGTATTGAGCATTGATTTAAATAAATATAAAATTTGTAAAATTATTATAAGTTTGGGGTAAATGGACAGGTCTGGGATTGTAAAAATGTTTCATTGTTATACTAGGGGAGAAATTAACCTGTTCCAACAGGCAAAGAACACCTGCTCGATTGTATGTGTGTTACGCGTGTATCTTGTGTGTGTTAGTGATGCATGTACAGACAGGAATCTCAGCTACCCTCCCCAATTAATTACTAAAATAATTATTTTAATTCACTGTGTGAAAACTAATTAGTGTATAAACAAACAAAAGGCACCAAAGTGTGTGTAAATTTTATAGGTATCCACAGTAAGAAAATGACGTTAATAGGACACACTACGCGAAGTCAGTGCGAAATAAATGTGCCAAAAATACGCAAATTACACAAGACGCTCAAATTAATACAGTGAGTGCTTAATCAAATTAGATATGATTTGTGCTATCTCAATTCCGTACAAAACATTGCCAGTTGCAAAAAATTGCAAATATATGAAAAGGTTCGAGAGTGGGGGCTATCATGTGATCTGCAGGTCTCGACAGGACAATTTCGGAACCAACAGGTGCGGAATCTCGAGAGGGTATAAATTTAGGGTTCGACTGGAAACCCTTCTCTTCTTTTCAAAACACAGTTGCAGTCGGACATGCTGTCCGTCGGCAGAACAGTTTTATTTTATTATAAGTCTCATCTACGAACGAATAAAGACGTTCAGTAATATGTTTGTCATCAAAACTCAAGGTGACATGCATAATGCATTTATAAATGATTTTTTTAAAGAGCTCATAAAGACTATATAAAGAGACAATGAATTAAAACAAAAAAGTTTATAATTAGAAAGAATGTAATAGTCTTATGTAAATATTTTAGTCGTAAGAATGAGCGATCGCGTATAGATAAATGTAAATATAGAAGAAAAAAAAGAGAGTTTAATTTTGAGATAGTATATTTTTTTATCAAAGTAAAATAATTGAAATGATTTGATATTTGCATTTTGTAGAAAAGAATAATTTAAATTTTGAATACGAAACAAATGCCAGTCTAAGAGTAAACAATATAATTTTAAATGAATTAAAAACGCTTGTTCGCCGCAGATTAGAAGGCGCGCGTGCGTGCGTGCGTGTGTCAAATGTATGTGTGTAGTGGTGTGGCCATCACTCCTCCCCCACACCGCTACTGTTGGTGAAGGGCCTGGCGGGAACGTTGGTGGGGGAGCTTGGCGTGCTCGTGAACGCTGAGAGTTGTTTGTTGACACTTTCTTGAAAAGTGTAAATGTATGTAAATATAATTATGAAAAAACGATGTGCTAAAATATCACTTTACATATTATCACAAGAAAATGACGAACTATTCTCTTTATGTAATAAGGCTATTTACTAAACACCATATATTTTTAAAAGTTTATCATATTGGGGAGAAATGGAGCGGAATTTGAAACATCTCTTAGGTATAAAAATCGGTATGGAGAACCATACATGACTTCCATGTTCTCAGATTATATATAAAATTATTTGGTACTGCCTTTATGCGTACCCGCAGTTATTTCGATAATGCGATTTTCGGCTTAGATATGTAGTGAATATCGCACATAATTTTATGTAGTGAAAGAATTATACAAATTTAAATTTTGTATGTTGCAAAATAGTTGGCTGTTGATTGCAATTGATTTCGTTTGTCATTTTTTAATGGTAAATGACTGTAGTAGTAATTTATCACCGGTCGTGGCTGACACCAAAAATTGATTATGTTAGGTTAACATGAAAACTGAAATTATACATGGAAACCAATACGTATGTAATGTAAAACTATTTTTTTCTAAAACCACGAAAAACCCAACTCGAAGTAAGGCAGGAGTGGCCCAAGGGTCAACCCCTTGCCTATTATTATAGGCCTACATGTCACTTTTTTGTGGCAGAACTCGTTTTTTTGGTAAAATTCGTTTTCCGACAAGTAGGCCTACTCGTTTTGTGACTAACAAAAAACAAGCATCCATTATGTACAATTTGTAGAGCATATGTTGTCATTCCTTAATACAGTGTTTTTAACCGACTTCGAAAAAGGAGGAGGTTCTCAATTCGACCTGTATATTTTTTTTCCTATGTTTGTTCGCGCATTACTCCGAAACTACTGGACCAATTTGAATGAACTTTTTTTTTTAATGAAAGAGGATGATCCCATGGTGGTCCCATTCCAATTTTGTAAGGATTGGTCCAGTATCTGACCAGTAATTTAGTTTTTTATAGATATTTTTCCGTACTTTTCGGCCGCTGCCGACTCTGATACCTGTACTGAATTGCAGATATACAAACTCGGACATGGCTGAACGTTATATAATGTTCATGGACATGGCTAATAATATATAATATATAATTTTATTTTTATATTAAAAAAAAAAAAACCCAGAACTCACACGTGGAGGTGGCTGCACTTCGAGTTCCACCTGGCTTCTACCCAACCGCCCTGCCAAATGTAGGAACACGATATGACAAGTATGAGATTAAATGTCATCTCTACGTGGCAGACTTCTCAATCTTTGCATTTCTTTAAGCGCTTTTGCATTGTGGGGATTTTTTAATGATTTATTGCTGTCTAGATCAGATATCGCTATGCCATCCAAAGTTTTCACTCTACTGAGGGCTACGTAAGCTTGGCCTTTGGCAAATAATTTTTTGCCAAGGTCAATAACAGCCTTATTCAGTGTGACGCCTTGCAATTTATGGACTGTCACCGCCCAACTTAGGATTGTGGGGAGCATTCTGCGCTCAACGTCTCCATATCCTTTTGTTGCTTGGTATGTTGTAGTGACGGGAGCGACTGCAACTAAGACTGCGACTAATTAGCATCTTTTGTCCGAGCTCCTATTGTGTCATCATCAAACTTTATCGACACCGCTTCTGGTAATTCTCCAGCTTCTAATTGGTCTTTTCGCAGTGCTGGCCATTTAAACTGCTCGACTACTCCCATTGCACCATTAACCAGTCCATCTGAAATTGAAATATTGCGTCTAAGCATCACACGTGACCCTTTGGCTAGCTTTATCATATGCAGGAGTCCTCCGCAGTTATTCACGTCCGCTGGAATTACGTTGCTCGGCGGTTTTCTTCCGTACGTCGCAGGCTCACGAGATTCATCGACTGCATTCATGACATAAATATGAGAAGATTCGGCAATGATGTTGGTCATTTTCAAGTTGTATCCATCGACCAATTTGATCGTTGGATAAATTCGAACCGCCGCACCATCTGCGAAATCTCCTGTTAATGCGACTCTTCTCCTCTCGCACAACAATTCTAATTGGGCGGTGGTTAGTTCGCCGAATCGCAGGTTGTTCAACAAATCTATGAACTCAACATCGTTCTGCTGTCTCATATTAATGGTTAATTCGCAGAAAGAGAACTGACGCCATAGATGTATTTCTGCTGCACACCATGATGGTTGTTCAAAACACCAGTGACCTTTTACTGGAGGAAGCTGCATAATATCACCAAACAGCAATATATTCACCCCACCAAATAACTTGTCATTGTTTTTAAATTCTTGCAGTCTCAGGTGTATCATACGTAGATTCTCATAAGAAACCATGGATATCTCATCTGTTATCAGCCATTTGATGTAATGCCATTTCCTTCTCTCTTGTTCGAGTCGTTGGCCTGTCATCTTTCGGTACGTCATGGTCTTACCCTTTTCAATTGGTAGAGAAAAAACTGAGTGTAAGGTTTTGCCAAATATCTGGCGAGCAGCGACACCAGTCAAAGCAGCTACTTCGATAAACTGTGGTTTTACTAACACGTGTACTGTAGGTCCATAACAACGTTTGACGTGTTCAACCAACAGTTTCAAAGTAAACGATTTGCCACTGCCCGCACAACCCGTTATGAATTGCAACATTTGAATATCATCGCCTCTTATATCTTTTTCGACAGCTGCAGTAACTTCACTGAAAAGCTCTTTTTGTTGCACATTTAGACTTCTGACACCATCTACATATATACACCATCAGGTATTCCTGCAATTTCATCTTCTGCTAAACAGAAATCATCTGGGTCATATATTATTTGTTCATCCGCATGGATCACAGGTTCATCATTGTTCAATCCATTCACAGCTTCACGTACAACGTTAAAGGCTACGGCTTGGGCCAAAGCCTGCTGAATAACCTGTTCTACGTGAGCAAACTCTTCTGTAGTTAAATTTCCGAGTAACGGCCTCAGCTCATGTTGTTGTCTAAGGAAACAGGCTTCTGCAGACTCGTTGTCCAGTAGAAGTTCGTTTTCATTTCGAAACGGTATATGACACACGATTAAACTGTAGTAATAACCCTCTCTATCACTGTTCAACGTATAATATCGAGTGCGCAGCACGGCTGGCTTGTTTCTTATTCGCATGCGTGTACGATTCCTTAAAAATATATACCTCGAATATATACCTCGATGTTTTCATTCAGTTCAACATCTCCATCATCTTCTGCCCAAACCTTACTCGACATCGGTTCGTATCTGACAGCAAATTCAGCCAAGCTTAAATCGTCGAGTTCATCTGGTCTCTCAATGTAGCGATCGAAAATGTTATTGAACGTTGAAGCTTCATCACCTTCTAATCGTAGAATTCGAAATCTTTGATCAGGCTTGCAGCTATTTATAAAAACAGCCTTGCGTGAAGACATTTTGAGTGGAAGGTGACACAGTCTATAAGCGCATTCGGGGGCACTGACTAACCGCAAAGAAAGAATTGCCATTGATACAGAAAATAATTGATTCCATACATTTCCGCCTCGTCTTTTAGCCTTTTGTATGGCTTCTTTAACGACATCGCCAGTGTCATTCGGCTCGCACTTGCTAGCATACTTTGCCACGTAATGTGCACGGCGGTGATAGAACCGCATGGTTGTACATCCATATTTCCTTCCCAGAGAGTTAGAAGATCCGGATTATAATTATTTACAAGAACTTCGTCTGCAGTTCTTCGCAGGATGCAAAAACGTCCGTTATTCGCAAGGGTTTCGTCTGGACCTAGACACACTGTTTGATCACTGACTGGTCTGGGAAATCCGAATCGACAGGTACAGTTGTTGCGGTCTTTGTAACAAGTAGCAGTGTGTGCATTTGTACACTTTCCACTATATGTCGTAATACTGCATCGTCAGAATCCAATGAGCAAGACACAACTTTGTCAATCACATCTATGCCCTGCCTTGTAGCAAAATCGAGAACGTTTTCACACCAGACCAACATGTGCAAATGAGGACTTCCTCTGTTTTGAAACTCTATCCTATACCAGAAATCTTTTATAGCGCCACCCAAGCAGTCCGGGTTATTTTTTTAATATCGGATTAGTCCATTGACTCGTACCATAAATTGCCGTGCGACAATTACTGGGTAACGTTGAACCAAGGACAGTCTTTCGGAGAATGTCAAGTTATTAGCTTCACTCGGATTACGACCAGCAGCAATGAGTAACGCTTCCAGCATATCCAACAAGTTAAAGTCATTGCAGGAGAAGGTTAGAAACCATGTAGGAGCTCCCAGGCTCCTGACCATTGCAATTAATTCTGAACAAACCCGTCTCCAGTATGATGCGGATCCTCCTATATTTCGCATAATGAGATGCATGTTATGTATCAAACCCTGCGGTGTGTGATCTCCTTGTCGCATTCTACATGAGACGGACACACTAGCTTTAGCACGAAAGTAGGCCTATTCGACAATAGATAAAGCAAAGAAAAGGTAGTCTGTCCGTTGAAATCGTCTGTCACTGCCCATGACGCGTGCTTGAAAATAATCCAAGGGGGTTATGGGAATTTCTCGCTGCTCTCCGAACCCATTTTTACCATCAGGCAAAAGAAAATACCAAGCCAACTCTTCCATGCGTCGTTCTCTTTCAATATTTAGAGGCGGTGCTGTTTTTCTTCGTACATCGACTAATCTTACTTGACCATCGTTCAAATTATTATTATCAATAGTAATAACACTTTCAACATCAGGTATTCCATCATCTATCGAGTGAAGCATGTTGGTGGTAAAAACAGCTTGGATTTTTTGCGTTTTCACCAATAGATTCTGCTGCTCTAACATCTATTTCATTGATATCCTTTTCTATTAAGGGAGGATTTCCATCTTCCGTCAGCCGAGGTTCAGATGAAGTTTCATCTTCACGTGGTTGAATATCTATATTTTCTGGTATTATCTCTAACGGAGTCAAAGAGTATATATTCAAAGTAAGTAAATTACCAGTTTTAGTGTACAAGTTTCGACGTAAAATTTTGTGTAAATCGTCAATATTTTTGAAACGCATGCAGAAAGAGACACCTCTCGTTGGTGCTTTATAGCTTTTGGGTCCTCTCGAATGCGAATCAAATAACCAGAAATAAGTAACATCAGCCTGGTTATTACGATATAGAGCAACGGATGTCAAGTTAGCTGTAAGTATTCCACATGTATATTCAGAGAAAAACGTGGTTAGAGCATTTTTCAAGTTTGGAAATCCAGCATCAGTATCATCATTAATGAGATGGCCATCTAAAGCAAGTTCATCACAAACATGGATGTCAACATTACGATTGTTATATGTCGTATGAGATTGGAGCTCTGTCACCCGCAAATATTCGGTATTCGCTTCCGCTGGATCAGGAGCGACCGGTTCGCTATACATTCTCGGTATAACCTATCTCCCATAACGAGTACATAGTCGATATCACTTGCACACCACTTATTCGGATCGAGTAGACAAAATGCAATGCAAGCAATCGCTGCTATTGCTGTACATTGACTTCCACGAGAACTGATATCAAATCTGTCGTTGGCTTGATGGAATACACCACGAAAAATTGACACGTCCTCCGACAAAATTACGTATCTACTCATCGTATCAGATTCTACTCCTTGAACATCTTCATCTGGATTCCTAATTATAGGATCACCAACAATTTGTGCTAGTTGAGCAACGTCAATATTATCGGGGAAGAATGGAACCACATCATGATACAGAGGATTATTCTTCATTAGCCACTGCAAGGCTACTTTTAATTTGTGAATGTCGACTTTCAGTTGTCTTATGCGCTGAAGATTTTCCAGACTTTCCGCCACTATAACAATTCCAGCTTGGCTCAATTGTAGCGGAAGTTGCTCAGCCAATTCAACAACATCTTGCGCAAATAGAATAACTTGCCCTCTGCACCAATCTTGACTGAATCGATTGTGAACTTTAATGATTTTGAGATGAGGCACAATTCTGCTCAGGAGTCTCTGCTCAATGTCTGATAAATTGGCCAATTCTTCAGGCCCAGATGATATTTCCATTTTATTCCGGAAGGCTTGAGGTGGAATTTTTCGTTTTCTAAGATTAGTTGCACAGCGAGAGCAGGCCAAAACACTCCTCAATTCAACTAGATCTGAATGTATCATTGATGACAATTGAGTTGTATTCAAATTGCACCGCTGTTGTGGATATAGAGTCTTTTTACATATTGCACAGGGCACATCGCAAAATATATTGATTGCTTTCTTGAAATCGGACGTATCGAATGACTGCCTTTCCTTGCTGATTGTTTCACGCATTCGTTGTAAGCGACTACTTCTCTCATCAGCCGTCTCGTTCTGCTGGATGTCATTATTACGTTCACGTACGTTAGATAGTCGTTGTGAACGTTCTACAGCAGTCTCATTTGAAAGCCAGTTATGAATCAATGAGAGGCGATGTGCTCGTTCATCGGCAGTCTCATTTGAAAGGCGTTTCTGAATCAAGGAGAGACGGTGTGACCGTTCTTCTGTTGATTCATTTGATAGTCGATGGTGTGCTCGATTAAATCGGTGTTTTTTTCCTGTTCTGTCTCCTTCGAATATCTATAATTCATGTATTCTCGCATCGGTGCGAGTCTCTCCACATATTTGCTGGGAGACTCTTCGCGGCGAACGTCTGCCATTTTCTTCTTCACTCGAGAAAGGCGCTCGGATTTTGACTCTTGCGTTTCGCGCAAACGGGTTTTCTTCATACGCGCGGCATTTTTTGTTGGCCGACCCATGTTTCCATGTCAATGAAATGAAACTCGGTCGTTACAACTAAAAAGTCTGAAATAAAAAAAAAATTTTGGGAAAAAAAGAACCGACTTCGAAAAACGCACTAAAAAGTATGAAATAATCGATAAAAAACGCACTAAAAAGTATGAAATAATCGATAAAAAACGCACTAAAAAGTATGAAATAATCGATAAAAACGCACTAAAAAGTATGAAATAATCGATAAAAAGTATGAATAATCGATAAAAACCTTTTTGAAGTCGGCGCCGTATTTCAAACTGACTTATAGAAAGCTCACGAATACAAATTAGAGCCTATGTTGGATTGGGTCCAAGTGTAAACTGTAAGCAACTAAGAACACACAGTGCTGAGTATATATATTATAAATATATATTACACGATCAACGTGACGGTCACGACCATTATTAAATTACTCGAATCACGTCAGTTCGTTGATGAGATTAGTATAATTTTATATCCTTTACAGGCCTCAAGTAGAATCTTTTATTGGTAAGTTGCAGGCGGTCGTCAGTAATTAATTAGTACTTATCTAATCAACTCTATGGAACGCATTCAAGCTGGCTGTTACTATACACCACAGCACAGACCGGTTCAAGCAGTCCCCTGCACACACACTATCACACACTCACCCACATACAGACTCACGCACGCACCACCGGAGATAAGAGCATCCGTGGAATGAACAATAATACAAGACAGCACATTCAAAGCGATCACAAGCAACAAACAATACCGAACAAAAACAGAGATATCAACAACCAGTACACTAAGAGACTGCACTGAACTGAGGTCCGCTCTTTACGACGTCTAACCCGCAACGTAGAAAGAGATAGAAGCACAATTACTTTTACTACATATTGATAGCGCACACATGCACACGTATATAACACAAGACAGTAAATATATACGGCGAGCACTGATCGTACTTCGCGGAACACGTAAGATAAACATTACCGCAATAAAGCACTATACATCCACACTCGGTGAAGGCTCAGGCGCAACTTAACACAAGGTTAAATATAAATTGCAGCTCTATTGTAATTCTGCCTTAAGAATACGTATAAATTAAAAGACTAACGACGACGCTAATTATCGACCGATAAATTGAGTTTTCATTGAAGAACTTACGTCTGTGTCTCACGCAGTCTCCTGAATAAAAAAATTTTTTTGAACAAAAAGAACCTATATACATATTGCAATGAAACACAGGATCCTGATAAGCAGTGCAGGCTTGTGTAATACACAGACGATAAACATTCAGGTCTATGTTGGTAGAGGCCGGACAGTGAAAATTGAACGCTAAGGTCTCGATGCGCAGTAGACAAACACCTCGCTGCGGGGCTAACAAAATTTTCTTTCAGTTCGCACATGCGCAGAATAGTTTTGTGCAGTGATTCGGAATGTGCACATCGGTCTTTGCAAGCGTGGTGTATAGTCATTTACAAATTATACTGTGACGACAAAACTATTTGTGTTAATCAGTGAAATTATTTGTAGGCTACCTATTTAAATTTTATTAGAGAACGTATTATTAGACCTATATTTTAGAAAAATGTTAATAAACTATTTCACAATTACGCGTATATGTTTTAAATATTAGTGTGAAACGTACATTAATATGTCCCCCAAAAGTTCCAAATTGAGTTCAAAAACTCTGCATAGAGTAAGGTGGTGTGGAATGTGTAATGTGTATAATTTCATGAAGAGTGAGGCTGAAAGTGGGAAACCTCTCTTAGATTTCCATAAAGTACAAGAGCGTGTTGCAAAAGCGACGGGTATTTCTCATAGCTCCGTAAGGAGAATAATAAAGGAAAGTCAGAAGCTACACAGTCCAGATTCAGAAGCGGGAACGTCATTTAGCACACCGGGAAAGAAACACCGCGTTCGTAAACCTATAACCGGGCTTGACGATTTTGATAAAGGTGTAATTAGGAGAACAGTTCGGAATTTTTACATTGAAGAAAAGTGTCTCCCAACGGTAAAAAAGCTGTTAGAAAAATTAAAAGAATCTATCAACTTTAAAGGCAGCAGTAGCAGCCTAAAAATTATCTTGAAGGAAATAGGCTTTAGATGGGTAAAAACTAAAAATAATCGACCTTTGTTAACAGAAATTCACGAAATAAGAGCTATGAGAATACATTATTTACAAAACATAAAAAAATTTAGAGAAGAAGGCAGAACCGTAGTATATCAGGACGAAACATATATTCATAGCAGCCACACACTTCCGTACACCTGGAACGATCAGATTCAGCATGGTGGCTACGCTGTTCCAGTTGCGAAAGGACAAAGATTAATTATTGTTCACGCCGCGCCGGCAGTCAATACGGGTTTGTTCCAAACACACTGCTGATTTTTAAATCTAACCAAAAGACACGAGATTACCACGATAACATGAACGCTGACAACTACAGACGTTGGATTGAAGAAAAATTGGTCCCGAATTTGCCTGCCAACAGTGTGTTGGTAATTGACAATGCCAGCTATCATAATGTACAGCTAGAAAACACCTACATCTAATTCTACGAAACGTGATATGCAAGACTGGCTAACACGACACGCAATACCGTTCCGTCCTGATATGGTTAAAGCAGAACTTTATGAAGTTGTTAAAATGTATAAATCAAACTTTAAAACATACTTGATAGATCAAATTCTGCAAAGCAGAGGACATTTAGTTTTAAGGCTTCCTCCTTACCCCCCTGAACTAAATCCTATAGAGATGATGTGGTCAGAAATTAAGCGAGGTGTTGCTGAAAAAAATGTAACGTTTAATTTAAATGATGTGAAAAACTTATGTGAAGAAAAAATTTCAACTGTGACTGCTGACGATTGGGAAAAAAGATGCAAACATGTAGAAAGCATTGAAAAAGAATATCTGGAAAAGGAAGCTATTGTTGATGAAACAGTAGACCGCTTCATAATTAGTCTTGGAGGAGAGAGTAGTTCAGACGTTCCGACGACTTTGGTGAAGAGGAAGATGGTAATATCTCTGGAATACAGGTATTGCCTGACAGCGACTGAAAACGTCCTTCAAACGTAAGTACTGTACAATAGTTTTTGTAGTTAAATAACTCCAATATTATTTTTTAAATGTAGTACAAATTTTTATATTTAATTAAATATAATAATTAATATTTGCTCAGTTATTCTTGTTTATATTTTTTATTATTATTAATAAATAAAACTTTTCTTACAATATATTTTTTGAATATATAACACTATTTCGATAGTATAAATTATCATCATCAAAACTATTGTATATATTTTGTATTTACTGTTGTATTTATTGTTAATAATATTAAAAAAATAATTAAATATGAATAACTCAAAATGTTCTCGAATTTATAATTTTAAAATAAATTTAGGTTACGTACATTAAAAACAACGCAACTAACAAATATATCAAAAACTGTAATTTTCAAAGTAATGAGTACATGTAGTACTATGTTACACATACTAATTAACATCAGTGATGTTAAGTAACAAAATAGATGAAGTTAAAATGTAAATAGATTTCTGGCAAGAACATCGTAAGCGTGCAAGTTTTGTTTTGAAGGGACTGTACGTGTTAGAGAGACGCTGTTATCGCATACTCTCCTCTCTCGAGTACTTTTTGAGTGGGGGTAATTCATACATTGGGTCTGCGCCGATGACTGTTCAGGAATCACTGGCGGGCCTATAGTTTGTTAGATTTGGTTTTTTTTTTGTATGAGTTTTGTATTTTAGAAAGGATAAGGAATTAGGTTTAGTCAAACTGTGTATTATTTTATGTGTTATTTATTCATGTACTATGTCTGTGGAAATGTGCGCGCGTGTGCGAGTGATAAACGTGTCCCCGGCTGTGCGTGATATAACTGTCATATCGTTGGGACACTTGAACTGAACATAAACTACTGTACAGTATTAGCTACAGTTCCTGTATTTTTCCTATCTATTAAATGACGTTAAAATATGATTTCATTAAAATATGAAGTTGTTGTAAAACGCATTTCTGCGTGATATAAAGGTATTCAGAGATTACCATCTGTGCATGCTCTTGCAAAGTCAATGCACTTTACGGCATGAAAAATTGGCGAGTCATGTTCAAAGTAACCATGTGACTTCCTTTCACCAATAAAATGCTGGTAGGCAGTTGGAAATTTTCTTAGCCTATTGCTACACAGGCAGTTCTTCTCATCTAGCTATCACGATCGGAACGGCAATTCTTGTGCAAGATTTTCCGCTTGCAAGAATTTGTTAAGTCTTTTCGGCGGTAGTAACGAGTGCGAAGGCTCAGAACTGTTGGTGTAATTCATCGCTACACGCAGTATTTTATTTGAATATAGCGTGTGTAATAAGTGAACTTGAACTGTGTTACTGTGTGAGGTATTCTGCAGTACCAGTAATATTTCATAATTACTTAGTAATACAATTTTGTCATCATTGGTTTCCGCGTGAGTGGAAGATTTCCGCATAGGGAGGTCTGCTGATCACGGTGGTACGCGTGAACACTTGAAGAGTCCGGATTGGTATAAGCCTAATATACCGTTTCTAAGTAAAACTCACTGTGACCTGAGATACAGTACTTGTAAATTATAAATTCTGTATGAAGTTTAACCAGTAGTATCAATAGAACCGTTGTGGTGTGCGAAGCGTCTGTGTCAACGTTGGAACTCCAGGACACCAGCCCAGCTGGAAGAGTCACCAACAGCTCGGGAAGGAATTTTAACAACAAAATACTTCTTTGTTGCCGATAACGTAGTACACATTGTGACGGCAGCGGTATGCGAACATCTGCTCTCCGTTACCAGCGGCGGACACAGCGAGCCAATCAGGGATCAGCAGCCGAGACGTGACAACTGACGTGCTCGGAGAGAGTCAATCAGCGATCCCGGTGAGTGCATAAAACCAGCCACGGTAGAAATTTTCGGCGCAGGACATACTGGAGACGAGACGAGACATTCTGCACTCAGCTTTCGAAGAGGACAGACGCTGAATAAGAACATCGTAGAAGAGGATCGCCTCGACCTCTAGACTATTGATATCAAGAGGCCATCTCAGCAAGCAACGGCGGCAGTTAAGAAGAAGCCGCCGGACCAACACTCGCCACATCGCCAGCGCCAAAATCAAGCTGCGATGGAAGTGGACCAGCCGCCCTGCCAAGGCGAAGACATCTCACCTAACACGACTGGGACCTGCTTCACAGTGCCGGTGTTAAGAATTAATGTTTGTAAATTAATATTTTAGTGGAATTAAATTTGCCAGGATGAAGAAAATAATGATGAGTGAGTGGACTGTAGTTTAATACATTTATTAGGTATAAATGTTACAATTTAATTTGAATTCGTAAGGTTAGCTAAGCCTTGTACGCATTATGAGATCTGAAAGATCACGTTCGGTTGAAAAATGTTACATTATAAAGATGAGGCGCAATTACGCAACATTTGAAGAAAAATAAATGAAATGTTGTAGGGCCTAAGGCCTACATAATTTGTCGCGACAATAAAGAAATGACAGCCGATGCAACAAGCGCAACTCACGTCTGCTGCATTCGGACGCTCGGAGCACTGTGTCGACATGCTTGCCGACGCGAGCATGGCTAGACCATGATCAGATTAGCCAACCTTTCGATTATACAATTCCCACATTACTGTCCATAACTGCCCGCAAAAATCGAACGATTTTTTATAACACATTTTTTAATAATTTATATTATAAAGAAAACACAACATGTACGTTCTTAATAATAGATATCAACCATCAGTAGGTTGTCTTGATCATCGACATTGAATGTTTAGATAACAATATTATAACATTAAACTACTCAGAGATAAAACCTCAATAATAATGATAAGGTTGAACAGGCCACAGTTGGCTTGCAAACTGATTTATACATGAGTATAAATGTGCATGAATTAGCAAAGATGTATACAATATAATACAATACAAAACATGAATAATGAATAATCTGATAATGCTTGATGATGAATAATTGGTGACTCATCACATGATGGGTCCGATACAAATTGCAAATATTTTATGCAAGTCATGATTAACAGTCCAAGCCAGTCAAGGCCAGCTGATTTATACATAATAGTATTGAATATAAAATGAATAGACAAGATTATTACAAAAGTTATATGCATGTAAAAACATAGATTTAGCATAACGCTGTAATATAATAATTAAATAGTGCATGCTATACCAAACAATTGCAAAAATGCACAATAAATTGACATGTGAAAATAGATTATACATTGTTGAATAGTTGCAAGTTATAAACGTAATGACATGTATGTCATAATCACAAGCATGAATAATAATATATGTGCAATACATGATCGCAAAATAAAAATACAAAATATGTGTAAAAATATATTCGTGGCGCATAATCATAGACAATAAATGCGGGTACAATAATGTGTTTTACATAGATACAAAGTACATGATAAAATACAATAGAAATATGTGTGTTGCATAATTACAAATACATATTTGTAATATGTAATATGTAAGTGGTCAACACATGAATACAAGGCATGATAGTATATAATAGTATAAGTGACAAGTACAGTAAATGTGTTCATACAAAAATGTAATGCATGTGTTGACCACTTACAAGTAACATATAAAATTCATAGAATAGTGAAATAGCAATGCAAAATATTAACAAAAAATGTGCAGCAAATGTGCATACATGGTTTGTATAGCTCCGAATCCATGTGAATATTGTAACGTAACGACTCTTTAGGTGTGACCTCCGTCTTATTCAAACCCCACGTTATATGCGTCAATTTGTAACGTAACGACTCTATCCAAGGTTTCGACCTCTCTAAGCGTGTATTACAATTACGGGTTTACGGGTTTTGGGGCATTCAGCCCCAATGTTGGGTTCACCAATCTGTAACGTGTCGCTTATAATGTGTGCGTAACGTCTGTCTTTTTACAGGCTCGGATCGGTCAGAGCACCTCTTAGTAATCGCCACTTATGAATTATAAGTACTAAGGTTTAAATAAATTTGATGGTAATGTTACCCAAACGAAGCAGAAATCGAGTGTGTGTGATTTGGGTCAAGATTAAGGAAGTTGTTTAGCCTTATCTGGAAGAGAGAGCGAGTACCGTTTGTTTACCCTCGGAGTAGACGATTTCTTAAATTTTCAAATATCCGCCGTGCATGAGATCAGCTGATTCTGACATTATTCTCCAAATATAGGTTAAGCAAACGACACTGTTCCGTAATACTACCTGATAGATAGTCCTCTTCTTAGTTTACTGAAATCTACCACAACTACCCGCTACAATACAGGAAACACATTTTATTATTCAATATAAACTCTTAATAGTATTTATTTATAATAATATTGATTTTCTCTTCCGCCAACATACAAATATTACAATCGATCCTTTCAATAACTAATTCATGATATCGACTTCATTGGGTAAACATGGAATTATCATAAAATCTGGTTTTTACTGATTTTACAATTTTATCTTTTATTTAAACATCAATCAACATATAATTCGTTTTATTTATTTCCCCAGGGTTAAGGGTAAGTTCTTTGTGTCATGAGATGGTTAGAAATGGATAATTATATACTACGCTTTACAAAATAAAAATAATCAACTTCGAAAATTTGTTTATTCTTTTAGTACGTAGTTCCGGATTTGTCCGCGACAGAGCAGATTATGTTTTATTAAACATATGATTACACTTTAGAAATTTCTGTACTGCACGACGATTTGATTTGAGGTTTTCTTGGTTAAATATTAAAAGAAATGTTTATATTACCTCTTTCCTCGAAGTTCTTACTTGTGTGAAGCGTTTTCTCGTGTGGTGTTCTTAGTTGTTTTGTAATTTCATGACCGTCTGTCAGATACCATCTCGTCAAAAACTCGAAACGCGGCTTGGCTAGGCCTGATCTTAAAAATGGTTTTTAACTTTTGTTATGGGGTAAAGCAAGTTACATTTGATATTTAAAATAGTGGTACATAATGTTTATACTGTTAGTTAAATTTTGTGATAATTTTGTACTGTTCCAAATGTTTCCACAGGTTTTTTAATACAATTTTTGTCTCATAACGTTTTCCAACCGAACAGTTTTCAATCTCAAATTAGATTAAAAAATATGTTGTTATTTCGTTACTGTTAGTAACCCATAATTTTTATATCATTTTTTATTGGTGCTGCTATTTACTTTTGAGTATATAGGCTGTTTTTAATTATTATAAATTTGTTTTTGATTTACAGAAAAATAATTCTTTTTAATTTTGGTTTCATTCCCAATTTGATTTTTATAATAGTTTTTTCGTTTATTTTCTTATAACTTTAGATATAAGTCTTTAATATTATTATTAACTTTAAATGAATTTATATATTATTTATTAATCTCTTATAGTATTCTTACACTGCACTATTTTCTTCTGCCATTTTCCTCATACAATATTATTTTATTTTTTTATTAGTATCTTATATTTAACTCATTTATTTTTTAAAACCCTGGGTTATCTTATATAATAACATAATTATTTTATTAAATATAAAATTAACATAGGTACTAAATTTTGTTGCCTACACAATATAAATCCTACAATCTAAACAAAATACATAATTAGTTAGTAGCATCACAGTCTACTATTATAATCTATAATTCCCACATCTACAGCACAAGTCTGTAAGAAGTTCCCTTCACATTCACTTAGTTCCGCACTGGGTACACTATAACTCACTTGTCACTGTATATCACTTCAATATCGTTTATAATGTTCAGTGATATAACTTAATTTATAGCTGGTTATAGTTTACCCATTTCTGACCTTTATTTAGTATAAGAGTTATCATTTATTGGGACTGGGTTATGTAACGTTACAATATTATATAACAAATTCTATAACATAAGAACAAATACCACCAATGACATGATACATAAACCACTACCAATAGCAAATATAAGTATACAAAGGACATAGTATATGTCTTACAAAATTATCAATACATATAAATACAAGAATAAGTAAAGTATACCACCATGACAATATAATAAGTATAAATATAATAACATAGTGCATGTTTGTACAATTACAAGATACATGCGAATTTGATATATGAGATACGCTATAATGCGATATCAACATAAAAATGTTTGTGATAGCACATATTACCATAATTGAAGTCGGCCAAATTATCAAAAAATTAAGTAATGAAAGCTCGTGGCCAGGTAAAACATAACATTGTGGTAAGTAGTTACATTGACATCGTGTCTAGGCCTCGTCCCGCGCTGGCAACAAACATAACTTGTGAATTGGTCTGCGAAAGGTGACAACAGGCGTACGAACGTCAACTACTCTGATTAAATTGTCTGGTCCGGGGAATGTGGCTGTGATTACCCCAAATTTCCATGGTAATGGAGGCAAGTTATCCTCGATCAGCAAAACCAGGTCACCAATGGAAACGTTTTCCTTTGCGAATTTCCATTTGTGACGCTGTTGCAATTGGTGTAGGTAGTCGCGCGACCATGATTTCCAAATAGCTTGGACAAACTTCTGGAGAAGTTGCCAACGGCCGAGACGAGAGATGGGAACGTGTGACAAGTCAGGATCGGGTATTGCCGTTAATGGTGCACAAATTAAAAAATGGCCAGGGGTAAGTGGCACTAGATCGTTTACATCCGATGAAACGGCAAATAATGGACGTGAGTTTAGACAGGCCTCTACCTGTGACAAAACCGTAGTAAACTCCTCGAATGTGAGTATGGACTAGCCGACAACGCGGCGCAAATGATACTTCAAACTTTTTATACCGCTCTCCCAAAGACCACCAAAATGAGGTGACGATGGAGGAATGCATGACCACTTAATACCATGAGAAGATGCAAAGGATTGGATTGTTAAGGTGGCATCTTTTTTATGCCAGAGATTGTAAAGGTCATGCAAAACGTTGCGGGCCTTCCTAAAGTTCGTGCCATTGTCAGAATATAATTGGCTAGGTATGCCCCTACGGGCCATGAAGCGACGTAAGGCAGCTATAAACGCATTGGCCGTAAGGTCGGAAACCAATTCCAAATGAATAGCCCTGGTGGCTAAGCAAATGAATAAAGACACGTATGATTTGGACAGAGTCCAAGATTTCTGCCCGCCATGACGGATCATGAAGGGACCACCATAATCCACTGCGCAGAATAAAAACGGCCGGGAAGGAGTAACCCTGGGAGATGGCAAAACACCAAGCCTTTGAACTTGATATTTGGTGTTAAATCTGAGACATTTGACCCATCTACGAATGATGGAACGAATGACTATCTTGGCGTTAATGATCCACCAGCGTTGACGAAGTAAATGATGGACAAGTTGAGCACCAGCGTGGAGGAGACGAATATGCTCACTCTCGATTATAAGGCGAGTGATGTGGGCAGATGGATGCAAGACAGTAGGATGCTTATTATCATAGGGTAGTTGCGACTGCTGTAGGCGTCCGCCGTCACGTATGATGCCAAACTCATCAAGAAATGGGTCCAGAGAAGACAGTTTACTTCTAATAGAGACAGAAGCCCCATTACGAAGGCAATTAAGCTCAGTAGCGAAGTGGATCGACTGGGATTGCTTTATGAAAAAGTTAAGAGTAGAATGAATTTCGGTAGGGGTAAGAACTCCCGAGATTTTCTCTGCCTTTGAGGGTCTAGTATTTTTGATAAATCGAAAGCAATAAGTGTACACGCGGGTCAGTCGGTGCAACGAGGAAAAGTCCTTAGAGAGATCAATAGGTAGGGTAGAAATTAGAGAAAGTTTGGGGGTTTGTTTCTCCTCAACAGAGCATTCAGGAAGCGACACATTAAAAGGTGAGAAAGGCGAAAAAAGATTGGGTTCAGAAGATTGAGACAAACAAGCGGGACCATGCCACCAAAGCGAACAATCGCGCAAAACGTCAGGGTGACATCCTCTAGAAATAATGTCAGCAGGATTATGTTGCAAATCAATATGATGCCATGTGTGGGTTTCAGTGAGACGCTGAATCTCAGCAACACGATTAGCGACGTAGGTCTTCCACCTAGAAGACTGAGCATGAATCCAATAAAGAGATACCATGGAGTCGGAGTACAGGTGTACGCTATTGACAAAGGAATGGAGAGCAGGGGTGACCTTGAATAGAAGTCGCGATAACAACAAACAAGCACAGAGCTCATTGCGGGGTAATGACACCTGTCGTAGTGGAGCCACGCGAGATTTAGAACACAAAAGGTGACAAGAGGCCATTAAATCTTGATAAATAACTCTAACGTAAATGCAACATCCATAATCCTTTTCAGAGGCATCCGCAAAACCATGTAATTCAACTAGCTTGATCTCAGACTTGCTGCGTATGGAGCGTGGAACAATAATTTTACCAATTAAATACAACTTATCGCATAATGAACGCCAATACGAATATAATTGCTCAGAAATTGGCTCATCCCAACCAAGATTGCACAACCACAGTTGCTGCATAAACTGTTTATAAAGAAAACAATTGGACCAATGAGTCCCAATGGGTCGTAGATACCCGCTATAATTGACAGGATTCTCATCTTAGAAATACTTGACTCAACTGGAAATGACTTGATGTCAAACAAGAATGAATCTGTAGAGTTGTTCCAAAGAATGCCCAATGTACGCACATTGCCTTGTTTGTTTAATGGAAGTGATAAATTATTATGCTCAGTGACCACATTTGGTTCATTTGATGCCCATTTATGTAGAGTAAAGCCATATTGACTCAGCAACGTACTTAAGTCAGATTTTAACTTGATTAGATTAGAAATGGTGTCTGCACCGGTCAACAAATCATCGACATAAAAATCATTAATTATAGCTGAAGCAGCGTCAGGAAAAGAAACTTCATTATCCTTACCAATCTGAATAAGGCAGCGAGTTGCCAAAAACGAAGCACTAGCAGTACCGTATGTTACAGTTCGCAGCACAAAATGTTTAAATTGTTCAAGCGAAGAATTACTCCACAGAATACGTTGGTAATGACAATCGTTATCAGACACTAGAATTTGTCGATACATCTTCTCGATGTCAGCGATCAGAACATAGTTGTGTATGCGAAATCGCAAAAGAATAGAGAAAAGATTTTGTTGGACATTTGGGCCCACTAACAAAATATCATTGAGAGATAGACCATTGGTAGTTTTAGCCGAACCATCAAAAACGACGCGAAGTTTTGTCGTTGAACTAGAATGTTTGAAAACAGCATGGTGAGGCAAATAGTAGGTATTTGAAACCTTGGAATTAACAGAACAATCGTCAACCAGCGCCATGTGGCCAAGATCCCTATATTCCTGAATAAAATTTGCATATTCACGCGCAAGCTCAGAATCACGCTTGAACCTGCGTTCTAAACTTAAAAATCTCGCTTCAGCGGTAGCATAGGACTCACCCAACTGGGGATTATTAGACCCAAATGGCAGTGAGACGACAAACCTACCTTCATCATTACGATGAGTGGACTTAACAAAATGTTCTTCGCAAACTGAATCGTTAATAATGGGTGCATTATCAAGGACGGTTTCAGTCTCCCAAAACTTCTCAAGAGACGCTAGAATTTAATCATCGTTGTTTCTTGCCAAGAACGAAACAGCAGGACCCTTAGAATGACAATGCTTGGGCAAATTGACTGCTAGAATGTAGCCTAACTTAGTTTCTTGTATAACAGGAAAATTAGGACCATGAACATATTTGTTAGCTTGAATCAAGTCTAAATAAAACTGCGCTCCTAACAGTATGTCTATGTCAGCTGATACGTTGAAATGTGGGTCAGCAAGGAAAATGTTATCTGGGATATTAAAATGTTTTATGTCGAAAGACTGTGATGGAAGTTTGTGGGTCAGCGCAGATAAGACTGCAAACGGAGCATTAAAAGTGAACCTTTGATAGCGAGAAACAATACGAATTGATACCAAATTAGTAGCGCAACATGTCGCATTATTAATACCTGAGATTGGTATATTAGATTTAGTTAAGTTAAGTTGCAATTTTTTTGCAAATGATGCAGTACAAAAGTTTACCTGGGACCCTGCATCTAACAAAACTCGTGCAAGCTGCCTGTTATCAGCACGGTCGATGACGAACACGACGGCTGTAGACAAAATAACATTGTTTGCTGATTCAAGCTTAAATGAACAATAATTACTACTGCTGGCAGAACCCTGTTTTGACCCATTATTTATATGAAGCAATGTATGGTGTCGTCTGGAACAGATCTTACATGATTGTTTGACCTTGCAATTAGGTGAAAAATGATCTGGTCTTAAACAATTACTGCAGCATTTATGCTTTAATATAAATTGCCCTCGTTCCGATATGCTTAATTCGCGAAATTTGTCACACATATAAATTGGGTGACTTGCCTTACAGCATGGGCATGAATAATTATTTGAAATCGAATGATAACTTTTAAATGCAGTGCTGCCAGCAGAGTTTCGTAACTTATGCTTTTCAGACTTATTATTAAATTTTAAAATTGGTTTGTTAAGGTGCTGTCCAGCTTCTATCGGTAACGTGTTTTCTAATAATTGTCTACGGGCATTTAGAAACTGTATAAAACTCTGAAAATTAGGAAGATTTTCAGGATCTATAGATTCTTTCCATAATTTAAATGTGGAATGATCAAGTTTTGCTGACAACAGCTGTACAGTAATGTGTTCAAATGAATCCACTAACAATTTCATAGCTGTCAGCGAACTGACAGAAGACGTTATTGTATTTATAAATTCTGCTAAGCTCTGTACAGAGTCCTTGGTTGTAGACTTCACTTCCAATAAATTTTGAATGTAATATTTAGCTAATATGAATTTATTATCATATCTAGCGGACAGCAAACTCAACGCTATTGAATAGTTTTCATTACAAATAAGCAAAGCCTTGATTAGATCTAGTGGTTCATTTTTGAGAGATGAATATAAGTAATGTAGTTTTTGCACTGAAGTTAAGTCAGATCTAGTATGTACCAAGTCTAAAAATATTGAGTAAAAGTGCTGCCATTCTAGAATGTTGCCTGTGAAGCAGGGCAAACTTATAGGTTTTAATTGAATGTTACTGCTTAATGTTTGAGATTCAGTCTGGATGTTGAAAGTGTCTATTAATTGTAAGATGTTAGCCTCGGTTGAATATAAAAGTTCTTCAACCTCGACTCTGTCCTCTTGGGCAGCGTATATGTCCTTAGAAATTAATTCTATCTCAGACTGTACCTCATCATATTTTATTGCTAAACTCTTTAAACTTTCTAGTCTCACAGTTAAAAAATGTTTAGTATTACTGTTTTTATCAAAATTAAGTACTGCGGAATTGATTCGCACTATGGCAGACTTTAAGCCGCCTCTCTTTCTAACCAACACTCTTAAGCCTTCTTCCATCATTATACGCACCTTTTACTGATGGCGTTGATGTCGTACCTTCTGTGAGATGTCCTGCAGCTTTGAGGCCGTGGAGCAGATGGCAGACACGCACGGACTAGATGGATGACTGCTCTCAACTTGGAACTGCTCAATCTGGCGTGTAGGCGTTAACACGCAAATTTTTATGTACTGGTGTTGTCTATGAAGCTCAATGACGACGACGAAAGAAATGTTGAATAACTCCCGACACGGTCGGATCAGCGAACATACTGAATCGCCCGTGATGGCCAGAAATTGAAGTAGAAAAAATGATGAGAAGCCGCTCGATAGGGTATAAGGTTTTAAAAGAAGATTAAAATGATGAATCCAGGAGCAGAGTGACCAAAAAAATGTTAAGAATTAATGTTTGTAAATTAATATTTTAGTGGAATTAAATTTGCCAGGATGAAGAAAATAATGATGAGTGAGTGGACTGTAGTTTAATACATTTATTAGGTATAAATGTTACAATTTAATTTGAATTCGTAAGGTTAGCTAAGCCTTGTACGCATTATGAGATCTAAATGATCACGGTCGGTTGAAAAATGTTACATTATAAAGATGAGGCGCAATTACGCAACATTTGAAGAAAAATAAATGAAATGTTGTAGGGCCTAAGGCCTACATAATTTGTCGCGACAATAAAGAAATGACAGCCGAGGCAAAAAGCGCAACTCACGTCTGCTGCATTCGGACGCTCGGAACACTGTGTCGACATGCTTGCAGACGCGAGCATGGCTGGACCATGATCAGATTAGCCAACCTTTCGATTATACAATTCCCACATTACTGTCCAGCCGGTAAGTCGATTAGGTAGCGCTACCTAGCGGAATCCGGGGAGTCCGATATCAGGACTAACAAATAGAGATGCGGGTTGCGCCGCCACTGAGACGGTGTCACAGTTCGGCCCCCGGATACCCGCTGGGCAAAGAGCTGAGCTAGTCAGCAATAGTCCCGCTGTTAGTGTCCCTGAAGCACTGTGCGGCAGCGACGAACCCCCCGGCCGGCCACTTGAGCCAGCCGGGAACCCTACGACTTGCGCGGGAAGCCCTGCTCAATAATCGTGACGCAGGTCACGTGACAATAATCGGTCCTTGTTAGGGCCGACCAAGCCGATAAAGGCCGGACCTTCCGGCTGCACGGCCGCTAGTAGGCCAGGCAGCCCTAATCCTCTGCCGGAGTCTGACTCCCCAGACATGGAGACCTCGGCTTCCACCGACTGGGTGGTAGTGGGGCACGGTGGCAAGCCGAGGAAGTCCCCCTCACTGGCTTCCCTGAGTTCGGCTACGGACTCGGCGGCATTCCAAGCCTCCGCTGAGGTTGCGCCTAGCCGCACTTCCGAAGGAAGGATCCCGCCGGTGTTCGTCACGAACGTCAGGGACATTATCGGCTTTAATCGCCGACTCCGCAAGGTCGTTGCGCTGGCAGATAACGCTTCTGTCAAACTTCTAGCGAGTGAGACTGTACGCGTTACCTGCCGCTACGCATCTGAGCACTTGGGAGTAATCCAGTGGCTGGAACGAGAATCGTTGCAGTTCCACACTTATACCCTGAACCGTATCAAGCCTGTAGCCCTCGTCCTTCGGGGCTAGACATACAGGCAGACCCGCAGGTCGTCCTTGACGAACTGTGCGACGTGGGCTACAAGGTTGTGGGAGCCTCTCGGTTGTACACAACCTATGGCTCGCGTCGACCACTTCCCCTGATCAGACTCCAGGTGGAGAAGGGCGAATCCACCCAGAGTTGAAACGGCTTTTCGGGCTCTGCGTTAGCGTAGAGCCCTGCCGTCAGTCCTGGCGAATTTCCCAGTGCCACAGGTGTCAGAGGTTCGGCCATAGCAGCTTCGGTTGTCGGAACGCGCCGACCTGCGTCCGCTGTGGAAATGACCACCTAACGCAGGCCTGCGCTGTTCCTGACAACCACAGGTACTGTATCAACTGTGGCGGCGCCCATGCTGCAAATAACAGGCGCTGCCCAGTTTACAAAGAGCAGCTGGACAAACTTGTAAAGCCAGTCCAGCCTAAGCCTCGACAAGTTGTTGTTCAACCAGTAAAAACGGCCAAAGCCGCTGAACCTGTGGTCCGGTAACCAGTCCCAAGGTCTGCTCCGGTTCCGAAACCACAACCAAGTGCAGTGAGCCCGAGCGTAACTAATCAGGCCACACCAAAAGCCGCGCCCTCGGAACCGGAACGCGAGATACCACCCTACGCTAAAGTCCCATTGGCGCAGGATGACGAGGAAATTGATCCTCCACTGCCGCCGCCACCCAAGCCTCGCTACCCCAGATCAGGCAAAAAGCAAGGTAGACCTCAGGCCAAGAACACGGGCCAGCCAAAACCCGCCACTCGACCCAAGCCTGTCCGCCAAAAGCCAGAGCAACCACCCGCTCCAGAACCTGCCCCCCAAGGCTTCCACCGCCTCTCCCAGCCGCAGCTATGTAGCTGCCGCCAAGCGTTTCCCCCAGGCCTCATCTACCGATGATCTCGCCGTGATTTCCGACTTTCTGGCAAGCTACGACTTGCAGAAAGTAGCCCAAACTTTCCGCAAAATCAAGGAACGCTTGGCATCAGCCTCGCCCCAAGATAAATTCCTCCTTTTGGTTGAAGCCTGCCGTAGTATTGGTCTGCTATGAACGGACAACGACGGCAATCCCTCAAGCGAAACCTCGAGTTCGTAGCGTGGAACACCAACCCCTCGCTTCCCGGCATTCTGAGCTCCTAGAGTTCGTTGCCCGTCACAAGCCCGATGTGCTTCTTATTGGAGAGACGCACCTGACCCCGCATCGTCGATTCCGACTACCCAACTACTGTGCTACCGGGATGACCGGTCGGATCGCGCAGGAGGGGGCACAGCCATCGCGGTGAAGGCGAGTCTTCGCCATCACCGTGTTGTCCTGCCTCAGCGGCGGAACCTTGAGTGCACCGCGGTTGAGCTCCATGGTGCTCTCGGCGGTCTACTCGTGGTTTCCGCTTACAAGCGGAGCTCCTGTCGAACGATCTGGAGGCCGTCGTTGGCGCACACAGAAGGGTAGTCCTGGCGGGCGACCTGAACTGTAAGCACCCTGATTGGGGGAGCCGCTTGGTGAACCCAAACGGGGCCCGCTTACGCAGTATGCTGATGCGGCTCGGGTCACAGTCATGGGTCCTACCGGGCCTACGTACTATCCCTCGAGGGCTAACTCCCGCCCTGATGTACTGGACATTGCCGCGGTCAGGGGCATTTATTGCCCGGTCCACGTCTCCGTCATTTCGGAACTGTCCTCAGTGTGCATATAGCTACCCACAACTCTATCGTCCGCGACGAGCGGCGGGTAATCGAGTGGGAACGCTTTGGCTCGGCGTTCAGTCGCCGCCTACCTGAGCATATCCCGCTCGACACTATCCAGCATGTCGACGAGGCAGTTGCCTTATTCGACACAGCCGTAGTCTCGGCGGTAGACGTGTCCTCCCGGATGAAACCGGGGCTCACGCCCGACTATCAGCGTATCCCCGAAGAGGTGTCTCAGCCCCCTCGAAAAGGCAGAGTTCTTGGCTGACAGTTTAGAGCGACAGTTCGCTCCCAACCCATCCAAGAACCCGGCTTTCACTGAGCAAATCTGCCGCGAGGTAGAGCGCTTTCTATCGGCCGGTATCACAGTCCAGCCGGAGCCCATCTCCCCGGAGGAGGTCTCTGAGAGGATTGTTCAGCTCAAGCCCCGGAAGGCGCCTGGCCCGGGCGGAGTCATGAATTCCGCCCTCCATCGCCTTCCGGAGCGAGGAACACAGTTCCTCTCTGACCTGTTCAATTCATGCCTCAGACTGGCCTACGTCCCGGTGAAATGGGAAACGGCTACAGTAATAGTGATACCCAAGCCGGGAAAGAACTCATCTCGCGTGGAAAACCTCAGACCCACCAGCCTCTTGTCCGCGACGTCCAAGGTTTTCGAGCGATTGATCCAGCGTAGGATCCGCGACCATCTAGAAAGACTAGACGTGCTGATCCCCGAACAGTTCGGCTTTCGTGAGCTGCACTCCTCGACTCATCAGCTGATGAGACTCGTGGAATGCATTACGAGGCTGGCTGCCAGGGCAAATAGACGACTGCGATCTTCCTAGACGTAGAGAAAGCCTTTGACCGCGTGTGGCACGAGGGTGTCCTGTACAAGCTCACGGAATTCCTTCTTCCAGATTGCTACGTTCATTTGATCGGCAGCTTTCTGCGAGACCGTAGCTTCCGAGTGAGAATAAACCACGTTCTGTCTTCGGAGAGGCGTATTACCGCTGGTGTCCCTCAGGGGAGTGTCCTTGGGCCTCTCCTGTTCTTGTTGTTTGTCAACGACACGCCCCGGGTTCCTGGAGTTAAGTTGTCTCTGTTCGCGGACGACACTGCGGCTTTTGCCTCAGAGCCGAACGCGAGTTATGCGACAATCAAGCTCCAGCGTCAACTCGACTCGTATGTCGGGTGGACCGATGACTGGAGAGTTGCCGTTAACGCTTCCAAGAGCGCCGCGGTAATATTCTCGCGCAAACGCAAGCGGCCTCGGCCGCTTAAAGTAGGCCCCGTCGAGGTACCCTGGACCAACAGCGTCAAGTACCTCGGGCTCCACGTGGATTCCCGACTCACCTGGCGAACCCATACTCAATACATCCGACAACGCGCTTCGGCGCAACTCAGTAGACTCTGGCCCGTGCTATCTAATCCGGCAATGACCCCCCGGCTAGGTAAGCTCATAGTCAACTCGTACGTGTTGCCCGTGATTACCTACGCCTGTCCTGTTTGGGGATACCTGGCTCGTGGTCATAGAACAACGCTCCAGCGCGTACTCGACCGGGGACTGAGGCTTGCGTGTAAAGTCCCCCGGAGGTACTCTTCTCGACTTTTGAGGAGAGGACTCGGTGTCCGCTCTCTTGATGACACCGCGAGACGCCTGGCGCGTAGATTCTATGTTCGTTCCGACAGAGTGAGCCACAATTCCCTCATTGCCGGACTTGGTAAATACACCCCGCGACCAGGTGAGTCCTGGAAGCGACCTCGTTTACTAGTCCCGGTGGTATAATCCACCAATCGCAGGTCGCTTCAGACCCCCCCATAATTAGGTAAAAACATATAAAAGAACTCAAATAGACCCAGTGGCAGGAGTCATTTCTGAGACTCGGGACAATGCACTACTCGCCACCCGCGCAACCCCCAGTTGTGTATTTTCGGCGCACTCTTCATCGCCACGCCATCGGACGCATTTCATCTCCTCTCCTCTCTCGGACGACATCGGCGCGGAGTCAGCCGGAAGGAACGGCCGAAGAATAGAAGCGACGTTCTTGCGTCTTCGCCCTCCAGTTCCGCGCCAGCGATGGATTTCGCTGGGCCGGCAGCCGACTCTATAACCGATGCCGAAAGAAGAGGAGGACTGCAGTACGCCACGAACAGCGGGCGCAGCCGCCGAACATCTCAGCGCGGCACGACCAACATCAGCTTTCTCGCCATCCGGTCCTTTTTAGGGCCACCAGAAACAAAAGAGTACGATTGGCGCCATTTGTCATGCGGCAAGCCTTTTGTCCTGTGACAACATATAAATAACCGTATAGAAATGCTTATTAAAAAACTCCAAACAGTATGGATAGCAATCCGCCATAGGGCTAGGCAATCAATGGACGCAGTTTAACGAGTTACCTTCAGGAGTAGCAACATTCCGTAGCCCGCGAGATTGCCAGCGTGCTATTTATTCTACTGGGGATATTTTGAGAGTAAGTTGTATAATGATCGACACCCATGAAATATCGAAACACTCAAAGTTGATATAATTTCTGTTCACATGTTCCACAGTGTAATGGGAAACGTAAAAACTCAACTTCAAAATTGTGTGAGTTGAAACTGTCGCCACACTCGGGGCGTAGTGTTCAAAAACTTGTAGTTTCTGCGTCTAGTTAAATGCTACTATGTATACTTTCAGGTAGTGTAAATGTTAATTTTACAATCCATAAATAAAAAAACAACTAAATTTTTTTATTTTGTTAAAGTGAAATGAAATGTTTCCATAGAAACTACTTCTTTATTGTCATTAACGTATTACACATATAAAAATTATAAAATTTACTTCCTCCATCATAAACTAACATTTTAATTTACAAAATATCGGTATGGAGAACCATACATGACTTCCATGTTCTAAGATATATATTTAAAATCATTTTCGAAATTAAATATTTCCATAGAAACTACTTCTTTCCACTTATTGCTTCAGCCTAAAACACAGTACTGTGGTCACTAATGTATACCCCCAAACGTTATCGCACTCGATTTTCACTGATGATGGCAGTCGATGGCATTGCCGAAACGTCTGGTTTTGCAGAAAACATTGGACTATGGCCAAACAGCCCGAAAAGGAATTTTAACAACAAACTACTACTTTGTTGCCGATAACGTAGTACACATATAAAAAGTATCCCCTCCCCCTTCAACTATAATTTTCATTTATAGAAAATTACCCCCACCCCGTTCAACTAGCCTCTTCATTTATAGATATTTCATCCACGTTTCTACAGTGGATTATTAAGATCTTCATATCAGGATACTTTATTTATCAAAATTAAGTACTTTACTCTTGTTACAACAAAAAATGTTTCAGGTAAACTACTCTTTCCCCGTAACCGATCTTCACCAAACAAAATCAATAGGCCTTGAGTCTTCTACAACTCAGGCACATATGTAAAAAATTATTTTATCTGTTTGAATTTACGGCAGTTATCATTCGTCATAAAAATGAAAATATCGGTATGGAGAACCATACATGACTTCCATGTTCTATGATTTATATTTAAAATCATTTTCGAAATGAAATATTTCCATAGAAACTACTTCTTTCTACGTACTGCTTCAGCCTTAACCACAGTACTGTGGTCACTAACGTTATAACGACTTCTCGAGTCGTACTCTATTAATTCGACTCCGCCTGCGTTATTTTCTAATGTCCAATATTTCGTATATTTTCCCGCTAACCTTCGCTCTCGTGAACTTACCAGTACCCGTCTCAACAGCGTCTTCTTCCTTCTTACCTGATATAAATTAAGCTTTATTTTCCCGATTTAGGCGCCAAATTGTTTATTCTAAAAACAATTAAAAGTTTCTCTTCACAGTTTCTTTCTTCTTTAAGGAAACAGTAGGCCTATAACTTACCGCGATGTCTTAGTTGAATTCGAAATTCGCTCTTGAGCGGCAGTGTTACCAACCTTTATTTTTGGTAAAAAATTTCCACCTGTGCTATATTAAAGAGATCAATACATCAATAATATCAAATGAAACAATAAACAGGTATTAATTCTCAGTACTGGTTTGTTGGATAGCAGTTCTGCCTTTTTATCTTATAATACAAGAAATTATTATAAAATATAAATTTGTGCTCCAGCTCTGATTGATTTCTAACTCAGCGGTTGGCTATGTTGGGTCGGCTGACAAAAACAACATTCATCGTTTGTCGAAATTAATTTTACAATGGTTATTTAGTCAACAGTTCTTTGGAATACAGCAAAAGTTAACAAAATGATTGGAGAAAGTATACACCTTCACATAAAACTCAATTAAATGTTAGATATTTTTTTTATAAATATACTCTTAGTATCTAAAGTAAGTGTTAATTCAACTCGTGAATAGAGGTTAAGTTTTTATCTTTCGAAATAATGTTTTCTATTTCCAAATAGTGTTATTATCCTAACTGAACAGTTTAAAAAAATATAAATTAATTATTAAATGTTATTCAGTGGATGAGTGTCTGAACCAAGTTTAATATTTAGTGCAATAGCGTCACAGTGTAGTGAAATAAGTTTTTTCGATTTTTTTTTAATTAACTCAGTTTATACTTACGTTTTCCTGTTCATCTGATATTTTATTTTCGGTTAATATTTACCTGTGCTCCACCATACAATCTTGAAGTGAAATATTTTTTTTTTTATTCTTCTATGTTATATAAACACGCGAAAATTAATTTTAAACGGGGGTCGAAGCTATTTACGAAGAAAAAAAATAAAATAAATACTCCCATAAGGATGCATGCAAAAGTGAATGATCGCCATATTGACTGTGTAGACGGTGAGCCGAATTTGACTGGAAATCATGTTGATGCGTTTCCAAAACAAAATTTACATGATTCTTACATGTTCAAAATTGCGTTGAGCCCAAACGGCGGTTTAAAGCTTTGCGTTGAGCCCACCGCGAGTTTATTATTAGTAACCTCGGAGGCGCCGAAGGCGCCGCAGACTAAAGCATGTGCGGTGAGCCGGCTACCCAAAATCACTCTCAGCGGTGGATACTGTACGAAACTGATGAGTCGGCCACCCACGAGTCTGAAATGTAATGCTTTGCGTTGTAGGCAATTGAATTACGTTAAGGCAAAATGTAGTGGTGATCCCACTAACTACTCAGTTAATATGGCGTATGGTGTAGCACAGGTAAATATTTACCTTATTTTCATGTAGGGTTTATGGTTGTGGCTTCCTTCTTTTCTTTCTTTTTTCTTTAATTTATTAGTTTATTTTTTCTTCTGTATTTCATAAATTTTGTTTAATTTGATCTGGTTAATATGTTCGGCCAATCTTGGTGTTCATTTTAATCCTTTATAATGTTGTTAGTCCATTTAAGTTATACTTTTATTGAATTAATTGGAGCTGCAATTATTTTTCATCTGCTCTCTTCTGAAGCTAATAATGAACTGTTAAAATATTTGTAACGGTTTTTTGGTTCTAGGCTTAAAGCCTACCCTTCTCATTGCTTGAGAAATTTTGTGCCCATTGTTAGACATAGCTTATAATTTTTTCACAGAATGATCAAATGTTTTCTAATTCAGATAATCTGCTTATAGTACTATTATTACTCATGTTATTAGCCCTATTGAACAGCATTTCTGTTATAGATTATTTTGAAATCAAACATGACTAGGTTCTATTCAGTATTTGCTGATTTAGTATTTTGACAATTTTTTTATATTTATTTAGTTTACAATTGTGTTTTTGAGCGTTCTTTGTGTTTTTAAAGTTTCCTATTTAAATATATTCTGTTTGCCTAACCTTTCCCCTCACTTAATGTTGTTATTTTATTACAATTTACAATTATTTCATATTTTTTCTAGGCCTACACTGGCCTACAATGGTTGGTAGCTATTATAATTTAGTTTTGTCCTTTTCCCTATGTTCTTATTGAATTTTTTTAGTTTATATACAATTAGAATGAATTTGTGCATATTGTTTTATGACTAGTAACCTTTTCAAACAGATTATTACCTTTTAAACCTTGGTCTGATAAATTAACTTTCAACATTTTAGGATTTTACCATCCTTCCAATACATATTACTTTTGCCTAAAAGTAATTTTTATAATTCAACATAACATATCTTATAGCTAAAATTCTTGTAAAACATATAACGTTTTCAGTGTTTTATGACACTCCTACTACATTCTACTATTCTTTTATAACATAACTTTAATAACTTAGCATACATCTTTTGATGTCTAATATTCTTTTAGAACATGTAACTGTTTAGGTTTTGATTATACCTTTAATCCTATCCGTTATCCTTTCAGGACTATAACTTTTATAACTTAACATCTTATAACTAACATTTCTTTATAACATATAATTATTATTTTACATTTAAATATGCCATCTTATTCTATACTACTTTATGGTGTTTTGTCTCTTTCAAAACTTATTACTATTACTGTATACACACCTATGGTATTTTAACATACTGTTCTTCATAATCATATGTCTTTTACACACTTTACTATTATTGTAGTTACCTCAGGCAACTGACATTTTTTCAGTTAATAATATAGATTTTTCTATATACTTTCTTACACTTGCATTTGAGCTGCTTTCCTTATATAGTGTTCATTACCTTATTGTTTTTCTCAGTATAAACTGTTATTTGGTTCAGCAAGATGCATTAATTATTATTCACTATATGACCATCACTAATTGTCATTTTATGTTGCTCACTTATTGTTTTTCACTCACTCCCTACCTACTTCATGCACTCTTGGTTCTGTTTTGTCTTATGTTGTGATTATTATACTATCACTATCACCGTTTACTCTGTATACACTTGTGTATTAATGTTTGTGTTTACTGTTAATTTTATTCACCATATGACTCATAATATTCACTCTACTTTTACATCTTACTTATTCTTAGATTAAATTATAACATATCTTACTTGTGGTTTTATACCTTAGTTTAATCATTTATTTCTTAGTTACTATTAATTGTATGACATGTTTATCATAACGTTATCTATATTTATTTGGTCACTCGGCCAATCACTTGGGGGGGGGGGGGGTCATTGTCATCGTCTTGTCTAAGTTAATGGTCATTACAGTGCTATATACTAAAAATTGTCATTATGCTTATTTTATCCCTTTTTAGCTGTATTCTTCCATTTGTTTAATAAGGTACTCACTTCTTTTTAATGGGGCTGCTTTTTGTAATGTAATATAATGCCCCTCCATCAAAATTGATCATTTTAGAAAACACTATTCTAATTTTTTAATAAATAATCAGTTGTATTGCTTCTCTCTCCTTTTTTACTTCCATGTTCCTTAAGGGAATGGAAGTATGGTGATGGCAAAAAAAATCGTGTTCGAGATTATTGCAGGTTCTGATTGTACTACACTCAAAACATGAAAAAAAGTCATTTTTCGAAAAGTGTTTGTGTGTGTGTGTGTGTGTGTGTGTGTGTGTGTGTGTGTGTGTGTGTGTGTCTGTATGTAGATTTTCTTTCTATGGCAAACGATAACAGCCGCAAATTCAAACAGAATCAAATAATTTTCTGCATACAGTCCTTATTTGTAGAGTACTCACGACCTGTTGTTTTGGTGGAGATCGGTTGAGGGAAAGGAGTAGTTTACCTGCAACGTTTTTTTTTATCAAGGGTAATGTTTTCTTATGGCAAACGATAACAGCCGCAAATTCAAACAGAATCAAATAATGATTTGCATACAGCCCTGAATTGTAGAGTACTAAAGACTTATTGTTTTTGGTGAAGATCGGATAAGGGAAAGGGGTAGTTTACCTGCAACGTTTTATGTTTTAACAAGGGTATTTTATATGGCAAACGATAACAGCCGCAAATTCAAACAGAATCAAATAATGATTTGCATACAGCCCTGAATTGTAGAGTTCTCAGCATCTATTGTTTTTGGTGAAGACCGGTTAAGGGAAAGGGGTAGTTTACCAGCAACATTTTATGTTTTAACAAGGGTATTTTTTATGGCAAACGATAAGAGCAGCAAATTCAAACAGAATCAAATAATTGTTTGCATACAGCCCTGAATTGTAGAGTACTCAAGACCTATTGTTTTTTCTTCGTATTGTTTAAATTAGCAGCCATCCTTACTATTTCTTTTATGAATTTGCTAACTGCTATAATTTTTATTGTTCGACTAAGCTTTTCGTCATCACTGACATCTTCAGGTCTTAAACAACCATCTTCAGGTTGTTTAAGACCTGAAGATGTCAGTGATGACGAAAAGCTTAGTCGAACAATAAAAATTATACCTATAGTTTTTGGTGAAGATCGGTTAAGGGAAATGGGTCGTTTACCAGCTACGTTTTTTTAACAAGGCTAATTTTACTTCCATGTTCCTTAAGGAAATGGAAGTACGGTGATGGCAAAAAAAATCGTGTACGAGATTTAAGCAGTTTCTGATTGTACTACACTAAACATGAAAAAGGTCATTTTCCGAAAAGTGTGTGTGTGTGTGTGTGTGTGTGTGTGTGTGTGTCTGTAGATTTTTTTCTATGGCAAACGATAACAGCCGCAAATTCAAACAGAATCAAATAAATTTTTGCATACAGCTCTGAATTATAGAGTACTCAAGACCTATTGTTTTTGGTGAAGATCGGTTAAGGGAAATGGGTCGTTTACCAGCAACGTTTTTTTATTAAGGGTATTTTACTTCCATGTTTCTTAAGGAAATGGAAGTATGGTGATGGGAAAAAAAATCGTGTTCGAGATTATTGCAGATTCTGATTGTACTACACTAAACATGAAAAATATCGGTATGGAGAACCATACATGACTTCCATATTCTAAGATTTATATTTAAAATCATTTCCGAAATGAAATATTACCATAGAAACTACTTCTTTCTACTTACTGCTTCAGCCTTAACCACAGTACTGTGGTCACTAACGTTGTAACATTACATTTGGAACACATAATATCGTACCTGATTTAATGAAGACTTTGGTCAAGAAGCTAACAAGAAGAACAATATCTTCCAAGATGATAGTGAAGAGGAACGACTAACAATTTTAGACTGACTAGTAAGACAACTGACCATACCCAAATTAATGATTTAGGCTAAGTGATGCAAAATATCTTCAACCCCAATTATGACATGAACTTTCAGTAATGACCAAACAAATAATTATAAAGACAAACGGCTTATGAACCAGTACTATAAAGAAACAAATGGTTTCATTTAATGTATCATAATATCTAGATAATCAAAATACAAATTCAGGGATAACAGGCCCAAACATGTAATATTATGTAAAAGAAATATTGGTAAATAATTAAGTTAATTGATGTAATGAAAATATAAATACACCTGATTATAGATACTTGAACCATACAAATAATTGTCACATATAGCGTTCATAGGATTGTCCAGTAAACAACAAATTATAACTTGGTCACAATAACATTTATAACAAGAGTGAAACCCATATAAACAGTAAATATAACATAGACAGTGTCAGAGTAATTAATAAATTAACTGACAAAGGACTAACTAATTAGTGTAGAATTTGTTTTGTAAAATGTGCATGTTTTATGTTTTAGCACAGTGTTATATCATAGTATTTGTGTTGTGTTTTTTGTATGTAGCAGGTGATACAGTTAGTTTAAAGGAATGTCAATTTAATGATATTAATTCCATTTTTTTATGTTATGTTAACAAATATAACCATAGAACTGGTGTTAAACTATGGTAAATTGATTGACAAAGCAGAATGGACTATATAAAGATGTTTTGTTAAGTGTCAAACACTTATACAGTTTGAGTAGAAAACAGTTATTTGTGGAAGGATTTGGTAAAATCATAGCCATGTGGGCATGAATTTAACTATTAGAATAATATATCTTTTGTGTTGTTAAAATAACGTTATATGTTAAACAATTTTGATGAGTGTTAAAAGTTAATTTAATTGTTAAAGATTTTAAAACATGGTGATGAAAATAATACCAGTACATAGGCCAGGTGAAACCAACTTTAGTAAATTTTGAATAATAATGTTAGAAATTTTGTAAAACAAATGTGAAAGGGTAGATGTATTTATAGGTAATAATGTATACAAGGAATATAGAAACAAAATAACACATATCAAGTTATTTAAGAAAATTTCATATAACAAAATTGTAACATCTATAGTTCTTAAGTAAAAGTAGGCATGTTTGGTGTCTAAATATAACAAATGTGAAGATCAAAATAATGCTGATAATGGTTTTAAATTCCCATTCAGTATAGAAAAGTTATGTTAATTTAAAGATTTTGAACAAAATTTAGACTTTGGAATAATGAAAGTATATGACAATGTATATCCGAATTAGCCAACCAGATTCCAAGTTTACCCTTAGCAACCAGAAATTTCGGATAAATAAAATGAGACTTCTTTGACAACGATCTTAGCGGATAGACGCGTTTTTAAAACGTCCTGCATTATATAATATAAATTGTGAAAAAACGAAACAAACATATAAATACAGTTAGAGGTACACTACACGAACTTTTTACAATAGCAGAAGAACACCCATTATATGGATTAGAAGACATAATAACCAGGAAGAAGATCTGAAGTGGACGAGGGACAAGGAAGAAGATCTGACGTGTACGTGGGCCCTATCTTCAACCAGGAAGAATACAAGAAGAGGATTTGGTGATTTTGACAAATTATTATATTGTACTTCAACACCCACATTTGTATACACGACTTTTAAGTAATAATCAACTAAACTACAGACACCATATGACACAAACACTAAGAACAATCACTAATAACACTATATAAGATTAACACCTTTTCAAACACAACAAGAACTTTTAATTTACATAATAACTATCAAAGCCTGAACTGGACATAACCTTTTTAAAACTGGTAACCACTATACAACTTCTGTGTGCACGTTACACTCTAACATTGTAATATCCTGTAATTGTAAAACTTGTATTTTGATTAATAGTGTAATATTTTGTTTAATTGTAATACCCGAACCATATACGCCCTGAGATAAAATTTATATTTTATTTAAAAACGTTAACGAAGCATTGTTTTGGTCTCGAAGAAATACTGAATTTTTAGCTACTGCTGCCAACTGGTAAAAGAAGACTTATAGTTTGCGCTACAATTGTGATTATCCTGTTTAAATTTATTAAAACAGTTAACCAGTGTTTTTTCCGAATAAAGGATTCCACAAGGATATATGTTTGATGGTATTTGTGTGTCGTTATTATTGCTGTTACATTTAGGAAATAAAATTCACAGATTGCAGCGGACACGACAGTTGGCATCGTTGAGTGACGTCACGGAAACGTGCGGTATAGTGGGAACAAGCGGCAATTTACAAAACCATTCGCCGTTCAACATAACACATTTATAATTACACATCGACGACTCCAGTGCGAGTTTGTCGCTACATTATTTATCTATATTACAAGTTGACACTTCCAACGGGCGGTGTAATCCAAGTGCACACAACATTAATACAAGTAACCTATTCATAATAACATTGTACGTAACGAAATATTCTTATCGTTACAACGTATACCACCTCACGTTATCGCACTCGATTTTCACTGATGATGGAAGTCGATGGCATTGCCGAAACGTCTGGTTTTGTAGAAAACATTGGACTACGGCCAAATATCCCGGGAAGGAATTTTAACAAAAACTACTTCTTTGTTGCCGATAACGTTGTACACATATATATAAAAAATATGCATAAAATTAATGGCTTGTATAAGTTAATGATTGATCTCCATTAAGTAGTGCTCAAGTTTCCAAAGTTTTAATATTATGATGTCCGTAATTAAAACATCAGAGCAGGTTTAGTGTGTATGAGGGTACACCGTGGACAAAAATTTTCAACATTTCCTATTGAGAGTTGCTTAGAGTAAAGCTGCGAATCTACAGTGTACGTTTCACAGAACAAACACGCGGAAAAGAAGGAGCGCTGCGATGTCACTCATGGACCCTCAGGATCTTGCAGAGGGTTCATTCCCTAAAGACGAAAAGTCTCTCTATGAATCGTTCCTCTGTAAACACGTGCAGTTACACTGCCCAGCGATCCACAGGAAGCAAATCGCTATCCACGCTGGACACTTTTACGGCTTGCACGCGTTATGTTGGTATGGGTTTCGGCACTTTCCATTTAAAAAGCGTGCAAATGTAAGAAAATAAATATGAATGATGCCAGAAATAACCCGAATTTTGTGTGTGTGTGTGTGTGTGTGTGTGTGTCTTCCCTGCCTTTTTATTGCGGTGGTCATAATAATAAAATGGAAACGTAAATATTACATAACTGAGATATGCTTGCCTGCCACGAACGATATACTTTCTCTCATACATGATTTCCATTAAAATGAAAAAATTATAATATTATTGCCTGGCAACAAAATTATTTTATTTTTAACAATTACCATTGTTTGAAAAAGTTTAAATGAATTTTCAAGTACTTTACTGTTGTTAAAACGTAAAAGGCTGCAGGTAAACTACCCCTTCCCCTTAACCGATCTTCACCAAAACAAAAGGCCTTGAGCTCTCTACAATTAAGGGGCGCATGCAAAAAATTATTTGATTCTGTTTGAATATGCGGCAGTTATCATTTGTCATAGACAACACCCTTGATAAAACATACAACGTTGCTGATAAATTACCCCTTTTCCTTAACCGATCTTCACCAAAAACAATAGGTCTTGAGAACTCTACAATTTTGGGGTGTATGCAAATAATCTTTTGATTCTATTTGAATTTGCGGCTGTTATCGTTTGCCATAAAAAATACCCTTGTTAAAACATAAAACGTTGCAGGAAAACTACCCCTTCCCCTTAACCGATCTTCACCAAAAACAGGTCTTGAGAACTCTACAAACCAGGGCAGTATGCGAAACATTATTTGATTCTGTTTGAATTTGCGGCTGTTATCGTTTGCCAAACAAAATATCGGTATGGAGAACTATACATGACTTCCATGTTCTAAGATTTATATTTAAAATCATATTCCAAATGAAATATTTCCATAGAAACTACGTCTTTCTACTTATTGCTTCAGCATTAACCACAGTACTGTGGTCACTAACGTATACCACATCACGTTTTCGCACTCGATTTTCACCGATGATGGCAGTCGATGGCACTGCCGAAGAGTCTGGTTTTGCAGAAAACATTGAACTACGGCTAAAGAGCCCGGGAAGCAATTTTAACAAAAAACTACTTCTTTGTTGCCGATAACGTAGTACACATATAAAAAATTTTGCCCTCCACCTTCAAATATAATTTTTAATAATAGAAAATTACCCCCACCCCGTTCACCTAACCTCTTCATTTACAGATATTTCATCTACGTTTCTACAGTGGATTACTGTGAGCTTCTTATCAGGATACTTTATTTATAAAAATTAAGTACTGTACTCTTGTTAAATCATAAAATGTTTCAGGTAAACTACCCCTTTCTCTTAACCGAACTTCTCCAAAATCAACAGACCTTCCGTCCTCTACAATTCAGGGAAGCATGCAAAAAAATATTTGATTCTGTTTGAATGTGCGGCAGTTATCGTACGTCATGGAAACATTTCTCTTGTTACAACATAAAATGTTGCAGGTAAACTACCCCTTTCCCTTAACTGATCTTCACCAAAATCAATAGACCTTGAGCTCTCTGCAACTCAGGAAAGAGTGCAAAAAATTATTTGATTCTCATTGAATTTTCGGCAGTTATCGTTCGTCATAAAAAAATTACCCTTTTTAAAACATAAAACGTTGCTGATAAACTACGCCTTCCCTTAACCGATCTTCAACAAAATCAACAAACCTTGAGTTCTCTTTAGTTCAAAAAGGTATGCAAAAACCTAGTTGATTCTGTTTTAATTTACGGCAGTTATCGTTCGTCATATAAAAAATAACCCTTGTTAAAACATAAAATGTTGCTGGTAAACTACCCCTTCCCCTTAAACGAGCTTCACCAAAAACGACAGGTCTTGGGTACTCTACAATTCAGGCTTGTATGCAAAAAATTATTTGATTCTGTTTGAATTTGCGGCTGTTATCGTTTGCCATAGTCAACACCCTTGATAAAACATAAAACGTTGCTGGTAAACTACCCTATTGCATTAACCGATCTTCACCAATAACAATAGGTCTTGAGAACTCTACAATTCAGGGCTGTATGCAAAACATTAGTTGATTCGCTTTGAATTTACGGCAGTTATGGTTAGTCACAGAAAAAATACCCTTGTTAAAACATAAAGCGTTGCTGGTAAACTACCCCTTTCCCTTAACCTATCTTCACCAAAAACAATAGGTCTTTAGTACTCATCAAAACAGGGCTGTATGTAAAAACGTATTTGATTCTGTTTGAATTTGCGGCTCTTATCGTTTGCCATAGAAAATACCCTTTTAAAACATAAAACTTTGCTGGTAAACTACCCCTTTCCCATAACCGATCTTCACCAACACCAATAGGTATTGAGAACTCTACAATACAGGGCTGTATGCAAAACATCATTTGATTCTGTTTGAATTTGCGGCTGTTATCGTTTACCATAGAAAAAGTAAAAAATTACACTTGATAAAAAACCGTTCCTGGTAAACTACCCCTTTCCCTTAACCGATCTTCACCAAACACGATAGGTCTTGAGAACTCTGCAATTCAGGGCTGTATGCAAAATATTATATGATTTTGTTTGAATTTGCGGCTGTTATCGTTTGCCATACAAAATACCCTTGATAAAACAAAAAACGTGGCAGGTAAACTACCCTATTCCATTAACCAATCTTCACCAAAACAATAGGTCTTGAGAACTCTACAATTCAGTGCTGTATACAAAACATTAGTTGATTCTCTTTGAATTTACGGCAGTTATCGTTCGTCACAGAAAAAATACCCTTGTTAAAACATAAAATGTTGCCGGTAAACAACCCCTTTCCCTTAACCGATCTTCAACAAAATCAACAGACCTTGAGTTCTGTATAATTCACAAAGGTATGCAGAAGTGTAATTGATTCTGTTTTAATGTATGGCAGTTATCGTTCGTCAAACAAAATTACCCTTGATAAAACATAAAATGTTGCTGGTAAACAACCCTATTCCCTTAACCGATCTTCACCAAAACCATCAGGTCTTGAGAATTCTACATTTCAGGGCTGTATGCAAAATATTATATGATTCTGTTTGAATTTGCGGCTGTTATCGTTTGCCATACAAAATATCCTTAATAAGACAAAAAATGTGGCTGGTAAACTACCCCTTTCCCTCAGCCGATCTTCACCAAAAACAATAGGTCTTTAGTACTCAACAAAACAGGTCAGTATGCAGAAACGTATTTGATCCTGTTTGAATTTGCGGCTCTTATCGTTTGCCATAAAAAATACCCTTTTAAAACATAAAACGTTGCAGGTAAACTACCCCTTCCCCTTAACCAATCTTCACGTAAACTACCCCTTTCCCTGAAACGATCTTCACCAAAAACAATAGGTCTTTAGTACTCAAGAAATCAGGGCTGTTGCAAAAACGTATTTGATTCTGTTTGAATTTGCGGCTCTTATCGTTTGCCATAGAAAATACCCTTTTAAAACATAAAACGTTGCCGGTAAACTACCCCTTTCCCTAAACCGATCTTCACCAAAAACAACAGGTCTTGAGTAATCTACAATTCAGGCCTGTATGGAAACAATTATTTGATTCTGTTTGAATTTGCGGCTGTTATTGTTTGCCATAGAAAACACCCTTGATAAAACATAAAACGTTGCTGGTAAACTACCCTATGCCATCAACCAATCTTCTCCAAAAACAATAGGTCTTTAGAACTCTACATTTCAGGGCTGTATGCAAAACATTAGTTGATTCTCTTTGAATTTACTGCAGTTATCGTTTGTCATAGAAAAAATACCCTTGTTAAAACATAAAACGTTTCCGGTAAACTACCCCTTTCCCTTAACCGATCTTTACCAAAATCAACAGATCTTGAGAACCCTACAATTTAGGGCTGAATGCGAAACATTAATTGATTCTGTTTGTATTTGCGGCTGTTATCGTTTGCCAAACAAACAAAATTACCCTTGATAAAAAAAAACCGTTGCCAGTAAACTACCCCTTTCCCTCAACCGATCTTCACCAAAAACAATAGGTCGCGAGTACCCTACAAATCAGGGCTGTATGCAAAAAATTATTTGATTCTGTTTGAATTTACGGCTGTTATCGTTTGCCATAGAAAAAAATCTACAGACACACAGACACACAGACACACACATAGACACACAGACCCACAGACACACAGACACTTTTCGAAAAATGACTTTTTTTCATGTTTTGAGTGTAGTACAATCATATTCTGCAATAATCTCGAATTCGATATTTTTTGCCATCACCATACTTCCATTTCCTTAAGGAACATGGAAGTAAATATCGGTATGGAGAACCATACATGACTTCCATGTTCTAAGATTTATATTTAAAATCATATTCGAAATGAAATATTTCCATAGAAACTACGTCTTTCTACTTATTGCTTCAGCATTAACCACTGTACTGTGGTCACCAACGTATACCACCTCACGTTTTCGCACTCGATTTTCACCGGTGATGGCAGTCGATGGCACTGCCGAAAAGTCTGGTTTTGCAGAAAACATTGGACTACGGCTAAAGAGCCCGGGAAGCAATTTTAACAAAAAACTACTTCTTTGTTGCCGATAACGTAGTACACATACAAAAAATTCTCCCCTTCACCTTCAAATATAATTTTTAATAATTGAAAATTACCCCCACCCCGTTCACCAAACTTCTTCATTTTTAGATATTTCATCTACGTTTCTACAGTGGATTACTATGAGCTTCTTATCAGGATACTTTATTTATAAAAATTAAGTACTTTACTCTTGTTAAATCATAAAATGTTTCTGGTAAACTACCCCTTCTCTTAACCGATCTTCTCCAAAATCAACAGACCTTCCGTCCTCTACAATTCAGGGAAGCATGCAAAAAAATATTTGATTCTGTTTGAATGTGCGGCAGTTATCGTTCGTCAAAAAAAATTACCCTTGATAAAACATAAAATGTTGCTGGTAAACAACCCTATTCCCTTAACCGATCTTCACCAAAACCAACAGGTCTTGAGAACTCTACATTTCAGGGCTGTATGCAAAACATTATATGATTCTGTTTGAATTTGCGGCTGTTATCGTTTGCCATATAAAATACCCTTGATAAAACAAAAAACGTGTCCGGTAAACTACCCCTACCCCTTAACCGATCGTCACCAAAAACAATAGGTCTTTAGTATTCAACAACACAGGGCTGTATGCAAAAATGTATTTGATTCTGTTTGAATTTGCGGCTCTTATCGTTTGCCATAGAAAATACCCTTTAAAACATAAAACGTTGCCGGTAAACCACCCCTTTCCATTAACCGATCTTCACCAACACCAATAGGTATTGAGAACTTTACAATATAGGGCTGTATGCAAAATATTATATGATTTTGTTTGAATTTGCAGCTGTTATTGTTTGCCATACAAAATACCTTTGATAAAACAAACAACGTGGCAGGTAAACTACCCCTATCCCTTAACCGATCTTCACCAAAAACAAAAGGTCTTGAGAACTCCACAATTCAGGGCAGCATGCAAAACATTATTTGATTATGTTTGAATTTGCGGCTGTTATCGTTTGCCATAGAAAATACCCTTGTTAAAACATAAAACGTTGCGGGTAAACTACCCCTTTCCCTTAACCGATCTTTACCAAAATCAACAAATCGTGAGAACTCTACAATTTAGGGCTGTATGCGAAACATTATTTGATTCTGTTTGAATTTGCGGCTGTTATCGTTTGCCATAGAAAATACGCTTGATAAAAGAACGTTGCTGGTACACTACCCCTTCCCCTAAACCGATCTTCACCAAAAACAATAGGTCTTGAGTACTCTACAAATCAGGGCTGTATGCAAAACATTATTTGATTCTGTTTGAATTTGCGGCTGTTATCGTTTGCCATAAAAAATACCCTTGTTAAAAAAACGTTGCAGGTAAACTACCCCTTTCCCTCAACCGAACTTCACCAAAAACAATAGGTCTTGAGAAATCTACAATTTAGGGCTGTATGCAAATAATCTTTTGATTCTGTTTGAATTTGCGGCTGTTATCGTTTGGCATAGGAAATACACTTGTTAAAACATAAAACGTTGCTGGTAAACTACCCCTTTCCCTTAACCGATCTTTACCAAAATCAACAAATCGTGAGAACTCTACAATTTAGGGCTGTATGCGAAACATTATTTGATTGTGTTTGAATTTGCGGCTGTTATCGTTTGCCAAACAAAAAAAATTACCCTTGATAAAAAAAAACCGTTGCCGGTAAACTACCCCTTTACCCCAACCGATCTTCACCAAAAACAATAGGTCGCGAGTACTCTACAAGTCAGGGGTGCATGCAAAAAATTATTTGATTCTGTTTGAATTTGCGGCTGTTATCGTTTGCCATAGAAAAATATCGGTATGGAGAACCATACATGACTTCCATATTCTAAGATTTATATTTAAAATCATTTTCAGCCAAACAGCCAGGCGTGTCTTACCTGCCTTTTTATTGCTGTATTAAATGAAAAATATTATATTACATTAAAATGAAAAAATTATAATTTTATTGCCTGGCAACAAAATTATTTTATTTTTAACAATTACCATTGTTTCAAAAAGTTTAAATAAATTTTCAAGTACTTTACTCTTGTTAAAACGTAAAAGGTTGCTGGTAAACTACCCCTTCCCCTTAACCGATCTTCACCAAAATCGAAAGTCATTGAGACCTCTACAATTCAGGGACGTATGCAAAACATTATTTGATTCTGTTTGAATTTGCGGCTGTTATCGTTTGCCATAGAAAATACGCTTGATAAAAGAACGTTGCTGGTACACTACCCCTTCCCCTTAACCGATCTTCACCAAAAACAATAGGTCTTGAGTACTCTACAAATAAGGGCTGTATGCAAAACATTATTTGATTCTGTTTGAATTTGCGGCTGTTATCGTTTGCCATAGAAAATACCCTTGTTAAAAAAACGTTGCAGGTAAACTACCCCTTTCCCTCAACCGAACTTCACCAAAAACAATAGGTCTTGAGAAATCTACAATTTGGGGCTGTATGCAAATAATCTTTTGATTCTGTTTGAATTTGCGGCTGTTATCGTTTGGCATAGGAAATACCCTTGTTAAAACATAAAACGTTACAGGTAAACTACCCCTTTCCCTTAACCGATCTTCACCAAAATCAACAGATCGTGAGAACTCTACAATCCAGGGCTGTGTGCGAAACATTATTTGATTCTGTTTGAATTTGCGGCTGTTATCGTTTGCCAAACAAAAAAAATTACCCTTGATAAAAAAAAAACCGTTGCCGGTAAACTACCCCTTTACCTCAACCGATCTTCACCAAAAACAATAGGTCGCGAGTACTCTACAAATCAGGGGTGCATGCAAAAAATTATTTGATTCTGTTTGAATTTGCGGCTGTTATCGTTTGCCATAAAAAAATATCGGTATGGAGAACCATACATGACTTCCATATTCTAAGATTTATATTTAAAATCATTTTCAGCCAAACAGCCAGGCTGTGTCTTACCTGCCTTTTTATTGCTGTATTAAATGAAAAATATTATATTACATTAAAATGAAAAAATTATAATTTTATTGCCTGGCAACAAAATTATTTTATTTTTAACAATTACCATTGTTTCAAAAAGTTTAAATAAATTTTCAAGTACTTTACTCTTGTTAAAACGTAAAAGGTTGCTGGTAAACTACCCCTTCCCCTTAACCGATCTTCACCAAAATAGAAAGTCATTGAGACCTCTACAATTCAGGGACGTATGCAAAACATTATTTGATTCTGTTTGAATTTGCGGCTGTTATCGTTTGCCATAGAAAATACGCTTGATAAAAGAACGTTGCTGGTACACTACCCCTTCCCCTAAACCGATCTTCACCAAAAACAATAGGTCTTGAGTACTCTACAAATCAGGGCTGTATGCAAAACATTATTTGATTCTGTTTGAATTTGCGGCTGTTATCGTTTGCCATAAAAAATACCCTTGTTAAAAAAACGTTGCAGGTAAACTACCCCTTTCCCTCAACCGAACTTCACCAAAAACAATAGGTCTTGAGAAATCTACAATTTAGGGCTGTATGCAAATAATCTTTTGATTCTGTTTGAATTTGCGGCTGTTATCGTTTGGCATAGGAAATACACTTGTTAAAACATAAAACGTTGCTGGTAAACTACCCCTTTCCCTTAACCGATCTTTACCAAAATCAACAAATCGTGAGAACTCTACAATTTAGGGCTGTATGCGAAACATTATTTGATTGTGTTTGAATTTGCGGCTGTTATCGTTTGCCAAACAAAAAAAATTACCCTTGATAAAAAAAAACCGTTGCCGGTAAACTACCCCTTTACCCCAACCGATCTTCACCAAAAACAATAGGTCGCGAGTACTCTACAAGTCAGGGGTGCATGCAAAAAATTATTTGATTCTGTTTGAATTTGCGGCTGTTATCGTTTGCCATAGAAAAATATCGGTATGGAGAACCATACATGACTTCCATATTCTAAGATTTATATTTAAAATCATTTTCAGCCAAACAGCCAGGCGTGTCTTACCTGCCTTTTTATTGCTGTATTAAATGAAAAATATTATATTACATTAAAATGAAAAAATTATAATTTTATTGCCTGGCAACAAAATTATTTTATTTTTAACAATTACCATTGTTTCAAAAAGTTTAAATAAATTTTCAAGTACTTTACTCTTGTTAAAACGTAAAAGGTTGCTGGTAAACTACCCCTTCCCCTTAACCGATCTTCACCAAAATAGAAAGTCATTGAGACCTCTACAATTCAGGGACGTATGCAAAACATTATTTGATTCTGTTTGAATTTGCGGCTGTTATCGTTTGCCATAGAAAATACGCTTGATAAAAGAACGTTGCTGGTACACTACCCCTTCCCCTTAACCGATCTTCACCAAAAACAATAGGTCTTGAGTACTCTACAAATCAGGGCTGTATGCAAAACATTATTTGATTCTGTTTGAATTTGCGGCTGTTATCGTTTGCCATAAAAAATACCCTTGTTAAAAAAACGTTGCAGGTAAACTACCCCTTTCCCTCAACCGAACTTCACCAAAAACAATAGGTCTTGAGAAATCTACAATTTAGGGCTGTATGCAAATAATCTTTTGATTCTGTTTGAATTTGCGGCTGTTATCGTTTGGCATAGGAAATACACTTGTTAAAACATAAAACGTTACAGGTAAACTACCCCTTTCCCTTAACCGATCTTCACCAAAATCAACAGATCGTGAGAACTCTACAATCCAGGGCTGTGTGCGAAACATTATTTGATTCTGTTTGAATTTGCGGCTGTTATCGTTTGCCAAACAAAAAAAATTACCCTTGATAAAAAAAAAACCGTTGCCGGTAAACTACCCCTTTACCTCAACCGATCTTCACCAAAAACAATAGGTCGCGAGTACTCTACAAATCAGGGGTGCATGCAAAAAATTATTTGATTCTGTTTGAATTTGCGGCTGTTATCGTTTGCCATAAAAAAATATCGGTATGGAGAACCATACATGACTTCCATATTCTAAGATTTATATTTAAAATCATTTTCAGCCAAACAGCCAGGCTGTGTCTTACCTGCCTTTTTATTGCTGTATTAAATGAAAAATATTATATTACATTAAAATGAAAAAATTATAATTTTATTGCCTGGCAACAAAATTATTTTATTTTTAACAATTACCATTGTTTCAAAAAGTTTAAATAAATTTTCAAGTACTTTACTCTTGTTAAAACGTAAAAGGTTGCTGGTAAACTACCCCTTCCCCTTAACCGATCTTCACCAAAATCGAAAGTCATTGAGACCTCTACAATTCAGGGACGTATGCAAAAAATTATTTGATTCCGTTTGAATTTGCGGCTGTTATCGTTTGCCATAGAAAATACGCTTGATAAAAAAACGTTGCTGGTACACTACCCCTTCCCCTTAACCGATCTTCACCAAAAACAAAAGGTCTTGAGTACTCTACAAATCAGGGCTGTATGCAAAACATTATTTGATTCTGTTTGAATTTGCGGCTGTTATCGTTTGCCATAGAAAATACCCTTGTTAAAAAAACGTTGCAGGTAAACTACCCCTTTCCCTCAACCGAACTTCACCAAAAACAATAGGTCTTGAGAAATCTACAATTTAGGGCTGTATGCAAATAACCTTTTGATTCTGTTTGAATTTGCGGCTGTTATCGTTTGGCATAGGAAATACCCTTGTTAAAACATAAAACGTTTCTGGTAAACTACCCCTTTCCCTTAACCGATCTTCACCAAAATCAACAGGTCGTGAGAACTCTACAATCCAGGGCTGTATGCGAAACATTATTTGATTCTGTTTGAATTTGCGGCTGTTATCGTTTGCCAAACAAACAAAATTACCCTTGCTAAAAAAAACCGTTGCAGGTAAACTACCCCTTTCCCTCAACCGATCTTCACCAACAACAATAGGTCGCGAGAACTCTGCAAATCAGGGCTGCATGCAAAAAATTATTTGATTCTGTTTGAATTTGCGGCAGTTATCGTTTGCCATAGAAAAAAAATCTACAGACACACACACAGACAGACACACAGACAGACACACACACAGACACTTTTCGGAAAACGACTTTTTTTCATGTTTTGAGTGTAGTAGAATCAGAATCTGCAATAATCTCGAACACGATTTTTTTTGCCATCATCATACTTCCATTTCCTTAAGGAACATGGAAGTAAAATATCGGTATGGAGAACCATACATGACTTCCATATTCTAAGATTTATATTTAAAATCATTTTCAGCCAAACAGCCAGGGAAGGAATTTTAACAAAAAAAAACTTCTTTCTTGCCAATAACGTAGTACACATATAAAAAATATTATCCCCTCCCCCTTCAACTATAATTTTGATTTATAGAAAATTACCCCCAGCCCGTTCAACTAGCCTCTTCATTTATAGATATTTCATCTACGTTTCTACAGTGGATTATTAAGATCTTATCAGGATACTTTATCAAAATTAAGTACTTTACTCATGTTACAACAAAAAATGTTTCTGGTAAACTGTCCTTTCCCCGTAACCGATCTTCACCAAAATCAACAGACATTGAGGTCTCTATAGCTCAGGCACATACGTAAAATATTATTTGATTCTGTTTGAATTTACGGGAGTTATTTTTCGTCATATAAAAAATTACCCATGTTAAAACATAAAACATGAAATTTATAAAACATATCTAAGATTTATATTTAAAATCATTTTTGAAATAAAATATTTTTATAGAACCTACTAACGCTGGGGAAATCTGAGGAGCCAATCAGAGTTGGGCCTACCTGTCACTCTGCTGAATTTGGTGGAAAGCCCTGTCACTGTCTTCAAAGTATCAGCCTTGACAGGGTCCTCTTTTTCTGCAAAATGGGAGAGGAGGCTTGAGATGGAGAGAGTGACATGGTCCCCACCTCAATGAAGAACCCATTGTTTTATAAAAATATATTTAAATTTTGAAAACTGAAAACTCTTTTCTTGTTGTAAATATTTATATTTTATAATCAAAATGACTTTATCAAAAAACAAACATTATTTTTTTATAATAAGTACTTACATATGTTTCTTAATATGCTTACTTTTTCTTCAATGTTGATGATCATTTCCAAACATTCTGACAAAATTGTATCTACAGAACAGTTAACATTCCCCAGGTTTCCATTTCTGCTAATTTCTCATTACACCTTCCACTGATGTATTATTAACCATTTCATAAACTATCGTATAATCTTTTCAGATTGCCTGGCAACAAAATTATTTTATTTTCAACAATTACCATTGTTTGAAAAAGTTTAAATGAATTTTCAAGTACTTTACTCTTGTTAAAACGTAAAAGGTTGCTGGTAAACTACCCCTTCCCCTTAACTGATCTTCACCAAAATCTAAAGGCCTTGAGTCCTCTACAATTCACTGACGTATGCAAAAAATTATTTGATTCTGTTTGAATTTGCGGCAGTTATCGTTTTCCATAGAAAATACGCTTGATAAAAAATGTTGCTGGTAAACTACCCCTTCCCCTCAACCGATCTTCACCAAAAACAATAGGTCTTGAGTACTCTACAAATCAGGGCTGTATGCAGAAAATTATTTGATTCTGTTTGAATTTGCGGCTGTTATCGTTTGCCATAGAAAATACCCTTGTTAAAAAAACGTTGTAGGTAAACTACCCCTTTCCATTAACCGATCTTCACCAAAAACAATAGGTCTTGAGAACTCTACAATTCAGGGCTGTATGCAAAACATTATATGATTCTGTTTGAATTTGCGGCTGTTATCGTTTGCCATATAAAATACCCTTGATAAAACAAAAAACGTGTCCGGTAAACTACCCCTACCCCTTAACCGATCGTCACCAAAAACAATAGGTCTTTAGTATTCAACAACACAGGGCTGTATGCAAAAATGTATTTGATTCTGTTTGAATTTGCGGCTCTTATCGTTTGCCATAGAAAATACCCTTTAAAACATAAAACGTTGCCGGTAAACCACCCCTTTCCATTAACCGATCTTCACCAACACCAATAGGTATTGAGAACTTTACAATATAGGGCTGTATGCAAAATATTATATGATTTTGTTTGAATTTGCAGCTGTTATTGTTTGCCATACAAAATACCTTTGATAAAACAAACAACGTGGCAGGTAAACTACCCCTATCCCTTAACCGATCTTCACCAAAAACAAAAGGTCTTGAGAACTCCACAATTCAGGGCAGCATGCAAAACATTATTTGATTATGTTTGAATTTGCGGCTGTTATCGTTTGCCATAGAAAATACCCTTGTTAAAACATAAAACGTTGCGGGTAAACTACCCCTTTCCCTTAACCGATCTTCACCAAAATAGAAAGTCATTGAGACCTCTACAATTCAGGGACGTATGCAAAACATTATTTGATTCTGTTTGAATTTGCGGCTGTTATCGTTTGCCATAGAAAATACGCTTGATAAAAGAACGTTGCTGGTACACTACCCCTTCCCCTTAACCGATCTTCACCAAAAACAATAGGTCTTGAGTACTCTACAAATCAGGGCTGTATGCAAAACATTATTTGATTCTGTTTGAATTTGCGGCTGTTATCGTTTGCCATAAAAAATACCCTTGTTAAAAAAACGTTGCAGGTAAACTACCCCTTTCCCTCAACCGAACTTCACCAAAAACAATAGGTCTTGAGAAATCTACAATTTAGGGCTGTATGCAAATAATCTTTTGATTCTGTTTGAATTTGCGGCTGTTATCGTTTGGCATAGGAAATACACTTGTTAAAACATAAAACGTTACAGGTAAACTACCCCTTTCCCTTAACCGATCTTCACCAAAATCAACAGATCGTGAGAACTCTACAATCCAGGGCTGTGTGCGAAACATTATTTGATTCTGTTTGAATTTGCGGCTGTTATCGTTTGCCAAACAAAAAAAATTACCCTTGATAAAAAAAAAACCGTTGCCGGTAAACTACCCCTTTACCTCAACCGATCTTCACCAAAAACAATAGGTCGCGAGTACTCTACAAATCAGGGGTGCATGCAAAAAATTATTTGATTCTGTTTGAATTTGCGGCTGTTATCGTTTGCCATAAAAAAATATCGGTATGGAGAACCATACATGACTTCCATATTCTAAGATTTATATTTAAAATCATTTTCAGCCAAACAGCCAGGCTGTGTCTTACCTGCCTTTTTATTGCTGTATTAAATGAAAAATATTATATTACATTAAAATGAAAAAATTATAATTTTATTGCCTGGCAACAAAATTATTTTATTTTTAACAATTACCATTGTTTCAAAAAGTTTAAATAAATTTTCAAGTACTTTACTCTTGTTAAAACGTAAAAGGTTGCTGGTAAACTACCCCTTCCCCTTAACCGATCTTCACCAAAATCGAAAGTCATTGAGACCTCTACAATTCAGGGACGTATGCAAAAAATTATTTGATTCCGTTTGAATTTGCGGCTGTTATCGTTTGCCATAGAAAATACGCTTGATAAAAAAACGTTGCTGGTACACTACCCCTTCCCCTTAACCGATCTTCACCAAAAACAAAAGGTCTTGAGTACTCTACAAATCAGGGCTGTATGCAAAACATTATTTGATTCTGTTTGAATTTGCGGCTGTTATCGTTTGCCATAGAAAATACCCTTGTTAAAAAAACGTTGCAGGTAAACTACCCCTTTCCCTCAACCGAACTTCACCAAAAACAATAGGTCTTGAGAAATCTACAATTTAGGGCTGTATGCAAATAACCTTTTGATTCTGTTTGAATTTGCGGCTGTTATCGTTTGGCATAGGAAATACCCTTGTTAAAACATAAAACGTTACTGGTAAACTACCCCTTTCCCTTAACCGATCTTCACCAAAATCAACAGGTCGTGAGAACTCTACAATCCAGGGCTGTATGCGAAACATTATTTGATTCTGTTTGAATTTGCGGCTGTTATCGTTTGCCAAACAAACAAAATTACCCTTGCTAAAAAAAACCGTTGCAGGTAAACTACCCCTTTCCCTCAACCGATCTTCACCAACAACAATAGGTCGCGAGAACTCTGCAAATCAGGGCTGCATGCAAAAAATTATTTGATTCTGTTTGAATTTGCGGCAGTTATCGTTTGCCATAGAAAAAAAATCTACAGACACACACACAGACAGACACACAGACAGACACACACACAGACACTTTTCGGAAAACGACTTTTTTTCATGTTTTGAGTGTAGTAGAATCAGAATCTGCAATAATCTCGAACACGATTTTTTTTGCCATCATCATACTTCCATTTCCTTAAGGAACATGGAAGTAAAATATCGGTATGGAGAACCATACATGACTTCCATATTCTAAGATTTATATTTAAAATCATTTTCAGCCAAACAGCCAGGGAAGGAATTTTAACAAAAAAAAACTTCTTTCTTGCCAATAACGTAGTACACATATAAAAAATATTATCCCCTCCCCCTTCAACTATAATTTTGATTTATAGAAAATTACCCCCAGCCCGTTCAACTAGCCTCTTCATTTATAGATATTTCATCTACGTTTCTACAGTGGATTATTAAGATCTTATCAGGATACTTTATCAAAATTAAGTACTTTACTCATGTTACAACAAAAAATGTTTCTGGTAAACTGTCCTTTCCCCGTAACCGATCTTCACCAAAATCAACAGACATTGAGGTCTCTATAGCTCAGGCACATACGTAAAATATTATTTGATTCTGTTTGAATTTACGGGAGTTATTTTTCGTCATATAAAAAATTACCCATGTTAAAACATAAAACATGAAATTTATAAAACATATCTAAGATTTATATTTAAAATCATTTTTGAAATAAAATATTTTTATAGAACCTACTAACGCTGGGGAAATCTGAGGAGCCAATCAGAGTTGGGCCTACCTGTCACTCTGCTGAATTTGGTGGAAAGCCCTGTCACTGTCTTCAAAGTATCAGCCTTGACAGGGTCCTCTTTTTCTGCAAAATGGGAGAGGAGGCTTGAGATGGAGAGAGTGACATGGTCCCCACCTCAATGAAGAACCCATTGTTTTATAAAAATATATTTAAATTTTGAAAACTGAAAACTCTTTTCTTGTTGTAAATATTTATATTTTATAATCAAAATGACTTTATCAAAAAACAAACATTATTTTTTTATAATAAGTACTTACATATGTTTCTTAATATGCTTACTTTTTCTTCAATGTTGATGATCATTTCCAAACATTCTGACAAAATTGTATCCATTTCTGCTAATTTCTCATTACACCCTTCCACTGATGTATTATTAACCATTTCATAAACTATCGTATAATCTTTTCAGATTGCCTGGCAACAAAATTATTTTATTTTCAACAATTACCATTGTTTGAAAAAGTTTAAATGAATTTTCAAGTACTTTACTCTTGTTAAAACGTAAAAGGTTGCTGGTAAACTACCCCTTCCCCTTAACTGATCTTCACCAAAATCTAAAGGCCTTGAGTCCTCTACAATTCACTGACGTATGCAAAAAAATTATTTGATTCTGTTTGAATTTGCGGCAGTTATCGTTTTCCATAGAAAATACGCTTGATAAAAAATGTTGCTGGTAAAACTACCCCTTCCCCCTCAACCGATCTTCACCCAAAAACAATAGGTCTTGAGTACTCTACAAATCAGGGCTGTATGCAGAAAATTATTTGATTCTGTTTGAATTTGCGGCTGTTATCGTTTGCCATAGAAAATACCCTTGTTAAAAAAACGTTGTAGGTAAACTACCCCTTTCCATTAACCGATCTTCACCAAAAACAATAGGTCTTGAGAACTCTACAATTCAGGGCTGTATGCAAAACATTATATGATTCTGTTTGAATTTGCGGCTGTTATCGTTTGCCATATAAAATACCCTTGATAAAACAAAAAAACGTGTCCGGTAAACTACCCCTACCCCTTAACCGATCGTCACCAAAAACAATAGGTCTTTAGTATTCAACAACACAGGGGCTGTATGCAAAAATGTATTTGATTCTGTTTGAATTTGCGGCTCTTATCGTTTGCCATAGAAAATACCCTTTAAAACATAAAACGTTGCCGGTAAACCACCCCTTTCCATTAACCGATCTTCACCAACACCCAATAGGTATTGAGAACTTTACAATATAGGGCTGTATGCAAAATATTATATGATTTTGTTTGAATTTGCAGCTGTTATTGTTTGCCATACAAAAATACCTTTGATAAAACAAACAACGTGGCAGGTAAACTACCCCTATCCCTTAACCGATTCTTCACCAAAAACAAAAGGTCTTGAGAACTCCACAATTCAGGGCAGCATGCAAAACATTATTTGATTATGTTTGAATTTGCGGCTGTTATCGTTTGCCATAGAAAATACCCTTGTTAAAACATAAAACGTTGCGGGTAAACTACCCCTTTCCCTTAACCGATCTTTACCAAAATCAACAAATCGTGAGAACTCTACAATTTAGGGCTGTATGCGAAACATTATTTGATTGTGTTTGAATTTGCGGCTGTTATCGTTTGCCAAACAAAAAAAATTACCCTTGATAAAAAAAAAAACCGTTGCCGGTAAACTACCCCTTTACCCCCAACCGATCTTCACCAAAAACAATAGGTCGCGAGTACTCTACAAGTCAGGGGTGCATGCAAAAAATTATTTGATTCTGTTTGAATTTGCGGCTGTTATCGTTTGCCATAGAAAAATATCGGTATGGAGAACCATACATGACTTCCATATTCTAAGATTTATATTTAAAATCATTTTCAGCCAAACAGCCAGGCGTGTCTTACCTGCCTTTTTTATTGCTGTATTAAATGAAAAATATTATATTACATTAAAATGAAAAAAATTATAATTTTATTGCCTGGCAACAAAAATTATTTTATTTTTAACAATTACCATTGTTTCAAAAAGTTTAAATAAATTTTCAAGTACTTTACTCTTGTTAAAACTTAAAAGGTTGCAGGTAAACTACCCCTTCCCCTTAACCGATCTTCACCAAAATAGAAAGTCATTGAGACCTCTACAATTCAGGGGACGTATGCAAAACATTATTTGATTCTGTTTGAATTTGCGGCTGTTATCGTTTGCCATAGAAAATACGCTTGATAAAAGAACGTTGCTGGTACACTACCCCTTCCCCTTAACCGATCTTCACCAAAAACAATAGGTCTTGAGTACTCTACAAATCAGGGCTGTATGCAAAACATTATTTGATTCTGTTTGAATTTGCGGCTGTTATCGTTTGCCATAGAAAATACCCTTGTTAAAAAAACGTTGCAGGTAAACTACCCCTTTCCCTCAACCGAACTTCACCAAAAACAATAGGTCTTGAGAAATCTACAATTTGGGGCTGTATGCAAATAATCTTTTGATTCTGTTTGAATTTGCGGCTGTTATCGTTTGGCATAGGAAATACCCTTGTTAAAACATAAAACGTTACAATTAAACTACCCCTTTCCCTTAACCGATCTTCACCAAAATCAACAGATCGTGAGAACTCTACAATCCAGGGCTGTGTGCGAAACATTATTTGATTCTGTTTGAATTTGCGGCTGTTATCGTTTGCCAAACAAAAAAAATTACCCTTGATAAAAAAAAAACCGTTGCCGGTAAACTACCCCTTTACCTCAACCGATCTTCACCAAAAACAATAGGTCGCGAGTACTCTACAAATCAGGGGTGCATGCAAAAAATTATTTGATTCTGTTTGAATTTGCGGCTGTTATCGTTTGCCATAAAAAAATATCGGTATGGAGAACCATACATGACTTCCATATTCTAAGATTTATATTTAAAATCATTTTCAGCCAAACAGCCAGGCTGTGTCTTACCTGCCTTTTTTATTGCTGTATTAAATGAAAAATATTATATTACATTAAAATGAAAAAATTATAATTTTATTGCCTGGCAACAAAATTATTTTATTTTTAACAATTACCATTGTTTCAAAAAAGTTTAAATAAATTTTCAAGTACTTTACTCTTGTTAAAACGTAAAAGGTTGCTGGTAAACTACCCCTTCCCCTTAACCGATCTTCACCAAAATAGAAAGTCATTGAGACCTCTACAATTCAGGGACGTATGGCAAAACATTATTTGATTCTGTTTGAATTTGCGGCTGTTATCGTTTGCCATAGAAAATACGCTTGATAAAAGAACGTTGCTGGTACACTACCCCTTCCCCTTAACCCGATCTTCACCAAAAACAATAGGTCTTGAGTACTCTACAAATCAGGGCTGTATGCAAAACATTATTTGATTCTGTTTGAATTTGCGGCTGTTATCGTTTGCCATAAAAAATAACCTTGTTAAAAAAACATTGCAGGTAAACTACCCCTTTCCCTCAACCGAACTTCACCAAAAACAATAGGTCTTGAGAAATCTACAATTTAGGGCTGTATGCAAATAATCTTTTGATTCTGTTTAAATTTGCGGCTGTTATCGTTTGGCATAGGGAAATACACTTGTTAAAACATAAAACGTTGCGGGTAAACTACCCCTTTCCCTTAACCGATCTTTACCAAAATCAACAAATCGTGAGAACTCTACAATTTAGGGCTGTATGCGAAACATTATTTGATTGTGTTTGAATTTGCGGCTGTTATCGTTTGCCAAACAAAAAAAAATTACCCTTGATAAAAAAAAAACCGTTGCCGGTAAACTACCCCTTTACCCCAACCGATCTTCACCAAAAACAATAGGTCGCGAGTACTCTACAAGTCAGGGGTGCATGCAAAAAATTATTTGATTCTGTTTGAATTTGCGGCTGTTATCGTTTGCCATAGAAAAAATATCGGTATGGAGAACCATACATGACTTCCATATTCTAAGATTTATATTTAAAATCATTTTCAGCCAAACAGCCAGGCGTGTCTTACCTGCCTTTTTATTGCTGTATTAAATGAAAAATATTATATTACATTAAAATGAAAAAATTATAATTTTATTGCCTGGCAACAAAATTATTTTATTTTTAACAATTACCATTGTTTCAAAAAGTTTAAATAAATTTTCAAGTACTTTACTCTTGTTAAAACTTAAAAGGTTGCAGGTAAACTACACCCTTCCCCTTAACCGATCTTCACCAAAATCGAAAGTCATTGAGACCTCTACAATTCAGGGACGTATGCAAAACATTATTTGATTCTGTTTGAATTTGCGGCTGTTATCGTTTGCCATAGAAAATACGCTTGATAAAAGAACGTTGCTGGTACACTACCCCCTTCCCCTTAACCGATCTTCACCAAAAACAATAGGTCTTGAGTACTCTACAAATAAGGGCTGTATGCAAAACATTATTTGATTCTGTTTGAATTTGCGGCTGTTATCGTTTGCCATAGAAAATACCCTTGTTAAAAAAACGTTGCAGGTAAACTACCCCTTTCCCTCAACCGAACTTCACCAAAAACAATAGGTCTTGAGAAATCTACAATTTGGGGCTGTATGCAAATAATCTTTTGATTCTGTTTGAATTTGCGGCTGTTATCGTTTGGCATAGGAAATACCCTTGTTAAAACATAAAAACGTTACAGGTAAACTACCCCTTTCCCTTAACCGATCTTCACCAAAATCAACAGATCGTGAGAACTCTACAATCCCAGGGCTGTGTGCGAAACATTATTTGATTCTGGTTGAATTTGCGGCTGTTATCGTTTGCCAAACAAAAAAAATTACCCTTGATAAAAAAAAAAACCGTTGCCGGTAAACTACCCCTTTACCCTCAACCGATCTTCACCAAAAACAATAGGTCGCGAGTACTCTACAAATCAGGGGTGCATGCAAAAAATTATTTGATTCTGTTTGAATTTGCGGCTGTTATCGTTTGCCATAAAAAAATATCGGTATGGAGAACCATACATGACTTCCATATTCTAAGATTTATATTTAAAATCATTTTCAGCCAAACAGCCAGGCTGTGTCTTACCTGCCTTTTTATTGCTGTATTAAATGAAAAATATTATATTACATTAAAATGAAAAAATTATAATTTTATTGCCTGGCAACAAAATTATTTTATTTTTAACAATTACCATTGTTTCAAAAAGTTTAAATAAATTTTCAAGTACTTTACTCTTGTTAAAACGTAAAAGGTTGCTGGTAAACTACCCCTTCCCCTTAACCGATCTTCACCAAAATAGAAAGTCATTGAGACCTCTACAATTCAGGGACGTATGCAAAACATTATTTGATTCTGTTTGAATTTGCGGCTGTTATCGTTTGCCATAGAAAATACGCTTGATAAAAGAACGTTGCTGGTACACTACCCCTTCCCCTAAACCGATCTTCACCAAAAACAATAGGTCTTGAGTACTCTACAAATCAGGGCTGTATGCAAAACATTATTTGATTCTGTTTGAATTTGCGGCTGTTATCGTTTGCCATAAAAAATAACCTTGTTAAAAAAACGTTGCAGGTAAACTACCCCTTTCCCTCAACCGAACTTCACCAAAAACAATAGGTCTTGAGAAATCTACAATTTAGGGCTGTATGCAAATAATCTTTTGATTCTGTTTGAATTTGCGGCTGTTATCGTTTGGCATAGGAAATACACTTGTTAAAACATAAAACGTTGCTGGTAAACTACCCCTTTCCCTTAACCGATCTTTACCAAAATCAACAAATCGTGAGAACTCTACAATTTAGGGCTGTATGCGAAACATTATTTGATTGTGTTTGAATTTGCGGCTGTTATCGTTTGCCAAACAAAAAAAATTACCCTTGATAAAAAAAAACCGTTGCCGGTAAACTACCCCTTTACCCCAACCGATCTTCACCAAAAACAATAGGTCGCGAGTACTCTACAAGTCAGGGGTGCATGCAAAAAATTATTTGATTCTGTTTGAATTTGCGGCTGTTATCGTTTGCCATAGAAAAATATCGGTATGGAGAACCATACATGACTTCCATATTCTAAGATTTATATTTAAAATCATTTTCAGCCAAACAGCCAGGCGTGTCTTACCTGCCTTTTTATTGCTGTATTAAATGAAAAATATTATATTACATTAAAATGAAAAAATTATAATTTTATTGCCTGGCAACAAAATTATTTTATTTTTAACAATTACCATTGTTTCAAAAAGTTTAAATAAATTTTCAAGTACTTTACTCTTGTTAAAACGTAAAAGGTTGCTGGTAAACTACCCCTTCCCCTTAACCGATCTTCACCAAAATAGAAAGTCATTGAGACCTCTACAATTCAGGGACGTATGCAAAACATTATTTGATTCTGTTTGAATTTGCGGCTGTTATCGTTTGCCATAGAAAATACGCTTGATAAAAGAACGTTGCTGGTACACTACCCCTTCCCCTTAACCGATCTTCACCAAAAACAATAGGTCTTGAGTACTCTACAAATCAGGGCTGTATGCAAAACATTATTTGATTCTGTTTGAATTTGCGGCTGTTATCGTTTGCCATAAAAAATACCCTTGTTAAAAAAACGTTGCAGGTAAACTACCCCTTTCCCTCAACCGAACTTCACCAAAAACAATAGGTCTTGAGAAATCTACAATTTAGGGCTGTATGCAAATAATCTTTTGATTCTGTTTGAATTTGCGGCTGTTATCGTTTGGCATAGGAAATACACTTGTTAAAACATAAAACGTTACAGGTAAACTACCCCTTTCCCTTAACCGATCTTCACCAAAATCAACAGATCGTGAGAACTCTACAATCCAGGGCTGTGTGCGAAACATTATTTGATTCTGTTTGAATTTGCGGCTGTTATCGTTTGCCAAACAAAAAAAATTACCCTTGATAAAAAAAAAACCGTTGCCGGTAAACTACCCCTTTACCTCAACCGATCTTCACCAAAAACAATAGGTCGCGAGTACTCTACAAATCAGGGGTGCATGCAAAAAATTATTTGATTCTGTTTGAATTTGCGGCTGTTATCGTTTGCCATAAAAAAATATCGGTATGGAGAACCATACATGACTTCCATATTCTAAGATTTATATTTAAAATCATTTTCAGCCAAACAGCCAGGCTGTGTCTTACCTGCCTTTTTATTGCTGTATTAAATGAAAAATATTATATTACATTAAAATGAAAAAATTATAATTTTATTGCCTGGCAACAAAATTATTTTATTTTTAACAATTACCATTGTTTCAAAAAGTTTAAATAAATTTTCAAGTACTTTACTCTTGTTAAAACGTAAAAGGTTGCTGGTAAACTACCCCTTCCCCTTAACCGATCTTCACCAAAATCGAAAGTCATTGAGACCTCTACAATTCAGGGACGTATGCAAAAAATTATTTGATTCCGTTTGAATTTGCGGCTGTTATCGTTTGCCATAGAAAATACGCTTGATAAAAAAACGTTGCTGGTACACTACCCCTTCCCCTTAACCGATCTTCACCAAAAACAAAAGGTCTTGAGTACTCTACAAATCAGGGCTGTATGCAAAACATTATTTGATTCTGTTTGAATTTGCGGCTGTTATCGTTTGCCATAGAAAATACCCTTGTTAAAAAAACGTTCAGGTAAACTACCCCTTTCCCTCAACCGAACTTCACCAAAAACAATAGGTCTTGAGAAATCTACAATTTAGGGCTGTATGCAAATAACCTTTTGATTCTGTTTGAATTTGCGGCTGTTATCGTTTGGCATAGGAAATACCCTTGTTAAAACATAAAACGTTACTGGTAAACTACCCCTTTCCCTTAACCGATCTTCACCAAAATCAACAGGTCGTGAGAACTCTACAATCCAGGGCTGTATGCGAAACATTATTTGATTCTGTTTGAATTTGCGGCTGTTATCGTTTGCCAAACAAACAAAATTACCCTTGCTAAAAAAAACCGTTGCAGGTAAACTACCCCTTTCCCTCAACCGATCTTCACCAACAACAATAGGTCGCGAGAACTCTGCAAATCAGGGCTGCATGCAAAAAATTATTTGATTCTGTTTGAATTTGCGGCAGTTATCGTTTGCCATAGAAAAAAAATCTACAGACACACACACAGACAGACACACAGACAGACACACACACAGACACTTTTCGGAAAACGACTTTTTTTCATGTTTTGAGTGTAGTAGAATCAGAATCTGCAATAACCTCGAACACGATTTTTTTTGCCATCATCATACTTCCATTTCCTTAAGGAACATGGAAGTAAAATATCGGTATGGAGAACCATACATGACTTCCATATTCTAAGATTTATATTTAAAATCATTTTCAGCCAAACAGCCAGGGAAGGAATTTTAACAAAAAAAAACTTCTTTCTTGCCAATAACGTAGTACACATATAAAAAATATTATCCCCTCCCCCTTCAACTATAATTTTGATTTATAGAAAATTACCCCCAGCCCGTTCAACTAGCCTCTTCATTTATAGATATTTCATCTACGTTTCTACAGTGGATTATTAAGATCTTATCAGGATACTTTATCAAAATTAAGTACTTTACTCATGTTACAACAAAAAATGTTTCTGGTAAACTGTCCTTTCCCCGTAACCGATCTTCACCAAAATCAACAGACATTGAGGTCTCTATAGCTCAGGCACATACGTAAAATATTATTTGATTCTGTTTGAATTTACGGGAGTTATTTTTCGTCATATAAAAAATTACCCATGTTAAAACATAAAACATGAAATTTATAAAACATATCTAAGATTTATATTTAAAATCATTTTTGAAATAAAATATTTTTATAGAACCTACTAACGCTGGGGAAATCTGAGGAGCCAATCAGAGTTGGGCCTACCTGTCACTCTGCTGAATTTGGTGGAAAGCCCTGTCACTGTCTTCAAAGTATCAGCCTTGACAGGGTCCTCTTTTTCTGCAAAATGGGAGAGGAGGCTTGAGATGGAGAGAGTGACATGGTCCCCACCTCAATGAAGAACCCATTGTTTTATAAAAATATATTTAAATTTTGAAAACTGAAAACTCTTTTCTTGTTGTAAATATTTATATTTTATAATCAAAATGACTTTATCAAAAAACAAACATTATTTTTTTATAATAAGTACTTACATATGTTTCTTAATATGCTTACTTTTTCTTCAATGTTGATGATCATTTACAAACATTCTGACAAAATTGTATCTACAGAACAGTTAACATTCCCCAGGTTTCCATTTCTGCTAATTTCTCATTACACCTTCCACTGATGTATTATTAACCATTTCATAAACTATCGTATAATCTTTTCAGATTGCCTGGCAACAAAATTATTTTATTTTCAACAATTACCATTGTTTGAAAAAGTTTAAATGAATTTTCAAGTACTTTACTCTTGTTAAAACGTAAAAGGTTGCTGGTAAACTACCCCTTCCCCTTAACTGATCTTCACCAAAATCTAAAGGCCTTGAGTCCTCTACAATTCACTGACGTATGCAAAAAATTATTTGATTCTGTTTGAATTTGCGGCAGTTATCGTTTTCCATAGAAAATACGCTTGATAAAAAATGTTGCTGGTAAACTACCCCTTCCCCTCAACCGATCTTCACCAAAAACAATAGGTCTTGAGTACTCTACAAATCAGGGCTGTATGCAGAAAATTATTTGATTCTGTTTGAATTTGCGGCTGTTATCGTTTGCCATAGAAAATACCCTTGTTAAAAAAACGTTGTAGGTAAACTACCCCTTTCCATTAACCGATCTTCACCAAAAACAATAGGTCTTGAGAACTCTACAATTCAGGGCTGTATGCAAAACATTATATGATTCTGTTTGAATTTGCGGCTGTTATCGTTTGCCATATAAAATACCCTTGATAAAACAAAAAACGTGTCCGGTAAACTACCCCTACCCCTTAACCGATCGTCACCAAAAACAATAGGTCTTTAGTATTCAACAACACAGGGCTGTATGCAAAAATGTATTTGATTCTGTTTGAATTTGCGGCTCTTATCGTTTGCCATAGAAAATACCCTTTAAAACATAAAACGTTGCCGGTAAACCACCCCTTTCCATTAACCGATCTTCACCAACACCAATAGGTATTGAGAACTTTACAATATAGGGCTGTATGCAAAATATTATATGATTTTGTTTGAATTTGCAGCTGTTATTGTTTGCCATACAAAATACCTTTGATAAAACAAACAACGTGGCAGGTAAACTACCCCTATCCCTTAACCGATCTTCACCAAAAACAAAAGGTCTTGAGAACTCCACAATTCAGGGCAGCATGCAAAACATTATTTGATTATGTTTGAATTTGCGGCTGTTATCGTTTGCCATAGAAAATACCCTTGTTAAAACATAAAACGTTGCGGGTAAACTACCCCTTTCCCTTAACCGATCTTTACCAAAATCAACAAATCGTGAGAACTCTACAATTTAGGGCTGTATGCGAAACATTATTTGATTGTGTTTGAATTTGCGGCTGTTATCGTTTGCCAAACAAAAAAAATTACCCTTGATAAAAAAAAAACCGTTGCCGGTAAACTACCCCTTTACCCCAACCGATCTTCACCAAAAACAATAGGTCGCGAGTACTCTACAAGTCAGGGGTGCATGCAAAAAATTATTTGATTCTGTTTGAATTTGCGGCTGTTATCGTTTGCCATAGAAAAATATCGGTATGGAGAACCATACATGACTTCCATATTCTAAGATTTATATTTAAAATCATTTTCAGCCAAACAGCCAGGCGTGTCTTACCTGCCTTTTTATTGCTGTATTAAATGAAAAATATTATATTACATTAAAATGAAAAAATTATAATTTTATTGCCTGGCAACAAAATTATTTTATTTTTAACAATTACCATTGTTTCAAAAAGTTTAAATAAATTTTCAAGTACTTTACTCTTGTTAAAACTTAAAAGGTTGCAGGTAAACTACCCCTTCCCCTTAACCGATCTTCACCAAAATAGAAAGTCATTGAGACCTCTACAATTCAGGGACGTATGCAAAACATTATTTGATTCTGTTTGAATTTGCGGCTGTTATCGTTTGCCATAGAAAATACGCTTGATAAAAGAACGTTGCTGGTACACTACCCCTTCCCCTTAACCGATCTTCACCAAAAACAATAGGTCTTGAGTACTCTACAAATCAGGGCTGTATGCAAAACATTATTTGATTCTGTTTGAATTTGCGGCTGTTATCGTTTGCCATAGAAAATACCCTTGTTAAAAAAACGTTGCAGGTAAACTACCCCTTTCCCTCAACCGAACTTCACCAAAAACAATAGGTCTTGAGAAATCTACAATTTGGGGCTGTATGCAAATAATCTTTTGATTCTGTTTGAATTTGCGGCTGTTATCGTTTGGCATAGGAAATACCCTTGTTAAAACATAAAACGTTACAATTAAACTACCCCTTTCCCTTAACCGATCTTCACCAAAATCAACAGATCGTGAGAACTCTACAATCCAGGGCTGTGTGCGAAACATTATTTGATTCTGTTTGAATTTGCGGCTGTTATCGTTTGCCAAACAAAAAAAATTACCCTTGATAAAAAAAAAACCGTTGCCGGTAAACTACCCCTTTACCTCAACCGATCTTCACCAAAAACAATAGGTCGCGAGTACTCTACAAATCAGGGGTGCATGCAAAAAATTATTTGATTCTGTTTGAATTTGCGGCTGTTATCGTTTGCCATAAAAAAATATCGGTATGGAGAACCATACATGACTTCCATATTCTAAGATTTATATTTAAAATCATTTTCAGCCAAACAGCCAGGCTGTGTCTTACCTGCCTTTTTATTGCTGTATTAAATGAAAAATATTATATTACATTAAAATGAAAAAATTATAATTTTATTGCCTGGCAACAAAATTATTTTATTTTTAACAATTACCATTGTTTCAAAAAGTTTAAATAAATTTTCAAGTACTTTACTCTTGTTAAAACGTAAAAGGTTGCTGGTAAACTACCCCTTCCCCTTAACCGATCTTCACCAAAATAGAAAGTCATTGAGACCTCTACAATTCAGGGACGTATGCAAAACATTATTTGATTCTGTTTGAATTTGCGGCTGTTATCGTTTGCCATAGAAAATACGCTTGATGAAAGAACGTTGCTGGTACACTACCCCTTCCCCTTAACCGATCTTCACCAAAAACAATAGGTCTTGAGTACTCTACAAATCAGGGCTGTATGCAAAACATTATTTGATTCTGTTTGAATTTGCGGCTGTTATCGTTTGCCATAAAAAATAACCTTGTTAAAAAAACGTTGCAGGTAAACTACCCCTTTCCCTCAACCGAACTTCACCAAAAACAATAGGTCTTGAGAAATCTACAATTTAGGGCTGTATGCAAATAATCTTTTGATTCTGTTTGAATTTGCGGCTGTTATCGTTTGGCATAGGAAATACACTTGTTAAAACATAAAACGTTGCGGGTAAACTACCCCTTTCCCTTAACCGATCTTTACCAAAATCAACAAATCGTGAGAACTCTACAATTTAGGGCTGTATGCGAAACATTATTTGATTGTGTTTGAATTTGCGGCTGTTATCGTTTGCCAAACAAAAAAAATTACCCTTGATAAAAAAAAAACCGTTGCCGGTAAACTACCCCTTTACCCCAACCGATCTTCACCAAAAACAATAGGTCGCGAGTACTCTACAAGTCAGGGGTGCATGCAAAAAATTATTTGATTCTGTTTGAATTTGCGGCTGTTATCGTTTGCCATAGAAAAATATCGGTATGGAGAACCATACATGACTTCCATATTCTAAGATTTATATTTAAAATCATTTTCAGCCAAACAGCCAGGCGTGTCTTACCTGCCTTTTTATTGCTGTATTAAATGAAAAATATTATATTACATTAAAATGAAAAAATTATAATTTTATTGCCTGGCAACAAAATTATTTTATTTTTAACAATTACCATTGTTTCAAAAAGTTTAAATAAATTTTCAAGTACTTTACTCTTGTTAAAACGTAAAAGGTTGCGGCACATACGTAAAATATTATTTGATTCTGTTTGAATTTACGGGAGTTATTTTTCGTCATATAAAAAATTACCCATGTTAAAACATAAAACATGAAATTTATAAAACATATCTAAGATTTATATTTAAAATCATTTTTGAAATAAAATATTTTTATAGAACCTACTAACGCTGGGGAAATCTGAGGAGCCAATCAGAGTTGGGCCTACCTGTCACTCTGCTGAATTTGGTGGAAAGCCCTGTCACTGTCTTCAAAGTATCAGCCTTGACAGGGTCCTCTTTTTCTGCAAAATGGGAGAGGAGGCTTGAGATGGAGAGAGTGACATGGTCCCCACCTCAATGAAGAACCCATTGTTTTATAAAAATATATTTAAATTTTGAAAACTGAAAACTCTTTTCTTGTTGTAAATATTTATATTTTATAATCAAAATGACTTTATCAAAAAACAAACATTATTTTTTTATAATAAGTACTTACATATGTTTCTTAATATGCTTACTTTTTCTTCAATGTTGATGATCATTTCCAAACATTCTGACAAAATTGTATCTACAGAACAGTTAACATTCCCCAGGTTTCCATTTCTGCTAATTTCTCATTACACCTTCCACTGATGTATTATTAACCATTTCATAAACTATCGTATAATCTTTTCAGATTGCCTGGCAACAAAATTATTTTATTTTCAACAATTACCATTGTTTGAAAAAGTTTAAATGAATTTTCAAGTACTTTACTCTTGTTAAAACGTAAAAGGTTGCTGGTAAACTACCCCTTCCCCTTAACTGATCTTCACCAAAATCTAAAGGCCTTGAGTCCTCTACAATTCACTGACGTATGCAAAAAATTATTTGATTCTGTTTGAATTTGCGGCAGTTATCGTTTTCCATAGAAAATACGCTTGATAAAAAATGTTGCTGGTAAACTACCCCTTCCCCTCAACCGATCTTCACCAAAAACAAGAGGTCTTGAGTACTCTACAAATCAGGGCTGTATGCAGAAAATTATTTGATTCTGTTTGAATTTGCGGCTGTTATCGTTTGCCATAGAAAATACCCTTGTTAAAAAAACGTTGTAGGTAAACTACCCCTTTCCATTAATCGATCTTCACCAAAAACAATAGGTCTTGAGAACTCTACAATTCAGGGCTGTATGCGAAACATTATTTGATTCTGTTTGAATTTGCGGCTGTTATCGTTTGCCATTGAAAATACCCTTGTTAAATAACGTTGCAGGTAAACTACCCCTTTCCCTCAACCGATCTTCACCAAAAACAATAGGTCTTGAGTACTCTACAAATCAGGGCTGTATGCAGAAAATTATTTGATTCTGTTTGAATTTGCGGCTGTTATCGTTTGCCATAGAAAATACCCTTGTTAAAAAAACGTTGTTGGTAAACTACCCCTTTCCCTTAACCGATCTTCACCAAAAACAACAGGTCTTGAGAACTCTACAATTTAGGGCTGTATGCAAATAATCTTTTGATTCTGTTTGAATTTGCGGCTGTTATCGTTTGCCATAGAAAATACCCTTGTTAAAACATAAAACGTTACAGATAAACTACCCCTTTCCCTTAACCGATCTTCACCAAAAACAATAGGTCTTGAGAACACTACAATTCAGGGCTGTATGCGAAACATTATTTGATTCTGTTTGAATTTGCAGCTGTTATCGTTTGCCAAAAAAAAACATTTCCCTTGATAAAAAAAAACCGTTGCAGGTAAACTACCCCTTTCCCTCAACCGATCTTCACCAAAAACAATAGGTCGCGAGTTCTCTACAAATCAGGGCTGCGTGCAAACAATTGTTTGATTCTGTTTGAATTTGCGGCAGTTATCGTTTGCCATAGAAAAAAAATCTACAGACACATAGACAGACAGACACACAGACAGACAGACAGACACACAGACAGACAGACAGACAGACAGACACACACACAGACGCTTTTCGGAAAACGACTTTTTTTCATGTTTTGAGTGTAGTAGAATCAGAATCTGCAATAATCTCGAACACGATTTTTTTTGCCATCACCATACTTCCATTCCTTAAGGAATATGGAAGTAAATATCGGTATGGAGAACCATACATGACTTCCATATTCTAAGATTTATATTTAAAATCATTTTCAGCCAAACAGCCAGGCTGTGTCTTACCTGCCTTTTTATTGCTGTATTAAATGAAAAATATTATATTACATTAAAATGAAAAAATTATAATTTTATTGCCTGGCAACAAAATTATTTTATTTTTAACAATTACCATTGTTTCAAAAAGTTTAAATAAATTATCAAGTACTTTACTCTTGTTAAAACGTAAAAGGTTGCAGGTAAACTACCCCTTCCCCTTAACCGATCTTCACCAAAATCGAAAGTCATTGAGACCTCTACAATTCAGGGACGTATGCAAAAAATTATTTGATTCTGTTTGAATTTGCGGCTGTTATCGTTTGCCATAGAAAATACGCTTGATAAAAAAACGTTGCAGGTAAACTACCCCTTCCCCTTAACCGATCTTCACCAAAAACAATAGGTCTTGAGTACTCTACAAATCAGGGCTGTATGCAAAACATTATTTGATTCTGTTTGAATTTGCGGCTGTTATCGTTTGCCATAGAAAATAAAACGTAAAAGGTTGCAGGTAAACTACCCCTTCCCCTCAACCGATCTTCACCAAAAACAATAGATCTTGAGAAATCTACAATTCAGGGCTGTATGCGAAACATTATTTGATTCTGTTTGAATTTGCGGCTGTTATCGTTTGCCAAAAAAAAAAAAAATTTCCCTTGATAAAAAAAACCGTTGCTGGTAAACTACCCCTTCCCCTCAACCGATCTTCACCAAAAACAATAGGTCGCGAGTACTCTACAAATCAGGGCTGTATGCAAAAAATGATTTGATTCTGTTTGAATTTGCGGCAGTTGTCGTTTGCCATAGAAAATACGCATGATAAAAAACGTTGCTGGTAAACTACCCCTTCCCCTCAACCGATCTTCACCAAAAACAATAGGTCTTGAGTACTCTACAAATCAGGCCTGTATGCAGAAAATTATTTGATTCTGTTTGAATTTGCGGCTGTTATCGTTTGCCATAGAAAATACCCTTGTTAAAAAAACGTTGTAGGTAAACTACCCCTTTCCCTTAACCGATCTTCACCAAAAACAAAAGGTATTGAGAACTCTACAATTTAGGGCTGTATGCAAATAATCTTTTCATTCTGTTTGAATTTGCGGCTGTTATCGTTTGCCATAGGAAATACCCTTGTTAAAACATAAAACGTTACAGGTAAACTACCCCTTTCCCTTAACCGATCTTCACCAAAAACAATAGGTCTTGAGAACTCTACAATTCAGGGCTGTATGCGAAACATTATTTGATTCTGTTTGAATTTGCGGCTGTTATCGTTTGCCAAACAAACAAAATTTCCCTTGCTAAAAAAAAACCGTTGCAGGTAAACTACCCCTTTCCCTCAACCGATCTTCACCAAAAACAATAGGTCGTGAGAACTCTGCAAAACCGGGCTGTATGCAAAAAATTATTTGATTCTGTTTGAATTTGCGGCAGTTATCGTTTGCCATAGAAAAAAAATCTACAGACAGACAGACAGACACACAGACAGACAGACAGACAGACAGACAGACACACAGACACTTTTCGGAAAACGACTTTTTTTCATGTTTTGAGTGTAGTAGAATCAGAATCTGCAATAATCTCGAACACGATTTTTTTTGCCATCACCATACTTCCATTCCTTAAGGAATATGGAAGTAAAATACCCTTGATAAAAAACCGTTGTAGGTAAACTTCACCTATCCCTTAACCGATCTTCACCAAAAACGATAGGTCTTGAGAACTCTAATATTCAGCGCTGTATGCAAAATATTATATGATTTTGTTTGAATTTGCGGCTGTTATCGTTTGCCATACAAAATACCCTTGATAAAACAAAAAACGTTGCAGGTAAACTACCCCTTTCCCTTAAACGATCTTCGCCAAAAACAATAGGTCTTTAGTACTCAAGAAATAAGAGCTGTATGCAAAAACGTATTTGATTCTGTTTGAATTTGCGGCTCTTATCGTTTGCCATAGAAAATACCCTTCGAAAACATAAAACGTTGCCGGTAAACTACCCCTTTCCCTTAACCGATCTTCACCAAAAACAAAAGGTCTTGGGAACTCTACAATTCAGGGCTGTATGAAAAACATCATTTGATTCTGTTTGAATTTGCGGCTGTTATCATTTACCAAAGGAAAAATTACCCATGATAAAATACCGTTGCAGGTAAACGTCCCCTTTCCCTTAACCGATCTTCACCAAAAACGACAGGTCTTGAGAACTCTACGATTGAGGGCTGTATGCAAAATATTATATGATTTTGTTTGAATTTGCGGCTGTTATCGTTTGCCATACAAAATACCCTTGATAAAACAATAAACGTGGCTGGTAAAGTACCCCTTTCCCTTAAACGATCTTCGCCAAAATCAATAGGTCTTTAGTACTCAAGAAATCAGGGCTGTATGTAAAAACGTATTTGATTCTGTTTGAATTTGCGGCTCTTATCGTTTGCCATAGAAAATACCCTTCGAAAACATAAAACGTTGCCGGTAAACTACCCCTTTCCCTTAACCGATCTTCACCAAAAACAAAAGATCTTGGGAACTCTACAATTCAGGGCTGTATGCAAAACATTATTTGATTATGTTTGAATTTTCGGCTGTTATCGTTTGGCATAGAAAATACCCTTGTTAAAACATAAAATGTGGCTTGTAAACTACCCCTTCCCCTTAACCGATCTTTACCAAAACCAACAGATCGTGAGAACTCTACAATTCAGGGCTGTATGCGAAACATTATTTGATTCTGTTTGAATTTCGGCTGTTATTGTTTGCCAAACACACAAAATTACCCTTGATAGAAAAAAACCGTTGCCGGTAAACTACCCCCTTGCCTCAACCGATCTTCACCAAAAACAATAGGTCGTGAGTACTCTATAAATCAGAGCTGTATGCAACAAATTATTTGATTCTGTTTGAATTTGCGGCTGTTATCGTTTGCCATAGAAAGAAAATCTACATACAGACACACACACAGACACTTTTCGAAAAACGACTGTTTTACTTCCATATTCCTTAAGGAATGGAAGTATGGTGATGGCAAAAAAAATCGTGTTCGAGATTATTGCAGATTCTGATTCTACTACACTCAAAACATGAAAAAAAGTCGTTTTCCGAAAAGTGTCTGTGTGTGTGTCTGTCTGTGTGTCTGTCTGTGTGTGTGTCTGTAGATTTTTTTTCTATGCCAAACGATAACTGCCGCAAATTCAAACAGAATCAAATAATGTTTTGCATGCAGCCCTGAATTGTAGAGTTCTCAAGATCTGTTGATTTTGGTGAAGATCGGTTAAGGGAAAGGGGTAGTTTACCTGTAACATTTTATGTTTTAACAAGGGTATTTCCTATGCCAAACGATAACAGCCGCAAATTCAAACAGAATCAAAAGATTATTTGCATACTGCCCTAAATTGTAGAGTTCTCAAGACCTATTGTTTTTGGTGAAGTTCGGTTGAGGGAAAGGGGTAGTTTACCAGCAACGTTTTTTTAACAAGGGTATTTTCTATGGCAAACGATAACAGCCGCAAATTTAAACAGAATCAAATAATGTTTTACATGCAGCTCTGATTTGTAGAGTACTCAAGACCTGTTGTTTTTGGTGACGATCGGTTAAGGGGAAGGGGTAGTTTACCTGCAACGTTTTTTTATCAAGCGTATTTTCTATGGCAAACGATAACAGCCGCAAATTCAAACAGAATCAAATAATTTTTTGCATACCTCCCTGAATTGTAGAGGTCTCAATGACTTTCGATTTTGGTGAAGATCGGTTAAGGGGAAGGGGTAGTTTACCTGCAACCTTTTACGTTTTAACAAGAGTAAAGTACTTGAAAATTTATTTAAACTTTTTGAAACAATGGTAATTGTTAAAAATAAAATAATTTTGTTGCCAGGCAATAAAATTATAATTTTTTCATTTTAATGTAATATAATATTTTTCATTTAATACAGCAATAAAAAGGCAGGTAAGACACAGCCTGGCTGTTTGGCTGAAAATGATTTTAAATATAAATCTTAGAATATGGAAGTCATGTATGGTTCTCCATACCGATATTTTCATATTTTGAGTGTAGTACAATCAGAATCTGCAATAATCTCGAACACGATTTTTTTTGCCATCACCATACTTCCATTTCCTTAAGGAACATGGAAGTAAAAGGTCATTTTCCGAAAAGTGTCTGTGTGTGTCTGTAGATTTTTTTCTATGACAAACGATAACAGCCGCAAATTCAAACAGAATCAAAAAATGTTTTGCATACAGCCCTTATTTGTAGAGTACTCAAGACCTCTTGTTTTTGGTGAAGATCGGTAAAGGGAAAGGGGTAGTTTACCCGCAACGTTTTATATTTTAACAAGGGTATTTTTATGGCATACGATAACAACCGCAAATTAAAACAGAATCAAATAATGTTTGGCATACAGCCCTGAATTGTAGAGTTCTCAAGACCTATTGGTTTGGTGAAGATCGGTTAAGATGAAGGGGTAGTTTACCTGCAACGTTTTATGTTTTAACAAGGGTATTTTCTATGGCAAAGGATAACAACCGCAAATTAAAACAGAATGAAATAATGTTTTGCATGCAACTCTGAATTGTTGAGTTCTCAACACCTGTTGTTTTTGGTGAAGATCGGTTTTGGGAAAGGGGTAGTTCTGCAGCCACGTTTTTTTGTTTTAACAAGGGTATTTTCTATGGCAAACGATAACACCCGCAAATTTAAGTAGAAACAAATAATTTTTTCATACAGCCCTGAATTGTAGATATCGCAAGACCTATTGTTTTTGGTGAAGATCGGGTAAGAGAAAGGGGTAGTTTACCTGCAACGTTTTATTTTTTAAAAGGGTATTTTCTATGGCAAACGATAACAGCCGTAATTTCAAACAGAATCAAATAATGTTTTGTATACTCCCCTGAATTGGAGAGTTCTCAAGAACTGTTGGTTTTGGTGAAGATCGGTAAAGGGAATAGGGTAGTTTACCTGCAATATTTTATGTATTAACAAGGGTAATTTTTTTTATGACGAACGATAACTTCCGTTAATTCAAACAGAATCAACTACACTTTTGCATCCCTTTTTGATTTATACAGATCTCAAGGTCAGTTGATTTTTTTGAAGATCGGTTAAGGGAAAGGGGTAGTTTACCTGCAACGTTTTGTATTTTAACAAGGGTATTTTCTATGGCAAACGTTAAGAGCCGCAAATTCAAAGAGAATCAAATAATTTGTTGCATACAGCCCTGAATTGTAGAGTACTCAAGACGTATTGTTTTTGGTGAATATCGGTTAATGGAAGGGGTAGTTTACCTGCAACGTTTTTTGTTTTAACAAGATTATTTTCTATGGCAAACGATAACACCCGCAAACTTAAATAGAAACAAATAATTTTTTCCATTCAGCCCTCAATAACAGAGTTCTCACGGCCTGTTGTTTTTGGTGAAGGGAAATGGGGTAGTTTACCGGCAACATTTTATGTTTTAACAAGGGTAATTTTTTCTATGACGAATGATAACTACCGTAAATTCAATCAGAATCAAATAATGTTTTACATACCTCACTAAGCTCTAGAGAGTTAAATGCCTGTTGATTTTTGTGAAGATCCGTTTAGGGGAAGGGGTAGTTTACCAGCAACATTTTATGTTTTAAAACGGTAATTTTTTATATGACGAATGATAACTGCGGCACATTCAAACAGAATCAAATATTGTTTTGCATACGTTCATCAATTATAAAAGACTGAAGGCCTGTTGATTTTGGTGAAGATCGGTTAAGAGAAAGGGGTAGTTTACCTGCAACGTTTTGTTTGAAAAGAGTATTTTCTATGGCAAATTATAACTGCCGCAAATTCAAATATAAACAAAAAATTGTTTGCATACAGCCCTGATATGTATGGTACTCAATGTCTATTGTTTTTGGTGAAGATCAGTTAAGGGGAGGGGTAGTTTACCTGCAACCTTTTTTTATCAATTTTAATTTTTTATATGCCAAACGATAACAGCCGCAAATTCGAACAGAATCATATAATGTTTTGCATACTCCCCTGAATTGTAAGTTCTCAAGACCTGTTGGTTTTGGTGAAGATCGGTAAATTGAATACGCTAGTTTACCGGCAATATTTTATGTATTAACGAGGGTAATTTTTTTTATGACGAACTATAACTTCCGTAAATTCAAACAGAATCAACTACACTTTTGCATCCCGGTTTGATTTATACAGAACTCAAGGTCAGTTGATTTTGTTGAAGATCGGTTAAGGGAAATGGATAGTTTACCAGCAACGTTTTTTATCAAGGTAATTTTTTTTTGGCTAACGATAACAGCCGGAAATTCAAACAGAATCAAATAATTTTTTGCATACGTTCCTGAATTGTAAAGCACTGTAAGCCTCTTGATTTTGATGAAGATCGGTTATGCAAAAGGGGTAGTTTACCAGCAACATTTTATGTTTTAACAAGGGTATTTTTTATGGCAAACGATAACTACCGCAAATTAAAACAGAATCAAATGATATTTTGCATACTTCCCTACATTGTAGAGAGCTCAAGGCCTGTTGACTTTGGTGAAGATCGGTTAAGGGAAAGGGGTAGTTTACCAGCAACATTTTATGTTGTAACGAGAGAAATTTTTTCATGACGAACGATAACTGCCGTAAATTCAAACAGAATAAAATAATTTTTTACATATGTGCCTGAGTTGTAGAAGACTAAGGCCTATTGATTTTGGTGAAGATCGGTTACAGGGAAAGGGCAGTTTACCTGAAACATTTTTTGTTGTAACAAGAGTAAATTACTTAATTATGATAAAAAAAGTATCCTGATAAGATCTTAATAATCCACTGTAGAAACGTAGATTAAATATCTATAAATGAAGAGGCTAGTTGATCGGGGTGGGGGTAATTTTCTATAAATGAAAATTATAGTTGAAGGGGGAGGGGATAATTTTTATATGTGTACTACGTTATCGGCAACATGGTAGTAGTTTGTTGTTAAAATTCCTTCCCGGGCTGTTTGGCCATAGTCCAATGTTTTCTGCAAAACCAGACATTTCGGCAGTGCCGTCGACTGCCATCATCAGTGAAAATCGAGTGCGATAACGTGTGGTGGTATACATTAGTGACCACAGTACTGTGGTTAAGTCTGAAGCAATAAGTGGAAAGAAGTAGTTTCTATGGAAACATTTCATTTCGTAAATGATTTTAAATATAAATCTTAGAACATGGAAGTCATGTATGGTTCTCCATATCGATATTTTACTTTTATTTCCGATTACCCTTCAAGTTTAGCTCTTACTTCTTATTCCTTATCTTTCTTATTCCATTCTTTATTAATTGGTTATTTTAGATCTGATTTTATTTATTTACCCTCATTAGTGAGTTCTCCCTGTAATATTTAATTTCCCTAATTCTCCCTAACATTGTAGCTGGTATCGAATCGGGTGGGGTCTCTTGGCTACCAATACTCCGTCGTCCATTACTACTCTTCCTGAGATCAGAGGAACATCATCTCTGCCCAGTTAAATGATTGCTGGAACTATTCTGCAGTCAATCTTAATTCATAAACCTTAAAAGGTAGTCATCTTGTGACTCTTAATAATAATAATAATAATAATAATAATAATAATAATAATAATAATATTCCAGGGAATGTTCACTTTATTGTTACTCTTACCCTTGTTAAAACATAAAACGTTGCTGGTAAACTACTCTTTTCCCATAACCGCTCTTCACCGAAATTAATAGGCCTTCAGTCTTCTACTTGTCAGGGATGCATGCAAAACCTTATTTGATTCTGTTTGAATGTGCGGCAGTTATCGTACGTCATAGAAAAAATTACCCTTTTAAAACACAAAATGTGGCTGGTAAACTACCCCTTCCCTCAACCGATCTTCACCAAAAACAATAGATCTTGAGAACTCTACAATTCAGGACTGTACGCAAAACATTATTTGATTCTGTTTGCGGCTGTTATCGTTTGCCATAGAAAAAAAATTACCCTTGATAAAAAAAAGGTGCAGGTAAACTACCCCTTTCCCTTAACAGATCTCCACCAAAAACATCAGGTCTTGCGTACTATACAATTCAGGGCTGTATGCAAAAAATTATTTGTTCTGTTTGAATTTACGGCTGTTATCGTTTGCCATAAAAAAATCCACACACACACACACACACACACACACACACACACACACACACACACACACACACACACACTTTTCGAAAAATGACTTCTTTTCATGTTTTGAGGGTAGTACAATCAGAATCTGCAATAATCTCGACCACGATTTTTTTTGCCATCGCCATACTTCCATTTCCTTATGGAACGTGGAAGTAAAAAATTACCCCCTCCCCCTTCAATTACCCTTTTCATTTATATATATTTCATCTACCTTTCTACAGTGGACTATTATGACCTTCTTTTCAGGATACTTTATTTATCAAAGTTAAGCACTTTACTCTTGTTAAAACGTAAAAGGTTGCTGGTAAAACTACCCCTTCCCCTTAACCGATCTTCACCAAAATCATTAGGCCTCGAATCCTCTACAATTATGAACTGTTTGAAAAAAATTAGCCTATTTGATTCTGTTTGAATTTGCGGCTGTTATTGTTTGCCAAAAAAAAAAATCTACAGACACACAGACACTTTTCGAAAAATTACCTTTTTTCATGTTTTGAGGGTAGTACAATCAGAATCTGCCATTATCTCGAACACGATTTTTTCGCCATAACCATACCTCCATTTCCTTATGGAACGTGGAAGTAAAAACAACATAACGGCCGTCACAAAGTTTACCTATCCAAAATTTGCCGCCCGTAGGCAATTGCCTACTTTGCATATGCATAAATTCGTCTCTGCGTAAAGAGATCGATCCATGGGACTGGTCCATTGATGGCAACCTTCGGGTGGTTTGGGGTTAAAATTCCTTTCATTCTGATACCCGGTACAGATTTTAAAATTTTTTCAAAATTGTGATTTCGTTTTTTGGGCCCTGGTGTTCTAAAAATCTTCAAATTTCAAAACTGAACTTAGTATTCAGGTTTTGGTTAAAATTCTCTTTCATTCAATACCTCACATGAATTTTTGAGATTTTTACTAATTTTGCTTCCGCTCATTTTTGCCTTCCGCTTCCATATTTTTGGGGACAATTCTCTGAAATAATAAGAATTCGTGAGGTGAAAGTATGGACACTAATTCCAAGGCTTACAAAAATTGATTATGTGTCTAAAAGATATTGTGAGACGTAGGCTACCCCAAATAGATACATAAATGCTAAACGGTCGAGTTAAAACTGAGTTCAATTACAGATATGAGAAGAAAAAAAAATATTTGAACGAGGGAAGCAAGTTTTCAGTTTTAACTGACCGATTGTTATTTGTCTGTCTGCCTGTCTATCTGTTTGGGGTATGTCTCACGATAACTTTTAACGCATCAACCTATTTTCGTAAAATTTGGTATGCCTGTCTATACTTTTATTCTACAGACCCCTATTGTTTTTTAAATTGATCCCTCCAAAATAGGGGGAGGTGTAAATACGAGGGAGTACAAATTGTGAAAAAAAAATCGCAGAACCCCATGCGGGGTATCAAGTTAAAGGGAATTTTAGTAATTTCTGAATAAAGTGTTAGATTTGGAAATTTCAATAGTTGAGAAACCAGGGCCTAAAAATTGGCCTAAAAAGTAACCTAAAATTATAATAAAATAGTAAAATCCAAGTGAGGTATCAAACTAAGGAGAGTTTTAACAAAAATATGAATGTAGTGTACAGCTTTGGACATTTATTTCAAAATTTTCGGATAGCAGGGCTTAAAAAAGGGATCAAAACTTTGAAAAAATTGTAATAAACCTGCCGGATATCAGGCTTAAGGGAATTTTAACCCACATCCAACTGTAGCATATACTATGAACGTTTTTAACTTCTGAGGGTACCAAGGGCAAAAAATGGAAGTCAAAATTTTAAGAAAATTGTAAAACTCTATGTGTGGGGGGATCAAGTTATGAGGGAATTTATTCGAAATAATAACTCCGTACCTTTAATAATTTGTCAACACTCCTTGCATATTTTGGTCCGAAATATTCTATCCTATCTTAGAACCTAATAAAAGTGATTACGTGTAGCCTACATAAAGTACACATAAATATGTGACATTAACTATTAACAATCATATTACACGTCATTTAAAAAAGTATTAAAAACAGAAATATTATTACGCGGGAATATAATATTGCGTCTTCAGTCAGTTATGACATCAAAATACGAAAAGATATACGTGTCTCGATAATCTGGCTTGGTCAACATCCCGAGCACGCCCAATTATCAAGGCGTTGTTACGTTTGCGCGGGAAGACCTTCAGCTGCATGCACTAAGTAACGCGTTGTTTATTGTGATGCACCAGAGCATCTGCAGTAGTTCCCAGGAGGCACGTGTAGCGCTTATCAATTAGAAACAATTTCAATGTTTTGTTGAGGAGTGGGTCCTGTTCTGTGTAATTGTGTTGATCAAACCCTCCCCGACTATACCGGATGTCGCGGGTGACTCGCTTGTCTATATAAAACTGTTAGCGTGGTTATTCAGTGAAGTTAGCTCTTGTTTGTATTCCTACTTGTCTTTCTGTTGTACGAGCCGTAATGCCAGGTAAGAATTTCTTTATTGGATACGATTTATAAAGATAAAGAAGAGCCTTTCGGTAAACACCTTAAGGTTTGTCGACATTGTGAAGATAAAGTACTTTTACTGGGCTGCAGTAAATGTCGATTACTTTCTTTTGTGTGTTTTTTTTTTTATAGAAGTCGCGGGCTCGTATTCATTACTTTCATAATAAACGATTATAAAATGAAGCTCTTTTTATTATTAGTAGTATTTTTCATATTCAACACATTTACAATCTTTACAGTGAATTTGTTTATATTTGTTTTAACGTTTGTGATTTAAATATATTATGATTTACCATCAACATGGCTATCATTTACTATCATATGCCATATGCTCGACTGAATAACTTTTATAAGTTATATATACTTATATATAAAACTGGTAACAACTTCAGTTTTAATATCGTTTTAGTTGCCAATTCATAGCATGTGTACGACTCTTGATAATCTCGAGAATATTAGTTAAAACGGAACTTCACTTTTCCCTGAGGACTGTTCATTAGTTAGTAATCAAAATAATACATATGCCTACTTGTAAAAATATTAAAAACAAGTTTAACAATGTTAAATAAATAAGCTTGTCAAGGTTTGTTTGTTTGTGCAAGGGTAACATCTTTTAATAAAAATATCGGTATGGAGAACCATACATGACTTCCATGTTCAAAGATTTATATTTAAAATCATTTACGAAATGAAATGTTTTCATAGAAACTACTTATTTCCACTTATTGCTTCAGCTTTAACCACAGTACTGTACTGTGGTCACTAACGTATACCAGCACACGTTATCGCACTCGATTTTCACTGATGGTGGCAGTAGACGGCACTGCCGAAACGTCTGGTTTTGCAGACAACATTGGACTACGGCCAAACAGCCCGGGAAAGAATTTTAACAACAAACTACTACCATGTTGCCGATAACGTAGTACACATATAAAAATTATCCCCTCCCCCTTCAACTATAATTTTCATTTATAGAAAATTACCCCACCGCATTCAACTAGCCTTTTCATTTATAGATATTTCAACTACGTTTCTAAAGTGGATTATTAAGATCTTCTTATCAGGATACTTTATTTATCAAAATTAAGTAGTTTATTCTTATTACAACAAAAAATGTTCCTGGTAAACTACCCTTTCCCCGTAACCGATCTTCTCCAAAATCAATAGGCCTTGAGTCTTCTACAATTCAGGCACATGTGTAAAAAATTATTTGATTCTGTTTGAATTTACGACAGTTATCGTTCGTCATGAAAAAATTTCTCTTGTTACAACATAAAATGTTGCTGGTAAACTACCCCTTCCCCTTAACTGATCTTCACCAAAATCAACAGGCTTTGCGTTCTCTACAATTTAGGGATGTATGCAAAAACTTATTTAATTATGTTTGAATTTACGGCAGTTATTGTTCGTCATAGAAAAAATTACCCTCGTTATCACATAAACGTTGCAGGTAAACTACCCCTTCCAATCAACTGATCTTCACCAAAATCAACAGGTTGAGTCCTCTACAACTCAGGGGTGCATGCAAAACATTATTTGATTCTGCTTGAACGTGCGGCAGTTATCGTTCATCATAGAAACAATTACTCTCGTTAAAACATTAAAGGTTGCCGGTAACTACCCCTTTCCCTTAACCGATCTTCACCAAAAACAATAGGTCTTTAGAACTCTACAATTCAGGGCTGCATGTGAACATTATTTGATTCTGTTTTAATTTGCGGCTGTTATCGTTTGCCATAGAAAAATATCGGTATGGAGAACCATACATGACTTCCATGTTCTAAGATTTATATTTTAAATTATTTACTAATGAAGCGTTTTCCATAGAAACTAGTTCTTTCCACTTATTGCTTCAGTCCTAACCACAGTAATGTGGTCACTAACGTATACCACCACACGTTATCGCACTCGATTTTCACTGTTGATGGTAGTCGACGGCACTGCCGAAACGTCTGGTTTTGCAGAACACTTTGGTGTACGGCCAAACAGGACAGGAAGGAATTTTAACAACAAACTATTTCTTTGTTGCCGATAACGTAGTACATATATAAAAAATTATCCCCTCCCCCTTCAACTATAAATTTCATTAATAGAAAATTACCCCCAACCCCGTTCAACTAGCCTCTTCATTTATAGATATTTCATCTACGTTTATACAGTGGATTATTAAGATATTTTTATCAGGATACTTTATTTATCAAAATTAAGTACTTTACTCTTGTTATAACAAAAAATGTTTCTGGTAAACTATCCTTTCCCCTTAACCGATCTTCACAAAAATCAATAGGCCTTGAGTCCTCTACAACACAGGCACATATGTAAAAAATTATTTGATTCTGTTTTAATTTACGGCAGTTATCGTTCGTCATGAAAATATTTCTCTTGTTCCAACATAAAATGTTGGAGGTAAACTACCCCTTTTCCTCAACCAATCTTTACCAAAATCAACAGGCCTTGAGCTGTCTACAATGTAGGGAAGTATGCAAAATATTATTTGATTATGTTTGAATTTACGGCAGTTATCGTTCGTCATAGAAAAAATTACCCTTGTTATCACATAAAAAGTTGCATGTAAACTACACCTTTCTCTTAACTGATCTTCACCAAAATCAATAGGTCTTGAGTCCTCTACAATTCAGGGATGCATGCAAAAATTATTTGATTCTGTTTGAACGTGCGACAGTTATCGTTCATCATAGAAACAATTACTCTTGTTAAAACATTAACAGTGGCTGGTAAACTACCCATTTCCCTTAACCAATCTTCACCAAAATAAATAGACCTTGAGTACTCTACAAGTCAGGCACATATATAAAAAAGTATTTGATTCTGTTTGAATTTACGGCAGTTATCATTCGTCATAGAAAAAAATTACCCATGTAATACATAAAACGTTCCTGGTAAACTACCCCTTTCCCTAACCCGATCTTCAACAAAAACAACAAGTCTTTAGAACACTACAATTCAGGACTGTATGCGAAACATTAATTGATTCTGTTTGAATTTGCGGCTGTTATCGTTCGTCATAGAAACAATTACTCTTGTTAAAACATTGAATGTTGCCGGTAAACTACCTCTTTCCCTTAACCGATCTTCACCAAAATCAATAAGTCTTGAGTCCCCTACAACTCAGGGATGCATGCAAAACATTATTTGATTCTGTTTGAATGTGCGGAAGTTATCGTTCGTCATAGAAACAATTACTCTTGTTAAAACATTAATAGTGGCCGGTAAACTACACCTTCCTCTTAACCAATCTTTACCAAAATCAACAGACCTTGAGTACCTAAAACGTCAGGAATGTATGCAAACATTATTTGATTCTCTTTGAATATGCGGCAGTTATCAATCGTCATGAATATAAAATTACCCTTTTAAAATAATAATGTTGCAGGTAAACTACCCTTTTCTCTTAACCGATCTTCACCAAAATCAACAGACCTTGAGTACTCTACAATTCAGGGACGTATGCAAAACATTATTTGATTCTGTTTGAATTTACGGCAATTATCGTTCGTCATAGAAACATTTATCCTTGTTAAAACATTAAAAGTGGCCGGTAAACTACCCATTTCTCTTGCCCGATCTTCACCAAAATTAGCAGACCTTCAGTTCTTTACAATTAATGACCGTCTGCAAAAAAGTATTTGATTCTCTTTGAATTTACGGAATTATCGTTCGTCATAAGAAAAATTACCCTTGTTAAAACATAAAACGTTGCAGGTAAACTACCCCTTTCCCTTAACCGATCTTCACCAAAATCAATAAGCCTTGAGTACTCTACAATTCAGGGATGTATGCAAAAAAACATTTGATTCTATTTGAATGTGCAGCAGTTATCGTTCGTAAAAAAAAATTACCGTCGTTAAAACATAAAATGTTGCTGGTAAACTATCCCTTCCCTCAACTGATCTTCACCAAAATCAACATACATTGAGATGTCTATAGATAAAGAAGGTATGCAAAATATTGTTTGATTCGGATGGCATATACGGCAGTTATCATTCGTCATAAAAAAAAAAAATTACCCATGTTACAACATAAAACGTTGCAGGTAAACTAACCCTTTCCCTAAACCGATCTTCAACAAAAACAATAAGTCTTTAGAACTTTACAATTCACGGCTGTATGCAAAACATTATTTGATTCTGTTTGAATTTGCGGCTGTTATAGTTCGTCATAAAAAAATTACCCTTGTTATCACATAAAACGTTGCAGGTAAACTACACCTTTCTCTTACTTGATCTTCACTAAAATGAACAGGACTTGAGTCCTCTACAATTAGGGGATGCATACAAAACATTATTTGATTCTGTTTGAATGTGCCGCAGTTATCGTTCATCATATAAACAATTACTCTTGAAAAACATGGAAAGTGGCCGGTAAACTACCCCTTTCCCTTAACCGATCTTCACCAAAATCAACAGGCGTTCACTTCTTTACAATTCAGGACTGCATGCAAAAAAATTATTTGATTCTGTTTGAATTTGCGGCTGTTATCGTTTGCCATATAAAATACCCTTGTTAAAACATAAAACGTTGCTGGTAAACTACCCCTTTCCCTCAACCGATCTTCACCAAAAACAATAGGTCTTGAGAACTCTATAATTCAGGGCTATATGCGATACATTATTTGATTCTCTTTGAATTTGCGGCTGTTATCGTTTGCCATAGAAAAAAAAATTACCCTTGATAAAATAAAATATCGGTAAGAAGAACCATACATGACTTCCATGTACTAAGACTTATATTTAAAATCATTTACGAAATGAAATGTTTCCATAGAAACTACTTCTTTCCACTTATTGCTTCAGACTTAACCACAGTATTGTACTGTGGTCACTAATGTATACCACCACACGTTATCGCACTCGATTTTCACTGATGGTGGCAGTCGAGGCACTGCCGAAACGTCTGGTTTTGCAGAAAGCATTGGACTACGGCCAAACAGCCCGGGAAGGAATTTTAACAACAAACTACTACTTTGTTGCCGATAACGTAGTACACATATAAAATATCGGCATGGAGAACCATACATGACTTCCATATTCTAAGATTTATTTTTAAAATCATTTCCGAAATGGAATATTACCATAGAAACTACTTCTTTCTACTTACTGCTTCAGCCTTAACCACAGTACTGTGGTCACTAACATATACCACCTCACGTTATCGCACTCGATTTTCACTGATGATGGAAGTCAATGGCATTGCCGAAACGTCTGGTTTTGTAGAAAACATTGGACTACGGCCAAATATCCCGGGAAGGTATTTTAACAAAAACTACTTCTTTGTTGCCGATAACATTGTACACATATATATAAAAAATATGCATAAAATTAATGGCTTGTATAAGTTAATGATTGATCTCCATTAAGTAGTGCTCAAGTTTCCAAAGTTTTAATATTATGATGTATGTAATTAAAACATCAGAGCAGGTTTAGTGTGTATGAGGGTTCACCGTGGACAAAAATTTTCAACATTTCCTATTGAGCGTTGCTTAGAATAAATCTGCGAATCTACAGTGTACGTTTCACAGAACAAACACGCGGAAAAGAAGGAGCGCTCCGAAGTCACACATGGACCCTCAGCATCTTGCAGAGGGTTCATTCCCTAAAGACGAAAAGTCTGTCTATGAATCGTTCCTCTGTAAACACGTGCAGTTACACTGCCCAGCGATCCACACGAAGCAAATCGCTATCCACGCTGGACACTTTTTCGGCTTGCATGCGTTATGTTGGTATGGGTTCGGCACTTTCCATTTAAAAACCATGCAAATGTAAGAAAATAAACATGAATGAGGCCAGAAATAACGCGAATTGTGTGTGTCTTCCCTGCCTTTTTATTGCGGTAGTGATAATAATAAAATGGAAACGTAAACAGTACATAACTGAGATATGCTTGCCTGCCACGCACGATATATTTTCTCTTATACATGACTAGCAGAATACCCGTGCTTCGCTACGGAGTTTCACGTTGTACGTAATGAAAATGTTAGTTTAATTAATAATAAAGTTTAATTAAAGTAGGCTTCTTAAAAATAAATAGCTGTTGCCCACAACTTCGTTCGCGTGGTCTTCAATTTAATGCGATAATATATTTAGAACAGAATCTATTCTATTGGGTTGCCATAGTAACCAGATCTAATAGTTTTTTAAGACCGCAAAGGACCCCCCAGAGGATCGTATCGAAAAAAACACCTGTCCTATGTTGGTTCTCCCGTTGCGTAAAATATTTGTGCCAAGTTTGGTTGAAATTGGTCCAATGGTTTAGGTGGAGACGTGGAAGACCCCAAAGGATCGTATCGAAAAAAACACTTGTCCTATGTTGGTTCTCCCTTTGCGTAAAATATTTGTGCCAAGTTTGGTTGAAATCGGTCCAGTGGTTTAGGAGGCGATGTGGAAGACCCCAAAGAACCCCCAAAAGGACCCCATCGAAAAAACACCTATCCTATGTTGGTTCTCCCGTTGCGTAAAATATTTGTGCCAAGTTTGGATGAAATCGATACAGTGGTTTAGGAGGAGATGTGGAAGAAACCTTCGCGGACATGTGCACAACAACTCACCGAAGTTTCATCGCAATCGGATGAATGGTATAGGAACGCATACAGGACAAACAAAGAAACATTCATTTTATATATAAGATGTAAACTATACCACTTACTTGACATAAACCGTGATAGCTACGCTAATGTACAACATATATGTATTAATTATACACATAAATGTTCTTCGATAGACACTCTATCTATTGGCAAAAACTTGAATAAAATCCGTTCAGTACTTCCTCAGATTAGCGATTTCAAACACAGAGAGAAAACGGACCGACGTTACTTTATACTATGTACAGATTTACATTAAAATGAAAAAATTATAATTTTATTGCCTGGCAACAAAATTATTTTATTTTTAACAATTACCATTGTTTCAAAAAGTTTAAATGAATTTTCAAGTACTTTACTCTTGTTAAAACGTAAAAGGTTGCAGGTAAACTACCCCTTCCCCTTAACCGATCTTCACCAAAATCGAAAGTCCTTGAGACCTCTACAATTCAGGGACGTATGCAAAACATTATTTGATTCTGTTTGAATTTGCGGCTGTTATCGTTTGCCATAGAAAATACGCTTGATAAAAAAACGTTGCAGGTAAACTACCCCTTCCCCTTAACCGATCTTCACTAAAAACAACAGGTCTTAAGTACTCTACAAATCACGGCTGTATGCAAAAAATTATTTGATTCTGATTGAATTTGCGGCTGTTATCGTTTGCCATAGAAAATACCCTTGTTAAAAAAACGTTGCAGGTAAACTACCCCTTTCCCTTAACCGATCTTCACCAAAAACAATAGGTCTTGAGAACTCTAGAATTTAGGGCTGTATGCAAAAAATTATTTGATTCTGTTTGAATTTGCGGCAGTTATCGTTTGCCATAGAAAAAAAATCTACACATAGATAGACAGACAGACACTTTTCGGAAAACGACTTTTTTTCATGTTTTGAGTGTAGTAGAATCAGAATCTGCAATAATCTCGAACACGATTTTTTTTGCCATCACCATACTTCCATTCCTTAAGGAATATGGAAGTAAAATTATCCCCTCCCCCTTCAACTATAATTTTCATTTATATAAAATTACCCCCATCCAGTTCAACTAGCCTCTTCATTTACAGATATTTCATCTACGTTTCTACAGTGGATTATTAAGATCTTCTTATCAGGATACTTTATTAATCATAATTAAGTACTTTACTCTTGTTACAACAAAAAATGTTTCTGGTAAACTACCCCTTTCCCTTAACGATCTTCACCAAAATCAACAGGCCTTGAGACCTTTAAAATTCAGGGACGTATGCAAGTACTTATTTGATTATGTTTGAATTTACAGCAGTTATCGTTCTTCATAAAAATTACCCTTGTTATCACATAAATCGTTGCCGGTAAACTACCCCTTTCCCTAAACCGATCTTCACCAAAAACAACAGATATTGATAACTCTGCAATTCAGGGCTGTGTGCAAAATATTATTTGATTGTGTTTGAATTTGCGGCTGTTATTGTTTGCCATATTAACAAATTACCCTTGATTAAAAAAAAAGTTGCTGGTAAACTATCCCTTTCCCTTAACCGATCTTCACCAAAAACAATAGGTCTTGAGTACCCTACATATCAGGGCTGTATGCAAAAAAGTATTTGATTCTGTTTGAATTTGCGGCTGTTATCGTTTGCCATAGAAAAAATCTACAAACACACAGACAGACAGACACACAGACACTTTTCGAAAAATGACTTTTTTTCATGTTTTGAGTGTAGTACTATCAGAATCTGCAATAATCTGGAACACGATTTTTTTTGCCATCACCATACTTCCATTTCCTTAAGGAACATGGAAGTAAAAATCTACATAATATAGACACACAGACACAGACAGACACACACACAGACACTTTTCGAAAATTTACTTCTTTTCATGTTTTGAGTGTAGTACAATCAGGATCTGCAATAATCTCTAACACGATTTTTTTTGCCATCACCATACTTCCATTTCCTTATGGAACATTGAAGTAAAATGGGATACAAAATTTGAAAACTTGTAAAAATCCAACTGACGGGCGTCAAACTAAGGAAATTTTAACACAAATCGGATTGTTTCGAAATTTTGGCGTTTATTGTACGATTACTCTATAATTGTTACATTATTAAACAAAAAATAGTAGGCCTACGTTAATCGGGATTTTTGTAATTTTTGCAATTAAAAACACCTAATATAAAAATTGATTCAATAATAAATGTACTTTGTTCAAAATAGTGAGTGAGTTTTGCAGCTCAGTGAGCATATTAGTGATTCATTTATTAAAAAAAAAAATAGCTTTTTTCTTGCACTTCATTTTAAGTTGAGGCAAGGTTCAGTTGAATAATAATAATCACTGCCAAATGAGCTGACTTTGTGAGTATTGATTTTGTTCGTTGAAGACCGAAGAATCTTACAACTTTCTATAGTGGTAAATTGAAAGTAAACAGGATAGATTATCACCTTGTCTCAAAACAGTGTTACAGCAGTTTCTTATATCAATTTCACTTTTACTCTGCATTGCACATCTTTCATTGTCACTCTTACCAGGCGGATCAGTTGCCTCATTGCCTTATAAAGCTGGACTATAATTTGTGCTATCACAAGCGGCCTTCAAATCTATGAACGATCTATTAACTTTTATATTGACTTCACCGGTCTTTCCAAAATCTGTAGTAATTATGTCATATTTTGATCAATAACTCATCCACATCTAAATAGTATCTACAGTAGACCTGAACTATTGTAAGGCTGAACATTGTTATTTGTCAGTGTCTTCACAATGTGTTGTAGTACCTATTGTAGTAGCTAAAGATATTTCATAAAAGTTTGTCTAATACACTGTAGTAATTCGAATTACAAACCTGCGTTGTTACTGCATTGTCGATATCGACGTTTTGCCCATATGAGTAGTGACACAGTTTTTTTGAAAAGTTAAATTTATAGTTATAAGTTAGTTGTAAACCTAATGATGTTTATGTGAGAGTAATCGCTTCGCAATCGGCCTCGCCACCTCACGCGGCTTGGCTTCGATTCCTGCCGCGGCCAAAAACATTTCTAGCGTTAACAATACTGTCATTCTCGCCTTGTACGGTGTCCCTGCCTCGCAACGATTGGTGTCTTCTGTACTTAGCCGTTCAGAAATGGCTTAAAAATTTAGGCCGCATATATCTGCGAAATAATTTGTGAACACACATTCGCACCACAGCTGCACCGGGCCCACGATTGACGACCTCAGAAGGGGGAATGTTTATATAACAGATACAATCACGAGTTGAGTTCATCAACTCGTATACAACGATAACGCAATCCTTGTTCTCGTGAGTGCTGACGCTACTACAAAATGTTTGTGTCTATAACCTTTTCAGATCCTTCTATCCTGCGTCAATAGTGCAATTTCGTGAACTGAAAGTACCGTTTCCCTTAAAAAAGACCTGTAAGGCACTACCTTGCCCATGTAATTTTTGTAATATACAGTATACGTTGTCTTACCAAAAACTATCCAACATACCATATTATAAATTTTTACCATACATTTAACTCATCATGTACATGTTTATATTCTTAATATTATTATATTATGTAAGAAAGCGATTTATTTCTTAAATTTTGAGGCATCAGATCTTGTAAATAAATTCCTGGTAACTGGTACAAATAAAAGCTAAAAGTATAATATTACAGTTCAAAAAACTGGATGTGTTGTAGGGCACACGCTATAAATGAGAACTTCAGTGCCGAGTGACGAGTGGACTGATTCAACGTGGAAAAGGTTGCTCGTACGTATTTGTACGAAGAGAGATTTTGCTATAAAGAAACGTCGTTTTACTTTCCGTATACATACTGTAACAAGTTAATTAGGGTACTTCCTTTATTCTTAAAACCCCGCGTTGGGTTCGTAAATATGTAACGAGAAAACGAGGTCGTACCTGTTAAAATGTGTCACACTTGTTTATTTTGTGTATTAGTGTGAATGTAGTGTGTTTGCCTCACACCGGTTGTTACATAAACCGACGTCACTACTGGAGTCAGTAGCGTTGTCAGTATCATCAGTACAACCTACCTTTTAATCCATAGGGATTGCGAATCCCGGATGGCGCCAAATTGTTTCTATTAAAACAATTAAAATAGTTAAATTCTAAGATGCTATGTGTTATTAGCATGGACAGCTGGAGCGTTCGAATGGTTCCCGCCGCTATACAGGTTGCCGTCTCGACCACTCGTGATGAGCGCTAGTTGGTTATTGAATAAAGCTTGCTAACACACATATACTCTACAACGTCCTATGAAATAAAAAGATAGTAATACTCGGTACTTTGATTTTAATACAAATTTGGTCATTAAGTAATATGACAAATGAATATACAGGTTGCCGTCTCGACCACTCGTGATGAGCGCTAGTTGGTTATTGAATAAAGCTTGCTAACACACATATACTCTACAACGTCCTATGAAATAAAAAGATAGTAATACTCGGTACTTTGATTTTAATACAAATTTGGTCATTAAGTAATATGACAAATGAATTATAAATAATTTGATAACAGATTGCTCCGGCTTATAGCATGAAACACAAATATCTCAGAGTTGGCAAAATTGATTTTAAAACACTTTTCATTGCCGAAATGGCTTCAGTTACATACAAAATATTACCAGGTTTAAAATCTGGGGTTCTTTGGATTATGAAATAAGACATAAACGTTGGTTACATTAAAAAAGTACACTACCGTACCTTATACGTACTTAGAAAGTATAATGTGTTTTTACAAATTGTTCGGTAGTGTCGTATTTCTGTTACAAAATTGTGCTCTTAAGCGAGGTTATATTTTGATTAATAAAATGTTTTTATGTAAGTAAATTATGCATTAACACCTTTGAAAGAAAATAATATTTGTTCAATAGTGAGAAATTTTATCATTTGGAAAATATTTAAGGTAATTTGGTTTTTTGGGATTAAGGAATTTATTCGATACTTATCAGTTCAGATAGCGTTGATGTGTAGTCATCGGGGTAGTGGATATTCTTCAATTTTGGGCTGGTTTTAAGCTTCGAACATCTTTTTCAATTTTGTCTTGGGTTTTTGATAATTAATTTATTCAATTTGGTTCCTGGACATCGTTAATTCCTTGTAGGTCGACATCTATTCGTCTTTGGTCATCTTGGTTCACATTCGAAACTTTTTGTAACTATTTAAATTAAAAATTTCAATCATTCCAATTTTGAGTGCCGCTTACCCACGCGTCGTTTTTTCGAGTCTCCTATATTTAACGGAAAATAAGCCTTCAACGGATCGTTACTATGGAAACAGCAATCCTGGGATTGGTTAATTACTCTTTCAAAGACATTGTTAAGATATTTGAATTTTTATTCAAATTTATTAAGTATTTTCCTAATGGTTTTATTCCTTTATAGTTCCTTTGGGGTAATAAATGATATCACTATTATCTTTCTTTCCTTTCAAAGTTTACAATGATACCTCATAAGGTCATATTCTGTTATACATTAACTTTAGTCTAAATATTTGACATTTGATAAATTACATATCTTTCTTAAATTAAACGTTTATAATAACATTTCTGTTTTAAAATGATTGACATATAATTACTGGCCATTTACTGGTCTTAGATTAGTAAGGTTTCCTGTGAAATTGCTAAAATTTACATTTGAGTGTCTTTGACAGTTAGATGTTTTCATAGCCAAGATTAGCCATGATGGTTTTTTGGTGTATTTCGTTTTAAATTACATTTTGAATTCAGCCTGATGGGCTTCACTTAGTTATCATATTTGTTTGTGTTTTAACTACTATTCAACATACATTTTCATTACACATATTTTAAAATATAATAATTAGGTTTATGGACTGTAGGATCCCTTCAGCCATATCTCCTTCATAACATTGAACCAAACTATTTTTTATAAGTTACTAGTTATTGTTAGTTCTAATATTGATTTCTTTCTTTTGTTACTACCTAGGGTGATAAACATCATCACTTCTTGCAAAATTATGATAAGTTAATTCCCCTTTCAACATGGGGTGTTTTATTCATTGTAGTCTTAATTTTAACAATAAAACTTTATTTTTATTCTACTATCTCCTCCATACCATGTTAACACAAATTGCTATTGTCTGGGCTTTCTCCCTGAATAACGTTACATGCTTCTTTTATATTTATTTGGAATACTATTTTTAATTGTTTTTAATTATCTAAATGAGTACAAGATCACTCCAATCATTGATTGTTCATCAATGTTTTATAAAGTGTTTTCTTACTTATCATTACATTTTTAATGCTTAACATACACTTTCACTATCTTTAGGGTACTTACACTTCACTATGGCACTTCACTTTGGTTCACTGTTTGTATTGAGTGTTATTTAATGGGTAATCCCTATACTTTCTCCTATTATTTCTCACTATTTCTTTCTGGCATAATATTTATTATTAATAATATTAGGTTAGTTATTTTTTGTTAAATCTAACCTTTCTAACTGTGTTAGTGTACTTTTTCTACACTACATTACTTTACAATCGTATTGTCTTTAAAATGGGTATATAAGTTAATTCAATTATAACAATAATATTTGTTTATCAATAAATAATTATTTGGGGTTTATTTACAGTATTCTATCCTTGAGTATACTATTTTTCCCCTTTATATGTGTGTTAATCTCCCCTTGGGTTTAACCTGTCTCCTCTTCATTCTTCCTCTTCTTCGTCATCTTCATCTTCTTCATCTTGGTTCGGTTCTCCTCTTCTCATCTGGTTCGATTTCTGTTTAATCGTAGGGATCTGTTCTCTTCCTTTGATTCTTCTTTAGTTCTGGGTTCATATCTTCCTTTGTTAGTTTATAATTGTTTGGTCCATCACCTTCTTTCTTGAGTATGGTTCGTGGTTCCCTTCTTTGTGTTTATGTTGTTGGATCAATCACTTGGGTTGGGTAATATCGTCGTTCGTCGTGTCATAAGATTAATATTTTATACATTTTTTAAACCTTTTTTTTATATGAAGTATTTTTATGTTAAGAATTATCTTTTTTACCACTGGTACGGGGTTTAGCTTAATTGTGTTGTAACATAATGCCTCTCCTCTAAAATTGATCATTTTAATAAAACACTAGCATAGTTTTTTATGAAATTATCAGTTATAGATAACCTTTTTCCTTTTCTTTCTTGTTTGTTTGTCCGTTCTTCATTTCTCTTCTTACTTAATTCATTCCATTTGATTTGGATCTGTTTTTATTTATTTCCATGGTGCATTTTCCCTCACACACAAATTTTTCCCTAACTTTATAGTAGCTGGTTTCTCCCATTACTACTCATTTTTCTGAGACCAGAGGCACATCATCTCTGCTCAGTTCATTTGGATTGCTGGACTTTTCAACAGTCAATCTTAAATACCTTCTTTGTCAACTTGTGACTTAAATAATAATAATAATAATATAATATAATGATATACTTTGGGATTCTCCACCTTGTGGTTTGTTTTTAGAACACTTTGGCTTTTTACTCATTCTTCCTTCCGCTATACCTTAACTATACACTATCATCTACTCATACACTTGATTGTTTTTATATTTATTCATATGTTAATTTCATCATATCATTATTTTTCATTATTTTGTTTTCAATGCTCGTTGTGATCATTTTACTTGTCTTAGACATTTTAATTTTTTTCTTGGTTATTTAGCAATATTCTGCTTTAGCCATTTCTGTATATTTGTTTTATACATAATCTCTCTCTCTTCCTTGTACCAGTTCACATTTATTTATTTTTTCTCTTAGAATACTTTTGATCCATTATAATTTCAGGTATTTATCTAAGTAATTTGACCTTGATTTTATTTTTTGGTTTATTTCATTCTGCATTAAATATCATTTTTTGATAATTCTTTGGTAAGTTAATTGTCTTACCTTAAAGGAATGTTTGTAGCGTAATCCTTTTTAGTTATTTTTTGTTTAATTATAATAGTAAGTTTGTGATTCTTACATTTATATTATATAGGAATGTGTGTAACTTATTCCTTATTATCTCACTTTTTACTTCATACTTCATATCTCAATCTTTTATTAGACTGTAAATTGATTTAAATTGAAAGGAATTTGTGTAACTGTTTCCTTTGTTTTTTTCATTATTTTTTAAAACATTTTATTATTCCGCATATATCATCTAAATAAGGTAGTAAGCTGCTCTTACAATCTTTTTTGGAATTTTGAAATATGTTTCATTTCACAATGGTTTTATTCTTCTTCGTAAAACTTTTTCATCGAAGTTTCGTTATAAACTCCCTTTATTTTTCTTGTATTGATATTGCTTATCTGATAAGTATTATTACCATTATCTTTTGTGATGATATACGGACTATTATGATATACATAATTGTTCTATTCATATTGCTATATACAGGACCCTGTTATTAATTTTTGGTAAGTTGACTTCTCCTTTTCTTTCCTTTATTATTGCCTTCTCTTTTGTTCGACACTTCGTTATTCTGCACCTCTTCTCCTTCAAGTGTTTGATAGTCACACTTATTCTGGATGATAATTTTAAGTTTTATTTATTAATTATAGTTTATTTTCTCATTTAATTCGTCTTAGTCGTTTCTTGTACCCTCTTGTTTTGGTGATTGTCTAGTAGCTTTATTTAATTTTAATATCTCCTTCTATTCCATTGGGTTGCTTGGTCAGTAATTCGAAGATCAGTCCCTTTTCTTGGTGTGTGGTATCTTCACTTAGTTTACCCATGGTCCATCAGTTCCTCTGCCCTTATGGTTCGGATAACTCTGGTGTGTAGAACTGTTTTCTTCCTTGCAACATAGGTCTCCTCCGTCTTGTACCATAATTCCTTTAATACCATATGTTCCGTGGTATTTATTTCTACCTCCATCATTTGATTAGTTTGTCGATTAATCAGAGAAGTTATTTGTGCCTCTCTCATTAATATTATTTTTGCCTTTTTATTTGGTATTTCCATTTCTGGTGTGCTCCAGTGTTTTATTGATCTTCTTGATTTGTTATACTCTGTTTTGTTGTCAGTCATTTCTATTTCTGGCATCTTCCATCTAAGTGTAGATTTACTGAAATTTTCATCCACTGGTTGGTTGTGAAATCCTTTTATAATTTCCCTCAGAGTCCTCCTACAATCTTTGTACTTTATTAATTTGCTTTGGTAGGTAAGGGGCAAATTAAACACATCGATCAGTCCGTTCTTCATCATCTCCACTTCTTCTCGTGTTTTGATGAGTTTCCTTTTATATACCTTTCTGAATTCCTCTGTTTTCTTAATCTTCTTAATGATTCGATTCTTCTTCATACGACTGTTTACCTCTAATTGTAGTTCTTGGTGCCTCTCCTCCAGTTCCTTGACCATCTCCTTCTGTGTTATTTTCTGATTCCCCGGTTCCATGTTCTCATTCAACATTTCTTTGATACCTTCAGGAGTGCTGTCTAGTGTTTCATTCAATTGTTTGAAATCACTAACTACTGTTTCTTGAAGTCGATCTACTGGGTAACTTGTTTCTTCCCATCTCTTGTTCATCCCTGTTTTTGTCCGTTTGTCTTCTTCACGAATCTCTACAAACATGAATCTCAATTTTTCTCTGTTCTTCTCACTTTCTTCCTCGATTTTCCGTTGGAGAATATCATGATTATTTTCCATCTTTTTATTTACTATTTCCAGATCCTTCTTGATCTGTTTCTTCAGCTCTTCGCTCCTCTTTTCCAATGCTTCCTGAATTCCCTGTATCATCTCCATTTGCTTCTTCAATTCTTCACTGTTTTGGTCCAGTTTTTTATTCATTCCCATTTGTAATGATTCCAATTTTTTATTCAATTCTTCCTTGTCTCGTCTTCTATCTTCCTTGTCTCGTCTTCTATCTTCCTTTTTTATTTAAATCTTCATGGCTCCTGCTCATTTGTCCGAATTGTTCCATCATGAATTTCATCATTCTATCTAATTTTGTTTCTTCTGTTGGTTTGACTGGTTGGTCATTTACCACGACTTCTGCTTCTATTTCTGGTTCAGGTGGGTTTGGATTTTCCAGTTGGTCCTCCTGTGGGTTCTATTCTAGCAATTCTCCAGTCGTTTCCTCAATTTCTACTTCCCAACTTCTTCCATTTCTTCTGATTTTCCTTCTTGGTTTAATGCTTCCTTCCCTTTGCGCCTCGTAACCATACCGAGTCTATTCATAACCGCCGCTAGTTATCCTTTCTAGCCTCACGTTGCTGGTCGCCAATATGTAACAAGTTAATTAGGGTACTTCCTTTATTCTTAAAACCCCGCGTTGGGTTCGTCAATATGTAACGAGAAAACGAGGTCGTACCTGGTAAAATGTGTCACACATGTTTATTTTGTGTATTAGTGTGAATGTAGTGTGTTTGCCTCACACCGGTTGTTACATAAATCGACGTCACTACTGGAGTCTGTAGCGTTGTCAGTATCACCAGTACAACCTACCTTTTAATCCATAGGGTTTGCGAATCCCGGGTGGCGCCAAATTGTTTCTATTAAAACAATTAAAATAGATAAATTCTAAGATGCTATGTGTTATTAGCATGGACAGCTGGAGCGTTCGAATGGTTCCCGCCGCTATACAGGTTGCCATCTCGACCACTCGTGATGAGCGCTAGTTGGTTATTGAATAAAGCTTGCTAACACACATATACTCTACAACGTCCTATGAAATAAAAAGATAGTAATACTCGGTACTTTGATTTTAATACAAATTTGGTCATTAAGTAATATGACAAATGAATTATAAATAATTTGATAACAGATTGCTCCGGCTTATAGCATGAAACACAAATATCTCAGAGTTGGCAAAATTGATTTTAAAACACTTTTCATTGCCGAAATGGCTTCAGTTACATACAAAATATTACCATACCAGGTTTAAAATCTGGGGTTCTTTGGATTATGAAATAAGACATAAACGTTGGTTACATTAAAAAAGTACACTACCATACCTTATACGTACTTAGAAAGTATAATGTGTTTTTACAAATTGTTCGGTAGTGTCGTATTTCTGTTACAAAATTGTGCTCTTAAGCGAGGTTATATTTTGATTAATAAAATGTTTTTATGTAAGTAAATTATGCATTAACACCTTTGAAAGAAAATAATATTTGTCAATAGTGAGAAATTTTATCATTTGGAAAATATTTAAGGTAATTTGGTTTTTTGGGATTAAGGAATTTATTCGATACTTATCAGTTTAGATAGCGTTGATGTGTAGTCATCGGGGTAGTGGATATTCTTCAATTTTGGGCTGGTTTTAAGCTTCGAACATCTTTTTCAATTTTGTCTTGGGTTTTTGATAATTAATTTATTCAATTTGGTTCCTGGACATCGTTAATTCCTTGTAGGTCGACATCTATTCGTCTTTGGTCATCTTGGTTCACGTTCGAAACTTTTTGTAACTATTTAAATTAAAAATTTCAATCATTCCAATTTTGCGTGCCGCTTACCCACGCATCGTTTTTTCGAGTCTCCTATATTTAACGGAAAATAAGCCTTCAACGGATCGTTACTATGGAAACAGCAATCCTGGGATTGGTTAATTACTCTTTCAAAGACATTGTTAAGATATTTGAATTTTTATTCAAATTTATTAAGTATTTTCCTAATGGTTTTATTCCTTTATAGTTCCTTTGGGGTAATAAATGATATCACTATTATCTTTCTTTCTTTTCAAAGTTTACAATGATACCTCATAAGGTCATATTCTGTTATACATTAACTTTAGTCTAAATATTTGACATTTGATAAATTACATATCTTTCTTAAATTAAACTTTTATAATAACATTTCTGTTTTAAAATGATTGACATATACTGGCCATTTACTGGTCTTAGATTAGTAAGGTTTCTTGTGAAATTGCTACAATTTACATTTGAGTGTCTTTGACAGTTAGATGTTTTCATAGCCAAGATTAGCCATGATGGTTTTTTGGTGTATTTCGTTTTAAATTACATTTTGAATTCAGCCTGATGGGCTTCACTTAGTTATCATATTTGTTTGTGTTTTAACTACTATTCAACATACATTTTCATTACACATATTTTAAAATATAATAATTAGGTTTATGGACTGTAGGTTCCCTTCAGCCATATCCCCTTCATAACATTGAACCAAACTATTTTTTATAAGTTACTAGTTATTGTTAGTTCTAATATTGATTTCTTTCTTTTGTTACTACCTAGGGTGATAAACATCATCACTTCTTGCAAAATTATGATAAGTTAATTCCCCTTTCAACATGGGGTGTTTTATTCATTGTAGTCTTAATTTTAACAATAAAACTTTATTTTGATTTAAATGGAATAAATCCTATTGTAGTCCCAAGCCACGTGTTTGTTAACCAAATACACTGTACTCACCGTCTATGGCTTTTTTCCTTGATGTTTTTTCCAGTTTACATGTTTCAAGCGCTTGCCTCATCATCAGAACTTATAAAATCAATCTATGTCATAAATAATGACATTTGTCAAAATATTAAAAACACAATACGGCAATTAAACTATGTACATAAATTCGCTTTAAAAATGTTCGGTGTGCCTTGCAAGACAACACGCGTCGTACTGACGTAATCTAAGCCTTATCTCGACTATATCTCATAGCGGTATCGTACAGTATATTTGATTTATACTGTAATTGGTCGTTTAACACATGTGGCTTGGTACTGGCGTCGTTGTATGCTTTGTAAATTTCATATTCTTCAAGGGCGTTCAAATAACTCCCTTTACTGCAGAAATGAAGGGGTATTAAATTTGAGCTAAAATCCGTGTAACTGTGACTGTTGTCTATGAGGTGCTTGGCGAAATTTGACTTGATATTGTCGAAGTTGTAAACTCGTGTAGGGGGTCTATGTTCAGAAAATCTTTTCAAAAAACCTCGACCCGTCTGGCCCACATAAAAAGCCTCACAGTCGTTGCAGACTAGCTTATAAACACCCGTTTTATTTTCAAGACTGGTATGTTCACGGGTGCGGAGATTATTCAAGATGTTATTACTAGTCTTATAGGAAACGACTATGTTGTTAACTTTATTAATGGTTGACTTAAAAATCCCCGGCATGAAATGCGTATAAGGTGCCGCAATGTATTTGCGTGCCTTTGTTTCGAGGTTCTCATTTCTATTATTTATATCTTTAGTTTCATTTTTAATAGTGTTACTCTTCTTTTTCTTTTGTTTTTTTAAAATATTATCTATTATTCTTTCATTGTACCCGTTGTTAAACGCAATGACTTTAATGGTATTTAACTCTTCGATATAATCCTCGATGCTAAGGGGTATAGACAACAAGCGATGTATCATGCTATGGAATGCAGCTAATTTCTGTGAAATGGGGTGGAACGATGAGGCATGTATGACAGCGTCAGTCATCGTGGGCTTCCTAAATATATTAAAACATAGTTTTTTAGTAACAAAATTCTTAGTTACTGTCAAATCCAGAAAATGTAACCGACCTCCAACTTCATTCTCCAAAGTAAACTGTATCTTGTTGTTAATGCCATTCAAGTAATTGTGGAGCTTGTCAATTTGGCGATTTGTGCCTTTATACACCATAAAAGTGTCGTCGACATATCTACCATAGAACACCACATTGTAATTATATGTAGGATTTGCAAACAAGAAAGAATTTTCAAAGTAATTTAAGTATACTTCCGCTAGAATACTAGAGAGTGGGGAACCCATAGCTAACCCCTCCAGCTGTCTGAAAAACTGTTTGTCATGTGTGAAATAATTCTGGTCCAAAATCACTTCCAACAATTCTAATATTTCATTTATGCAAATAGCATCCAGTTTATTGGTGTTAACAAGGTTAGATCTTAATAGGCGTAAGGTTTCACTCACCGGTACATTTGTATACAAGTTCACAATGTCAAAAGAAATAAGTTTATAGTGGGGTTCAATCATCAGGTTTTTCACTTTTTCAACGAAATCACAACTATTAATCAAACTTCGATTATTAGTCAAATGTAAATTATGTTTTAATATACTCACTAATTTTCTAGCTGCTTTGTAACCGGGAGCAGTGGTAAAATTTACTAGTGGTCTAATAGGAATCCCCTCCTTGTGAAGCTTTGGCAGACCTGATAAAACGGGCGCTTTAGAATTAATTGGTTTTAAAGAACGTCTAGTACGTTCATCAAAGAGATGTGTACACATGTTTAAGCTGCGATTAAGACGTTTTACGTATAAATCCGTGGGGTCAGAGGTTAGCAGGGTGATATTATTATTTGCAATGAAATCGCGTATTTTATCGTCATAATCATTCTTATTTATAATAACCAGAGTGTTACCCTTATCCGCTTTAGTGACAAGGGCTTGATCGTCAGATAGTTTTTTCTTTAATGTTTCTAAAATCCTACGTTCGGCATTATAATTAGTCATAGAAGGAATGGGAGAATGCACGTTATTAAGTTGGTTACGTATAATTTTGTTAAATTTGTTATTTATTATGAACCGTGCTTCATCTTGTTCTTTTTGATCACTAATTGCTTTAATCACAGTTTCGGCACTAGCAACTTCAGTTAGAATGTGCCTTGTGTTGAAGTTCGGCTTATGTAATGGGAGATTGTATTTTAATCCTTTATTTAAAAGATTTTCTTCGTCAGTATTTAATTCAATCGGAGTCAAATTACATAGTCGTGTATGGAACACGTGTTTACAACTAGTATTACTGGTTTTAGGTATTTGAACGTCTATTAACCTTTGTAACTTGTTAAGCTGCGTCATACGCATATTGTAAACAACAACTTCTATCGTACTGTTTATAAATTCCAGATAATGATCTAGTGCAGCTGGATGTACGTCATTAAGTAGTTGTAAGTGTGCTCCATACAATTTAGAATTAAGAAATGATTTCTTAATATATAACGACCTCAATTCCTCTTTAATTCTAAAAATCTCTGCGCGTTTTTTAGCTTTCATATCTGCAATAGACGTGCCTTTAAACTTTATAATAGCGTAATTCGGGATAACCTTATTTTTCAAGCATGCTTTATTAAATCTAATATGCAGAATGGTCTTATGCAATTGTGTTTTAATATTCTGAAATCTGCGTACTACGTTATCACGACTATTGTTATTCATATTGATTTAAATGGAATAAATCCTATTGTAGTCCCAAGCCACGTGTTTGTTAACCAAATACACTGTACTCACCGTCTATGGCTTTTTTCCTTGATGGTTTTTCCAGTTTACATGTTTCAAGGCGCTTGCCTCATCATCAGAACTTATAAAATCAATCTATGTCATAAATAATGACATTTGTCAAAATATTAAAAACACAATACGGCAATTAAACTATGTACATAAATTCGCTTTAAAAATGTTCGGTGTGCCTTGCAAGACAACACGCGCCGTACTGACGTAATCTAAGCCTTATCTCGACTATATCTCATAGCGGTATCGTACAGTATATTTGATTTATACTGTAATTGGTCGTTTAACACATGTGGCTTGGTACTGGCGTCGTTGTATGCTTTGTAAATTTCATATTCTTCAAGGGCGTTCAAATAACTCCCTTTACTGCAGAAATGAAGGGGTATTAAATTTGAGCTAAAATCCGTGTAACTGTGACTGTTGTCTATGAGGTGCTTGGCGAAATTTGACTTGATATTGTCGAAGTTGTAAACTCGTGTAGGGGGTCTATGTTCAGAAAATCTTTTCAAAAAACCTCGACCCGTCTGGCCCACATAAAAAGCCTCACAGTCGTTGCAGACTAGCTTATAAACACCCGTTTTATTTTCAAGACTGGTATGTTCACGGGTGCGGAGATTATTCAAGATGTTATTACTAGTCTTATAGGAAACGACTATGTTGTTAACTTTATTAATGGTTGACTTAAAAATCCCCGGCATGAAATGCGTATAAGGTGCCGCAATGTATTTGCGTGCCTTTGTTTCGAGGTTCTCATTTCTATTATTTATATCTTTAGTTTCATTTTTAATAGTGTTACTCTTCTTTTTCTTTTGTTTTTTTAAAATATTATCTATTATTCTTTCATTGTACCCGTTGTTAAACGCAATGACTTTAATGGTATTTAACTCTTCGATATAATCCTCGATGCTAAGGGGTATAGACAACAAGCGACGTATCATGCTATGGAATGCAGCTAATTTCTGTGAAATGGGGTGGAACGATGAGGCATGTATGACAGCGTCAGTCATCGTGGGCTTCCTAAATATATTAAAACATAGTTTTTTAGTAACAAAATTCTTAGTTACTGTCAAATCCAGAAAATGTAACCGACCTCCAACTTCATTCTCCAAAGTAAACTGTATCTTGTTGTTAATGCCATTCAAGTAATTGTGGAGCTTGTCAATTTGGCGATTTGTGCCTTTATACACCATAAAAGTGTCGTCGACATATCTACCATAGAACACCACATTGTAATTATATGTAGGATTTGCAAACAAGAAAGAATTTTCAAAGTAATTTAAGTATACTTCCGCTAGAATACTAGAGAGTGGGGAACCCATAGCTAACCCCTCCAGCTGTCTGAAAAACTGTTTGTCATGTGTGAAATAATTCTGGTCCAAAATCACTTCCAACAATTCTAATATTTCATTTATGCAAATAGCATCCAGTTTATTGGTGTTAACAAGGTTAGATCTTAATAGGCGTAAGGTTTCACTCACCGGTACATTTGTATACAAGTTCACAATGTCAAAAGAAATAAGTTTATAGTGGGGTTCAATCATCAGGTTTTTCACTTTTTCAACGAAATCACAACTATTAATCAAACTTCGATTATTAGTCAAATGTAAATTATGTTTTAATATACTCACTAATTTTCTAGCTGCTTTGTAACCGGGAGCAGTGGTAAAATTTACTAGTGGTCTAATAGGAATCCCCTCCTTGTGAAGCTTTGGCAGACCTGATAAAACGGGCGCTTTAGAATTAATTGGTTTTAAAGAACGTCTAGTACGTTCATCAAAGAGATGTGTACACATGTTTAAGCTGCGATTAAGACGTTTTACGTATAAATCCGTGGGGTCAGAGGTTAGCAGGGTGATATTATTATTTGCAATGAAATCGCGTATTTTATCGTCATAATCATTCTTATTTATAATAACCAGAGTGTTACCCTTATCCGCTTTAGTGACAAGGGCTTGATCGTCAGATAGTTTTTTCTTTAATGTTTCTAAAATCCTACGTTCGGCATTATAATTAGTCATAGAAGGAATGGGAGAATGCACGTTATTAAGTTGGTTACGTATAATTTTGTTAAATTTGTTATTTATTATGAACCGTGCTTCATCTTGTTCTTTTTGATCACTAATTGCTTTAATCACAGTTTCGGCACTAGCAACTTCAGTTAGAATGTGCCTTGTGTTGAAGTTCGGCTTATGTAATGGGAGATTGTATTTTAATCCTTTATTTAAAAGATTTTCTTCGTCAGTATTTAATTCAATCGGAGTCAAATTACATAGTCGTGTATGGAACACGTGTTTACAACTAGTATTACTGGTTTTAGGTATTTGAACGTCTATTAACCTTTGTAACTTGTTAAGCTGCGTCATACGCATATTGTAAACAACAACTTCTATCGTACTGTTTATAAATTCCAGATAATGATCTAGTGCAGCTGGATGTACGTCATTAAGTAGTTGTAAGTGTGCTCCATACAATTTAGAATTAAGAAATGATTTCTTAATATATAACGACCTCAATTCCTCTTTAATTCTAAAAATCTCTGCGCGTTTTTTAGCTTTCATATCTGCAATAGACGTGCCTTTAAACTTTATAATAGCGTAATTCGGGATAACCTTATTTTTCAAGCATGCTTTATTAAATCTAATATGCAGAATGGTCTTATGCAATTGTGTTTTAATATTCTGAAATCTGCGTACTACGTTATCACGACTATTGTTATTCATATTGATTTAAATGGAATAAATCCTATTGTAGTCCCAAGCCACGTGTTTGTTAACCAAATACACTGTACTCACCGTCTATGGCTTTTTTCCTTGATGTTTTTTCCAGTTTACATGTTTCAAGGCGCTTGCCTCATCATCAGAACTTATAAAATCAATCTATGTCATAAATAATGACATTTGTCAAAATATTAAAAACACAATACGGCAATTAAACTATGTACATAAATTCGCTTTAAAAATGTTCGGTGTGCCTTGCAAGACAACACGCGCCGTACTGACGTAATCTAAGCCTTATCTCGACTATATCTCATAGCGGTATCGTACAGTATATTTGATTTATACTGTAATTGGTCGTTTAACACATGTGGCTTGGTACTGGCGTCGTTGTATGCTTTGTAAATTTCATATTCTTCAAGGGCGTTCAAATAACTCCCTTTACTGCAGAAATGAAGGGGTATTAAATTTGAGCTAAAATCCGTGTAACTGTGACTGTTGTCTATGAGGTGCTTGGCGAAATTTGACTTGATATTGTCGAAGTTGTAAACTCGTGTAGGGGGTCTATGTTCAGAAAATCTTTTCAAAAAACCTCGACCCGTCTGGCCCACATAAAAAGCCTCACAGTCGTTGCAGACTAGCTTATAAACACCCGTTTTATTTTCAAGACTGGTATGTTCACGGGTGCGGAGGATTTTAGAAACATTAAAGAAAAAACTATCTGACGATCAAGCCCTTGTCACTAAAGCGGATAAGGGTAACACTCTGGTTATTATAAATAAGAATGATTATGACGATAAAATACGCGATTTCATTGCAAATAATAATATCACCCTGCTAACCTCTGACCCCACGGATTTATACGTAAAACGTCTTAATCGCAGCTTAAACATGTGTACACATCTCTTTGATGAACGTACTAGACGTTCTTTAAAACCAATTAATTCTAAAGCGCCCGTTTTATCAGGTCTGCCAAAGCTTCACAAGGAGGGGATTCCTATTAGACCACTAGTAAATTTTACCACTGCTCCCGGTTACAAAGCAGCTAGAAAATTAGTGAGTATATTAAAACATAATTTACATTTGACTAATAATCGAAGTTTGATTAATAGTTGTGATTTCGTTGAAAAAGTGAAAAACCTGATGATTGAACCCCACTATAAACTTATTTCTTTTGACATTGTGAACTTGTATACAAATGTACCGGTGAGTGAAACCTTACGCCTATTAAGATCTAACCTTGTTAACACCAATAAACTGGATGCTATTTGCATAAATGAAATATTAGAATTGTTGGAAGTGATTTTGGACCAGAATTATTTCACACATGACAAACAGTTTTTCAGACAGCTGGAGGGGTTAGCTATGGGTTCCCCACTCTCTAGTATTCTAGCGGAAGTATACTTAAATTACTTTGAAAATTCTTTCTTGTTTGCAAATCCTACATATAATTACAATGTGGTGTTCTATGGTAGATATGTCGACGACACTTTTATGGTGTATAAAGGCACAAATCGCCAAATTGACAAGCTCCACAATTACTTGAATGGCATTAACAACAAGATACAGTTTACTTTGGAGAATGAAGTTGGAGGTCGGTTACATTTTCTGGATTTGACAGTAACTAAGAATTTTGTTACTAAAAAACTATGTTTTAATATATTTAGGAAGCCCACGATGACTGACGCTGTCATACATGCCTCATCGTTCCACCCCATTTCACAGAAATTAGCTGCATTCCATAGCATGATACGTCGCTTGTTGTCTATACCCCTTAGCATCGAGGATTATATCGAAGAGTTAAATACCATTAAAGTCATTGCGTTTAACAACGGGTACAATGAAAGAATAATAGATAATATTTTAAAAAAACAAAAGAAAAAGAAGAGTAACACTATTAAAAATGAAACTAAAGATATAAATAATAGAAATGAGAACCTCGAAACAAAGGCACGCAAATACATTGCGGCACCTTATACGCATTTCATGCCGGGGATTTTTAAGTCAACCATTAATAAAGTTAACAACATAGTCGTTTCCTATAAGACTAGTAATAACATCTTGAATAATCTCCGCACCCGTGAACATACCAGTCTTGAAAATAAAACGGGTGTTTATAAGCTAGTCTGCAACGACTGTGAGGCTTTTTATGTGGGCCAGACGGGTCGAGGTTTTTTGAAAAGATTTTCTGAACATAGACCCCCTACACGAGTTTACAACTTCGACAATATCAAGTCAAATTTCGCCAAGCACCTCATAGACAACAGTCACAGTTACACGGATTTTAGCTCAAATTTAATACCCCTTCATTTCTGCAGTAAAGGGAGTTATTTGAACGCCCTTGAAGAATATGAAATTTACAAAGCATACAACGACGCCAGTACCAAGCCACATGTGTTAAACGACCAATTACAGTATAAATCAAATATACTGTACGATACCGCTATGAGATATAGTCGAGATAAGGCTTAGATTACGTCAGTACGGCGCGTGTTGTCTTGCAAGGCACACCGAACATTTTTAAAGCGAATTTATGTACATAGTTTAATTGCCGTATTGTGTTTTTAATATTTTGACAAATGTCATTATTTATGACATAGATTGATTTTATAAGTTCTGATGATGAGGCAAGCGCCTTGAAACATGTAAACTGGAAAAAACATCAAGGAAAAAAGCCATAGACGGTGAGTACAGTGTATTTGGTTAACAAACACGTGGCTTGGGACTACAATAGGATTTATTCCATTTAAATCAATATGAATAACAATAGTCGTGATAACGTAGTACGCAGATTTCAGAATATTAAAACACAATTGCATAAGACCATTCTGCATATTAGATTTAATAAAGCATGCTTGAAAAATAAGGTTATCCCGAATTACGCTATTATAAAGTTTAAAGGCACGTCTATTGCAGATATGAAAGCTAAAAAACGCTCAGAGATTTTTAGAATTAAAGAGGAATTGAGGTCGTTATATATTAAGAAATCATTTCTTAATTCTAAATTGTATGGAGCACACTTACAACTACTTAATGACGTACATCCAGCTGCACTAGATCATTATCTGGAATTTATAAACAGTACGATAGAAGTTGTTGTTTACAATATGCGTATGACGCAGCTTAACAAGTTACAAAGGTTAATAGACGTTCAAATACCTAAAACCAGTAATACTAGTTGTAAACACGTGTTCCATACACGACTATGTAATTTGACTCCGATTGAATTAAATACTGACGAAGAAAATCTTTTAAATAAAGGATTAAAATACAATCTCCCATTACATAAGCCGAACTTCAACACAAGGCACATTCTAACTGAAGTTGCTAGTGCCGAAACTGTGATTAAAGCAATTAGTGATCAAAAAGAACAAGATGAAGCACGGTTCATAATAAATAACAAATTTAACAAAATTATACGTAACCAACTTAATAACGTGCATTCTCCCATTCCTTCTATGACTAATTATAATGCCGAACGTAGGATTTTAGAAACATTAAAGAAAAAACTATCTGACGATCAAGCCCTTGTCACTAAAGCGGATAAGGGTAACACTCTGGTTATTATAAATAAGAATGATTATGACGATAAAATACGCGATTTCATTGCAAATAATAATATCACCCTGCTAACCTCTGACCCCACGGATTTATACGTAAAACGTCTTAATCGCAGCTTAAACATGTGTACACATCTCTTTGATGAACGTACTAGACGTTCTTTAAAACCAATTAATTCTAAAGCGCCCGTTTTATCAGGTCTGCCAAAGCTTCACAAGGAGGGGATTCCTATTAGACCACTAGTAAATTTTACCACTGCTCCCGGTTACAAAGCAGCTAGAAAATTAGTGAGTATATTAAAACATAATTTACATTTGACTAATAATCGAAGTTTGATTAATAGTTGTGATTTCGTTGAAAAAGTGAAAAACCTGATGATTGAACCCCACTATAAACTTATTTCTTTTGACATTGTGAACTTGTATACAAATGTACCGGTGAGTGAAACCTTACGCCTATTAAGATCTAACCTTGTTAACACCAATAAACTGGATGCTATTTGCATAAATGAAATATTAGAATTGTTGGAAGTGATTTTGGACCAGAATTATTTCACACATGACAAACAGTTTTTCAGACAGCTGGAGGGGTTAGCTATGGGTTCCCCACTCTCTAGTATTCTAGCGGAAGTATACTTAAATTACTTTGAAAATTCTTTCTTGTTTGCAAATCCTACATATAATTACAATGTGGTGTTCTATGGTAGATATGTCGACGACACTTTTATGGTGTATAAAGGCACAAATCGCCAAATTGACAAGCTCCACAATTACTTGAATGGCATTAACAACAAGATACAGTTTACTTTGGAGAATGAAGTTGGAGGTCGGTTACATTTTCTGGATTTGACAGTAACTAAGAATTTTGTTACTAAAAAACTATGTTTTAATATATTTAGGAAGCCCACGATGACTGACGCTGTCATACATGCCTCATCGTTCCACCCCATTTCACAGAAATTAGCTGCATTCCATAGCATGATACATCGCTTGTTGTCTATACCCCTTAGCATCGAGGATTATATCGAAGAGTTAAATACCATTAAAGTCATTGCGTTTAACAACGGGTACAATGAAAGAATAATAGATAATATTTTAAAAAAACAAAAGAAAAAGAAGAGTAACACTATTAAAAATGAAACTAAAGATATAAATAATAGAAATGAGAACCTCGAAACAAAGGCACGCAAATACATTGCGGCACCTTATACGCATTTCATGCCGGGGATTTTTAAGTCAACCATTAATAAAGTTAACAACATAGTCGTTTCCTATAAGACTAGTAATAACATCTTGAATAATCTCCGCACCCGTGAACATACCAGTCTTGAAAATAAAACGGGTGTTTATAAGCTAGTCTGCAACGACTGTGAGGCTTTTTATGTGGGCCAGACGGGTCGAGGTTTTTTGAAAAGATTTTCTGAACATAGACCCCCTACACGAGTTTACAACTTCGACAATATCAAGTCAAATTTCGCCAAGCACCTCATAGACAACAGTCACAGTTACACGGATTTTAGCTCAAATTTAATACCCCTTCATTTCTGAAGTAAAGGGAGTTATTTGAACGCCCTTGAAGAATATGAAATTTACAAAGCATACAACGACGCCAGTACCAAGCCACATGTGTTAAACGACCAATTACAGTATAAATCAAATATACTGTACGATACCGCTATGAGATATAGTCGAGATAAGGCTTAGATTACGTCAGTACGGCGCGTGTTGTCTTGCAAGGCACACCGAACATTTTTAAAGCGAATTTATGTACATAGTTTAATTGCCGTATTGTGTTTTTAATATTTTGACAAATGTCATTATTTATGACATAGATTGATTTTATAAGTTCTGATGATGAGGCAAGCGCCTTGAAACATGTAAACTGGAAAAAACATCAAGGAAAAAAGCCATAGACGGTGAGTACAGTGTATTTGGTTAACAAACACGTGGCTTGGGACTACAATAGGATTTATTCCATTTAAATCAATATGAATAACAATAGTCGTGATAACGTAGTACGCAGATTTCAGAATATTAAAACACAATTGCATAAGACCATTCTGCATATTAGATTTAATAAAGCATGCTTGAAAAATAAGGTTATCCCGAATTACGCTATTATAAAGTTTAAAGGCACGTCTATTGCAGATATGAAAGCTAAAAAACGCGCAGAGATTTTTAGAATTAAAGAGGAATTGAGGTCGTTATATATTAAGAAATCATTTCTTAATTCTAAACTGTATGGAGCACACTTACAACTACTTAATGACGTACATCCAGCTGCACTAGATCATTATCTGGAATTTATAAACAGTACGATAGAAGTTGTTGTTTACAATATGCGTATGACGCAGCTTAACAAGTTACAAAGGTTAATAGACGTTCAAATACCTAAAACCAGTAATACTAGTTGTAAACACGTGTTCCATACACGACTATGTAATTTGACTCCGATTGAATTAAATACTGACGAAGAAAATCTTTTAAATAAAGGATTAAAATACAATCTCCCATTACATAAGCCGAACTTCAACACAAGGCACATTCTAACTGAAGTTGCTAGTGCCGAAACTGTGATTAAAGCAATTAGTGATCAAAAAGAACAAGATGAAGCACGGTTCATAATAAATAACAAATTTAACAAAATTATACGTAACCAACTTAATAACGTGCATTCTCCCATTCCTTCTATGACTAATTATAATGCCGAACGTAGGATTTTAGAAACATTAAAGAAAAAACTATCTGACGATCAAGCCCTTGTCACTAAAGCGGATAAGGGTAACACTCTGGTTATTATAAATAAGAATGATTATGACGATAAAATACGCGATTTCATTGCAAATAATAATATCACCCTGCTAACCTCTGACCCCACGGATTTATACGTAAAACGTCTTAATCGCAGCTTAAACATGTGTACACATCTCTTTGATGAACGTACTAGACGTTCTTTAAAACCAATTAATTCTAAAGCGCCCGTTTTATCAGGTCTGCCAAAGCTTCACAAGGAGGGGATTCCTATTAGACCACTAGTAAATTTTACCACTGCTCCCGGTTACAAAGCAGCTAGAAAATTAGTGAGTATATTAAAACATAATTTACATTTGACTAATAATCGAAGTTTGATTAATAGTTGTGATTTCGTTGAAAAAGTGAAAAACCTGATGATTGAACCCCACTATAAACTTATTTCTTTTGACATTGTGAACTTGTATACAAATGTACCGGTGAGTGAAACCTTACGCCTATTAAGATCTAACCTTGTTAACACCAATAAACTGGATGCTATTTGCATAAATGAAATATTAGAATTGTTGGAAGTGATTTTGGACCAGAATTATTTCACACATGACAAACAGTTTTTCAGACAGCTGGAGGGGTTAGCTATGGGTTCCCCACTCTCTAGTATTCTAGCGGAAGTATACTTAAATTACTTTGAAAATTCTTTCTTGTTTGCAAATCCTACATATAATTACAATGTGGTGTTCTATGGTAGATATGTCGACGACACTTTTATGGTGTATAAAGGCACAAATCGCCAAATTGACAAGCTCCACAATTACTTGAATGGCATTAACAACAAGATACAGTTTACTTTGGAGAATGAAGTTGGAGGTCGGTTACATTTTCTGGATTTGACAGTAACTAAGAATTTTGTTACTAAAAAACTATGTTTTAATATATTTAGGAAGCCCACGATGACTGACGCTGTCATACATGCCTCATCGTTCCACCCCATTTCACAGAAATTAGCTGCATTCCATAGCATGATACATCGCTTGTTGTCTATACCCCTTAGCATCGAGGATTATATCGAAGAGTTAAATACCATTAAAGTCATTGCGTTTAACAACGGGTACAATGAAAGAATAATAGATAATATTTTAAAAAAACAAAAGAAAAAGAAGAGTAACACTATTAAAAATGAAACTAAAGATATAAATAATAGAAATGAGAACCTCGAAACAAAGGCACGCAAATACATTGCGGCACCTTATACGCATTTCATGCCGGGGATTTTTAAGTCAACCATTAATAAAGTTAACAACATAGTCGTTTCCTATAAGACTAGTAATAACATCTTGAATAATCTCCGCACCCGTGAACATACCAGTCTTGAAAATAAAACGGGTGTTTATAAGCTAGTCTGCAACGACTGTGAGGCTTTTTATGTGGGCCAGACGGGTCGAGGTTTTTTGAAAAGATTTTCTGAACATAGACCCCCTACACGAGTTTACAACTTCGACAATATCAAGTCAAATTTCGCCAAGCACCTCATAGACAACAGTCACAGTTACACGGATTTTAGCTCAAATTTAATACCCCTTCATTTCTGCAGTAAAGGGAGTTATTTGAACGCCCTTGAAGAATATGAAATTTACAAAGCATACAACGACGCCAGTACCAAGCCACATGTGTTAAACGACCAATTACAGTATAAATCAAATATACTGTACGATACCGCTATGAGATATAGTCGAGATAAGGCTTAGATTACGTCAGTACGGCGCGTGTTGTCTTGCAAGGCACACCGAACATTTTTAAAGCGAATTTATGTACATAGTTTAATTGCCGTATTGTGTTTTTAATATTTTGACAAATGTCATTATTTATGACATAGATTGATTTTATAAGTTCTGATGATGAGGCAAGCGCCTTGAAACATGTAAACTGGAAAAAACATCAAGGAAAAAAGCCATAGACGGTGAGTACAGTGTATTTGGTTAACAAACACGTGGCTTGGGACTACAATAGGATTTATTCCATTTAAATCAATATGAATAACAATAGTCGTGATAACGTAGTACGCAGATTTCAGAATATTAAAACACAATTGCATAAGACCATTCTGCATATTAGATTTAATAAAGCATGCTTGAAAAATAAGGTTATCCCGAATTACGCTATTATAAAGTTTAAAGGCACGTCTATTGCAGATATGAAAGCTAAAAAACGCGCAGAGATTTTTAGAATTAAAGAGGAATTGAGGTCGTTATATATTAAGAAATCATTTCTTAATTCTAAATTGTATGGAGCACACTTACAACTACTTAATGACGTACATCCAGCTGCACTAGATCATTATCTGGAATTTATAAACAGTACGATAGAAGTTGTTGTTTACAATATGCGTATGACGCAGCTTAACAAGTTACAAAGGTTAATAGACGTTCAAATACCTAAAACCAGTAATACTAGTTGTAAACACGTGTTCCATACACGACTATGTAATTTGACTCCGATTGAATTAAATACTGACGAAGAAAATCTTTTAAATAAAGGATTAAAATACAATCTCCCATTACATAAGCCGAACTTCAACACAAGGCACATTCTAACTGAAGTTGCTAGTGCCGAAACTGTGATTAAAGCAATTAGTGATCAAAAAGAACAAGATGAAGCACGGTTCATAATAAATAACAAATTTAACAAAATTATACGTAACCAACTTAATAACGTGCATTCTCCCATTCCTTCTATGACTAATTATAATGCCGAACGTAGGATTTTAGAAACATTAAAGAAAAAACTATCTGACGATCAAGCCCTTGTCACTAAAGCGGATAAGGGTAACACTCTGGTTATTATAAATAAGAATGATTATGACGATAAAATACGCGATTTCATTGCAAATAATAATATCACCCTGCTAACCTCTGACCCCACGGATTTATACGTAAAACGTCTTAATCGCAGCTTAAACATGTGTACACATCTCTTTGATGAACGTACTAGACGTTCTTTAAAACCAATTAATTCTAAAGCGCCCGTTTTATCAGGTCTGCCAAAGCTTCACAAGGAGGGGATTCCTATTAGACCACTAGTAAATTTTACCACTGCTCCCGGTTACAAAGCAGCTAGAAAATTAGTGAGTATATTAAAACATAATTTACATTTGACTAATAATCGAAGTTTGATTAATAGTTGTGATTTCGTTGAAAAAGTGAAAAACCTGATGATTGAACCCCACTATAAACTTATTTCTTTTGACATTGTGAACTTGTATACAAATGTACCGGTGAGTGAAACCTTACGCCTATTAAGATCTAACCTTGTTAACACCAATAAACTGGATGCTATTTGCATAAATGAAATATTAGAATTGTTGGAAGTGATTTTGGACCAGAATTATTTCACACATGACAAACAGTTTTTCAGACAGCTGGAGGGGTTAGCTATGGGTTCCCCACTCTCTAGTATTCTAGCGGAAGTATACTTAAATTACTTTGAAAATTCTTTCTTGTTTGCAAATCCTACATATAGTTACAATGTGGTGTTCTATGGTAGATATGTCGACGACACTTTTATGGTGTATAAAGGCACAAATCGCCAAATTGACAAGCTCCACAATTACTTGAATGGCATTAACAACAAGATACAGTTTACTTTGGAGAATGAAGTTGGAGGTCGGTTACATTTTCTGGATTTGACAGTAACTAAGAATTTTGTTACTAAAAAACTATGTTTTAATATATTTAGGAAGCCCACGATGACTGACGCTGTCATACATGCCTCATCGTTCCACCCCATTTCACAGAAATTAGCTGCATTCCATAGCATGATACATCGCTTGTTGTCTATACCCCTTAGCATCGAGGATTATATCGAAGAGTTAAATACCATTAAAGTCATTGGGTTTAACAACGGGTACAATGAAAGAATAATAGATAATATTTTAAAAAAACAAAAGAAAAAGAAGAGTAACACTATTAAAAATGAAACTAAAGATATAAATAATAGAAATGAGAACCTCGAAACAAAGGCACGCAAATACATTGCGGCACCTTATACGCATTTCATGCCGGGGATTTTTAAGTCAACCATTAATAAAGTTAACAACATAGTCGTTTCCTATAAGACTAGTATTAACATCTTGAATAATCTCCGCACCCGTGAACATACCAGTCTTGAAAATAAAACGGGTGTTTATAAGCTAGTCTGCAACGACTGTGAGGCTTTTTATGTGGGCCAGACGGGTCGAGGTTTTTTGAAAAGATTTTCTGAACATAGACCCCCTACACGAGTTTACAACTTCGACAATATCAAGTCAAATTTCGCCAAGCACCTCATAGACAACAGTCACAGTTACACGGATTTTAGCTCAAATTTAATACCCCTTCATTTCTGCAGTAAAGGGAGTTATTTGAACGCCCTTGAAGAATATGAAATTTACAAAGCATACAACGACGCCAGTACCAAGCCACATGTGTTAAACGACCAATTACAGTATAAATCAAATATACTGTACGATACCGCTATGAGATATAGTCGAGATAAGGCTTAGATTACGTCAGTACGGCGCGTGTTGTCTTGCAAGGCACACCGAACATTTTTAAAGCGAATTTATGTACATAGTTTAATTGCCGTATTGTGTTTTTAATATTTTGACAAATGTCATTATTTATGACATAGATTGATTTTATAAGTTCTGATGATGAGGCAAGCGCCTTGAAACATGTAAACTGGAAAAAACATCAAGGAAAAAAGCCATAGACGGTGAGTACAGTGTATTTGGTTAACAAACACGTGGCTTGGGACTACAATAGGATTTATTCCATTTAAATCAATATGAATAACAATAGTCGTGATAACGTAGTACGCAGATTTCAGAATATTAAAACACAATTGCATAAGACCATTCTGCATATTAGATTTAATAAAGCATGCTTGAAAAATAAGGTTATCCCGAATTACGCTATTATAAAGTTTAAAGGCACGTCTATTGCAGATATGAAAGCTAAAAAACGCGCAGAGATTTTTAGAATTAAAGAGGAATTGAGGTCGTTATATATTAAGAAATCATTTCTTAATTCTAAATTGTATGGAGCACACTTACAACTACTTAATGACGTACATCCAGCTGCACTAGATCATTATCTGGAATTTATAAACAGTACGATAGAAGTTGTTGTTTACAATATGCGTATGACGCAGCTTAACAAGTTACAAAGGTTAATAGACGTTCAAATACCTAAAACCAGTAATACTAGTTGTAAACACGTGTTCCATACACGACTATGTAATTTGACTCCGATTGAATTAAATACTGACGAAGAAAATCTTTTAAATAAAGGATTAAAATACAATCTCCCATTACATAAGCCGAACTTCAACACAAGGCACATTCTAACTGAAGTTGCTAGTGCCGAAACTGTGATTAAAGCAATTAGTGATCAAAAAGAACAAGATGAAGCACGGTTCATAATAAATAACAAATTTAACAAAATTATACGTAACCAACTTAATAACGTGCATTCTCCCATTCCTTCTATGACTAATTATAATGCCGAACGTAGGATTTTAGAAACATTAAAGAAAAAACTATCTGACGATCAAGCCCTTGTCACTAAAGCGGATAAGGGTAACACTCTGGTTATTATAAATAAGAATGATTATGACGATAAAATACGCGATTTCATTGCAAATAATAATATCACCCTGCTAACCTCTGACCCCACGGATTTATACGTAAAACGTCTTAATCGCAGCTTAAACATGTGTACACATCTCTTTGATGAACGTACTAGACGTTCTTTAAAACCAATTAATTCTAAAGCGCCCGTTTTATCAGGTCTGCCAAAGCTTCACAAGGAGGGGATTCCTATTAGACCACTAGTAAATTTTACCACTGCTCCCGGTTACAAAGCAGCTAGAAAATTAGTGAGTATATTAAAACATAATTTACATTTGACTAATAATCGAAGTTTGATTAATAGTTGTGATTTCGTTGAAAAAGTGAAAAACCTGATGATTGAACCCCACTATAAACTTATTTCTTTTGACATTGTGAACTTGTATACAAATGTACCGGTGAGTGAAACCTTACGCCTATTAAGATCTAACCTTGTTAACACCAATAAACTGGATGCTATTTGCATAAATGAAATATTAGAATTGTTGGAAGTGATTTTGGACCAGAATTATTTCACACATGACAAACAGTTTTTCAGACAGCTGGAGGGGTTAGCTATGGGTTCCCCACTCTCTAGTATTCTAGCGGAAGTATACTTAAATTACTTTGAAAATTCTTTCTTGTTTGCAAATCCTACATATAATTACAATGTGGTGTTCTATGGTAGATATGTCGACGACACTTTTATGGTGTATAAAGGCACAAATCGCCAAATTGACAAGCTCCACAATTACTTGAATGGCATTAACAACAAGATACAGTTTACTTTGGAGAATGAAGTTGGAGGTCGGTTACATTTTCTGGATTTGACAGTAACTAAGAATTTTGTTACTAAAAAACTATGTTTTAATATATTTAGGAAGCCCACGATGACTGACGCTGTCATACATGCCTCATCGTTCCACCCCATTTCACAGAAATTAGCTGCATTCCATAGCATGATACATCGCTTGTTGTCTATACCCCTTAGCATCGAGGATTATATCGAAGAGTTAAATACCATTAAAGTCATTGCGTTTAACAACGGGTACAATGAAAGAATAATAGATAATATTTTAAAAAAACAAAAGAAAAAGAAGAGTAACACTATTAAAAATGAAACTAAAGATATAAATAATAGAAATGAGAACCTCGAAACAAAGGCACGCAAATACATTGCGGCACCTTATACGCATTTCATGCCGGGGATTTTTAAGTCAACCATTAATAAAGTTAACAACATAGTCGTTTCCTATAAGACTAGTATTAACATCTTGAATAATCTCCGCACCCGTGAACATACCAGTCTTGAAAATAAAACGGGTGTTTATAAGCTAGTCTGCAACGACTGTGAGGCTTTTTATGTGGGCCAGACGGGTCGAGGTTTTTTGAAAAGATTTTCTGAACATAGACCCCCTACACGAGTTTACAACTTCGACAATATCAAGTCAAATTTCGCCAAGCACCTCATAGACAACAGTCACAGTTACACGGATTTTAGCTCAAATTTAATACCCCTTCATTTCTGCAGTAAAGGGAGTTATTTGAACGCCCTTGAAGAATATGAAATTTACAAAGCATACAACGACGCCAGTACCAAGCCACATGTGTTAAACGACCAATTACAGTATAAATCAAATATACTGTACGATACCGCTATGAGATATAGTCGAGATAAGGCTTAGATTACGTCAGTACGGCGCGTGTTGTCTTGCAAGGCACACCGAACATTTTTAAAGCGAATTTATGTACATAGTTTAATTGCCGTATTGTGTTTTTAATATTTTGACAAATGTCATTATTTATGACATAGATTGATTTTATAAGTTCTGATGATGAGGCAAGCGCCTTGAAACATGTAAACTGGAAAAAACATCAAGGAAAAAAGCCATAGACGGTGAGTACAGTGTATTTGGTTAACAAACACGTGGCTTGGGACTACAATAGGATTTATTCCATTTAAATCAATATGAATAACAATAGTCGTGATAACGTAGTACGCAGATTTCAGAATATTAAAACACAATTGCATAAGACCATTCTGCATATTAGATTTAATAAAGCATGCTTGAAAAATAAGGTTATCCCGAATTACGCTATTATAAAGTTTAAAGGCACGTCTATTGCAGATATGAAAGCTAAAAAACGCGCAGAGATTTTTAGAATTAAAGAGGAATTGAGGTCGTTATATATTAAGAAATCATTTCTTAATTCTAAATTGTATGGAGCACACTTACAACTACTTAATGACGTACATCCAGCTGCACTAGATCATTATCTGGAATTTATAAACAGTACGATAGAAGTTGTTGTTTACAATATGCGTATGACGCAGCTTAACAAGTTACAAAGGTTAATAGACGTTCAAATACCTAAAACCAGTAATACTAGTTGTAAACACGTGTTCCATACACGACTATGTAATTTGACTCCGATTGAATTAAATACTGACGAAGAAAATCTTTTAAATAAAGGATTAAAATACAATCTCCCATTACATAAGCCGAACTTCAACACAAGGCACATTCTAACTGAAGTTGCTAGTGCCGAAACTGTGATTAAAGCAATTAGTGATCAAAAAGAACAAGATGAAGCACGGTTCATAATAAATAACAAATTTAACAAAATTATACGTAACCAACTTAATAACGTGCATTCTCCCATTCCTTCTATGACTAATTATAATGCCGAACGTAGGATTTTAGAAACATTAAAGAAAAAACTATCTGACGATCAAGCCCTTGTCACTAAAGCGGATAAGGGTAACACTCTGGTTATTATAAATAAGAATGATTATGACGATAAAATACGCGATTTCATTGCAAATAATAATATCACCCTGCTAACCTCTGACCCCACGGATTTATACGTAAAACGTCTTAATCGCAGCTTAAACATGTGTACACATCTCTTTGATGAACGTACTAGACGTTCTTTAAAACCAATTAATTCTAAAGCGCCCGTTTTATCAGGTCTGCCAAAGCTTCACAAGGAGGGGATTCCTATTAGACCACTAGTAAATTTTACCACTGCTCCCGGTTACAAAGCAGCTAGAAAATTAGTGAGTATATTAAAACATAATTTACATTTGACTAATAATCGAAGTTTGATTAATAGTTGTGATTTCGTTGAAAAAGTGAAAAACCTGATGATTGAACCCCACTATAAACTTATTTCTTTTGACATTGTGAACTTGTATACAAATGTACCGGTGAGTGAAACCTTACGCCTATTAAGATCTAACCTTGTTAACACCAATAAACTGGATGCTATTTGCATAAATGAAATATTAGAATTGTTGGAAGTGATTTTGGACCAGAATTATTTCACACATGACAAACAGTTTTTCAGACAGCTGGAGGGGTTAGCTATGGGTTCCCCACTCTCTAGTATTCTAGCGGAAGTATACTTAAATTACTTTGAAAATTCTTTCTTGTTTGCAAATCCTACATATAATTACAATGTGGTGTTCTATGGTAGATATGTCGACGACACTTTTATGGTGTATAAAGGCACAAATCGCCAAATTGACAAGCTCCACAATTACTTGAATGGCATTAACAACAAGATACAGTTTACTTTGGAGAATGAAGTTGGAGGTCGGTTACATTTTCTGGATTTGACAGTAACTAAGAATTTTGTTACTAAAAAACTATGTTTTAATATATTTAGGAAGCCCACGATGACTGACGCTGTCATACATGCCTCATCGTTCCACCCCATTTCACAGAAATTAGCTGCATTCCATAGCATGATACATCGCTTGTTGTCTATACCCCTTAGCATCGAGGATTATATCGAAGAGTTAAATACCATTAAAGTCATTGCGTTTAACAACGGGTACAATGAAAGAATAATAGATAATATTTTAAAAAAACAAAAGAAAAAGAAGAGTAACACTATTAAAAATGAAACTAAAGATATAAATAATAGAAATGAGAACCTCGAAACAAAGGCACGCAAATACATTGCGGCACCTTATACGCATTTCATGCCGGGGATTTTTAAGTCAACCATTAATAAAGTTAACAACATAGTCGTTTCCTATAAGACTAGTAATAACATCTTGAATAATCTCCGCACCCGTGAACATACCAGTCTTGAAAATAAAACGGGTGTTTATAAGCTAGTCTGCAACGACTGTGAGGCTTTTTATGTGGGCCAGACGGGTCGAGGTTTTTTGAAAAGATTTTCTGAACATAGACCCCCTACACGAGTTTACAACTTCGACAATATCAAGTCAAATTTCGCCAAGCACCTCATAGACAACAGTCACAGTTACACGGATTTTAGCTCAAATTTAATACCCCTTCATTTCTGCAGTAAAGGGAGTTATTTGAACGCCCTTGAAGAATATGAAATTTACAAAGCATACAACGACGCCAGTACCAAGCCACATGTGTTAAACGACCAATTACAGTATAAATCAAATATACTGTACGATACCGCTATGAGATATAGTCGAGATAAGGCTTAGATTACGTCAGTACGGCGCGTGTTGTCTTGCAAGGCACACCGAACATTTTTAAAGCGAATTTATGTACATAGTTTAATTGCCGTATTGTGTTTTTAATATTTTGACAAATGTCATTATTTATGACATAGATTGATTTTATAAGTTCTGATGATGAGGCAAGCGCCTTGAAACATGTAAACTGGAAAAAACATCAAGGAAAAAAGCCATAGACGGTGAGTACAGTGTATTTGGTTAACAAACACGTGGCTTGGGACTACAATAGGATTTATTCCATTTAAATCAATATGAATAACAATAGTCGTGATAACGTAGTACGCAGATTTCAGAATATTAAAACACAATTGCATAAGACCATTCTGCATATTAGATTTAATAAAGCATGCTTGAAAAATAAGGTTATCCCGAATTACGCTATTATAAAGTTTAAAGGCACGTCTATTGCAGATATGAAAGCTAAAAAACGCGCAGAGATTTTTAGAATTAAAGAGGAATTGAGGTCGTTATATATTAAGAAATCATTTCTTAATTCTAAACTGTATGGAGCACACTTACAACTACTTAATGACGTACATCCAGCTGCACTAGATCATTATCTGGAATTTATAAACAGTACGATAGAAGTTGTTGTTTACAATATGCGTATGACGCAGCTTAACAAGTTACAAAGGTTAATAGACGTTCAAATACCTAAAACCAGTAATACTAGTTGTAAACACGTGTTCCATACACGACTATGTAATTTGACTCCGATTGAATTAAATACTGACGAAGAAAATCTTTTAAATAAAGGATTAAAATACAATCTCCCATTACATAAGCCGAACTTCAACACAAGGCACATTCTAACTGAAGTTGCTAGTGCCGAAACTGTGATTAAAGCAATTAGTGATCAAAAAGAACAAGATGAAGCACGGTTCATAATAAATAACAAATTTAACAAAATTATACGTAACCAACTTAATAACGTGCATTCTCCCATTCCTTCTATGACTAATTATAATGCCGAACGTAGGATTTTAGAAACATTAAAGAAAAAACTATCTGACGATCAAGCCCTTGTCACTAAAGCGGATAAGGGTAACACTCTGGTTATTATAAATAAGAATGATTATGACGATAAAATACGCGATTTCATTGCAAATAATAATATCACCCTGCTAACCTCTGACCCCACGGATTTATACGTAAAACGTCTTAATCGCAGCTTAAACATGTGTACACATCTCTTTGATGAACGTACTAGACGTTCTTTAAAACCAATTAATTCTAAAGCGCCCGTTTTATCAGGTCTGCCAAAGCTTCACAAGGAGGGGATTCCTATTAGACCACTAGTAAATTTTACCACTGCTCCCGGTTACAAAGCAGCTAGAAAATTAGTGAGTATATTAAAACATAATTTACATTTGACTAATAATCGAAGTTTGATTAATAGTTGTGATTTCGTTGAAAAAGTGAAAAACCTGATGATTGAACCCCACTATAAACTTATTTCTTTTGACATTGTGAACTTGTATACAAATGTACCGGTGAGTGAAACCTTACGCCTATTAAGATCTAACCTTGTTAACACCAATAAACTGGATGCTATTTGCATAAATGAAATATTAGAATTGTTGGAAGTGATTTTGGACCAGAATTATTTCACACATGACAAACAGTTTTTCAGACAGCTGGAGGGGTTAGCTATGGGTTCCCCACTCTCTAGTATTCTAGCGGAAGTATACTTAAATTACTTTGAAAATTCTTTCTTGTTTGCAAATCCTACATATAATTACAATGTGGTGTTCTATGGTAGATATGTCGACGACACTTTTATGGTGTATAAAGGCACAAATCGCCAAATTGACAAGCTCCACAATTACTTGAATGGCATTAACAACAAGATACAGTTTACTTTGGAGAATGAAGTTGGAGGTCGGTTACATTTTCTGGATTTGACAGTAACTAAGAATTTTGTTACTAAAAAACTATGTTTTAATATATTTAGGAAGCCCACGATGACTGACGCTGTCATACATGCCTCATCGTTCCACCCCATTTCACAGAAATTAGCTGCATTCCATAGCATGATACATCGCTTGTTGTCTATACCCCTTAGCATCGAGGATTATATCGAAGAGTTAAATACCATTAAAGTCATTGCGTTTAACAACGGGTACAATGAAAGAATAATAGATAATATTTTAAAAAAACAAAAGAAAAAGAAGAGTAACACTATTAAAAATGAAACTAAAGATATAAATAATAGAAATGAGAACCTCGAAACAAAGGCACGCAAATACATTGCGGCACCTTATACGCATTTCATGCCGGGGATTTTTAAGTCAACCATTAATAAAGTTAACAACATAGTCGTTTCCTATAAGACTAGTAATAACATCTTGAATAATCTCCGCACCCGTGAACATACCAGTCTTGAAAATAAAACGGGTGTTTATAAGCTAGTCTGCAACGACTGTGAGGCTTTTTATGTGGGCCAGACGGGTCGAGGTTTTTTGAAAAGATTTTCTGAACATAGACCCCCTACACGAGTTTACAACTTCGACAATATCAAGTCAAATTTCGCCAAGCACCTCATAGACAACAGTCACAGTTACACGGATTTTAGCTCAAATTTAATACCCCTTCATTTCTGCAGTAAAGGGAGTTATTTGAACGCCCTTGAAGAATATGAAATTTACAAAGCATACAACGACGCCAGTACCAAGCCACATGTGTTAAACGACCAATTACAGTATAAATCAAATATACTGTACGATACCGCTATGAGATATAGTCGAGATAAGGCTTAGATTACGTCAGTACGGCGCGTGTTGTCTTGCAAGGCACACCGAACATTTTTAAAGCGAATTTATGTACATAGTTTAATTGCCGTATTGTGTTTTTAATATTTTGACAAATGTCATTATTTATGACATAGATTGATTTTATAAGTTCTGATGATGAGGCAAGCGCCTTGAAACATGTAAACTGGAAAAAACATCAAGGAAAAAAGCCATAGACGGTGAGTACAGTGTATTTGGTTAACAAACACGTGGCTTGGGACTACAATAGGATTTATTCCATTTAAATCAATATGAATAACAATAGTCGTGATAACGTAGTACGCAGATTTCAGAATATTAAAACACAATTGCATAAGACCATTCTGCATATTAGATTTAATAAAGCATGCTTGAAAAATAAGGTTATCCCGAATTACGCTATTATAAAGTTTAAAGGCACGTCTATTGCAGATATGAAAGCTAAAAAACGCGCAGAGATTTTTAGAATTAAAGAGGAATTGAGGTCGTTATATATTAAGAAATCATTTCTTAATTCTAAATTGTATGGAGCACACTTACAACTACTTAATGACGTACATCCAGCTGCACTAGATCATTATCTGGAATTTATAAACAGTACGATAGAAGTTGTTGTTTACAATATGCGTATGACGCAGCTTAACAAGTTACAAAGGTTAATAGACGTTCAAATACCTAAAACCAGTAATACTAGTTGTAAACACGTGTTCCATACACGACTATGTAATTTGACTCCGATTGAATTAAATACTGACGAAGAAAATCTTTTAAATAAAGGATTAAAATACAATCTCCCATTACATAAGCCGAACTTCAACACAAGGCACATTCTAACTGAAGTTGCTAGTGCCGAAACTGTGATTAAAGCAATTAGTGATCAAAAAGAACAAGATGAAGCACGGTTCATAATAAATAACAAATTTAACAAAATTATACGTAACCAACTTAATAACGTGCATTCTCCCATTCCTTCTATGACTAATTATAATGCCGAACGTAGGATTTTAGAAACATTAAAGAAAAAACTATCTGACGATCAAGCCCTTGTCACTAAAGCGGATAAGGGTAACACTCTGGTTATTATAAATAAGAATGATTATGACGATAAAATACGCGATTTCATTGCAAATAATAATATCACCCTGCTAACCTCTGACCCCACGGATTTATACGTAAAACGTCTTAATCGCAGCTTAAACATGTGTACACATCTCTTTGATGAACGTACTAGACGTTCTTTAAAACCAATTAATTCTAAAGCGCCCGTTTTATCAGGTCTGCCAAAGCTTCACAAGGAGGGGATTCCTATTAGACCACTAGTAAATTTTACCACTGCTCCCGGTTACAAAGCAGCTAGAAAATTAGTGAGTATATTAAAACATAATTTACATTTGACTAATAATCGAAGTTTGATTAATAGTTGTGATTTCGTTGAAAAAGTGAAAAACCTGATGATTGAACCCCACTATAAACTTATTTCTTTTGACATTGTGAACTTGTATACAAATGTACCGGTGAGTGAAACCTTACGCCTATTAAGATCTAACCTTGTTAACACCAATAAACTGGATGCTATTTGCATAAATGAAATATTAGAATTGTTGGAAGTGATTTTGGACCAGAATTATTTCACACATGACAAACAGTTTTTCAGACAGCTGGAGGGGTTAGCTATGGGTTCCCCACTCTCTAGTATTCTAGCGGAAGTATACTTAAATTACTTTGAAAATTCTTTCTTGTTTGCAAATCCTACATATAATTACAATGTGGTGTTCTATGGTAGATATGTCGACGACACTTTTATGGTGTATAAAGGCACAAATCGCCAAATTGACAAGCTCCACAATTACTTGAATGGCATTAACAACAAGATACAGTTTACTTTGGAGAATGAAGTTGGAGGTCGGTTACATTTTCTGGATTTGACAGTAACTAAGAATTTTGTTACTAAAAAACTATGTTTTAATATATTTAGGAAGCCCACGATGACTGACGCTGTCATACATGCCTCATCGTTCCACCCCATTTCACAGAAATTAGCTGCATTCCATAGCATGATACATCGCTTGTTGTCTATACCCCTTAGCATCGAGGATTATATCGAAGAGTTAAATACCATTAAAGTCATTGCGTTTAACAACGGGTACAATGAAAGAATAATAGATAATATTTTAAAAAAACAAAAGAAAAAGAAGAGTAACACTATTAAAAATGAAACTAAAGATATAAATAATAGAAATGAGAACCTCGAAACAAAGGCACGCAAATACATTGCGGCACCTTATACGCATTTCATGCCGGGGATTTTTAAGTCAACCATTAATAAAGTTAACAACATAGTCGTTTCCTATAAGACTAGTAATAACATCTTGAATAATCTCCGCACCCGTGAACATACCAGTCTTGAAAATAAAACGGGTGTTTATAAGCTAGTCTGCAACGACTGTGAGGCTTTTTATGTGGGCCAGACGGGTCGAGGTTTTTTGAAAAGATTTTCTGAACATAGACCCCCTACACGAGTTTACAACTTCGACAATATCAAGTCAAATTTCGCCAAGCACCTCATAGACAACAGTCACAGTTACACGGATTTTAGCTCAAATTTAATACCCCTTCATTTCTGCAGTAAAGGGAGTTATTTGAACGCCCTTGAAGAATATGAAATTTACAAAGCATACAACGACGCCAGTACCAAGCCACATGTGTTAAACGACCAATTACAGTATAAATCAAATATACTGTACGATACCGCTATGAGATATAGTCGAGATAAGGCTTAGATTACGTCAGTACGGCGCGTGTTGTCTTGCAAGGCACACCGAACATTTTTAAAGCGAATTTATGTACATAGTTTAATTGCCGTATTGTGTTTTTAATATTTTGACAAATGTCATTATTTATGACATAGATTGATTTTATAAGTTCTGATGATGAGGCAAGCGCCTTGAAACATGTAAACTGGAAAAAACATCAAGGAAAAAAGCCATAGACGGTGAGTACAGTGTATTTGGTTAAAACTTTATTTCTATTCTACTATCTCCTCCATACCATGTTAACACAAATTGCTATTGTCTGGGCTTTCTCCCTGAATAACGTTACATGCTTCTTTTATATTTATTTGGAATACTATTTTTAATTGTTTTTAATTATCTAAATGAGTACAAGATCACTCCAATCATTGATTGTTCATCAATGTTTTATAAAATGTTTTCTTACTTATCATTACATTTTTAATGCTTAACATACACTTTCACTATCTTTAGGGTACTTACACTTCACTATGGCACTTCACTTTGGTTCACTGTTTGTATTGAGTGTTATTTAATGGGTAATCCCTATACTTTCTCCTATTATTTCTCACTATTTCTTTCTGGCATAATATTTATTATTAATAATATTAAGTCAGTTATTTTTTGTTAAATCTAACCTTTCTAACTGGGTTAGTGTACTTTTTCTACACTACATTACTTTACAATCGTATTGTCTTTAAAATGGGTACATAAGTTAATTCAATTATAACAATAATATTTGTTTATCAATAAATAATTATTTGGGGTTTATTTACAGTATTCTATCCTTGAGTATACTATTTTTCCCCTTTATATGTGTGTTAATCTCCCCTTGGGTTTAACCTGTCTCCTCTTCATTCTTCCTCTTCTTCGTCATCTTCATCTTCTTCATCTTGGTTCGGTTCTCCTCTTCTCATCTGGTTCGATTTCTGTTTAATCGTAGGGATCTGTTCTCTTCCTTTGATTCTTCTTTAGTTCTGGGTTCATATCTTCCTTTGTTAGTTTATAATTGTTTGGTCCATCACCTTCTTTCTTGAGTATGGTTCGTGGTTCCCTTCTTTGTGTTTATGTTGTTGGATCAATCACTTGGGTTGGGTAATATCGTCGTTCGTCGTGTCATAAGATTAATATTTTATACATTTTTTAAACCTTTTTTTTATATGAAGTATTTTTATGTTAAGAATTATCTTTTTTACCACTGGTACGGGGTTTAGCTTAATTGTGTTGTAACATAATGCCTCTCCTCTAAAATTGATCATTTTAATAAAACACTAGCATAGTTTTTTATGAAATTATCAGTTATAGATAACCTTTTTCCTTTTCTTTCTTGTTTGTTTGTCCGTTCTTCATTTCTCTTCTTACTTAATTCATTCCATTTGATTTGGATCTGTTTTTATTTATTTCCATGGTGCATTTTCCCTCACACACAAATTTTTCCCTAACTTTATAGTAGCTGGTTTCTCCCATTACTACTCATTTTTCTGAGACCAGAGGCACATCATCTCTGCTCAGTTCATTTGGATTGCTGGACTTTTCAACAGTCAATCTTAAATACCTTCTTTGTCAACTTGTGACTTAAATAATAATAATAATAATATAATATAATAATATACTTTGTGATTCTCCACCTTGTGGTTTGTTTTTAGATCACTTTGGCTTTTTACTCACTCTTCCTTCCGCTATACCTTAACTATACACTATCATCTACTCATACACTTGATTGTTTTTATATTTATTCATATGTTAATTTCATCATATCATTGTTTTTCATTATTTTGTTTTCAATGCTCGTTGTGATCATTTTACTTGTCTTAGACATTTTTATTTCTTTCTTGGTTATTTAGCAATATTCTGCTTTAGCCATATCTGTATATTTGTTTTATACATAATCTCTCTCTCTTCCTTGTACCAGTTCACATTTATTTATTTTTTTCTTAGAATACTTTTGATCCATTATAATTTCAGGTATTTATCTCAGTAATTTGAGCTTGATTTTATTTTTTGGTTTATTTCATTCTGCATTAAATATCATTTTTTGATAATTCTTTGGTAAGTTAATTGTCTTACCTTAAAGGAATGTTTGAAGCGTATTCCTTTTTAGTTATTTTTTGTTTAATTATAATAGTAAGTTTGTGATTCTTACATTTTTATTATATAGGAATGTGTGTAAATTATTCCTTATTATCTCACTTTTTACTTCATACTTCATATCTCAATCTTTTATTAGACTGTAAATTGATTTAAATTGAAAGGAATTTGTGTAACTGTTTCCTTTGTTTTTTTTTCATAATTTTTAAATCATTTTATTATTCCGCATATCATCTAAATAAGGTAGTAAGCTGCTCTTACAATTTTTTTGGAATTTTGAGATATGTTTCATTTCACAATAGTTTTATTCTTCTTCGTAAAACTTTTTTATCGAAGTTTGGTTATAAACTCCCTTTATTTTTCTTGTATTGATATTGCTTATCTGATAAGTATTATTACCATTATCTTTTGTGATGATATACGGACTATTATGATATACATAATTGTTCTATTCATATTGCTATATACAGGACCTTGTTATTAATTTTTGGTAAGTTGACTTCTCCTTTTCTTTCCTTTATTATTGCCTTCTCTTTTGTTCGACACTTCGTTATTCTGCACCTCTTCTCCTTCAAGTGTTTGATAGTCACACTTATTCTGGATGATAATTTTAAGTTTTATTTATTAATTATAGTTTATTTTCTCATTTAATTCGTCTTAGTCGTTTCTTGTACCCTCTTGTTTTGGTGATTGTCTAGTAGCTTTATTTAATTTTAATATCTCCTTCTATTCCATTGGGTTGCTTGGTCAGTAATTCGAAGATCCGTCCCTTTTCTTGGTGTGTGGTATCTTCACTTAGTTTACCCATGGTCCATCAGTTCCTCTGCCCTTATGGTTCGGATAACTCTGGTGTGTAGAACTGTTTTCTTCCTTGCAACATAGGTCTCCTCCGTCTTGTACCATAATTCCTTTAATACCATATGTTCCGTGGTATTTATTTCTACCTCCATCATTTGATTAGTTTGTCGATTAATCAGAGAAGTTATTTGTGCCTCTCATTAATATTATTGTTGCCTTTTTATTTGGTATTTCCATTTCTGGTGTGCTCCAGTGGTTTATTGATCTTCTTGATTTGTTATACTCTGTTTTGTTGTCAGTCATTTCTATTTCTGGCATCTTCCATCTAAGTATAGATTTGCTGAAATTTTCATCCACTGGTTGATTGTGAAATCCTTTTATAATTTCCCTCAGAGTCCTCCTACAATCTTTGTACGTTATTCATTTGCTTTGGTAGGTAAGGGGCAAATTAAACACATCGATCAGTCCGTTCTTCATCATCTCCAATTTTTCTCATGTTTTGATGAGTTTCCTTTTATATACCTTTCTGAATTCCTCTGTTTTCTTAATCTTCTTAATGATTCGATTCTTCTTCATACGACTGTTTACCTCTAATTGTAGTTCTTGGTGCCTCTCCTCCAGTTCCTTGACCATCTCCTTCTGTGTTATTCTCTGATTCCCCGGTTCCATGTTCTCATTCAATGTTTCTTTGATACCTTCAGGAGTGCTGTCTAGTGTTTCATTCAATTGTTTGAAATCACTAACTACTGTTTCTTGAAGTCGATCTACTGGGTAACTTGTTTCTTCCCATCTCTTGTTCATCCCTGTTTTTGTCCGTTTGTCTTCTTCACGAATCTCTACAAACATGAATCTCAATTCTTCTCTGTTCTTCTCACTTTCTTCCTCGATTTTCCGTTGGAGAATATCATTATTATTTTCCATCTTTTTATTTACTATTTCCAGATCCTGCTTGATCTGTTTCTTCAGCTCTTCGCTCCTCTTTTCCAATGCCTCCTGACTTCCCTGTATCATCTCCATTTGCTTCTTCAATTCTTCACTGTTTTGGTCCAGTTTTTTATTCATTCCCATTTGTAATGATTCCAATTTTTTATTCAATTCTTCCTTGTCTCGTCTTCTATCTTCCTTTTTTATTTAAATCTTCATGGCTCCTGCTCATTTGTCCGAATTGTTCCATCATGAATTTCATCATTCTATTAATTTTGTTTCTTCTGTTGGTTTGACTGGTTGGTCGTTTACCACGACTTCTGCTTCTATTTCTGGTTCAGGTGGGTTTGGATTTTCCAGTTGGTCCTCCTGTGGGTTCTATTCCAGCAATTCTCCAGTCGTTTCCTCAATTTCTACTTCCTCAACTTCTTCCATTTCTTCTGGGTTTCCTTCTTGGTTTAATGCTTCCTTCCCTTTGTGCCTCGTAACCATACCGTGTCTATTCATAACCGCCGCTAGTTATCCTTTCTAGCCTCACGTTGCTGGTCGCCAATATGTAACAAGTTAATTAGGGCACTTCCTTTATTCTTAAAACCCCGCGTTGGGTTCGTCAATATGTAATGAGAAAACGAGGTCGTACCTGGTAAAATGTGTCACACTTGTTTATTTTGTGTATTAGTGTGAATGTAGTGTGTTTGTCTCACACCAGTTGTTACATAAATCGATGTCACTACTGGAGTCTGTAGCATTGTCAGTATCACCAGTACAACCTACCTTTTTATCCATAGGGGTTGCGAATCCCGGGTGGCGCCAAATTGTTTCTATTAAAACAATTAAAATAGATAAATTCTAAGATGCTATGTGTTATTAGCATGGACAGCTGGAGCGTTCGAATGGTTCCCGCCGCTATACAGGTTGCCATCTCGACCACTCGTGATGAGCGCTAGTTGGTTATTGAATAAAGCTTGCTAACACACATATACTCTACAACGTCCTATGAAATAAAAAGATAGTAATACTCGGTACTTTGATTTTAATACAAATTTGGTCATTAAGTAATATGACAAATGAATTATAAATAATTTGATAACAGATTGCTCCGGCTTATAGCATGAAACACAAATATCTCAGAGTTGGCAAAATTGATTTTAAAACACTTTTCATTGCCGAAATGGCTTCAGTTACATACAAAATATTACCATACCAGGTTTAAAATCTGGGGTTCTTTGGATTATGAAATAAGACATAAACGTTGGTTACATTAAAAAAGTACACTACCATACCTTATACGTACTTAGAAAGTATAATGTGTTTTTACAAATTGTTCGGTAGTGTCGTATTTCTGTTACAAAATTGTGCTCTTAAGCGAGGTTATATTTTGATTAATAAAATGTTTTTATGTAAGTAAATTATGCATTAACACCTTTGAAAGAAAATAATATTTGTTCAATAGTGAGAAATTTTATTATTTGGAAAATATTTAAGGTAATTTGGTTTTTTGGGATTAAGGAATTTATTCGATACTTATCAGTTCAGATAGCGTTGATGTGTAGTCATCGGGGTAGTGGATATTCTTCAATTTTGGGCTGGTTTTAAGCTTCGAACATCTTTTTCAATTTTGTCTTGGGTTTTTGATAATTAATTTATTCAATTTGGTTCCTGGACATCGTTAATTCCTTGTAGGTCGACATCTATTCGTCTTTGGTCATCTTGGTTCACGTTCGAAACTTTTTGTAACTATTTAAATTAAAAATTTCAATCATTCCAATTTTGCGTGCCGCTTACCCACGCATCGTTTTTTCGAGTCTCCTATATTTAACGGAAAATAAGCCTTCAACGGATCATTACTATGGAAACAGCAATCCTGGGATTGGTTAATTACTCTTTCAAAGACATTGTTAAGATATTTGAATTTTTATTCAAATTTATTAAGTATTTTCCTAATGGTTTTATTCCTTTATAGTTCCTTTGGGGTAATAAATGATATCACTATTATCTTTCTTTCCTTTCAAAGTTTACAATGATACCTCATAAGGTCATATTCTGTTATACATTAACTTTAGTCTAAATATTTGACATTTGATGAATTACATATCTTTCTTAAATTAAACTTTTATAATAACATTTCTGTTTTAAAATGATTGACATATACTGGCCATTTACTGGTCTTAGATTAGTAAGGTTTCTTGTGAAATTGCTACAATTTACATTTGAGTGTCTTTGACAGTTAGATGTTTTCATAGCCAAGATTAGCCATGATGGTTTTTTTGGTGTATTTCGTTTTAAATTACATTTTGAATTCAGCCTGATGGGCTTCACTTAGTTATCATATTTGTTTGTGTTTTAACTACTATTCAACATACATTTTCATTACACATACTTTAAAATATAATAATTAGGTTTATGGACTGTAGGATCCCTTCAGCCATATCCCCTTCATAACATTGAACCAAACTATTTTTTATAAGTTACTAGTTATTTTTAGTTCTAATATTGATTTCTTTCTTTTGTTACTACCTAGGGTGATAAACATCATCACTTCTTGCAAAATTATGATAAGTTAATTCCCCTTTCAACATGGGGTGTTTTATTCATTGTAGTCTTAATTTTAACAATAAAACTTTATTTTTATTCTACTATCTCCTCCATACCATGTTAACACAAATTGCTATTGTCTGGGCTTTCTCCCTGAATAACGTTACATGCTTCTTTTATATTTATTTGGAATACTATTTTTAATTGTTTTTAATTATCTAAATGAGTACAAGATCACTCCAATCATTGATTGTTCATCAATGTTTTATAAAGTGTTTTCTTACTTATCATTACATTTTTAATGCTTAACATACACTTTCACTATCTTTAGGGTACTTACACTTCACTATGGCACTTCACTTTGGTTCACTGTTTGTATTGAGTGTTATTTAATCCCTATACTTTCTCCTATTATTTCTCACTATTTCTTTCTGGCATAATATTTATTATTAATAATATTAGGTTAGTTATTTTTTGTTAAATCTAACCTTTCTAACTGTGTTAGTGTACTTTTTCTACACTACATTACTTTACAATCGTATTGTCTTTAAAATGGGTACATAAGTTAATTCAATTATAACAATAATATTTGTTTATCAATAAATAATTATTTAGGGTTTATTTACAGTATTCTATCCTTGAGTATACTATTTTTCCCCTTTATATGTGTGTTAATCTCCCCTTGGGTTTAACCTGTCTCCTCTTCATTCTTCCTCTTCTTCGTCATATTCATCTTCTTCATCTTGGTTCGGTTCTCCTCTTCTCATCTGGTTCGATTTCTGTTTAATCATAGGGATCTTTTCTCTTCCTTTGATTCTTCTTTAGTTCTGGGTTCATATCTTCCTTTGTTAGTTTATAATCGTTTGGTCCATCACCTTTTTTCTTGAGTATGGTTCGTGTTTCCCTTCTTTGTGTTTATGTTGTTGGATCAATCACTTGGGTTGGGTAATATCGTCATTCGTTGTGCATAAGATTAATATTTTATACATTTTTTAAACATTTTATTTTATATGAAGTATTTTTATGTTAAGAATTATCTTTTTTATCACTGGTACGGGGTTTAGCTTAATTGTGTTGTAACATAATGCCTCTCCTCTAAAATTGATCATTTTAATAAAACACTAGCATAGTTTTTTATGAAATTATCAGTTATAGATAACCTTTTCCCTTTTCTTTCTTGTTTGTTTGTCCGTTCTTCATTTCTCTTCTTACTTAATTCATTCCATTTGATTTGGATCTGTTTTTATTTATTTCCATGGTGCATTTTCCCTCACACACAAATTTTTCTATAACTTTATAGTAGCTGGTTTCTCCCATTACTACTCATTTTTCTGAGACCAGAGGCACATCATCTCTGCTCAGTTCATTTGGATTGCTGGACTTTTCAACAGTCAATCTTAAATATTTCTTTTATGAATTTGCTAACTGCTATAATTTTTTATTGTTCGACTAAGCTTTTCGTCATTACTGACATCTTCAGGTCTTAAACAACCATCTTCAGGTCTGTGTTGTTTAAGACCTGAAGATGTCAGTAATGACGAAAAGCTTAGTCGAACAATAAAAAATTATAGCAGTTAGCAAATTCATAAAAGAAATAGTAAGGATGGCTGCTAATTTAAACAATACTAACAATCTTAAATACCTTCTTTGTCAACATGTGACTTAAATAATAATAATAATAATAATAATAATAATAATAATAATAATAATATAATATAATAATATACTTTGGGATTCTCCACCTTGTGGTTTGTTTTTAGATCACTTTGGCTTTTTACTCATTCTTCCTTCCGCTTTACCTTAACTATACACTATCATCTACTCATACACTTGATTGTTTTTATATTTATTCATATGTTAATTTCATCATATCATTATTTTTCATTATTTTGTTTTCAATGCTCGTTGTGATCATTTTACTTGTCTTAGACATTTTTATTTTTTTCTTGGTTATTTAGCAATATTCTGCTTTAGCCATATCTGTATATTTGTTTTATACATAATCTCTCTCTCTTCCTTGTACCAGTTCACATTCATTTTTTTTTTCTCTTAGAATACTTTTGATCCATTATAATTTCAGGTATTTATCTCAGTAATTTGAGCTTGATTTTATTTTTTGGTTTATTTCATTCTGCATTAAATATCATTTTTTGATAATTCTTTGGTAAGTTAATTGTCTTACCTTAAAGGAATGTTTGTAGCGTATTCCTTTTTAGTTATTTTTTAATTAATTATAATAGTAAGTTTGTGATTCTTACATTTTTATTATATAGGAATGTGTGTAACTTATTCCTTATTATCTCACTTTTTACTTCATACTTCTTATCTCAATTTTTATTAGACTGTAAATTGATTTAAATTGAAAGGAATTTGTGTAACTCTTTCCTTTGTTTTTTTTTCATTATTTTTTAAAACATTTTATTATTCCGCATATATCATCTAAATAAGGTAGTAAGCTGCTCTTACAATCTTTTTTGGAATTTTGAAATATGTTTCATTTCACAATGGTTTTATTCTTCTTCGTAAAACTTTTTTATCGAAGTTTGGTTATAAACTCCCTTTATTTTTCTTGTATTGATATTGCTTATCTGATAAGTATTATTACCATTATCTTTTGTGATGATATACGGGCTATTATGATATACATAATTGTTCTATTCATATTGCTATATACAGGACCTTGTTATTAATTTTTGGTAAGTTGACTTCTCCTTTTCTTTCCTTTATTATTGCCTTCTCTTTTGTTCGACACTTCGTTATTCTGCACCTCTTCTCCTTCAAGTGTTTGATAGTCACACTTATTCTGGATGATAATTTTAAGTTTTATTTATTAATTATAGTTTATTTTCTTATTTAATTCGTCTTAGTCGTTTTTTGTACCCTCTTGTTTTGGTGATTGTCTAGTAGCTTTATTTAATTTTAATATCTCCTTCTATTCCATTGGGTTGCTTGGTCAGTAATTCGAAGATCCGTCGCTTTTCTTGGTGTGTGGTATCTTCACTTAGTTTACCCATGGTCCATCAGTTCCTCTGCCCTTATGGTTCGGATAACTCTGGTGTGTAGAACTGTTTTCTTCCTTGCAACATAGGTCTCCTCCGTCTTGTACCATAATTCCTTTAATACCATATGTTCCGTGGTATTTATTTCTACCTCCATCATTTGATTAGTTTGTCGATTAATCAGAGAAGTTATTTGTGCCTCTCTCATTAATATTATTTTTGCCTTTTCATTTGGTATTTCCATTTCTGGTGTGCTCCAGTGTTTTATTGATCTTCTTGATTTGTTATACTCTGTTTTGTTGTCAGTCATTTCTATTTCTGGCATCTTCCATCTAAGTATAGATTTGCTGAAATTTTCATCCACTGGTTGGTTGTGAAATCCTTTTATAATTTCCCTCAGAGTCCTCCTACAATCTTTGTACTTTATTAATTTGCTTTGGTAGGTAAGGGGCAAATTAAACACATCGATCAGTCCGTTCTTCATCATCTCCACTTCTTCTCATGTTTTGATGAGTTTCCTTTTATATACCTTTCTGAATTCCTCTGTTTTCTTAATCTTCTTAATGATTCGATTCTTCTTCATACGACTGTTTACCTCTAATTGTAGTTCTTGGTGCCTCTCCTCCAGTTCCTTGACCATCTCCTTCTGTGTTATTTTCTGATTCCCCGGTTCCATGTTCTCATTCAACGTTTCTTTGATAGCTTCAGGAGTGCTGTCTAGTGTTTCATTCAATTGTTTGAAATCACTAACTACTGTTTCTTGAAGTCGATCAACTGGGTAACTTGTTTCTTCCCATCTCTTGTTCATCCCTGTTTTTGTCCGTTTGTCTTCTTCACGAATCTCTACAAACATGAATCTCAATTCTTCTCTGTTCTTCTCACTTTCTTCCTCTATTTCCGTTGGAGAATATCATGATTATTTTCCATCTCTTTATTTACTATTTCCAGATCCTTCTTGATCTGTTTCTTCAGCTCTTCGCTCCTCTTTTCCAATGCCTCCTGACTTCCCTGTATCAACTCCATTTGCTTCTTCAATTCTTCACTGTTTTGGTCCAGTTTTTTATTCATTCCCGTTTGTAATGATTCAAATTTTTTATTCAATTCTTCCTTGTCTCGTCTTCTATCTTCCTTTTTTATTTAAATCTTCATGGCTCCTGCTCATTTGTCCGAATTGTTCCATCATGAATTTCATCATTCTATCTAATTTTGTTTCTTCTGTTGGTTTGACTGGTTGGTCGTTTACCATGACTTCTGCTTCTATTTCTGGTTCAGGTGGGTTTGGATTTTCCAGTTGGTCCTCCTGTGGGTTCTATTCCAGCAATTCTCCAGTCGTTTCCTCTATTTCTACTTCCTCAACTTCTTCCATTTCTTCTGGGTTTCCTTCTTGGTTTAATGCTTCCTTCCCTTTGCGCCTCGTAACCATACCGTGTCTATTCATAACCGCCGCTAGTTATCCTTTCTAGCCTCACGTTGCTGGTCGCCAATATGTAACAAGTTAATTAGGGTACTTCCTTTATTCTTAAAACCCCGCGTTGGGTTCGTCAATATGTAACGAGAAAACAAGGTCGTACCTGGTAAAATGTGTCACACTTGTTTATTTTGTGTATTAGTGTGAATGTAGTGTGTTTGTCTCACACCGGTTGTTACATAAATCAACGTCACTACTGGAGTCTGTAGCGTTGTCAGTATCACCAGTACAACCTACCTTTTAATCCATAGGGGTTGCGAATCCCGGGTGGCGCCAAATTGTTTCTATTAAAACAATTAAAATAGATAAATTCTAAGATGCTATGTGTTATTAGCATGGACAGCTGGAGCGTTCGAATGGTTCCCGCCGCTATACAGGTTGCCATCTCGACCACTCGTGATGAGCGCTAGTTGGTTATTGAATAAAGCTTGCTAACACACATATACTCTACAACGTCCTATGAAATAAAAAGATAGTAATACTCGGTACTTTGATTTTAATACAAATTTGGTCATTAAGTAATATGACAAATGAATTATAAATAATTTGATAACAGATTGCTCCGGCTTATAGCATGAAACACAAATATCTCAGAGTTGACAAAATTGATTTTAAAACACTTTTCATTGCCGAAATGGCTTCAGTTACATACAAAATATTACCAGGTTTAAAATCTGGGGTTCTTTGGATTATGAAATAAGACATAAACGTTGGTTACATTAAAAAAGTACACTACCATACCTTATACGTACTTAGAAAGTATAATGTGTTTTTACAAATTGTTCGGTAGTGTCGTATTTCTGTTACAAAATTGTGCTCTTAAGCGAGGTTATATTTTGATTAATAAAATGTTTTTATGTAAGTAAATTATGCATTAACACCTTTGAAAGAAAATAATATTTGTTCAATAGTGAGAAATTTTATCATTTGGAAAATATTTAAGGTAATTTGGTTTTTTGGGATTAAGGAATTTATTCGATACTTATCAGTTCAGATAGCGTTGATGTGTAGTCATCGGGGTAGTGGATATTCTTCAATTTTGGGCTGGTTTTAAGCTTCGAACATCTTTTTCAATTTTGTCTTGGGTTTTTGATAATTAATTTATTCAATTTGGTTCCTGGACATCGTTAATTCCTTGTAGGTCGACATCTATTCGTCTTTGGTCATCTTGGTTCACGTTCGAAACTTTTTGTAACTATTTAAATTAAAAATTTCAATCATTCCAATTTTGCGTGCCGCTTACCCATGCGTCGTTTTTTCGAGTCTCCTATATTTAACGGAAAATAAGCCTTCAACGGATCGTTACTATGGAAACAGCAATCCTGGGATTGGTTAATTACTCTTTCAAAGACATTGTTAAGATATTTGAATTTTTATTCAAATTTATTAAGTATTTTCCTAATGGTTTTATTCCTTTATAGTTCCTTTTTGGGTAATAAATGATATCACTATTATCTTTCTTTCCTTTCAAAGTTTACAATGATACCTCATAAGGTCATATTCTGTTATACATTAACTTTAGTCTAAATATTTGACATTTGATAAATTACATATCTTACTTAAATTAAACTTTTATAATAACTTTTCAGTTTTAAAATGATTGACATATAATTAATGGCCATTTACTGTTCTTAGATTAGTAAGGTTTCTTGTGAAATTGCTACAATTTACATTTGAGTGTCTTTGACAGTTAGATGTTTTCATAGCCAAGATTAGCCATGATGGTTTTTTTGGTGTATTTCGTTTTAAATTACATTTTGAATTCAGCCTGATGGGCTTCACTTAGTTATCATATTTGTTTGTGTTTTAACTACTATTCAACATACATTTTCATTACACATACTTTAAAATATAATAATTAGGTTTATGGACTGTAGGATCCCTTCAGCCATATCCCCTTCATAACATTGAACCAAACTATTTTTTATAAGTTACTAGTTATTTTTAGTTCTAATATTGATTTCTTTCTTTTGTTACTACCTAGGGTGATAAACATCATCACTTCTTCCAAATTATGGTAAGTTAATTCCCCTTTCAACATGGGGTGTTTTATTCATTGTAGTCTTAATTTTAACAATAAAACTTTATTTCTATTCTACTATCTCCTCCATACCATGTTAATACAAATTGCTTTTGTCTGGGCTTTCTCCCTGAATAACGTTACATGCTTCTTTTATATTTATTTGGAATACTATTTTTAATTGTTTTTAATTATCTAAATGAGTACAAGATCACTCCAATCATTGATTGTTCATCAATGTTTTATAAAATGTTTTCTTACTTATCATTACATTTTTAATGCTTAACATACACTTTCACTATCTTTAGGGTACTTACACTTCACTATGGCACTTCACTTTGGTTCACTGTTTGTATTGAGTGTTATTTAATGGGTAATCCCTATACTTTCTCCTATTATTTCTCACTATTTCTTTCTGGCATAATATTTATTATTAATAATATTAGGTTTTTTATTTTTTGTTAAATCTAACCTTTCTAACTATGTTAGTGTACTTTTTCTACACTACATTACTTTACAATCGTATTGTCTTTAAAATGGGTACATAAGTTAATTCAATTATAACAATAATATTTGTTTATCAATAAATAATTATTTAGGGTTTATTTACAGTATTCTATCCTTGAGTATACTATTTTTCCCCTTTATATGTGTGTTAGTCTCCCCTTGGGTTTAACCTGTCTCCTCTTCATTCTTCCTCTTCTTCGTCATCTTCATCTTCTTCATCTTGGTTCGGTTCTCCTCTTCTCATCTGGTTCGATTTCTGTTTAATCGTAGGGATCTGTTCTCTTCCTTTGATTCTTCTTTAGTTCTGGGTTCATATCTTCCTTTGTTAGTTTATAATTGTTTGGTCCATCACCTTTTTTCTTGAGTATGGTTCGTGGTTCCCTTCTTTGTGTTTATGTTGTTGGATCAATCACTTGGGTAGGGTAATATCGTCGTTCGTCGTGTCATAAGATTAATATTTTATACATTTTTTAAACATTTTATTTTATATGAAGTATTTTTATGTTAAGAATTATCTTTTTTATCACTGGTACGGGGTTTGGCTTAATTGTGTTGTAACAATACACATACAAACAATATATAACAAATAATTTTTTCCAGTGTAACAAGATGATTTACGCAATATTTAGTTGAAAATTAAAATATGGTAATTATTATATATTTATGTTATAATTGTGTAATATATTAGATATTTATACCATGCATTATATTATTATTAGGCTAATATACGCAGAATAATAATTCCATTTTTTACAAATTATAAAATAGCTAAATAACTAAATCGAATTTTGAAACTTAAAAAAAAACTTGCAGCCAACTATAATATAAAAACCAGAATCGAGCTCACGGATTAACTAAAAAACATACAATGTAAACAAAGATACAAAGTTATAATCTTTCGACATTTCAAAAAAATGTAGGCCTACAAAAACATTCTTACTGAAGATAGATATCACTGATTTTAAATTGTTTTTACGAATAAAACAATTGGAAAGTTGTGTAAATAGGCCTATATTAGGCTAATAAAGAACTATGTACAAGAAAAGGATTTCAAAACTACTTAGCTTGATATCTCAGCAGTAAGTACATTTTCTATTATCAAAAATACATTTATTTTTGTATATTTACGATATTATTTAATAGTTTTTAAACATTTAGAATATGCTCACATACTTTAAAACATTGGGCTTTGCTTAAAGCACACACATTTGTGTCAGCAGGACAACAGAGTGATGAAACAAAATAGGCCATCCCCCTAGAAATGATCGTGTTGGGGCTTCTCTCACATACGTAATCTTAACTAGGATCGCTTGCTACTTCACAAAATCAAATAAAATAAATTTCTTGATTTACAGAAAAAGATTATTAAAATTAAAAACACAACTCTAGAAAGCTGCACTAGAGAAATACAATATTGTAACGACAATCTATCGAACCGCGTAGAATAGCCGAGAGCAATCTATTCTCCACCCGCCGTTCAGTGTGGCAGGTGTTGCCTCAGTCAAGGCCGCGTACAAGTAGGTTCTAGTGTGTTCAAGAACACTTGATATACGCACACCGGTGTGCAGTAAGGAGGGAAATCTACAAAAGCAAGAGCGTCTGGCGTTGTCAAGTCAGTTACGTGAGCGATTTTCTTAGCGCGGATCGAGTGTTTGTCGAAGTATTGTGTGAAATGTTATTGGTTATAAATTGGTTATAAATTGTGTGGAACTCTATTATTTGGCATTATTATTGCGTGTGGACAAATCTGACGGGAATTATTGTACGAGTTGATTAAGAATTATTAATTGTGATAATTAAAGCTGGTTATTAGTGATTCATTGGTGTCTTGTATTTTGTTTTCCACTGTACCATACTACGATCAGTGAGACCGTCGTAACAATATTATGTAATACAGAAATATAAAGAACTTCAGTATCATTTGAAAGAAATAATACAATTCCACAATATAACAAAATTACAGTATAATTTTTTGTTACTACATTAAATTTTTTATTGCAATAATTTTTAAAATTTCTTCAATATTTGAAACTGAAAGCAAACATGTTCTCAGAGATTTCAGAAAGTCGCCTAGAGTATCCCTAAGACTTACATATGGTATTAGCAAATTAAAGAAACGTAGAGCACTACTGCTATAAAACTGCTGTTGAGCAGTTTATTTTGACTGCGGAACAACAACAGTATTGCTTTTCATAGATCATAGTCTTTATTTTAAAATTTATATTTATTATGACTTCTAATATAAAATAGTATAAGAACTTTAAAAACATAGAGGTTCCTTAAAGAGAGGTATGAAAAAGTTCCTGCTCTGCGTATGAAAAATTTAGTGTTTGTACGATTGTATTTTTGTTTAAGAATTATCTACTTGAATACGGATTTTGAATACCGATTTTTAGTACAGCCGAAATGTTGCTTTTTTGTAGAAAATAATATCAGCGACGGCTAGTCTACTTTTTAAAATTTTAACATGTAAGTTTATATAAACGTTATTCCTAATGAAGTCATGTCGGGTGCTAATTTGGCCAGCTGTCACATGGGAAATAGAACTTTCACGTGATATATTAACGACTTTTACCCAAATAACATTTCTAAATTTAACAATGTGTTTATCCAAAGAGAGCACTACGTAACACATTATTCATGATAATCAATACTTTACCTAGAATGGCATGTGATAAAATAAACTCGTAGGACAGTCGAGTTGAAAAACTATGTCAATCCCGGACATAGAGCCTGTACGCCTACATCAGCGTGATGGACCGTTTTTTCGGAATCGGTAAAATGTACTTGGACAGAAATTCCCCCTTGTTAGTCCAGGTAGTATGTTAGGGTTACCATACCTTAGCCGATGGGCCCTGATTTTGGGAGGAGGTTACTCAGCCTCGCCCTTTTCTTTCTGAGAGAGGATTTGGTAGCTTTGTATCTATTATTCTGATACTTGAAGTTTCTTAGTATTTTCATCACTTATCTACCGACATTAATCAGGGGCGGATTAACCATTAGGCTGACTAGGCTGTAGCCTAGGGAGCGGCACTTTGGGGGGCGCAAAATTTTAGCTAAAAAAGTATACAATTTTACAGCTAAACGTAAAATTGGTAATAAATTACAAGGATTACAATTTGAGTTCAATTTGAACACAGGCGCCTGTTTGCGAGAAATTATGGTAAAACTGTACATAAATAATGTGCTTTCCAAACTGTTTTCTCCGGTTATGAGTCATCAGCGGCCGGCACTCATAGAACTGTGCCGCCGCCCGACTTTCGTGGAATTGCCGACCACGTTATCTATTCCATCACCTCCCCCCCTTCACCAAACACCTCCATCCCTTTTCATTGGAGACAAGTTCGGTATCGCTCATATTTGCGCATTCAAAACAAACATTTTGGGTATGGTTATGTCGATGTCGTTATGTCGTAGTCACGGTAGTACAGGTCTGGAAACGCTCGCGGTGGGGGGAGGGTCGCTTATGAAGTCCAAAAATGTTTTATTTATTACCCACTGGAGGGCGTGTCAATGTAAATCTTCAAGCCATCCAAGCTACAAATGGTTGAACTCTAAAACAATCTCTGAAAATAGCCTCAATTTTCAATTCTTGAGACTATTTTCAAAAACATTAAGGTATTTGAAATATTTATAACTAAGAAATATATTGTAGGGTGTTTAAAGCTTCATTCAGCCCCTTGGAAATAAACGTAAGAGTAGCCTATGGGAGGTGAGGGGGCGCTAAAATATAATTAGCCTAGGGCGCCAAGATACCTTAATCCAGCCCTGACATTGATGAGCACGCTAAGATCCTAAACCACTCCTTCCACCTCCTTTCTCCTGGGCTCCTCCTTTCTTGAATGGGCTTCGAACCACTTAAACCTGTCATCTTACATTATGGGCAAATTCTTGCCGTGCCTTTCTAAGTTTCTCTCAACATCGTAGTCACCTGCCCTTTGGTTTTCCAGTTGGAACTAACTTCAGTGTTGAGTTATCCTCTCTTCTAATTACATGACCAGCCCATCTCAGCCCTCCACTTGCTACAGTCTCCACGTCAATAGATCTCTTAGTTCATTATCTGTACTTCACCAATTTCACCCTTTATATATTGGCCTAAAAAAGTATCCTTAAATTGTTGTTTTTATAGGTGCTATGTTTCTTGTCAGGTCTTTCGCTCAACAACCATCATACTTATTATGGAGAACCAAATACTATCTACTGCCATTTAAAAACCTTGTGTCGACTTCATTTTTTGTTAATCACGCTGATCAAGTACGGCCCCACGTATTTAAATTCAGCATATCATGTGAATTTATGGACTACAAGTTGTACATTTGATTCCCTCCATTTTGTTTACAAACCCCATTTGAGAAAGGATGAGCCCAGGAGAAAGGAAGTGAAAGAAGTAGTTTAGGTTCTTAGGGTGCTCACTGATGCCGATAGGTGAGCACTGAAAATACTAAGAAACATCAAGTATCCGAATAATAGAAACAAAGTCACCAATCCTCTCTCAGAAAGAAAAGGGTGAGGCTGAGTCTCCTGCACCCAAAGTCAGGAGCCCTTCAGCTAAAGTATGGTAACCTTAACGGAAGACACTCTGGTCCCCCTGGTAAGGGGTTGTGCAACATGTCAATAACCTGTTCATGTACAACTATCAGGCCTAGATGCAGAATCCAAAACAGCCTCATTATAAGGATTGGAAATATAAAGCCATTAGAAGAAGAGACGTGGGTTGTCTGAGGATGAAATGTATTCGGGAACAGGCTTATATAACATAGCCCTTAAAGTAGAAGATGAAGAAAATGAAGGAGAAGATAAATACAATTAATTAACAATTATTCCTCCTCCACCTTCTCCTAAGGCCCGAAACCTCTGTCTAAGGCGCTGACACCTCACTCTATCAGTAGAAAAACACTCCTGTACCTGAACTACTTCTCGCATTTGGGGCGACAACATTCTTCCACCTTTCCTGGGCGGGCTTTTGGTTTTTACCCTCCATGTTTCCTATGAGGACTCTTTTTTGTATCGCCCATTATTCGTTCTCACAACATGGCTCCTCAGTTTCATTTAAATTTCCACTGTTGACTTACTAAATCACCTAGTTGTCTCGTGAGAAATAGGAAGTGGTGAGAAACAACCAGCAAGTTAGAAATGAGAAGATAATCATTAAAAAAAGAAATGGGAGTAATGAGAATAGAAAGGACCTAACTGAGAATTATGTGAAAATAAGTAATCATAGGAAGAAAAGCATCTTTAAGCAATAAAAAAGGTAAAAGCAGCAAGTTAAGATGGATTTATGTTGATGTAGTCAAGAATGTTGGAGAATATCTGACACTGACTGGTCCAGGAATAGAAGTCTAGAGCGAACCAAAAGTGCCAGACTTGTGGGCAATGAGGATGACATTGCCTCTATACATCAAGTGTGTAGTGAGACCATCTGTATAATAAAATTAATAAAATGTATTATACGCGTATACAAAATTACAAAGTTTAGTAATAATTCTTAGTTAGTGAACTAGGGACAATCTTCATTTGTTAATGATCAACAAATCTTTCTTCATAAGTTGTACTTCCACTTATGTTTACCTAGAACAAATATGCTGTAAGCATATAATCATAAACAATTTCAGTTTTTGTTCAACTGAGGTAAGTTACTTAACATATTATGTAGTATGATGGTTGAGTGGCTGGTTTTGTTGCTAATGAAGTAAGTCTCCTTTCTCTAAGAGTTGCTTCGGAGTCAAATTCATCTATTATTTTTTAAATGTCAATTTTATGTGTTCTTTCAATGCACAGAACAGAAAGTGATGAAGTCTTTCTTGTCCAGTAGTGTTGGGTATGTAAGTCTTCAGCCTCTGAAGACAAGAAAAAGAGCGCTCACTGCTTGCTGAACTTACAGGCAATGTTAAAAATATTTTAAACATGTTCAAGTTGGGAAAAATTAACTCAAATTTTCTTCAACAAAACTCTTTAGTCTTTGATCAGATTCATCACCAATGTTTTTATTTGCACACATACGTGAAAACACAAATTCAATTCTGAATACAGTTCCTTCTCTGCCACTTTAAGTAGCACACACTAATTTCACATCGTCTTCTTCAACCTCATTTTTACTCAGAACTGAGCAAAGTGCATGAAGTACTTTTAAGTCATTTTCTTGAAATCTGTATCTAATTTCATTTATAAGTGTATCTAAAACGGGAAAATATACATTCTGCCTATAGAAGTCAGACGCTGTTCGATAATTTCCAGTTCTGTCACCACCATCAAGTTTTTCAGGCACTTTCTTTTTTCTTGGAACCACTGCCATATCACATCCTTCTTTTTCAGCCATTTTTTTCTGTTTCTTTCCACAGCTCATTAAATTTGTTACCATTTCGAAGGTCTCGAAGTGCAGCTACTGTTGAATAAGTAAGCTAACTGTGAAATAATTGGCACATTTCTTCTGAAAATGTTGTGATAGCATGTTGGTGTATTCCAAGACAATACTCATCAGTTTCAAACAAAATAAAAATGAAAAGCCATGCACACACTTCAAAATGGAGAAAGCATCACTTCCACTAACTTTGTTTTGTCCAATATTGCTTCTAGAGTTTCAATTATGGGACTGATATTACGCAGGACTGAACTAATGGCTTCCAAACGGCAGTTCCACCTTGTATCAGACAGTGACTTAATTTTTGTAGGCCTACTTGCAATATTTCCTTGATTGTTTTGAATATTTTCAAAAACATAATGCCTTTTTGAAGAAGCTTCAATAAACGTATGAAGTTTATCCAGCACCCCAAACATGTTTCTAACAGCTGTTATTGCACTGCTAACGTTAACAAGGCACAGATTCAACACATGTGCATAAAAGTGAACATACATAGCTAGATTGTTCTCATCCCTCACTCTCTTTGCAACTTGAATACTGTCCACGCATAGAAGCTGCTCCATTGTAACACTGAGCTCTCAAATCTTCAACTTTCAAACCAAAAGATGTCAACACACTTTTCAACAAACGATAAAGTGATTCACCATCAGTGTTCTCAGTTCTGTAAAATCAAAGAACACTTTCATTAACATTTAAACTCTTGTCACAGTATCGTAGTACAATAGACACCTGTTCATGTCGTTTTAAATCTTGTGTTTTATCCATAATGACACTGTAAATGCCAGCAGTTTTCACACTGTTTACAATCTGTTTTAACACATTTTTTGACATTAACTCCAGGAAGTGATTTTGATATGTGGGACTGAGGTATCTAAAGTCTTTTTCTTCTTAAGATAATAACGGCTAACTACATTGTTATCTTGTGTTCATAGTAAAAGAAGCTCCAACAAGTTTCCTTTGTTTTCAGACGCTTCGTCCTCCTTGTGACCTCAAAGAACAATACACTGACGAGCACAAAACAAAATACTTGTGATAACTGCCTCAAAATACTGACGATTTGCATACACCACTTGACTTCTATGACTATCTAATTTTCTTTCAATTGAACCATATTTCTGGGAATTACGAAATTCGGTGGCTTTAAAAGAACGTGACTTGTGGGCATTCTGGTGACTTTTGAATTTTCTACTGCTTCCTCCCAATTTTTATACCCAGTTTTCGTAAACGCATCCTCTCCCTTAGGCACACTGTCACAAAATGCTCGGCAGTAGTAGCAGTATGCAACACTATGCTCTAACCAGTGGTAAATATCCTCATACCACTAAGGTGTAAATTTTCTTCCTTTTTTATGGGATATTATTTTAAGTTTGGCTGATAAGGCTCCAGTCCAAGGAATATGAATGTTCTTGCTTTTTCACTACCGTCTGATGGGTCACGTTCTTCTGATAAATTATCATCTTTTATCACGTCTGCATTATAAGGATGTGACGATGGCTAGGCATGGATAATGTAGATACATCAGTCATCAGAAGCCCAATTTGTTGGTCTACTTTCATGACACTGCTGCTGCTATTTGACGATGATGCTGCTGTTGCTACTGCTGCACTCATACATGTTTCTGATTTCTTTTCAAAGAAATTAAGCAGTGTTATTCCTTTGCGTTTCTTATCTCCCATTTCCCAGGACTTAGGAACACAAAAAACCAAAACAATCACAACAATAACGAAATAAGAAAGAGACAAGCGATGTGTACTTTAACGGACTACATACACGACCGATTTTTCCGACCACACTTATATCAGTAACCATAACAAATAACAGTTCCAAACGACTGTCTTTTAAGCTTCGTGAAAAAAGCCACCGACGTCTTACACAGTAAGCCAGCTTTGTTCATACTGCCGTGTCTGTTACGCCTACCATACCGCTCTCTTTTACACTGGCCTGTAGTGTTTACGTAATTCTGCTGAACTGAAAACAGTGATAACCTCGAATCAAACAGTAAACAATCTGAGCACAGAGATGATGACTCAGAATATGTGTGACGACGAGAGGAAAGTAAAGAGAGCAAATTCCTAGAAGCACAGCTGCGCTTATTATTTCATTACGATGTGTTCCAAAATAAGTCTTTATTTGTGTAAAAGGCATGCATTGTATTCCAGTTAATTAGGTCTCTAGCGTTTGTCTTTTCTTCGAACAGAAATATTATTTTGACGTATATCATTTAAATCTGTCAAACATTCCTCTTACAAGTTTCTTCGAAAGAAATAAGAATAACAAATTTATGGCAACTAGTCGTCTGATAAAGACGATAAATAGCGCGTACTATGCTCCAAGCATAGAAAATGTCTCTTGTCTGACTATTTGTTAGTTTTTATTTATAACAACTGGAAACAAAATTTTATAAAGCCCGGAACATTGGGGGGCGAGTCCCCCTCCCCCAAGTTACGCCTATGCTCCTAGTTGTCTCGTTCCACTATGTATGGAATATTTTTCTCTCAAATTTTTTCAGGTGTTCAATGTTCAGGATTTATGTACAATTTCACTACCGTAGCGCAATATGGATCATATATACTAAACATTTGTTAATAAATTTTAATAAAAGTTTTAACATTTACAATGGGGACTAAGTAAGTGAAGCTTTAAAAAAATTAGAAGAATATTGACTAGAGGGCAGAGAATTAACATAATTGAATATACAGGTGATCGAGCAATTAATTATATCAGGAGGGAAGGCGATTTACGAAAAATGATTAGATGGAATAGTTGTCTGAATACGTGAGGAGTTTGTGAAAGAGAATAAATGTTATGAAAACTAGAGTAATGAGAACCGCCGAAGATAAATTACGGAATCGACTTACCTCTACAGAAGTTATGTACTTGCAAAAATAGCATTCGTTAGAATAAGAAATCTTCTAACTAGCGGAGAAACTTCCTCAGACTATCGAGTATCGAGTGAACGGATAGTTGATACTCAAATACCGGTATGTAAAGAGATGGAGACATAAGGGGTGAGTTACAAATATACAGTTTGATTGACAGACTAGTGGCTTACCGAAACAAGCACTCCCCCAACAAATATTAATGATAAATATAACCATATATGATAAATTAAAGTATTGAAATGTACGTAGTTTTAAGTAAAATTATAATTGAATAGGGAATCTAAAGAGGCTCGGCAGTGCGACAGACCGACGCCGGCAAAAATATGTACAATAGACCTAAGACACCCTACATGTCGTAAACGCATAAATTGTTTTGTAGTGTAAAACTAGCAAAAAACGCCTATATACCGTTAGGTTAACGGTACGGTGTCCTTCAACAGACAAAAGATGCCACGCCAGTAAATATGACGATTTTAGAAAGTCGCGTCATTTTTTAAGGTGTGTAACGGACAACTGCGTAAAATTATCGCCCGCACTTTGGGAACTAATCACCAATAGCGTCAGTAGTGAGCGTGAAAGAGATACAACACCATACTGGATACATTCAAAAATACCGGCAAATATTTGAGTGTAAGACCAATGAGAAATGATCAGCAGAAAATGTAGTGAGGGTAGAATTGAAAAAAACTATAAAAATAACACGCGGAGCCCACAACAGGGGAGTCTAAGTCAAAATTTCATGCAAATCACGTGAAACCTGCGTCACTCGATGTGAGCAAATTAAATTACTCTAAGTTCAAATCAATATTCTCTCGGTTTAATAGTATCAGTCATCAAGAAGTTTTATTTAGATATGTGCGCGAAAGTACGTGTGGACAAGAAGCTATTTAAATTGTGCGCGTAATTTGCAACAAAAGTGTATTATTTATTTGTGTGTGACGTATAGTAATAACGCGAGCGTGTGATGTGGTTAAAGAAAGTTAATAAAGCGTGATCAGTGAAAGTGTGGTGTAATGGTTAACGCAGGAATACAATTCGTCATTCGCCTGTCAGGAATCCAGCCACAAGTAACAATATCTCACTTATAAATTACAATACAATCAATTAACATAATTTTAATATCTCAAATAAACTCATCTCATTTTAAAAAGACCCACGATGTTCAGATACTAAACATTCAATTTATGCTAGATGACGTGTTTGGGTGAATTATGATATAGTAAAATAAGAAACCAATACTAATAATTATTGAAATGATAGATGAATTAAATAATTAAATGTATATTGAATAATATAGAAGTCGTAGCAGTTAAGAATTGATGATATATATAGGTGTTTGATTGATAGCGATGATTTAAATTTGTTAATGGAGTAAATTGAATATACTAAGGACTTCTATGAATGTTATTTAAATAATATAAATTCAAAAAGAAGTGTAACTAGAATTATTAATACTATTTTGGTGTTATTATTGAATAAGGTTGATATAAATGATTATGTTTCAGATGTATTAAATGATAAGAATCTAACAATACAAATATTAGTATCTGAACAATTTGTTATTATTTCATAAACAAACCTGAGATCTCCTGCTCTGGCGCCCAAGTAATAATTAATAATATAAATTTGAGTGGAGCTCTTTCAAAACAATAATTATAATTGACGCCACAAAAACGCAGTTGTTTAATAAGTTATATTTGGCGCATCCAAACGTGGAGTTTTAAAGTAAGTTATATTTGCCGCCCAACTAGTGGAGCTTGATTAGAAAGTTAAGTAAGCTCGGTAAAATGAGATGAGTAGAGAATAAGAAATATAATATAAAATTTAAAATTAATGTTAACTAGAAGTAAAACTAGAGAATTAAGGAATTTTAATAGAAATATAAATAGTGAAGTAAAAATGGCAAGTAACTATAATACCAATGATAGTGATGAAAGGGAGTTCGAAGTTAATAACCAGATGGGAGAGACGGGAATACTTGATGAACTAACCGATAACGAAACCGCACCGGTTCCTTCAGAGGCAAGGGGACGGGCAGAAGAAAACATAACTAGCGCAAATCAACATACAATAACAGACACAGACATGGTTACAATACTACAACAATTTGTACAACAATTCACAGAACAAATGGCGAAAAATCCGAAACAAATAGAGGAACATGAGAAACAAATGATAGAAAATTTAATACAACAAATGACGGAAACCAATAAACAAATGACGGAAATCAATAAACGGACGGAAAGAATGGGAGAAAATTTAATGCAACACATGACGGAAATAATGGCAGAAAATCCCGAGCGGCTAAAAGAAAAATTGGATGATTGTAAAGAAAGTATTAATGAAAGCTATAGTCAAATAGGAAAGGACATTAAACAGAACGTGACGCAACAATTAAGCGAGTATAGAGTACAAGAAGAACAGTCAATCAGTGAGAATAAGTGCGAGAAACGAGAAGTATCGATAGAAGCGAGATCGGAAGCGATGGAAGTAATGAATGAAGAAAGTGAAGTAGCAGATAAAGACTGTGATGGTAATGATAAACCTTTGGAACGAGCAGAAAAGGAATATTATAAACAGTCTAAGAAGCTCAAAAAGTCTGATTTTAAAGCTCTTGTACCTGCACTTTTCAGTTTTCAATGTCACATGTGTGATTATGGCTGTAAGAATTGGAATGCATTGCGTACACACTGTATGGAATTTCATCAGAATCAAGCTTAGATAAAATGTGATAAATGTGAAAAAATATTTCACAGAAAGTCTTTGTTGAACCTTCATGCTAGGTCTCGTGTGCAAAAAGAAGAACGCATTGTTTTTACACGCCATCTACGTCATAAAACGTTTAGCAGTAAGTCAGCGGTATCAGCACAGTTAAAGACTACAGTAACATACTTAGTATATACATTACTATAGTAACAGTTATCTTAGAGAAAGACTAATTTTGTGTGAACGGGGTGGACGCTGTTTTACGTCAAGAGGCATATTGCAAAGGCACTTAACAATTCATAGTGATGAAGCTCCATGGAATTGTTACAGGTGTAACAAAAACTTCAAAACAAAATACAGATTAAAAATACATAAGAATGCTCATCAAGACACAAAGAGCTGCATTCAGACACAAACCATGTTCAACACCCTGTGTAAAGAAGAATTAGACGAACATGCGACTTTATTAAGAGACGGATATTTATCAGAAAACAAAGAAGAAATGAGAGATAATGAAAAGGTGAGATACAAAAACAATAAGTTTAAAGATAGTAATTATGAATGTTTTGAAAATGAGAATTATGAGATGGTGCGTATAGAACCAGAATACATAACAAAAACAAGAAGTAGAAAAGGGAAAGTGATGGCAGAACGTTTTAAGAAGAAAGTGAGAGGTCGAGGACATCATAGAAAACGGGAGCAGACCGTACCCAGAATCAACGTATGTGACATTAAGTCTGTGAGACAAAAGAGAACAGGAATCAGTAAGATATCAAGAGAAGAAGATGTAAGACTGATACAGCCTATTGATACTGACAGTCCAGAAGAATCTGTAAAGGAAAGGGTGACAAGACCAAAATTACGTAGTTCGGAAGAAAGAAATGATGATAATCATGCTCAGAATTATACAAGCGCAGATAATCGTGAAATGTTACTTAAGTTTGGGAATATAATTAATTGGGAATTTAAAGATAAACATATATTAAAATTCCTTAACATAAAACAAGTTTGTATGCAACTTAACTTAATATGAAACATTTTGTACGTAACAAAATTAATGAAAAAAAATGTATGTAATCAATTTAACTTGATATGGATAAAGTGTATTAATATTTATATTTAATTAACGTAACTTAAATATTATGTATGTAAAAAAAATGTACAAGGAAATTTGATGCGTAGAACTAAATGGATAAAATTTTAAAAATAGTAATCTAATGTTATATGATAAGGAGAGAAAGTAATTTAAATCTTAGAAAGGGATAGTGATTGTTTAAAATGTGTGTTAACGTAGCGAGTAAGCGAGGGTATGAAAAAGTAATGTTATGTAAATTAGAAGTAGGCTAAGGGCGGTAAGATATGTATGACCGCGTAAACCCTCTGAGCGAAAGCGAGAGTGACTAGCTAAGGGGACCGGTTTTGACCGTATTGTTAAAGTGTGTCACACCAAAAGTGTAACTTTCATTGAATGGTTGTGCTGTTAGAGGCATACGAGATGATTCCACAAATTATATAAAACAATTATTGGAATCATTTCGGGGGACAAATGAAACGATACTGTATAACTGTATCATAATTTAACATGTATGTAAATACCTATAATAAGTAAGCAAATATTAATGATAAATATAACCATATATGATAAATTAAAGTATTGAAATGTATGTAGTTTTAAGTAAAATTATAATTGAATAGGGAATCTAAAGAGGCTCGGCAGTGCGACAGACCGACGCCGGCAAAAATATGTACAATAGACCTAAGACACCCTACATGTCATAAAAGCATAAATTGTTTTGTAGTGTAAAACTAGCAAAAAACGCCTATATACCGTTAGGTTAATGGTACGGTGTCCTTCAACAGACAAAAGATGCCACCCCAGTAAATATGACGATTTTAGAAAGTCGCGTCATTTTTTAAGGTGTGTAACGGACAACCGCGTAAAATTATCGCCCGCACTTTGGGAACCAATCACCAATAGCGTCAGTAGTGAGCGCGAAAGAGATACGACACCATACTGGATACATTCAAAAATACCGGCAAATATTTGAATGTAAGACCAATGAGAAATGATCAACAGAAGATGTAGTGAGGGTAGAATTGAAAAAACTATAAAAATAACACGCGGAGCCCACAACAGGGGAGTCTAAGTCAACTTCAGTAACAAACTGACGGCAAAAGTGTGGCCGGAACCGTAAAAAAGTGGCTGGAATTTTGAAAACGGAACAGATCACCTACCTATTCCCTGAGCTGGAAATGACGATGAGTTAGCCTTTAGTATTAATGATTAATCTTTAAATGAAAGATTATTAGGTTTTAACTTTTGTATTTAATATTCGCATGTAACTGTTTTAGTAGCCTTTAGTCTACTTGTATTGATCAATACCGATATTTTATTCGTTAAGTCATAGAAACAAAGATTAATTAAAGAAATTTACGTAAAAGGTCACCTCAACAAACAAAGGCTTATATCAGTGTAACTCGCGAACATCAAGTCAAGGAGTTTAGATTTATGTGCTTGTTATTTACTATAGTTTCTATTATTTTTCAATAGTTACTGATTCGAGAGATTTTCATAACACACGAGTGTCGACGAACAACGACAACACTGCGGACTACGATCGGAAAAAATCATTTCTTTACGAGATGTCATTCGTGTTGATATGCAAGGAGGAAGTGGGAAAACTGGGTTTGTAAACAATTAAATAGGGCATTATCTGTTTCAAGGGAATGGGTTTTTTTCGATTCGATTGATGAAGCCTCGTGTCTGCGTGTAAGAGATAGACAAGAGAAAAGTGACGTTACAGCAGTTACTTTACAATCCAGACCAAGTTTAGCGGGGAGTATTAACAGTACAGTCAGCTGTAGGACTGAAACGCTCCAAATGTTCCTTGATGGCCGATGGTAGAATAAGACTTCTATTAGGGGGCATTCAAATAAAATCCAGTTATCTAAATTGTGGCTCAAATATCAAACACTGTATTCATCGACTGGAAGAAATTCCTCTCTGTCAGCCAAAAATAAACTTCTATTGAATGAACCAATATCGTTTCTGCCAATCTCTCCAATGTGTGACTTAAACCCCAACTTGTAACTACATGAGATTGAGGCATTGTCCAGTTGTTCAAGTTTATAGTTAAGCTCAGTTACCTCTGTTGTTTGTTCATTGACTCATTACAATTTAGTCGATATTGTTGTTGATATGGGAAATAACATCCACTCATAAAAGACTGTGATTGGTGCCACAGTTACGGCCTCTTTGAACCGACACATCTCCTATCTTAAGTCTCATTTCTGCTTTGCTATCAATTATAGACTTAGACTATCCTCAAACCCACGTTTATTTATGAAAATCTTCATGTTGGAAAAATCTATTAAGTATGTTTATAGAGCATTGGTTATACATTTCAGTCAACCTCTCTCCATTATCATTAAATTTTTATCACCACATTTTCCAGTGATATTACTGATTCAGCTATTCACAGTCTATACAGTACATTAAAGTCTCCCAACAGAGGAACCTCTTTCCTGAACTTTACCTTGTTCAGTAGCTCTGCCAAAATTTTATAAACTGCCTCCTTCACCTCATATTTTGCATCGTCAGTGAAACATAGACACCTATAATCTATATCTCATATCCCTTCCAGGCCAGGCTCATTTTAATGAATCTGTCATTTATTTGTTCCCAGGTTTTCACATTTTTCATACGTTTCTTTTGTATTAATATAGATATGCCACATTGAACTCTCTTTTCTTCGTTCACATTACTATAAATATGTTAAATTATCTAATTATTCAGTGCCTTGACTTTTTTCCTTTGTCTATGCTGAAACTGTTAACAGCAGATTTAATGTTCTGTACCACACTCCTGTAAAATCTCATAACGTTTGTTTCTCCACTCTTGAATCTTCCATCTGCACATAACAAAATTTTTGTTGAATTTTGTTGAATTTTTGTTGCAATGCAAATAAACATGATTTATGTGGATCACAAAATACCAGTTGGTGTGTCACGTGTGAATAATGCTTGGGAATTGTTGTCATTATACAGTCACTACCATATCCATCATAGTGGAGCAACAGAATAAGCAAGAGCGTGCAAAATCAATAGCTAGCAATCGGCTTATAGCTTTTCATAATATCTTTTAAAGATTCAACTTATTTATTTACTTATTTTATTTTAGGAATCCAACCAAGTGTTTCTGGTCTTATTAGGAAGAAAAGAGATGGGCATGAATTGTCACAGGAAGACATTATGTTATTTGTGCATCTATTATCATCAGGAAAAGTCCAGGATTGTCAATTAGGTAAGAATTTACATAATATGACTACTTCACACAAAACAAAATCTTATTTAATACACCACGTAAAACTAATTTTGTAATTCCGTAAAAGCAAGATCCTTCGTCATCAAAACTGTAGCATGGTATGTATTGTGTAATATTTACTTCTCAAGGAATTTAAAAAAACATACTGTGTACACAGATGAATAGAGGGAAATGAACAGGTCCAACTTAAACTTTACTCTTAAAAATATATTTATTTTTTATGCAGGTTTCTGTTGGCCAAGGTTTCTGAAGTCAATTTTTATTGGTCATGCAAACTGGTCTCTTGTAGTCTTGAGTTTGACATTGTTTCTTGGATATGAATGTATCAAGACTTTTTCATGGCCTTTTGCCTTGCCTTCAGTGCCGGATTAACCATATAGCAGGAGTAGCAAATGCTATGGGCCCCGCGCCCAGGCAGAATAAAAATCAGAATTCTTATTAAGCACCATACGCGCCTTCAGCGCACCACACTCTCTTTCGCCATACTTGCAAAACGCATAAACGCTTAAACGATAAAAAGCAAATTTTGTGAAAAATCGAAAAAAGTATCTGAATGACGGTTTTAGAGATTTTTTTATATCGGAATCTGAAAACCGCACCACAAAACTCCTATAAGTTAAATGAAATTATTCTAAAATTGCTCGTGTGTTGACTAAATGGCAAGCATTTAAATATACTCTCTAAAAATTGTGCATTTGAGTGTTAAAGAGTTAATTTATACAAAAGGCGAAATAAATACATTAGAAAATTTCATTCATTTATGAAGATTAGAAAATTATATTAATCGCATTAAAAGCATTCGAATTCTTTTATTTTTTATATTTAGTATATTTACAATTTGAATTCGCGCTCTAATGCAAGGTAATTTTGTGCTATGCACTTTGCGCCCTAGGTGTCTCTAGCTGTCAAACTATCATAGACCGTGAGCATAGCGCCATGTGAAACCAACCCTGGTCGTAACGTAACCTCAAAACTAGTAGGAATGTTTTCATTTCATATCGAGTTGTAGTATTGCAATTGCAATGACCTATTATTGAAAAAATCGTATAGGCCTACTGTTTAACTGGTTGAGCTATTTTACTGTTATTACGTTGAGCTAAATCAGTACGAATATTTTGTAAAATAATTGAAGTAACTTTGCAGACACCTAAAAGGTAAAGACAACCTTCACATATTGTTTTATATGAAACATTTATTTTATCTCTACTTATTATTTAATTTGTTGATATTTAACATGTTTATTTTACTAATTAAAATATCAGTTAGTTAAAAAGTTTTTTATTCTAGAAAGTATAAAATAAAAAAAAATAAATAAAATAAAAAATTGTTAAACTTGCTTTTACTAAATTTTTAAAAGCAAGGCGTGCGCACTTTCTATGGTTGTACGCATGATTGTATGTAAGTGCGCTCGCCTTGCTTTTAAAATTTAGTAAAAGCAAGTTTAAAAAATTTTTTTTCTTTTCTTTTCTATATATGTGTGTGTTAGTAAAAAGTCCAATAAATTTAGAGGAATTTTCATGATACTACGGAAGGAAAAATTCCTATACACGAATAAGAAATAGCGCTTCTTATACGCTAAACACAAAGAATATGCAAACACAGTTATAGGAAAATTCCATTCTTTTCAATTAAATATTCCATTAAAATATAATCTTTCCAATAAAAAAATTCCAATACAGTGTAGGGAAAATTACAATAACGTCAATAATAGTTTGCACTTACAAAAAAATTATAGGAAATTTTACTGTATGTATAGAAAAATATGCTGTTTCTTTTTTCTCCGTGTATTCAGCTAGAACTTCAATTCGTTTAAATATTACACAGTAAGAAATACTGACATTCAATAAATTTTATTCATTCATGAGCTTGTTTTTAATTTTTTTGTTATTTTTTATTAGTAGGATTACATTTTATTTTGTAATTCATTTTCCCTTCTATCCAGATCGAGATAGTCAACATGAGCAGCAGAGCCAGAGATAAGGGTCGACATTACGCTTCTGGTAGTACAAAGCGTAAAGCAAAATATGAAAAAGAAATAAAGAACCAAGCTGTTATATCAAAGACACATAAGCTGTCTGAATTTTGTAATATTCAGAGTGATGGTGTTGAATCCAAAGAAATTGAAGCAGAAAATATAGACGTCGCATCTCATTGTGTAGAGGATGGCAGTGCTGTAGAAGAATCATCATTACCATTAAGATCTGGAACTCCTCACGATTTAGCCACATTTTTCACAAGTCAAACTGAAGTCGAATGCACAGCAAGTCCTCCCGATCTAGTCATATCGTCTTCAAGCCAAAGAGAGGTCGAAAGCATAGCACATGCTTCAGATGTAACAACATCTTCTATAAGCCAAAAACAAAAGGAAAGTAAAATGTACTCCAACAATATTGAATGGCCGAGCAACTTCAATCGAGATTATTGGATTGCGAAAGGAAGTAGCGAAGTGCAACATATGAACAGTGATTTCTTGTCTTCAAAAAAAACATACGATAAAGAAAATAAACCACGATTCTGTTAGAAGTCGTTTTTCACATATACACATAAACCAACAAATAAAACTCACGTGAGAGATTGGTTGTGTTATTCAGAAACTAAAGGACGACTTTTCTGTTTTGCTTGCAAAGTTACGGATTCAGACTGTTCGTCACGGTTTACAAAAGAAGGATTCGATGACTGGAAAAACGCGAATAATTTGTTGAAAAGACATGAAGTAAGCACCTCACATAGACAAACGATAATTTTGCTGTTAATTTGCAAAAACAAGGGTGTGCGTGTCGATTCTCAACTTGTAAGCCATATTGAGACTGAGCAAAAGTATTGGCGGACACTTTTAGAGCGAATTATTGAAGTTATTAAATTTTTCGCAGAACGAGGTCTTGCATTTCGGTGTAGTGATGAAACTGTTGGTTCACCTTATAATGGAAATTACTTAGGTTTATTGGAATTAATAGCCAAATTTGACATTTTTCTGGCTCAGCATATAAATACTTATGCAAATAAAGGAAAGGGACATACATCATACTTATCAAAAACAACAGGCGAGGAATTTATCCACCTAATTGCATCAAGCATACTGGATCATATTATTTGCGAAATTAAGAATTTCAAATACTATTCAGTACCACTGGACTCTACTCCAGATATTTCGCATGTGGACCAACTCACTCTGATAGTGTGCTATGTTTTGCCATCTGGACCAGTGGAAAGATTTGTAAAGTTCTTGGATATGGAAGGTCACGGTCACACTGCTGAAAAACTCGCCCAAAGTTTACTTGATTTTTTAAAGGAGAATGACATTGATATCAAAGACTGTCGTGGTCAAAGCTATGACAATGCCAGCAACATGGGTGGAAGGTACACCTTCCAGTCCTTACAAGCACGAATTAAGGAGATAAATAAGAACGCAGAATACATTCCCTGCTTTGCACGTTCATTGAATTTGGTTGCCAAATGTGCTGCAGAATGTTGTATGGAAGCATCCATTTTCTTCGATTTTGTTGAAAACCTCTATACATTTTTTCCACTTCTACCCATTGATGGGGCCTTCTTACGAAAGCACTGAAAGATGAAGGTTCAAAACTCCCAATTTTGAAAAGACTGTCGGACACCAGGTGGTCTGCCCGAGCTGATGCGACGAAGGCACTTTTATGCGGTTTTACCACTATCAAAGAAGTTTTGGATGGCATATTTAATAATATGGATCAAAAGGTAGAGTGTCGAAATCAGGCGTACGGACTAGTTTTGAAGATGAATAAGCTGGAAACGGGAATAATGACTATTTTGTGGAACGAAATGCTAGAACGCTTGCAAGCGACTAGCGCTTCGTTGCAGTCACCTAATCAAGACCTTAACATGGGATATGCCCTTTATGAATCGTTACACGGGTACGTTCAAGCAATGCGGTCTATATTTTCAGATATTGAGGCAAAAGCCAAAATCCTGACTGGCTGTGAAGAATATCAGCAACAAACTTCGAGACAACGCAAGCGAAACACTAAGTACGACTATTTCAGCAGCTGTACTACGCTCGATCAAGTTGTAGAAAATCAAATGCCTAAACAAAAATTTGAAAATCAGGTGTTTATTGTGATAATTGATAATATACTGTCTGCCTTAGCTAAACACATGGAAGTGTACCATCAAGTGACTGGTGTATTTGGAATACTTCGGCAGTTAAAATCTCTTACAGCAGAAGAGATCTTGAAAAGAACTCTAATATTGTCAGTGCTTACCAAGACGATTTGGAAGAAAGCCTAGGCGATAAACTTGTGCAGTTCGCCAAACTACTTAAAACAGAAGTGGCTGCTGCTATTGACAACAAAAAGCATGAGGCTCTGGAACTACAATTTTATAGACTTATAATGGAAAATAAATTAGAGTCGTGTTTCCCCAATGTGGAAATACTCTTACGCATTTACTCGTCTTTAATGATTACTAACTGCAGCGGAGAACGTTCTTTTTCGAAATTAAAACGTATAAAAAATGAGTTAAGGAACACGATGGGACAAGATCGTCTAAATAATCTCACCTTAATAAACATTGAATGTGATTTACTTAGAGAAATTGATTTGTCTAGTATTATCTATAAATTTGCATACATTAAATCGAGAAAAGTTTGTTTGTAAAAGTGGTGTTTTATTTTACATCCTAAATCCATTGGCACACCCAGGGGGGGGGGTCCAACGGGTCTGGACCACCTCTCCAGGAAAAAGAAAATTATATATATATATATTTTTGTAATTTTTAGGTGCTTCTACTTATACATTTTGTCATCTATTTTGTCTTTTTGCTTGTTTGGTGGTTAGTAATTTTGCAAGGTTGCCTTTCTGTCTGTTTGGAAATTCAAAAGTCTTGTATTCATAATTTTTGATATTTTTTTCATGATTTGATAAATCAAAACTTTCTTTATTTAAAATTGTACGTTCAAAATGTATACTCTTCCTAATTTTTAGCTATCAAAATTTTTGACCAAACCCCCCTGGAGAAAGAAAATTATATATATATATGTCTGTATGTATGTATGTATATATATATATTTTTTTTATGGGTTTCGGACCCCCCTAAGAAATAATTCTGGGTGCGCCCCTGCTTAAATCAAACTAAGGGCCCCGCGCAACATTTGCTACAGGCCCCGCGCTGGCTTAATCCGGCACTGCTTGCCTTGCTTCTTCCTCCAGGTGTCTATTTCCATACACTTTTTGACCATCCTTGGTCATCCATTCAGTAGCTATGGCCAGTAGATAATTCCTCTGATCTTTAAGAATTTTTCAATATTGTGATTGCAAAATTCTGGCCAATTTTTACAGTCATTCATAAAAATTACCTTCAAATTATTCTTGATCTTTCTTTCATTCCCTTGTTTCACACAAGCTGTAGGCAAAAGTAGCTTTAAAAAATAGCTGTATTACAGATGTACTATTTTTTTTCTCTAGAATATGGTATATAAGTTATTTTATACAGATATGTTTTTCTTATCAACTGCACTAAAAGTTTTGCCAACAAAGTTATTTATTTACGTCTGTTATAATGAAAAATCCTTTGTAACTATTTTTGCAAATATTAATTTAATCTGACAATCTAGAACTAAATCAATTGTATTAGGTAATATAAAGACATATATAAATATTAGTTACTTAATAAAAAAAGAAGTTTTCTGGCATCACTATATGGTACAGAGAAGCAGTTACAGTCAAGACTATATTTTTGACTACTACTTATTATCACAAATCAATAAACATTAGTTCATAGGGAAAATAACAAGAACTTTGATGTCAATCACAGGATTACTGTATAATTTGTAAATATTAATGGTTTTCAGGTCTACAGGAAAAACGACAAAATTTTAATTAAGAATAACTCAGCTAATAAGCTATTTTTTCTTATATTTTGATGACAAGTAGGCCACCTAAGACTTTTTTCACTCTTTTCATGACTCAATGTCACACTTTTTAATTGAATATTCCTTTTATTTGAGTAGTAAATGTATTTTGCTTGTTTAGTTTAATTGCTTACAATTGAAAACGGAACCCATATAGAGCACCTTAATATGTTAACAAATATAGTTTCTTCAAGGATTTTAATTGTTTATGGTGATGCCAACAAAACAGAAAATATTTTTTATTGAATTTATAGTTCTAAGATATTTATGATTTATAATTTATTCAATGATAATTTGTAAGTTATTTCAGTATGGTGAATCAATTCAAGACAGAAAAAATTATGGCAGGTAGTTTTCAGATTTATCACATGAATTTATTTTTTAAATATTTCAAACTGGCAAATGAAAGATGATGAACAAAATAAAAATATTTGATGTCCATAAACTGCTCCTAGAACCTCACATGTTTGTAACAACCTTACACAAAGGTTAAAAATATCTGAATTACCGGTAATTACTGAATTACAAGCACACACATTATTAATGCTTATATATTCAATACATATAAGGACTTGCACATTGATTCATATGCAATAACTTCTCAAATATGGTACTCATAACTTATTAAAATTGGCTTGTCTGTCCTTGAGTTGTGAAATCATAGGTCAACTACAAAAATGTTAGTAAATACTACATGCTCAATTCTGTGAAATAGCTCATTAAGGAAGACAAGTTTAATTAATATTATAAAATTTTACATTTGCATACTTTTGGTGGCAGTTGATTTAGAGACATTGAAAGGGTGAAATCTGATTTTTTTCAAATGGGTTCAAACTGTTAGAGTTAAAAAAAATTAGGTTTCATGCTCTGAAGTTTATTGTTTGTGAAATCCATAAAACTACAAAAACTACTCAGATCCGTTGCTAAAATGCTTGACAATAATATGAAGCAAAGTTGCACTACCTATTGTGAAGTACATTCTACACACATTTCTAAATTTTGTATTTGATATGTTCTTTAAAGAAAAATATACAATAGAAGATCAAATTTTTTATCTTTAACCATAATACATTTAATATGCTACAACTAAATCAATTTTCATAACAGCTGAATTAAAAATCAAATTAAATGTAATTTCCTAGGCTACAAATATTTGAAAAGCGAATCTTTAAACTTACCAGTTTTTGAGTTTTTTATAAAACAAAACTTCTTGTCAAGTTTTTTAGGGATGAGAAGACATTAATTTTTGGATGACCTTAACACATACAATTTTTTCCATGCAAAGATAAAACAAAAATCTTCTTTAAATTATCTTGGTCTGTAGTAATTTTTAACTTATTAGAGAAAACCAAATTTCACTTTTTTTCAACTCCTGTAAAAGAATTTCCTGGCTTCTTACAAATTTAAAATAATAATATTAATTAGTCATATTTTACTCAACTTTTTCAGAAATCTTTATAAATTTACAGATGTTCATATGTTTAGTCTTAATTAGAAACTTTCAGTAATTTCTAGTTCGGCAATTTTTTGCTGGAGTAAAAAAGCTAGCATAATAACACCTAAATGCCTACTTCATTAAAGTGACACACACACACGCGCGCGCGCGCGCGCACACCACACCACTTATTTTCATGCTCTTGAGTTATGGAACAGCATAAACACTAATGAATACAATCCAAACACATATATTACATCTTTTTGTGTTTGAAGTTGAAAGTCGTCAGTTGTCTCAGATATATAACTCTAAGGGCAGTGCGAGGAACAAATTATAAGAGCATTTTGTAAGTGAACAAGAAATGATTGCAGATTATAATATTATTAATTTGTCTTACAAACTTTAAGTACAATCCTATCAAATCTTAACAATTGAATGTATCACCCTTTTTATAAATAAGATTCGTTTTTGTAGTCATATTAAAATAAATTATGAGCTAACCAACTGAAAATTTTGTTCACTATATTGGAAATAAATGAATTATATAAAATGTTTATGATATAATTGTGAGGTATGTGTTAGATAACTGGTAAAGAAATGTTGGTAAAGAAACGTTGTAATGGGAGTATTACTGTTCTGGTAAAGACCTTTATATAGATATTACAACAATATTGATATGTGCTAATACTCTAAAAATAAGAAAAACCTAGAAAAGACTTGTGGAGTAATCAAATTAAATGATCAAAGTACTAAACCTAATAACAGATGAATAATTAAGTATTAGTATTTTGTGTTTCATACGAACATGGAACTTATGATTTAATTTTTACTTTACTTAAAATAAAATTTGTTGTACATATTATTGTTTGAATATATTTTAAGTAAATTTTGGCTTTTTGTTTGGGTATATATAATTAGGTCTGACAATATTTTTCAGATACAGTATATTTCTTCTACTGTTCCAGGTGCAATGCTGATGGCAATGTTCATCAGAGGTCTCACTGATGATGAAACGATTTGTTTAACCAAAGAATTAATGCTGTCAGGTATTACAGACCTAGAAATTAGGTTTAATTCTACATTTCTTTTTTAGGATTATGCAACATATCAGAATATTTATATACTTTATATATGTTGCCAGAAACAACGTAGGCATAACTGATGAGCTGAGGGTAATCTGTTTTTAAAGAGTGGCATATCTTATTTATCATTGATATTTTAGACATAAAACCATCTCTAGTACAGGAGACTATTTCAAAAATATTAATTTTTATTTTAAGGTAAAAGTAACAATAGGGCATGCAAACTGAATTATGCAGGCAATTAGGACTCCAAAACGTCTAGAACCAATCCACTGCAACAACTGACAGACTAACACTCCCATTCCCAAAAATCATTCTGGGGTTTGCCCAATTAACTGAACACTACTTTAAAACATTTTTGTTAATGTTCTGACAAAATTTATTGCCATCTTTTAGACAACAATTGTAAGTAAGTTGTTATAACATCCAAATAACAAAATCTTACAGTTTAGATCTTACAAATATAAATGCTGCAACAACATCTCTACAGTTGCCTGTACAAACAATTTCTCAAGATATTAACACAAATATTTTTAGTTGTGTCCAGTTAATAGACTAAAACTCACCAAATCTTCCATTGCTGTTTAGAAGGAAAACAAATTTAAGATCTTGCTTGAAAAATTATGGTTTTGCATTTCTTTTAGAAAAAAACACTGCATTGGGGTTTACAGCTACTGTTCACTGGAAGCATAGTTAGGTGACTTAACAGTTCCATGCAACCATACATGCAGCGGCGTAGCTAAACCGAACGTGGACGTCGGCGAAATCCGCTTTGCGAGGCCCTTTTCATGTCTTGGTTAGAAAAGTGCTAATAAATTGAATTATACTACAACACATCACAAGAATGAGTTTGTTATATATTAATTAACCAAATATTTATTTAATTTCAATATATAATTATCATTCATTACGATATTCTACGACTATTAATAGAAAGATCAATCAATATCACTTAACCTTATGTATCATTGTGATACAGTACATATCCCATCATCAGTATGGCTTTGTGAAAATAACAACCCTTGAATAACAATTACCTCTAGACATCTAAAGCTAAACAAACATATTATAATATTCGCACTTTTCGGCTTTTTGCTTCACTGAGTTCTTTCAGAACTGAGTCATAGTTTAAACGAGACGCTATTTCAGCTTCAATCGATAAAACAGCCAATGCAGATAGTCTCTCTTGGCTCATCGTGCTTCTCAAATAGTTCTTAATCAGTTTCAACTTTCAGAAGCTTCTCTCAGCAGAAGCTGTACTGACCGGAACTGTGAGCATAATTCTGATCGTTATGTAAACATTTGGATATATTTCCTGCAAATTATTTTCTAAAATGTATCGTATAAGTTGTTTTACATCTTTTATAGAGTCTGGTGAATTAGACCTGAAAAGCTGGAGTTCCTCGAAAAGCTCGAAGGGCTGAATGTCGCTGTTTTCACCTTCCCGTAGTATTGTGTCAAGATCATTACAATGCTTTTGTAGATCTTCTTTTGATAGAGATTTCAAATAGTTCATGTCATAAATAAAGCCAAATCTTTTAAAATATTCGTTGAGAGATTCGAATCGACATTCAGTGTCGGCTATGATAGCATCTATCATTGTTATAAAAAAGTCAACTTTGAACTGTATTTCTGCAGATTGTATAGGTTCATCAATATGTTCATACCCAAACATTCTTTTCTTTCTCACTATTCTTTTCTCTTTAAATTGTGTCGGGATTTCGTAACTACTTTTTTCTACAAACAATCGAGCTTGTGCAACAGCTTTTTCAAATCCTGTATTACGATATTCTTGTATCCAGTTACAAAAAGAACATAAAGTGTCAATGGCACCCTTCAAGTTGACTTCAACTGACTGCCATAGTTTGTTTATATTGTTGACACGCAGCAAAATTTTGTACCATACGTGTACTGCAACAACAAACTCAAAAGTGAAAATTTCATTCAAGCAGTGGCGGTTGGTGGTTCCACATTTTGGTGGTTGCAGATGTCGGTTGAGTGGGGGGGGGGGAGGTAAAAACACATTAAACAAAAGGCAGACCTACTACATATTTATGTGCATCATACATAGTGCTTCCGTATGGGGGAAAATAGAAAATTACTCTTTTCCAATTGTTTGAGCAATTAATTTGTAGGAAATTCCAAGTGAGTTGTGATGAGACAGTTCGTCTAACAAGCATGATGCAAGCGACTGAGCATTCTGTTTAGGAGGAGTAATGAAACCCAAGAATCTTCAACTGGTTTACCTTTTATTATATAACGATACACTATGACCATTTGAAAAACATTAGCAATCAACATCAGTGGTCTCATGAACAATTTGAACAATTACAGCCAAATAATCCGCTCAAGGTCAGAACTGGAACCAATTAAGCCTCGAAATACGCCAGGATCTGATAAAGATTCAGTCTCATCATCGCAAAGCTAATTCAAAAGCTCCACAGAAGCGGATACAATTTATTATTACATTTAAGACGTAATGTTTATTGCGTACTCTTTTGTTGTGTAAAACAATATTTCGTCTACATTCACTGCCCAGCTGCTGTGCTATATTAACTGTACCAAAAAGAGAACACTGAAAATAATTCTTGATATGTAGGGTACACTTGACGCCTGATGATTTCTTATTTTTTCTGCTAGATGATTAATATCTTTCTTTTAGAATTTTGTCCAGGGGTCCTTTCCTCCAAACAATACACATGAGAAACAAAATAACGAATTTCTTTCGTCACAACCACACAACTAGTCGGTATTTTCATTATATTCTAGTTTAAATGATCGATTAAATTGTTGACCGCCTGATTTTACAATTTGATTTATTGTTAAGGGAGGCTTTTGGCGTCCTAGTCTATTGGTTCTTAACGCTATTCATTTTGAACTAATAAAAAACACGTTGTTTAAAAGCACGCAGAATCACTAATCCAAAAAGCACCAACACAAAAGCACACAGTGGCACTAAACAAAGAAAAAATAATACTTAACATGCAACTTAATTAATGTAAAGTCGATTGACACTTTATTATCACAATCGCAGTTATACAAAATTATTACTATAATTTTATAAATTCAAACATTCGGTAACGTCTACTGGTATCTCTGATATGCGTGTGCTGTACTGCACAGCAGCGCTTGCGGTGGCGGTTTGCAGTACTCCAATGCACCACCTGAACGTATTCGCAACCGCCATGTATTTTATCCCTACCACCGTTTTTGTCACTGTGCTGTGTTCAAGTCGTATCACAACAATCGCGTTTGCTGGTTTGCAGAGCTCAAGCAACCACCCGCGGGCAAACCAACTACCGGCAGCACGCGTAACTTACTCGTCTGTAATGTGCTGCGTTAAACATTATATTTCGACATTTTCCGAGCTGTAGCTAAATAAGTTCGTTTGAAAAATAACTGTGAAAAATAAGATTGTTTCAACAAACAAAATTTTGTTGTATCACTTAGTCTATATGTATACATTGTTATGTTAGACCTATAAATACTGGTGGTTGTGCAACCTTAACACCAGCCGCCACTGCATTCAAGATAGCTTTACAGTCACTCAGAGTATCGGAATCTTTATCTTTATCTTTCAGATCATTCACGCAATCGATGACATCATCAAATTGCAAAAATATTGCTTTTACTGCTGCAATCCGACTCTCCCATGTCGTCTCAGACAGAGCTTTTAACGTCAATTTTAATTTAGATTTAACAAGCTCCCAGCGTTTACTAGATGCTGAAAAGAGAACAGGTTTTATTTATAAAGCCAAAAAATGTTTTGGCGGTTATAGAAGAATTTGCTGCATCTATCAAAAGCAAATTCCAACTGTGACAACCACAAGGCATGAAGAATGCTCTTGGATTAATATTAAGTATTCTTGTTTTGACGCCTTTATTTATGCCAACCATATTAGCGCCATTATCGTATCCTTGTCCTCGACAATTCTGGATATCCAAATCATTTTTTTCTAGCTCTTGCAAAATTGAATTTGTCAAATACTCTCCTGTTGTTTCTGCTACAGCAATAAATTCAATAAAGTGTTCCTCTATTTCTCCAGTCGAGGAATTGTAAAATCTTAATATTATTGACATTTGTTCAACACGGCTCATCCCTGGTGCATTCGAGCATGAACGCATAGTATTTTGCTTGTTTGACTCTTTGTATTATTTCCTCAATAACTGATTGAGACATTAACGTAATCAACTCATTTTGGATATCAGGACTCAAATAATGTTGAGCAAGACGTTTTTCATTCATGCGTTGCAAGTGTTTCCGCAGTGTCAGATCATATTTGGATAACAACTTAAATAGGTCCATAAAATTGCCACTGTTTCCGCTATAGTCTAACTTATAGGACTCTCGATGACCTCTAAATGCAAGATTATGTGAGGCTAAATAGTTGATAATGTCAATCAGTCTTTCAAACAAATTGTACCAATATTTTTGCAATTCTCTAATTAATCTCTCGTTTTCCATGTCGATTGTTTTTCTATGTTTGATTCCTTTGTGAAATTCCATCCATTTAAACATGCACCCCATGTGTCCTGGACTTTGTTCATGTCTTTGCAATATCCGACTAAGATCTTTCCAGTCACAACATCCTCCTTGCACCATCTGTGTTTGTAAATGCGAAAAAAGTCTACATGGAAAGCAATAAACTTTGTCTTGAGTTATGGAGTAAACTAACCATCTACGATGTTGCGTTTCGTCGTTACTCAACTTTCGAGTAAAATGAAATTTTGAAAAATGTCTTTTGCTAGTGTCTTTTGGATATTCTTCATCGGATATTTCCAGATTTCGATAAGGACCATTTTGAATAAGGCCATGACGCTGTAAATCCGTTATTGGAAATACCCACTTCCCTGGGTCCAAGTCTACAAACGACTCTCTTCGTAAATTAATTGTTTCCTCTTCATTTTCTGTCTCACAAATGTTCTCACTTTCGAATTCTTTATTGAGTTCAGAAACTTGGATTACAGCAGATCCACATGACTCTGAAGCTGGTTCAGCAATTTGGACAACCGATTCATCCAACTCAAAAGACATAACTTCAGAACAAGGTTTCTTACTAAGATATTTCATCATACTGGAACTCAAAGTTTGGTTGGACATAACCGTTTCAGCTTTCCTTCATTTTTTTTGATGCACCAGATTCCCATTTCCTCCCTATATCTCTCTCTAGAGGGCCCACCTGACATGACCTAAAAAAATATTTCAGTTAAAAAAACGATCGGCAGCCACAGCCTAAAACTTACTCTAAGCCTACCGTTTAAATGTCTAAATGTCAAGTAACTAATAACCTTATGTATAAACTACAGTATATCTAAAATAAAAATGTTTCTCTTTGTTTTTTTCCTAGTTTTTTATACATCATATTAATTTTTTAAATCTGAGCCCTACAATAGGAGTGCCTTCAGTTCATGATATTGTTAATAATAACGATTTTCATTATATTAACTAATTTTTTAACTATATTGTGTAATTTACCGAATCACATTAAATTTCTATTAATGATGTAGATAATAATAATAATAATAATAATAATAATAATAATAATAATAATAATAATAATATTAATGGATATGACTAGTGAATAAACTGTACAATACAATTGAAATAAAAATATAAATTTACAAAAATTAATAAAATAGTTTGATGTGTTTACATGAATTTTGGTATCACCAGACTTATATATTTTTTAATAGTATGTAAATTTTAAAACTTCAAAACAAAGTTTGATCATTCAGAAAACTGAATGATATTAACAAAATGTTGATATAGTTAATTTGTTACTAATATAAAATTCAGTTTATACCAATCATTTGTTGAATGGCTATATAATTTACAATTAATTAATTATTAAGAAAAATATAATTACATATATATTATTATAAATTATTGTTAAAACGTAATTAAGTATTAATAGTATTATATTTTTAAAAAATAATAATCATCGTTATTTACAAAAAAAAATAATCCCACAAATAAAAATTTTCGTAATTGTTTGAATTTTATAAATATTTTAATACTGCAGAACACTTTATTATCAACGAAAATTTAATATACCGACAGTAAAAATTAGTTACTTGGCATTTAGAAATTTAAACGGTAGGCTTAGAGTAAGGCACCCCCAAAATTTTCACGATCACAACACCTTCTTTAGTACATATACTTTCTACAGTACTTCGAGAAAGTTATAAAGAAGGACAAACAAACAAACACAATTGCGCATTTATAACATTAGTATAGGATTAATGACGATTTGGATTTCTATTGACAAAATAAAATAGCAAAGTTATATAGGTTATGTTACATAATCTGTAATAATGTACAGATTACAGGTTATTACAGATTAGGTACAGACTATAGGTTGTTATAGGTTCTGAAATAATGTTATGTATTGACGGTACCTTACAAAATTTCTATAATTCACAAAACTCCACAAAACGTTACGATAGGGCTGATAAGCAGAACTAAACGAGTCTGGGAATCCCATATATTTCTTTAAATTAGTTTCTGGCCTGAATACGTGCATGGCGCATACTTCTTGGAACGTTTTTTTAGGTTGGCACACTGGTCATTTACTTTGGCTGGGAATTTCCATAAATGTCAGTGTTGCCATTTATTAGAGTCGTCTGCAGACGACTTAACTAACTTAAAATGACGGGGGAAAATTGATTTTTTCGCAACATTTTTTGGTAATTCAATTGTTCGTCGTTTGTTCTTCAACGTTCGATCAAATTGATTTTTTGTTCGTTTTCCTTTTTTTTTTAATACAATTACTATATCAATTATTGCTCTTTTTATTACTATGTTTTTAATGCTCATTTTAATGCTAATTGAATAAATATATTATACATGAGATTTAAATAAAATCGCGTAATTCGCTGAATTTCCGCGCATGCGCAGTTTTAATTATTGTAATTTAAAAATTGCAGTGATTATGATTGCATTAAAAAATTAATTAAAAATATAAATAAGACCGAACAAAAGTTTTTTTTGGACGAACAAATAATAACTGGTCAAGATTAATAAAAAAAAAAAATCCAGAAATAAGTATATTCAGAGACAGGTTAAGGGTCAAAGACGACTCTAATAAATGCTACTGACTTGTATGATTTTTTTTAGAATGGTGATTTTTTTGCAAGGTCCCCTAAGGTGCGAGGCCGTCGGCGGTCGCTGATGTCGCCAACGCCTAGCTACGCCTCTGCATACATGTAGGTACCCTTAATCCTTTAATATGTGAAGTTACTGAATGGCATCCATTGCATCTGACAAGTCCTATTCCAGTATACCAGTTGGACAACCTGGGTGATTTCTCAAAAAATTGCATACATTGCACTTTTTTTCTTTGTTGTCATTTTGTATTTTGTGTTAATTTTGAGGTATTTTTTTGGACTTTTGTGCCATTTTTTCACAGTGGATTTTCAGAAATTTGTTAGCCTTGAGAGAAGTCAAAATCCACTGTGAGATATGTGAGACAATACTCTCTTTGCTTTTGTTTCATTATGCACAACATAAAGTATGCATTTTTCAAAAACATAAATTGTTGATATCCATTATGTGAATCTCACTTCTGAAGAATAGCTTGAATCAGGGCTGAAACAAACTAAGAATTGATTGAGAGTGCTCAATAAGAACTCATGTACTGGTAGACAGGTATGGTCATGTCTGATGTACTCTTCTCCAGAGACGATTGCTCTGGTCGTATGGCCCAGGATGTGTGCACTCTGATAACCAACATGTCATCCCACTGTGCTTCCAGTGGATGACCCAGCTAAAACTCATTTTATTTTCATAAACACCAAATGTTTGTTCCACTTTATGAAGAGGAATCATTAGTGGTGTAAACTAGGTAAAACGATACACCATAAAGACTTTTTAGTGTCAATAAAAATAAACATAATTTACACCTTACAACAACATTTGTTTTTAGCTACAGTTAGATATTCAGTCTGGTAATTAAAGTTATTTTCCAAGGTCATTTTTGTTTGACAATTAAAAAACTGTAAATTATTTGTTGTATATTTAGGACAAGTCCTAACTTGGAGACCTGAATGGCACAACGTTTTGGTGGACAAACACAGTACTGGTGGTGTTGGAGACAAAGTGTCCATCATCTTGGTGCCAGTGTTAGCTGCTTGTGGGTTGAAAGTGCCAATGATTTCTGGCAGGGGGCTTGAATTTACTGGTGGAACTCTCGACAAACTAGAAAGTATACCAGGTAAGGGAAAACAAGATTTAGACAAAATTTGTGAAGTGACAATAGTTTAATTCATGATGTAAATTACTTTTTTGAATTCTTATTTATATAAGCATAAGTAACTTGAAACACATGTGTGTGCGTGTGCACGCGCAACACACATCACCTCCCAACCATATAGTCACTAGCTTGGAGATATGAGGTTGTCTTCTAAGTGCCATATGTTGCTAGCAATAAGGCTTTGACTACAAATACCATACAAAGCTGACTACAAGGTAGTCATTTTACAAGTTACTATATACCACACACAATACTACTTGTATTGTATAAAAATACTTGTATCTAAGTAATACTTTCCTCCTTCAGATCCAACAACATTTCACACTTTCTATCCCCCTTTATGTTTTTGATATCAATCAGGAACACAGCTGTGTGTAATGTCACGAACACAGCTGCTGCATACAACAAGTATAAATGTTTATACGCTATAACTGATTAGTCTAATTATTTAACTTGATTTATGTGACCAAATTTTGTCAGCTTGTTTTTTCTTAATTGTTGACATTTTTCTCTTTATCCCTCTCGGGGAAGAGTTTAACCCCCAAAACCCCCTCATTGTGCCCTGTATCAATGATTAGTTTACTTACACAGTTCATACTGATAATTCATACCAATATGATTTATTTTTTCCACTAAATTTTAGATTTCTTTCTTGTTCAAAACATTCTTTCTACCAAGGTGACATTTTCCATTTTCTCCATAACCACATTTCAAGAAATTAAAACATGTCTCCTTTTCTTTTTTTTTGTCAGTTACCACATTTTTCATCACATGTGACATCACTCCACACAAATCATATTGTACCTGTTTTGTTAACAAGGCACTTTACCATCATCAAATGGTGCACAAGTGGTTTGAGTATCATATAGGTACAGACCAGAAAATTTTGGTTAGTAATTTTTAAAGAAGTAAAAATGAAAGATTCTGTCACTTTGCAAAGGTTATTTTTTATGTATATGGTACCTTCATAGTCTTATTTCCACTACTAACAAGCTCTCATTTTTAACTTAAAGTAGCCCAAAGTTTTAAGAAATGTTGCCAGGGGTATAGTTTTTAGCTCTGTTATGTTGCATTGTTCTTGTTTACAAAACTTTTTCTGTGAGCTACGTTAGGTCTTGCAGTTTTCTTACTTGAGTCTCATCAGGTGGCTTCTGTTGTTTAACATTGAATCAACTTCATGGTTCTGAGAGATATGCTTGATTTTGCCTCATTCGTTTCTATCTCAAAACTCTGGTAGATATTTTTGTTATTTACTACCAAAGAGCATTGCTATACTCTTCAGTACTAGGTTCTTGAATCTGTGTATTCATTAACATGACCTGGATTCCATTATGTCAATATAGGTTTAAGACTTGATTACAGTTTACTATGTCCTGTTAGCTCGTACGCCATATTACTAAATTTAGTTTGGTTTATTCACATTTCTTTTTAACATTTCCTTCCTATTGGAGGTTAGGTCAAGGGTCATATTAAGCTTTGGCTGTATTACAGTTTGTGTGTTTACAAATGTTTTGGTTATTTTATGTATTATGGCTAATACATATTTGGCTTATTCTGTACATTAATTGTGCTACATTTATTAATTAGTGTATTTTTGTACATAGCGCATGTATTTCAGCATAAATGATTTTAAAATAGTTAACAAAATACATGGTGGGCCATCAGTTGCTTGACAAGAGTGAATTTTTTTTCATACCTTGTAGCGAAGACAGGTTTTCTGAGTTCAGTGATTTGACTACAAACAGTTATAAAACATAATTGTGTCGACACTTAAAAAACATTTTTCCAGAACCAAAATAGAAATAACAATGAATACTAATACACATGGAGTATTATATTTTATTAAGATTAGAATAATATGTGTTTAATAGTTATTAGTATTCTTCATATAACATATACTCACGCATCTAAAAAGTAAACAATCATTTTATATGTAGGGCTAATAGTCATTACTATTAATTATAATTTGAATAATGGCAACTACTAAACTAACTTCACTAAGTAAATCCAGCAAGTCCACTAAGTAAGTTCCAGAAGTAAGTCCGCCATTCTCGGCCTCCACCATTCTCAGCATCCATGCAGCCAGCCTGGCATCAGCCAGCAACTCCCTTAGTCTGTGGCTTGGTGATGCTGGATTCAAAAACAGTATCTGCCAAAACAATACAGACAGTTTACTACTACCAGCAGTCAGCACCTGCTTTGCCGACTTTGCTTAGTAATGTTGATAATATTGGCATATTACCATTGGCTTGCCTTGAACTTAGGGCATGGGAAACTGCAAGATGTGCAAGTACCTAATTGTGGGACCCATTCAGCCTGGTATGGCAACCCATCAATATTGCTGATTCGCTTTTGGGCACTCGAGCCTGTTGACCATACGTGCACTTCTCTTAGCTCCTGTGTGTAATGCTCTAAGGAGATACAGAGTCATGTCTCAGGCATGGTGACCAGCTGAAGCAACATTCCAGACTCTCCTAATACACACAAATCATGCACAGGTGGACCACAACTTAAGTCTTTGTGCTGAGCAAACGACTGCGCTGCACCCTTTGAATCTGGTGTCCATAAGGTTCTGGCTCAGACAATGAACATAAACCAGAACATAAGACACCCTATGCATCTTCCACCTGTCTGTAACGTTTGGCCCCCAATCTATATAATTTGATAAATTAAATAATTTATTCTTTTGCAGGATTCAGAGTACACCTTAGTCAAGAAGAATTTGAAAGCTGTTTAAACAATGTTGGGTGCTTTATCGCTGGCACAACAAGCTCTCTGTGTCCTGCTGAAAAGGAAATGTATAAAACAAGGGATGTGACGTCAACAGTTGACTACATTAACCTAATCGTTTGTAAGCATTTGCCAGTGTTAGAATCACAAGTTTTTATATGAAATGTGTTATTATGTGAAAGGAAAACACCAGGTTTTGAGCATGAAATCAGGTGTTGTTAACAACATATCTACTATTAAATGCAATGGTTGTATCATTTGAAATGCTTTACTATTTTAGTATATTGCAATATTATGATATGTGATTTTTGTAGTCTTTAAGCTTAGCTTATGTATGTCTGTGTGATCTGAGAAAAATGTAAAAAAAATCAGGCTTCTTCTTCTCCTTCCCCAACAAGGATTAGGTCTTGGTGACCTGTTCTGGCTTCATAGGATTTATTCCTATTTTTTCTTTGGTCTCCCTACACTTCTTCCAGCTGGTTTGTATCTACTTGCCACTTTTGGTAGTCTTCGATCATCCATACGCTCCAGATGGTCCTTCCAATTTCTTCTACGCAACTCTATTTTCTCATTTAAGTTGTATACAGTGGAACTTGGTTATTACAGCCTCGGCTGTTACGTCAACTCGGGTGTAGCGTTATTTTGTCATAAGTCCGGTCAAACTGATATCTTTAACATTATAAAAATTCCCGGTTTTAACGTCACTAAATATTGTACTACTCTGTTATAGCGTCAAAACTTTCTCAGATATTTTACTCTAAATTTCATATAAACATACATGTGCGCGCGCTACGCCCATGGCTACAGACATACATTGTATGCAAGCAATAAGCACTGTAACAGGACCGCCGGCGCCAGCGCCAGATGGAGAAAAAATTAAAAAAATTAGGGAATGCGAACATGGTGATGTGGATGCAGCATTATTGAAATGCTTCAAACAGTGTCGATGTTCAGATATTCCTGTGAGTGGACCAATTCTGAAAGAGAAAGCTACAGAATTCGGAAAATTGTTTGGTATTGATTTTACGTGCTCCAACGGATGGCTAGATCGATTTAAGGCCCGACACTCGATTTCCTTTGCAAAAATTTGTGGTGAGGCAAAATGCGTAGATCTGAACGTTACAGGCGATTGGGTGCGTAACACTTGGCCACAAAATAGACGATCATATAAAGATGAAGACATCTTTAATGGAGATGAAGCCGGAATTTTTATAAATTAACTCCAGATAAGACTTTCAAATTTAAAAATGAAAAGTGCGTTGGTGGGAAGCTCTCTAAACAAAGAGTTACAGTTTTTGTTTGTGCGAACATGACGGGAACCGAAAAAAGGAAACTTTTAGTTATCGGGAAAAGTTTGCATCCTAGATGTTTTAAAAACATCAAAAAACTTCCTGTAAGTTACACTGCCAACAAAAAAGCGTGGATGACTTCTAGTATTTTTGAAGATGAACTAAGAAAGTGGGATAAAGAACTGTCATCGAAAAACAGAAAAATTCTACTTCTAGTTGACAACTGTGCAGCCCATCCAAAGTTAAATTTGAGAAACATTAATCTGGTCTTCTTATCGGCCAACTGTACGAGTGTCCTGCAACCTATGGACCAAGGCGTCATTAGAAGCCTAAAGTGTCACTACCGCAAGCAACTTTAAAAAAAAATTATTTTCTGTACGGACACGGCGCAACCTGCCACAATTTTACTCTTAGATGCAATACAATTCCTAGACGACTCTTGGAAGAGTGTAACACAGAAGACGATAGCAAAATGCTTTAGTAAAGCACAACTCGTACATGAAAATTTACCCGATGATGACGAAGACGACGACTTGCCGCTCTCGGAGTGGATTAAGAAATTTGACGTAAATGAATTTGGAAATGAACTTGATTCCTATGCATCAGTGGATGACCAAGTAGAAACATTCCAAGTGTTGAGTGACGCAGAAATTATCGCGGAAGTAAAAAACATAGAAGCAGAAGATAGTGTTGAAGAAGATGCTGAGCAAGAGGAGGATGCCAACATCATTTGTCCGACAGTACAGGAAGCAATGAGAGCCGCCGAAACCTCACGATTTTACTGCTTTAAAGAGACGTCTGATGACACGTTCAATGCAGCGCAGCATCTCCACAGCAGAACAGAAAGAATTTATTTTTCAGAAAGGAGCGTTCAAAAGAAAATTACGGATTACTTTCGACAGTAAGCCTAAATGTAAGTTACATGTACTTTCTTTTTGATCTTTTAAAATATTCTTCATGCTGTTTGTATAAATGAAATGCAGTTTGTAAACTTTAGAATAAATATCATGAATAATGTTAATAATGCAAAGATCTTTTTTTTATTTCTCCTTCCTTACTAGTGATTAAAAAGGGTCTTTTATAACGACTCTTTTATAACATCACTCGGACATGACGTCATTATTTTTTTGGTCCCTTCAATGGCGTTATAACCAAGTTCCACTGTATTTCCAACTCTTCTCTAATGTCTTTATTTCTAAATTAATCTTGTTTAGAACACCTTTGACTGACCTTAGAAATTTCATCTCTGCTGCTTGTATGCGGCTTTTATCTCTCATTCTCATTACCCATGCCTCAGTTTTTATAAAGAAGCATAGGGACAGCCATTACCTTGTAAAACCTGAGCTGAGTATTTTTCCGCATCTTATTTTTTAGTGTTCTTCTTATGGTGCTGCACATCATTTGAAACTTATGTAGTTTATTGTCTATGTATCTATTGTTCACATATGATATATCATTCCCTAGGTAGCTAAAGTGAGCCAAATTTGTTAATAATTATTTTGCCTCTTACAGGATTGCTTCACAGGAAAGCTATCACCTTTGTTTTGCTTGTGGAAATTCTTAAGTTATACTGAATCAATCATCATTGTAAATTATATAGCACTCTTTGCAAACCATTTTCTGTGGTATCTATAAACAGCAGGTTGTCAGCAACAGAAGCGTATTAACAAATTCGCTTTGTCCTAGAGAAATACCTGTTGATGAGTAAATGCTCTGCCATCTATGAGTGACATTGTCCAAATTCTAATTCTCTTCCCTGCTCTCTTCTTCTTTGCAGAAGTATATGTAAAAATCAGGCTTCTACTCCAAAATGATTATTAGATTCAATAGTGTGTTATTATTGGTTTGGAAGGGGTCTGTAAAAATCAGGCTTCTACCCCAAAATGATTATTGGATACAACGGTGTGTCATTATAGGTTTGAAAGGGGTCTCTTTCTTCTAATTTTCTGATTTGAGCTGTTTGATTATCTACCACTTATAAACTCATTAAATGTCTTAAGCGGGTAAAGCACTATTTTAGTGTATTGTTTCAACTTAATAAGATGCATAGGTTTGATCACAAAGTTTGTGTAATTTTTTAAGTTTTATTCTAGAATTATCTGAGTCAATTTTTTATTGTGATGTTGCTATACCAATCTGTACCATTTAGCTAAATCTGTGGCTTCACTGGATATGAAATTTACATTTAACAGCAAACAGCAAATCGAGTAAGTTGTATTTTGGTCTATTTAGCGTTTTTGTTCTACTATTTTACAATGCAGTATCAAAGATCTTACATTTTAATTTTATGTACAAAAAAGATAAAGTGCTGGATTGTGGTGAGTCCAGTATGCATGGATGAGCAGTTTACAAACAGTACTAATGCTTCCAAGGTGGTTGTGAATCACTTGAATATGGTACAGTTGGAAGACTAAGTTTACCAATGACTGGTAGTAAAGTAGGGAAAAGCTAAAGAAAAAGTTATTGGTAATTGTAAATCAATGTTAGGGAAGCTGCTGAGGAAATTAGTATTTTACATAGGTCCTGGAAAGCTATGTTCAAATGTTGTTGCCATGGGATGGGTGGCAACAAAATTTGTTACAAAACTTTTAATATTCATCGAAAATTCCATCCTAAAAATCTATCATACCACTAATGAGCTGATATTGCTTCAGCACAACCTAGTAGGTAATGAACAATGGATCTATGACATCAAAGCAAGGACCAGTTGTCTTACTTGACATTCTCAAATGAGTTAAGACTAAAAAATGCACTCCAAATTAAATCCAAATTTAATTCTATTCTAATTCTCTTTCTGTTAAAAAAATTTTTTTTAATATTGTGGTGTTGTCTTCTATGAATTTTTATCATACGGGGTATAAGGAATACTATTTGGGCATTATAAATCTGTTGTGTAACATTATTGTTAGAAAACAAGCAGAATTTATATAGAAGGGAATTTACAGAAACTGCACCATGACAGAGCACCAGCTCAAATATTTAGTGGACAACCTGTTCATGAAATTTGGCCAAAAATAACACTATAATAACATTGCAACACCATATTCACCAGATATGGCCTTTGTAATTTTTCCTCTACTCAAGACTGGAAAAACCATGTCATGTCAATGTTTAGGGACTATTAAAAATACAAAATAAAAATTTCTGAGCAAGCTAAAGGCAAAAAGTACATACCAGAAATGTTTTGAAGACTGAAAACAAAATTGTCATAAGTGTGCTGTATCTCATGGAAATGACATTAAATAGGATAATGTGAAATAGAAGAATTAAAACATAATTTGTTAATTAACAATAAGTACATGCACATATTGTTCAAACCTTCTGTACTTGCAATAGCTGTCTTCCATAGTATCAAGAAGGTTGGTAACATTCTGAAAACTTTTAAGGTTCCTTAATTATAATTTCCAACAATTGTGATAATTGTGGTTACAAAAAATGGTAGGCCTTTTGGTTCAGTTTGCTGCTCCCTCCCATTTAAAGCATAAATTGTTTTCCAATTTTGAATAAATCAGCTCCTCAATCAGTGAAATTCATTTGTATTGTTATGTCTATTTCTCCGAATAACAATGTTAGTCATACGCTTATTCTGATTGCTTGATTACTTTTCTTGTTTTTTATTGTTTTATAACTGTAAAACATTTTTCTGGTGCATTCTCGTAATAATTTTGATAAAATACCTTCAATAAATGTGTAAACCTACCTACTTTAAAGCATCAATGGTAAACTGTATCAGTCAGTGCACATTTTATTACATGTTCTAAAACGTTTTGTGGACTGTCCTGGCATTTAAAAATGATAATTCAGTTTTATGTTTGTTAATAATGCAATGATGATTTTTAAAATAAGCATCTAGTTTCATTAACAAAACATAGATCCTATTACATTTCCACACCAAATATCCTTGCTGTCCTTTAGCACCATCAGTGTGATGTATCCCTGGACAGAATGTCTAGTCTGTCTGTTTATAAACACAGTATTTTACATCTAAGGTTTGATAGTTAGTTATATACAGTATCATTGTATACTGACTATCACCACAAGTGAGGGTGATTTCATGCAAGTCACCGCTCAGTAGAAGTTTTCAATTTGCTACCCACCCTAGTTAAATTACTGTTTCAGTAGACTTGTGAGTAAAATAATAATAAACTAATATATAAAGGATATAATTCTGTTTTTGTATATTATTTTACATTTATTATTTCAGCATCTATTATTTCAAAAAAAGTGGCTTCGGGGATAAAAAATCTTGTGATTGATGTTAAATTTGGCCGTGCTACATTCTGTAAGGATAGAGCATCAGCAGCAATCTTAGCACACCAGCTGGTAAGCATTACTCCTCAAAACACACACACACACACACACACACACACACACACACACACACACACACACACACACACACACACACACACACACACACACACACACAGATTTATATACAGGTGTCATTGTTTGTGTATCATTAATTAAGAAATATAAAATAATATTATCACTACATGTTTTTGGGGTCTTATCACACAGTAGTTAGTTCTACATCTAACAGACCTTCCACATTAAAAAAGGAGGTCTTTACAGTAAACAAACTAAACACAGATGTTCAAAACCAGTCCATACTGAAGTAATAAATTATGACATGTAAGTCGTTCAGTAAATTGATCTATCCAAGACATTTACAAAATATTGAAATGTAAAATATAAAAATTTGGAATAGATTAAAACAAATTTAATCTACTTTTATTAAAATATTTTTGATTTTAACATTATCATGCTTGTAATGTTAAGTACTGAACTAGTAAACTCTGAAATTATTATTACTTTTAAATATATAAGTAATATTAATGCTAATTGTAAAGTAAGACCAAACTATGCCTCTCATGGTGTTTAGTAATAGATTACTTTCATAGACACATAAGTTTATAACATTTGCGATATAGCACACTGAAGGAAGACAAAGACACCGTCTTCTTAGAGTTTTAATCCATCAATTAATAGGTGATTATATTATGAATATGCCAATTCCTCTTGTTGGCCTCTCTCTATTTACAATACCTTGAACCTCTCCAAGAAGAATATCTTTATCTATCTTTTCTTCCATCATCATTTTCCTTGAATACTATCTTCATATTTTGGAAACATAACGAGAAACTTCAGAATATAATGGAAGACAACAGGCATCCCAAACCTTTTTAGACTAATAAAGAGTGCACATCAAAACTATATTGCAACAATACATATATTTACATGTTTACCCAAGGCAGTATTTAGTAGATAATTAGTATAGAGAAAGATATGATAAATAGTTTTAAAAATTATTCCGTGTAAGTACAGGCAATATACTGTGAAGCTACTAATTTGTGTCACATAAAATTAACTAATTTACTAATAAACATTGAATAATTATCGGGCGCCATGTTGCCAGATTGTGCAACAACATAAATATTAGGCTTACCTTGCGGTCCAGAATTCGTGTTAAACGAACCAGTAATTGTGAAATATACCTGAAATAACTCACTCGTACTTGTATTTTTTACCAATGACATTTATTATCAAAAAGACTCTACTTACATATGAAAATGATTCTACTGAACTATGTGCCAAACACGCACGTTACTATGCCTCGGGGCGTAGTCCCATTTATTTTGTAAACATTAATAAGAAATAAACATTGTAAATATAATAAACATAATGAAATATAGTATAATATACTAAACAATATCTGCACAACCCAGCACTTAAAAGATTTTGGTCACTCTCTCTCTCTCTCTCATTCATTCTCTGGTACAATTTATTTTATTCTGAGCTCATTTAAATTTTGAATTGGTTTAAAATTGGTCATTAATGATGTTGATTTACTTGAAATAATAAATTGAAAAATATTGGAACGATCTCACCAAATATTGGACAGGTCTCACCGCACTGTTAAGATTCGTCGATCGTGCACAATCTGTTCCTTCTTTACATCGATTTCGGGCCCACACCGTCGTGTCTACCCATGAAAACACTTTGGGCAGATTCTATATGCACGCAGTTTCGACGATCCATCGGCCGATGACACCTGTTCAGTCGGTTACCGCCCCAACATTTCTGATAATTTTAAATAGTTATTTAACCAGTTTTGGTGGTGTAAAAGTTAAAATTCACACTTGGTGAACCTCTTGCCGGCCGGCTGCATTCACAATCCAGAAGGAAATGACCCAGAGTCTTTGTTAAGCATTGCGTAGGTGGGGCAAAAACTACGTCACCAGGCTTTTGTTCGTTGTTTACAGACTCGAGTTGTTTACAGAAAATGTGCATTCCTTCCACTGACGTCATCAGGGCTCGTCACGTTATCGCTATATGTTACATACGATTTTTTGCTGTGTTTGCTGTTTCACAATGAAAGCTATCGAAATCCTGTCAATTCACATCTGCGTTTTATAAATAATTATATAGTCCACTCACAAAAACTTTACAGGGATTATGAAATATTTAAATAATTATTACCAATAATGGTTAAAATAAATAAATACAATAATTATGGTCTTTTGTACCATGTTTTTACAAATTTAGTATTGTACCAGAATTGTACCATCACAAAACCCCCTCAATGAAAGATTTTGTGCCGAAGCATAAAAACTTTCATTGTTTAAAAGGAATAAATCCCAAATGTTTAGTACCAAGCCACGTGTTGTTCAATCAAATATATTGGAACTTACCGTCTGCGGCTTTCCAGAAACAGCGTCTTTATAAATTTACATGTTTCGGGACCCTTGTCCCATCATCAGAATTTAAAAGTAATTGTGTATCATTTAAATATGATACACTTGTCAAACACTTAAAATATTAAAATCCAATATAAAATAACTTAATATAACATAATAATATAATATTTACAGTGAGTACGAAGGTTACCGATGTACATCGTATGAAAACCGACCGCGCACTAATTTATGTCTCGCTCCCACCACGACAGTAGCGCAAGGCAGTGTTGTACAATACATTTGATTTGAAGACCAATTTATCATTTATCATTTTCATTGGCTTGGTACCAATATTATTGTGTGCTTTATAAATTTCGTATTCTTCAAGAGCGTTCAAATATCACCCTTTCTTACATATGTGAAGGCGTTTCAAATTAGTTTTAAAATTAGTGTAGCTATGATTTTCGGAAATGAGGTGTTCTGCAAATTTTGACTTGACACTGTCCAAACTGTGAAAATGTGTAGGCGGCCTATGTTCTATAAATCTTTTTAAAAAACCACGTCCTGTCTGGCCCACATAAAAAGCGTCGCAATCTTATGAATAATCTTCGTGTCCGCAGAACCACCAGCCTTGAACACAAAACTGGTGTTTACAAATTGATATGTGACGATTGCCACGCTTTTTATGTGGGCCAGACAGGACATGGTTTTTTAAAAAGATTTATAGAACATAGGCCACCTACACATTTTCACAGTTTGGACAGTGTCAAGTCAAAATTTGCAGAACACCTCATTTCCGAAAATCATAGCTACACTAATTTTAAAACTAATTTGAAACCCCTTCACATATGTAAGAAAGGGCGATATTTGAACGCTCTTGAAGAATACAAAATTTATAAAGCACACAATAATATTGGTACCAAGCCGCATGTTTTAAATGATAAATTGGTCTTCAAATCAAATGTATTGTACAACACTGCCTTGCGCTACTGTCGTGGTGGGAGCGAGACATAAATTAGTGCGCGGTCGGTTTTCATACGATGTACATCGGTAACCTTCGTACTCGCTGTAAATATTATATTATTATGTTATATTAAGTTATTTTATATTGGATTTTAATATTTTAAGTGTTTGACAAGTGTATCATATTTAAATGATACACAATTACTTTTAAATTCTGATGATGGGACAAGGGTCCCGAAACATGTAAATTTGTAAATTTATAAAGACGCTGTTTCTGGAAAGCCGCAGACGGTAAGTTCCAATATATTTGATTTGATTAAACTTTCATTGACACATTCGTACTTCCTAAAGGGATCAGCCAGGACATGTCGCCACAACCCCCTTACAATTTATATAAAAGAAAATCAATAACTCACCCATGGTCTGATGACGATGACAGAACCTGCATGACCTTACTGGACTTCTCCTTCGAGATCCCAACACCATAAGGCCAATCAGGCGCGTAACGCTCCTGCTCTGATGCGCTGGCCAGCTCAGGACCGCCATCATAACATCACCAAACACTGAAACAATAAATTAAAATATCAAAATAGTGGCTTGGTATATTACTCTATCCTTAACTGATCTGGTTCCCCTTAGCTATGTGCTGGTTTGTGTTAATAATCACTGGGTTTGCCTGAAATACTAGAAATACAAATATATAAAAAAAATATAAAATACAAGAATTACATAGAATTGCCATTCTCTTCATGGACTACCCTGAATTGTAAAAATTGTTTCGATTCCCATCGATAATAATTAACTCTTTCTGTATCATAATTAATGTAATTATAAAAGAAATACATATTTAAATAAAACATGGAAATCCCCATATAAATCTCCCAATATTACTCAAATCTCCCATATATATTCAAACATGGATAAAACTTTTTATAGAAAAAATAATTAATAAAACCTTATTGAAATTGATATTATTATTATTATTAACAGTTAATAATTGGCGCTATTAACAATGTTTACCCCTCTTTCTCCTCCACACACGCTATTTCCCCCCCTGAACTGTTGCGTTCAGTTGCCTCCACAAGGACTGAGGCAGAAGGAGTGAGCACTTTTTTCTTTTCTCTCTCCCCCATCCTTGCTTCAGCTTTATAAAACCTTCAGGGTATGTACCCCTACTTCTACTCTTATAATATGCCCCTAAGGTCTACCACCCCAACCGAGGTGAAGTAGCCTATGCAAACAAAGAATCTTAGATTCCCCTGAACCTCCCAATAAATTTCAAAATTGTAACCAATTTTATAGGCAACCAACCATGGTCAGGGTTACAATTGCTGGCCACAGCTGGTTGTCATCCAGAACCACGATTAGTGTTGGTAAGACAGTAATCGCCCGAAATATGGGGAATCGCAATAATATGACACATTGTGTCTTATGTAGTCCCACTGGAACTACCCTACAACTAACAGGTTATACACATAAATCCATTATAAGACTACCACATATTACAAACATAATAATCATATTATCACTGTTCATAAAGCAGTCTCAATATATCACCATAGTATCACTATGTCCTTTTAACCCCATAAGGTTGTTACTTCAATATAAAATTTAAACATGATTTCAAAATTCAAAAATCATCTCAACAAATTTTAATTCTTACTTTAGTTTACATAATTAAATTTGTAGACACTTTCCAAATCCCAATTTTCACTTTTCTAAAACTAAGGCCTTCTCACTACAGGATAACACTGGATCATCTTATATACCTAGGTTATACAAAAAAAAAAAAATATAACTCCTTAATGAGTTAAAATATTAAGTTACAAATTTTCTAAGTTCTATTCTATAATTTCTAGAATAAAATCAGTGTTTGTGGGAAAATGCCAATCCGTTTTTTTTTTTTTTTAAATCCCACGAATTAGGGGTTCCCTCCCCATTCAACAATAAGATTACATTTCTACTTGCAACCAATTTTGTGGAGTAAGACCATCGTTGCTTTCACCTCCATATGTCAGTTCCGCCAACCATGGTCCGCCTCCAGAATTCCAAAATCCACGATCAGAGGTGGTGAGTCTGTGATCGCCCGAAAATGGGGGAGAGTCCCTTCTGAAAAACAATAATATACCAAATTAATACTCATAAACTCGCTAAATAAAACAATAATATTTATAAGAGATACCTACGATGACCAGTACAATTTTAAATTTGTAGCATTGTGTGTTCCTACTATCTCTCCAGTTACGTTGTTCTGCAACACATAAGAATTTTGCATTTTAATCTCTACTACCTCATACAGTCCTTCATATAGGAGAAAAAACTTCTTAATTTCTTTGTCTTGAGCACTCGATAAGTCATGCCTTTTTACTAATACCATTTGTCCTATATTATACTTAACCCACTTACCTCTTGCGTCGTGTCTACGTTTTCTTTGTTCACCTTTGCTGATTAAGTTTTCGTTAGCCAACCGTATTTTAATGTTCACATCAGGTGTCCTACTCTCAGGTGGATAGTCGAACAGTTGTTCCAAAATTCTTGGGGGGCGTGTTCCTCTTACCAACTCATGGGGTGTATAGCCGGTGGACTCGTGGGTGGTACTGTTTAGCCAAGTTTCTACCTTTCTTACATACAATGGCCATTCGCTGTGTTTAGCGTGACAATAGGCTCTGAAGATCCTGCCTATTTCTCTCATTACACGCTCAGCCTGGTTGGACTGGGGATGATACACAGCCGTATGCTTCTTGAGGATGCCTTCCCATCCTAAGGTCTGGCGCCATCTTCCACTGATGAACTGCGGCCCATGGTCTGATAAAATTACCTTTGGCTTACCCACGTTAATCATATAATCTTTCATCACCTTTTCACTCAATACCTTACTGGTAGCTCTTTTCATGCTATACAATTTTACATATTTTGAGAAAGTGTCAAGCAATACAAATATATAAACTACTCCGCCTCTACCCTTCGGTAATGGTCCAAACAAATCCACAGCAACTAAATCAAAAGGTCTTTCTACCTTAATATAATTTAACTCACCTTCTACTCTGTAGTTTACCACCTTCGACTTTTGACACAAGTCACAACTCCTCAGCAGCTGTCTCACTCACCTCTCCATATTCCTGAAAATACATGATTCTTTTAAAACATTCACACACTTTTTAGCCCCAAAATGACCATATCTTATATGACAATCCCAAATAATCTTCTCTTCCAACACTGCTGGCACCACTAATCTCCAGTCACGCTCACCCCCTACTACCTTCTTAAACAACAACCCTTTGTAGATTTGAAAATATTGATTGTACTCTGATTCATCCAACTCCATCTCTAAACTGTGTATTATTTTCCCAGACTTACCATCTGCTCTCTGCATGGTTTTGATACCCTTCAACTCTTCTCCAAAGATTCTGTCTTCTCTGCTGATCTGAAAAATTTCAATTTCTTTTAAATCCCTACCTGTTTTATTATTCTCGCAATCTACTCTGGAAAGAGTGTCAGGTACCTTATTCTCAGTTCCTTTAATATACTCCCACTCGAAGTTGTACTCCTGCAAAACAAGTACCCACCTGGTTAATCCGACTGTGAGCAAGTTTACAAGTGTTGAGGAATGACAAAGCTTTATGATCGGTTCGAATAATTGTTTTGTTGCCTAAGATGTAAGTCCTAAATTTGCTGACTGCAAACACAATACTGAGCAATTCTTTCTCCGTTGTGGTGTAATTCTTTTCTGCAGGCAATAATGATCGGCTAGCAAACGCAATGGTTAAATGTTCCCTCTCGTCATCCTCCTGATACAGCTCCGCACCTACAGCTACATTGCTGGCGTCCGTCTGCAAATAAAACATTTTTTCAAAATCCGGATGGTTCATCATAATCATATTACTAAATTTTCGTTTTATTTCTTCAAAGGCTCCACGCTCCACGTCTCCCCACTTCCATTGCCTGTTCTTCTGCAATACCGCGCTTAACTTTGCGGTGATGTGTGCATAGTTCCTTTGAAATTTCCTATAAAAGTTGCACAGCCCAAGAAAACTCTGAAGTTGTTTGATGTTTTGTGGTTCAGGGAAGCGCATAATAGATTTGACCTTGTCCGGATTTGCGGAAATTCCTTCCGACGTAATAATGAATCCTAGAAAATTAATCTTTGTTTGTAAAAACTTGGACTTGTCCCAATTTATGGTTAAGCCTCCCGCTTCTAATTTATTAACACATACTTTAAATGTTCTAAATGGTCTTCAAATGTCCGTGACGCTATCAAAATGTCGTCCACATATACTGTGAGAAAATCTAAATCTTTTGGTCTCAAAATTCTATCCAAACATTTAATGAAGCTAGCTACGCTGGTATTTAGCCCAAATGGTAGTCGCTTGAACTGATAATTTTTTCCATTAAATAAAAATGCTGTGTATGGCCTACTTACCTCTGCTAATGGCACTTGCCAATATCCGGCCGTCAGATCCAATGATGTCATGAACCTCACTCCACTAAACTTTTGAAATATTTCATTAATGGATTCCGGTGATTCTCGGGCTGGTATGATGATCTGATTTATCTTCCTTGCATCTAAACACAAACTTACTCCGCCGTCCTTTTTAATTACCACCACTAATGGATTTGAGTAGTGATATACTGACCTCTCGATGATTCCACCTTCCATCATCTTATCCAACTCCTCTTGCACCGCTCGTCTTTTAGAGTAAGGCACTGGATAGCTCCGCTGCATGAATGGTGTGTGTTCCTTAATATGTAACATACATTTATAATTTTTTGCCCTTCCTGGAATATCGGCAAACACTCTCTTAAACTACTCTATTACCTGCCATAACGCTATACGTTGGCCACTCCTTATCACCTCACCCCCACTACAGAATTCATCCGCCCTTATCTCCCATACTGCATTATTAATATTGCTCATTTCATTATCAACATCTTCAAAATACTCACCCTCTCTACAAAAATTTATTTTAGTATCTAAGTTATTCTCAACTACTCTTTTCTGTAACAATTTCATACCAGTTGTTCTAACTTTATTTATCACATTTTCAAAATTAATTTTAACAGACCGATCACCCCCATCTAACTCTAACACCTTCTCTTTAAAATTTATTACAGCTTTATTTCTTTGTAAAAAATTATTTCCCAAAATGATGTCTAAACTTAACCCCTTGACTACCAAAAATGTATTATCAAAATTCATATCTCCAATTGAGAAACTTAAATGTATCTGTTTTGTCACCCTTTTACTACGTACCCCCGTGACTCCTATTACTGTAACCCCTGCTACGGGTAGAACTGGAATATTCTTTTTAAATTCTTTTAACTCACTTAAAATGTTCTCGGCTATTACTGAAATTTCACTTCCTGTATCAACAAGTGTTTTAAATTTCCTATTTTCTATTGTTACCTGGATTTCCGTGAGTCCAGCTCTCACCTCCAATGTTGTGTTGCTCTCCTCCTCCAACAAGTCAGCAATGATATCAGTTGTTATTACGTTAGATTGTACGTCTTCTGATGGTCGGACCTCATGTGCTTCCCTGAACAGTGGTCGGGTCCTACTTACCACTGTTGATTTTAGTTTTCCGGCTGTGGCCTGTTATTGCTGGTGGTGGGTACCTGGTGTCCCCTTGTTGGTCCCTGGTTATGATGTGGTGTTCCTCTGGTACTCGGTGCTCCTCTGCTCGTAGGTATGAACTGCTTTGGGTTGTTACTCCTTGGTTCATTTCTTGGCGTTTTGCATTGGTAACAGTGTTGCATGTTGGCACGATTTCCCTTCCTGCAACTAGAACAACTCCAATCGCCTGGTTTCTGTAAATCAGTACGATAATTAAATTTATTACCATTATTATTGTAATAAGGCCTTGGCCGATTAAACTCAATGTTATGACTAGGCATATTTTGTTGTATGTGTCGTCTACCTATTTCACGGTCATTGATGCTTTGTAGTATATCTAATACTTTTTCAAGCTCATTTAAATTCTCTATTTCCTTGGTCATGAGAGTAACCTGCACCTCTCTTGGTAAGTGCTTACTCACGTATCTAACGAATGACTTAAACAGTATGGGCGGCTCTAAATATTTTGCCTCATTGTAAAGTTTGGTTACATATATTGTAATGTTGTTGTTATTAGGGTTACGTCCCATGAAATTACCCGCTCCCATAATGCGGCTTCTTAAAGTCTCCTGCTCTTCTTCCGTCCAATATTTACCCTTGAATGCTTTCTCAAAAGTGTCATAGCAATCCCATTCTAACCTATGAGCCTCAGCCCATGTTACTGAATTTCCCTTGAAACACTTGACTATTTTAGTTAATTTCACTTCCCAACTACTACTACTAAAATAATTGTAATCCCGTGTCTGATTTAAAAAACGCATAGGATGTATCACCCTGTTTTCATGGCTAAAATTCTCTAGTTCTATTTCATTATAGAAATCCCTAGTCACTATTACTCTATCATTAATACTTGAAATATTTTTATGAATTTCCCCCCGTAACTCATTTTTTACACTGGTTAAACTATTAGCAATTACATCATATTTATCATGCACATCCATACTATTTTGTATAGCTAAATCATCAATTTCTTTGATCTTACTTTGTAACAGACTTAATCTACTCTTGGTATTTCTTTCATGTTCTGATATTGTATTATCTATAGTTTCGATATTCTTTGTAATATCTACTACATTTGATTCAATTTTCTCTAAATGATTCTGCAAAACATTTGTTTTTCGTTCTACTTGGTTACTCACTTCAACATTGGTTTTAATCTCTATTTGACTTTCTACAAAAGTTAAACACTTCTGTTCTATTTCTGTATTTTGTGACTCTAACTGGCTTTTAACTGTATCATTAACTGTGTCATAAATTTGATCAATTTTAGTATCCAGATTACTTATTTTATTATTGAATTTCTCATTAACAATTTCTAATGTGGTTTTCTGGTTGTTATCACAACGTGTTTCTATTGTGTTAATTCTCTCATCAAAGTGATAATTTTGTCTTTTAATTTCGTCTTTTATTTCGTTAAACTTGATATCAAAACTATTTCTGATTTCATTTTTCTGCTCATCAAATTTGTCATTTAAATTAGTATATTTAATATTAGAATCGCTTTTATGCTCATCTAGCTTTTTGTCTAGCTTTAACAGTAATTGCATCATTGCATTAATCTCATCTGGTTTATTTTCTGACCTATTTGAGATGGAGGTAGTGACTTTCTCTACAGATGCAAGCGTATTTGCCTCGTCAATCTGACTAGTTTGGGTTGGTTGAACATCCATCTCACTAGTCAAATCTACATCAGTTGTACTGATTTCTAATGTTATATTGTCATTAGTACTCATTTTTGCTATTTTATCTTGCTAAAACATATATGTTTATAACCTAGAAATTTGACCCTATTTTACTCACGTGTTTGCGTACTTTCGCAATTACTTCAGGTAATTATTTCGCTTTCCTGGTAGGTATTACTCCACATAAAATTACGTTTTATGTAGATTCCCTGTTCGCAAGGCGACATATGTGAAGCTACTAATTTGTGTCACATAAAATTAACTAATTTACTAATAAACATTGAATAATTATCGGGCGCCATGTTGCCAGATTGTGCAACAACATAAATATTAGGCTTACCTTGCGGTCCAGAATTCGTGTTAAACGAACCAGTAATTGCGAAATATACCTGAAATAACTCACTCGTACTTGTATTTTTTACCAATGACATTTATTATCAAAAAGACTCTACTTACATATGAAAATGATTCTACTGAACTATGTGCCAAACACGCACGTTACTATGCCTCGGGGCGTAGTCCCATTTATTTTGTAAACATTAATAAGAAATAAACATTGTAAATATACTAAACATAATGAAATATAGTATAATATACTAAACAATATCTGCACAACCCAGCACTTAAAAGATTTTGGTCACTCTCTCTCTCTCTCTCTCTCTCTCTCTCTCTCTCTCATTCATTCTCTGGTACAATTTATTTTATTCTGAGCTCATTTAAATTTTGAATTGGTTTAAAATTGGTCATTAATGATGTTGATTTACTTGAAATAATAAATTGAAAAATATTGGAACGATCTCACCAAATATTGGACAGGTCTCACCGCACTGCTAAGATTCGTCGATCGTGCACAATCTGTTCCTTCTTTACATCGATTTCGGGCCCACACCGTCGTGTCTACCCATGAAAACACTTTGGGCAGATTCTATACGCACGCAGTTTCGACGATCCATCGGCCGATGACACCTGTTCAGTCGGTTACCGCCCCAACATTTCTGATAATTTTAAATAGTTATTTAACCAGTTTTGGTGGTGTAAAAGTTAAAATTCACACTTGGTGAACCTCTTGCCGGCCGGCTGCATTCACAATCCAGAAGGAAATGACCCAGAGTCTTTGTTAAGCATTGCGTAGGTGGGGCAAAAACTACGTCACCAGGCTTTTGTTCGTTGTTTACAGACTCGAGTTGTTTACAGAAAATGTGCATTCCTTCCACTGACGTCATCAGGGCTCGTCACGTTATCGCTATATGTTACATACGATTTTTTGCTGTGTTTGCTGTTTCACAATGAAAGCTATCGAAATCCTGTCAATTCACATCTGCGTTTTATAAATAATTATATAGTCCACTCACAAAAACTTTACAGGGATTATGAAATATTTAAATAATTATTACCAATAATGGTTAAAATAAATAAATACAATAATTATGGTCTTTTGTACCATGTTTTTACAAATTTAGTATTGTACCAGAATTGTACCATCACAATACATGAAGTTTGTCGAAAGTGTACACCTCGCCTGACTGTGTTTACTGTGTAAGTCATAAGTATGTGTGTCAGTGGCATATAATATAGGCTAGCTAGGCTAGCTGGGAAGCCCAAACATTAAAGTACAAAAGAATATCTATTAAATATTTGCATAAAATTGTTCATTTTGTTAAAAGCATGAAACTTCCTGTACAGCGCCTGAATCACCACAACTTGTTTTACTCAGGCTTCGCAGCAACAGAGCAAAGACTTTCCCCACCATGTTTCCCACTCTGATATATGGTGTTGCTATGACAATGGTGAGCAAAGTGGTGGGGGACAGTAACGTTGTATAGTAGGCAAAGGCTTCGCTGAATGGAGAGCTAGCTTTAGCTTTTTAGCCTTAATACGTGTTACGAGTGTCTGTGGCTGCAACAGTGATTCAATAGGGCGTGTGTTGCATATTCTTATTCAAGTTTTCAAAGTAATGGCATTTTTAAAATTAGTTATAACTTAGGGAATGATATTTTATGGTGTGTGGTTTGAGTAACAAGTTAAAATGAGTGATGTAGTTAGTGAACTGTTGACAAAGACACCATTTCCTCAACTTCTGTATGAGGATAAGCTTAAAATTGTAAAAACAGGTAGGCCCCAGCAATCCCTTCTAGAACTTAAACTTGAACATAATGACAGGAACAGAGTGTACCGTATACAAGATGTTTAGTGAAACCAATTACAAACAATACCCGTGGTTAACAGGGTCGAGTACAACTAATAAACTGCATTGCTGGCGTGTTTACTTTTTTGCACAGACACAAGCCCTTGGAATAAGACGAGATTTAACAATTTAAATTATTTGGTAACAGCTTGTGGTAAACATCAGAAATCACTTAATCATATATGAGCATATAATATGTTCGGTTTTCAATGAGTTGATCATTCCTTCAATTTACAGAAGAAGATTGCTGACAGTCTACATAACAAGAAAGTAAAGGAAAATAGAATTGTTTTAAGGCAACTGATTGATACAGTAACATTCCTAGGGAAGCAAGAATGTCGAAATTAGGGGCAACAGTGTGTGTAGTGATTCAACAAATAAAGGGATGTACATAGAACTTTTGGAATTTTTATCAACATATATGATCAAACAATAGCAAACCATTTACAAAAACAGCTACAGTTTTTAGAGGAACTTCACCAGTAATACAAAATGATTTAATTGAAGCAGTAAGTAGTGTAATTACAGATAAAATCAAATTAGAAACATCTAATGCAATATTCGTTGCAATATTATTTGACGAGACAACAGACGTAACCAATAAAAGTCAGTTATGAACAGTTATGCAATTTGTTGATAATGAGGGAAACTTTCAGGAAAGATTCTTGCACTTCATTGACGTCAGTTTAGACCAAACTGCACAAGGATTGTTCTAACACCAAAGTTGTAGATGATTTACAGTGTTCAAAACACTTGTAGCCCAAACATTCGATGGAGTAGCTGTTATGGTGGGTCATGTATCTGGACTTCAGACCTTGGTAAAAAGTAAATACCCATCAACAACTTTTAATCATTGTTAGAGTCACAGACTGAATTTGGTTTTGTCATCAATAAAGTGTATAGCAGAATGTAAATGGTTTTTCACCTCTTTATCAGGACTACCTAGCTTTTTTTCACATTCTACAGTTCGTACAACTGCTCTAAAAAACTTTATAGAGAAGAAACTACCAGAAGTGGCACCAACAAGGTGGAATTTATAATCAAGGCTTGTAAATACTGTCAAAGAATATAGACGACCTCTTATCATGTTTTTTTCATTGATTGAAGATGAACTTGGTGACGGGACTGGTGAAAAAGTGAATACTGCTTTAGGCTTTGTTTGCTTTTTGTGTAAATTCGACAATAGAGTTCTTCTTCTTAGTCTCAGCTAAATATCTGCAATTTCTGATGTTTTGTTTGATATATTGCAAAATAAATGTTTGGATATATCTTACTGCATCAATAAAGTCAATGAATTCTACAGTAATTTACAGAAAATTAGAGATGAGGATTTTGATCTTGTGTGGACAGAAGCTACAAGTAATGCTGAATATGGAGATCAAGATTATGAACTAAGATACAAAAGACAAAGAAGTGATGACCGTTCCAAATGGCAGCAGCGTATTTTTAATGAATTTCTAGATATGTCAGATAAAAATCAGATTTGAGTCCCAAAAGGATCTTAAATTTGTATCTTTATTAGATTCAAACAATTTTGATATATTTTGTAACAGTTTTCCAGAAAATCTGATAGAAGAACTTAAAGAACCATATGCTACATGCTTTGACCATATTTGACTCAGAAGTGAACTAAATGTGCTTTACAGTCTAGATGAGTATAAGAAAAAAACTGTGTGAGACTATTAATTATATGAAACTCAATAATTTGGATATAGTAAATATCACTATTACTTTAACGACTCGGAACACTAGGTTTTTTATAAGTAAAAGCAAAAAGTTTTACCTTACAGCCTTAACTGTTTTTCTCCTTTAGGGGGGAGAGCTAGCCTAAGTGTTGAACTCAGCACACATCACTGATGTGTGTGTGTGTGTGTGTGTGTGTGTGTGTGTGTGTGTGCCAGCACCGACCTGCATTGTACTATGATGGGGGTGATGTCTTGGTGTATGTATGAATTGTTAGTTTGTATTTACACGATTAAAATAAGTAAATATGTTTTTACCTGTTACAAAAGACATATCACAATTCTAAAAACACGATTAGAATAAGTACATTTAAACGCATATGGTGATGTAAAATTATTGCAGAAAAGTACAAAATAAAGTCGTTATCCAAATTAAAATTAATTATTAGCTAGTAATTAATGAGTGTGTTATATGTAAATGACGAGTGCAAAATTACAAAGACAATACAACCAGTCGCCTAAAGATCAAGTTTATGGTTATCATGAAAACGGACTAAAAAGTGATCAGTTAAAAAAGGACACTACACATGAATTGACAAAGTTGTACATGTCAGAAACAGCATGTGACATGTCAGAGTTGCTGTCTACTATAAATACCTCTGGCAATTTTGGACAAAAGACAGACGCTAAGAAGTTTCACATGGGGACACTATGTCCGTTTGCTAATCGAGAGGTAGCAGACACAAACACATGGGGACACGTTTGATCAGTGATTTGAACTCATCATCATCACCATCATCTGCAACACACCACGGTGACTTCAACATCACAGACAGGACCGTGGCTTCAACATCAGGTTCAAGAACACTGAGGAAGCGTCATGATGATGATGATGATGATGATGATCATCATCATCATCATCGTCATTGTCATTACACAGGAGACGCACGCACGTGCGCGCGCACATGCACACACGCACAACAGTAACTCCAACAATACACAGGTCACAAATAAGCAATTATATTTTGTGTTAAACAAAGAACTCATAAAGAACAGAATATGAGATAACAAAGTAATATAGTAAAGTAAATGTAAATAGTGTAAATATTCTTTTATTCTGTTTAATTTAAAAATTGTGTGTATCATTGTAAATCATAATTATTCTTAAAGTAAATATTATTTTATTAAAATATTAATATCAAACATTCAATTTCTATTTGATAAAGTTAATATTATTTTTATAGATGATTTTCTATGAGTTAAAATTTTAATAATGATTCAAAGTCACACACCCAAGCAAAATAAAAGAATTTTATAATTTGTTTATGATATATGTTTAAATAATTATGACTATATACTATTAATGTGTGTGGAATATTGAATATAAGTTATGTTTTCAGTGTGTAACCATAACCATAAAAGGAAATATTTTGAAATCTTAGTTTTCAATTTTTAATAATCAATTAATTTTCTTTGCAATATTTAATAAACCGTTGATTGATTCTTTTACAATGTTTTAATTCATTATTTCATGTCATAAACATCTCACTCCTCTATTTAAAAATAAGTTTATTGTGCAAATGAATGCAAAAAATCCTACGACCTAGCCATTGACTAACACCATACAGATGTGTGGGGTACATAGACTGAAGTATATTCATTTCATAATACTTGTAGCATTGCAATATATATATATATATATATATATATATTGCAACGATACTCTTAACAACTCACTTTTGCACATATGCTATTACTCATTTGTGCGCACTTACCCACGTCTCGAAGGTATACTCTTCTTCTGCACTATTTACCTTGATGTTTCCCAGATAGGTCGCAGGCTTTGGTAGTTAATTGAGGGTGGATAAGCACGTGAATATCGTTACAAGTAAATAGTACAGAGGATTTATTACGGGTTGTGAAATTAGTACGACTTTGTTAATACAATTATATTCATTTTGTTTATTAATTAAAAAACGCAAATTGTCATGTTATTAATTAGTGTGTGGGTTAACTAATATTGAAACCCTTATATTCACTTATACGAATATCATATAATTATAACGTGGCAAAATCTTATCTCTTATAGTCTAAGACACATTATACACACAAATACAAGACATATATGACCTAGAATATTTACACAGACATATAATACATAACACATATATTCTTACAATGCGTGATTAACACGTACGAAATTGAATATTAATATTGACTTGGCAAGTGTGGTTTTTTATTATGTACTACTTAATTAAAAAAATAAATAATTAAACATTTATAAAAATTCTAACAGAGACCATTCTATTACTTTAATTAACAATACTCCTAATGTCTCAATTAATTAAAAATCTACAATTAAAGCAACTTTCATACTTGATTTTACGTTATAGTTACTTGATTTTAATTATATAATAAAATTATAAAAATATAATAAAATAAAGTTTCTTTAATTACCATTTATTTATGAGATTTATAAGTTTTATGTTCTTTGTTATAAATTATTATTCTCTGAACTTTTATTAATTATTCATTATGGAAATAAAAATAATAAAGTTTATGTAAACTTGTATATGGAATCTAGAGCCTTCTTTTGATAGACCTCAGGGTCATTTATAAGATTGAATAAATGTCTGACTTCACCTGCATATTTCTGCAACCTTTAACTGTGTTGTTACCATCACCTGGACTCTCAAGTTTTGGGACCCCCTTCTGGTATCACTTTCTCTGTCTCTGCGTCGTTTGGAATTACTCTCTCCGTCTAATGGATGCTGAGTTCTGACATGGACCTCTGGTCGTGATGATGTACGGCTGGATGCAGCTGCATGTGGCTGTCCCTGCGTCCTCTAGTATATTGCTCTGTTTCCTCTCCTCTCCTCGTCTTTTCCCTCGTGGATGTCTAGAAGTTCTACGTGGACTTCTTGAAGTTTGTCGACGACGTTTCGACTCCTCATAGTTTACGATATTATTGTCTTTTACATCACTTGTGTATATCACTAATTAATTTCACCGACGTACTGCCGGTTCCATCACACTTTAATTTACATAATTCGATTTAAAACATTACTTAAACTTTGTAAAATTTGCGGTGGCGAGATGCGTGGATTTCATGTACTGTCTGTTGATGATCTGAGAAAGCGTGTATTGCTCGCTGGGGTTTTATACTCCTGCCGGTGTTCAATTCCTGTTGAAAACTGTTCGGACAGAGTTGAATAAGTCAGCGCGTCGGTTTATTAACTAATTACAACCTACGCGTCTTTCTATGAAGCGCACACTTTTTTAGAAATATTATTTGACAAATCGTTAGGTACATTAATAAACTTAACCTATGCAAATTATGAACATTAAGGTGTGTAAACTATGGAAGTTATGGCAAAATTTCACACGGTAGCTGAACAGTTCCCACGATCATATACCTCTAATTGTAGCCCCAGGCGCCAGCTGTTTTTCTACATATGTCTCTGATTCATGTGACTTCTGGTTTTCGTTCAGCACTTAAAAAACTGTGTAAAATTTTCCACAATCATATACATAATTCAACTTGTTCTTTATTTACACATTAACACTAACACATACACACACAAACTGTTGCACATGCGGTTGCCTGTCGCAATGACGTCACAGCTGCCGGTTGAGGCTTGTTTTGTCTCCCTTCGCTGCACTTAAAACCAACAAGGCTTGGCCATTCCATATGCATGTTCACTTACAATTATTTCCTTATTTAAAATTAATTAATATGTTTGTTTCTTTTATTTATGTCTTATACCTAACGCTTAATTATTACATTATTTTCATTATTTACATCTTTTACACGACTCGTACATGCGTTCGTATGTTCTCATACCGCAGTCAGGGGTTGATACAAAGGCTTATGCTAAATGTATCGTTGCAATATATATGCATATTATATATATTGCAACAATACGTTTAGCATAAGTCTATGTATCAACCCCTGACTAAGGTATGATAACATACAAACGCACGTATGAGGTATATAAGATGTAAATAATAAAAATAATATAATAATTAAGCATTAGATATAAGAGATAATAAAAGAAATAAACGAAGTATTTAATTTTAAATAAATAAATATTGTAAGTGTGCCTGTATAGGGAATTAAAAGCTTCGTTGGTTTTTAAATCGTAGTGAAGGGGAGAAACCAACACGCGCCGACCAGCAAAGGTGACGTCATAATGACAGGCAGCCACTTGTGTATCAGTCTGCGTGTGTGTGCTAGTGTACGTGTGTAAATGAGAGACAGGTTGAATTATGCAAACGAGGGTGGAAGATTTTACACAGTTTTTTAAATACTGAACAAAAACCAGAAGTCACACGAATCAGCGACATATGTAAAAACATAGCTAGCGCCTGGCGCTATCATTGAAGACTAATTGGTCAATGATCGTGGGAACCGCACAGACACCATGTGAAATTTTGCCACAACTGCCACAATTTACACAACTTAACATTCATAATTTGCATAAACAAAGTTTAATAATATACCTAACGATTGGTGAAGTAATATTTATAAAAAAGTGTGCGCTTCATAGAAAGACGCTTAGGTAGAAGTTAGCAATTAAATTGACGCGTGTACCTGTTCAATTGTGTCAAAACAGTTTCCAACAGGAATGGAATGACGGCAGCAGTATAAAACCCCAGTGAGCAACACACTCTTTCTCAGATAAAACTCAGATGAACTCAGAATAGTACGTGAAATCCACGCATCTCACAACCGCGAATTTTACAAAGTCAAGTAATGTTTTTAAACAGTATTACATAACTTAATGTGCGATGTAACCGGCACTATGTTGGTGCAAGTATTAATGGAACACGAGTTATTTTAAAAGTCTATAAGATTCGATATTATAGAGATATTATAGAAATATTATAAGAATCTATGAGAAGTTGTAACCACGATGAACTTCAAGAAGTAGCACAGAACTTTGAGACATCTACAAGGGACAAGATAAGAAGAGGAGAGGAACCAGAGCAGAATACAAGAGGACGCAGGGACATCCACATGCAGCTACATCCAGCCGTACATCATCACGACCAGAGGCCCACGTCAGAACTCAGCATCCAGTAGACGGTGAGAGGAATTTCAATGACGCAGAGACAGAGAAGGTAATACCGAAGAAGATCAACAAACTCGAGAGTCCAGATAACGGTAACGACAAAGTTAAATGGTTGCAGAAAGATGAAGGTGAAGTCAGACATTTATTTAATATTATAAATGACCCTGAGGTCTATCGAAAGAAGCTCTAGATTCCATATACAAGTTTACAAAAACATTAGTATATTTTTATTTTCCAGAATGAGTAATAAATAAGTTCAAAGAATAATTGAACAGAGCATATAAGTTAAATGTATTAATCTAAATAAATGGTCAATATAGAACCATATTGTAATATATTTTATTAGAGAATTAAATTCAAGTATGAGAGTTATTTAAATTGATGATTTTTAATTAATTGAGACATTAATAAGATAATTAATAAAAGTGATAAAATGTTCTCTATTAGTAATTTTAATAATTGTTTAATTAATTAATGATTTTATTATGTGGTATATGATAAAAACCGATTCCAACAGCTAAGGGAGGAAGAAGGACAGGATATTGAACACAATTGGAAGAGCATAGAGAGTACCTACATAAGTACCTGTGAAAAGGTCCTAGGCAAGAGGGAGAGAGTAAGAGAGGAATGGATTACTTCAGAGACATGGGAAGCCATGAATCAAAGGAAGGAATGTAAGAAAAGACTCAATACCGCAAGAACGCAAGAAGAGAAGGTACAAGCTAGAACAGACTTTAATCAACTTAACAAAACAGTGAAGAGGAGTTTTCGATGAGATAAACGAGCATTTATCAACAATCTTGCAACACAAGCTGAGACGGCAGCACAAAACAATGACAGTAGGACTCTGTACCACATTACCAAGAGATTATCAGGAAAGTTTTCAAGAGCGGACAAACCGGTGAAAGCTAAAGATGGGAGATTACTGTCCACACAAAAAGAACAGCTAGAAAGATGGAGAGAACATTTTCTTGAGATTCTGAATCATGAAACAATCGAAGAAGGGGAGACAGAGGTGATGATAGAAGAAGAGCAGGAAGATGTTGCTATTAGTACAGAGCCACCATCAAGAACAGAGATTCAAAGGGCCATTAAACAACTTAAGAATGGCAAAGCGGCAGGCATGGACAATATAGCACCAGAGGCCTTGAAAGTGGATATGGGTACTTCAGTTGAGATTCTATTCCCACTTTTTAAGAAGATTTGGGAAGAAGAGAAGATCCCCTCAGATTGGAAGAAAGGACTGTTGATTAAGCTTCCGAAGAAAGGAGATTTATTAGAATGTGTTAACTGGAGAGGGTTTACCCTCCTTTCGATACCAAGTAAGGTACTCTCACGAGTAATTCTTGAAAGGATAAAACAGCGAGTTAACTCAAGGTTGAGGAAAGTTCAAGCAGGATTTAGAGAAGGTTATTCCTGTACGGACCAGATCAATACACTGCGTATAATTATAGAACAATCCACGGAGCTGCAGTCATCACTGTATACACTATTTGTAGACTTTGAAAAGGCGTTTGATAGTGTAATGAGGAAGAAGATGTGGAAAGCCATGAAAGAGTTTGGGATTCCAAAGAAAATTATTAAGTTAACTCAAGAAATGTATGAGAACTACACATGTCAAGTTTTACACCAGGGGATGTTGTCCAAGCCCATCCCAGTAAATAAAGGAGTGAAGCAGGGATGTTCGCTGTCACCAATATTATTTATTATGGTGCTGGATCTCATGATGAAGAAGTCAATGAATCGCCGAAGAGGAATTCAGTGGGGACTGACAGATAGGTTGGAGGACTTGGACTTCGCGGATGACCTGTGCTTGCTAACCAACAGTTTTAAGGATATGGAAGCAAAGCTGGACGATTTAAAAACCGAAGCCCGGTGGGATTGAAGATTAATGGAAAGAAAACCAAGGAGATGCGTTATAATAACCACAATAAGGCACTATTATTTTTAGGAAGCCAAGAGATCGAACAAGTCAAACAGTTTTGTTACCTGGGAAGTATGGTCACCACGGAGGGAGGAACCATAGAGGATATAGGAAATAGAATAAATAAGGCTAAAGGAGCATTTGCAATGCTGAGACCAATCTGGAAATCAAGGGAACTTAACACCAATACCAAACTACGCATCTTTAATACAAATGTCAAGTCGGTACTGCTCTATGGGTGTGAAACTTGGAAGACTAACAAACAACTGATTAGCAGACTCCAAACATTTGTGAACAGAAGCTTGCGGAATATCCTGAGGATATGGTGGCCACAAGTTATCTCCAATGAAGAGCTGTGGAGAAGAACCCATCAAACACCCATTGACATTGAGATGCGTCGTAGGAAATGGAAGTGGATTGGGCATATATTACGACGAGATAGAGACAACATAGCAAGACAAGCCCTGGAATGGAACCCACAAGGTAGCATGAGAAGAGGCAGACCAAGGAACACATGGAGGAGGAGTGTAATAGCGGAAGGGATGGAGAAAGGAGGGAAGACCTGGCCCGAGATCAAGACGATGGCGCGGAACAGAGTCCGGTGGCGGAAGTTCATTGATGCTCTATGCTCCACTTAGGAGATGCAGGAATAATGATAATGATGAACATTCATAATTTGCATAAACAAAGTTTAATAATATACCTAACGATTGGTGAAGTAATATTTATAAAAAAGTGTGCGCTTCATAGAAAGACGCTTAGGTAGAAGTTAGCAATTAAATCGACGCGTGTACCTGTTCAATTGTGTCAAAACAGTTTCCAACAGGAATGGAATGACGGCAGCAGTATAAAACCCCAGTGAGCGACACACTCTTTCTCAGATAAAACTCAGATGAACTCAGAATAGTACATGAAATCCACGCATCTCACAACCGCGAATTTTACAAAGTCAAGTAATGTTTTTAAACAGTATTACATAACTTAATGTGCGATGTAACCGGCACTATGTTGGTGCAAGTATTAATGGAACAAGAGTTATTTTAAAAGTCTATAAGATTCGATATTATAGAGATATTATAGAAATATTATAAGAATCTATGAGAAGTTGTAACCACGATGAACTTCAAGAAGTAGCACAGAACTTTGAGACATCTACAAGGGACAAGATAAGAAGAGGAGAGGAACCAGAGCAGAATACAAGAGGACGCAGGGACATCCACATGCAGCTACATCCAGCCGTACATCATCACGACCAGAGGTCCACGTCAGAACTCAGCATCCAGTAGACGGTGAGAGGAATTTCAATGACGCAGAGACAGAGAAGGTAATACCGAAGAAGATCAACAAACTCGAGAGTCCAGATAACGGTAACGACAAAGTTAAATGGTTGCAGAAAGATGAAGGTGAAGTCAGACATTTATTTAATATTATAAATGACCCTGAGGTCTATCGAAAGAAGCTCTAGATTCCATATACAAGTTTACAAAAACATTAGTATATTTTTATTTTCCAGAATGAGTAATAAATAAGTTCAAAGAATAATTGAACAGAGCATATAAGTTAAATGTATTAATCTAAATAAATGGTCAATGTAGAACCATATTTTATTATATTTTATTAGAGAATTAAATTCAAGTATGAGAGTTATTTAAATTGATGATTATTAATTAATTAAGACATTAATAAGATAATTAATAAAAGTGATAAAATGTTCTCTATTAGTAACTTTAATAATTGTTTAATTAATTAATTAATTGTTTTATTATGTGGTATATAATAAAAACCACACTTGCAAAGGTAAGATAAATAGTCAATTTCAGACGTGTGAATCACGTATTATATTAAAATATGTGTTATGTATTAGATGTCCTATACCAATTAAGAGGAGAATGTGTGTCTTTTGTCGGGTGTTACATTCCACGCACTTATACTTACTGATTGCCTGTTTCTCTTCGAAGATGTAGTCCTGTAAACACAACTTATGCTAATATGTATGTGTGTGGGCGCCACTTGGATATTTAGTCCAAGAAATTATTATTAATTAAAATTGATTTTTAAATTATTAAATTAGTTATAGAAAAAAATGTAAACAAGACAATTTTAGTTGCAACATAAAGTCATTTAACATATGTTTAATGACTTTTCTTTGTAAAAATCATCTGAAGGACTAACAGAAAAATTATGTAAAATTGCAGAGTTACAAAAATTATTGACAAGATTTTATTAAGTATCGGCTAATAAAAATTTTATTGCTCAATTGAATTGCATGAATTTAATCTTTGAAAAACTTTATACTCAGGACGTGACTCCTTTGAACTATCAAGACAAATCAGTGGGATGCTTTACAAAATTTGTGTGAATTGAAGGTGTTTGACATATGTAGTACAATTGTGTGACAAAGATACCAGGTAAAAGGATTTTAATTTTGGACAACTCACGTTCCGGTGGGTAAGTATTTCCTTCACTGGACACTGTTCTTGGGGATGACTCCAATCTTGCGCCTCTTCGTATTTACATTTTCTCACTCACTTGTAACTATTTAAAAGTCAAATTACGATTTGACAACTCCGCACAATTTAAATAAAAATCGTACTGTTTCTATGCTTTCAATCGTTGCCGGCGAAAAAACAGCTGACTGCGTGACCTCGCTATACTGCCGTCTCAGCGCTAGTTACAAACTCGATGTAGGCTTGCGTCAGTAATTTGTTTGGGATTTTGTCAAAGTCTGTTTATGTCGCTAATACCAGCAAAAATTTGATTTTTCTCTATTAAAATCGGTCCTTTTCAGGGCCGCTGGATATTTGGCTGTGTACGTTCTATTAGAATTGGCATGCTGTTGCTCTATTCAACATGCACGTTAGCGATTTAGCGATATACTCCTTTTTATGTTAAGTAAGTCTTTCGTCTAGTACGGGGAAAAGCCTTTTTTGAGTTTCCGGGTCGGATTCCTCTTCTTCGAGTTTGCCTTGGATTAGATGTTCTGATTCGTACGTGAAGTGTCTCTTGTGGATTCAAAGCATAAAGTCCTCTTGTGTCGATTTTGGTCTCGCTTATATACTCTTTGTAAGGTGCATTGTTTTAATTTTTATTCATGACTTCTGGTATTTTTGAGTAACATTTTCTTCTGGAACGTTCGAGAATATGCAAATAGAACATCATGGAACAAATTCGACTTCCGTAGAAGCTTTAGGACAAAAACTTCTTGTTCTTCATACTAAAGGATATTACTGAAATTATTCTGGTATTTGACAAACAATTTTACAGAACTACTTACAATCTGCATGTCATTATTATTTTTAGATTCTCTGCTTTCAACTGATTAAAATGATACCATTCATGATTGGTTTTAAATAAATTAAATCTAATAAATTAACATAAAATACATATCCTTACCTTGTAGTGTTTATACAAAATTCTATTTTTCTTATTAATAAAATGTTATTAAGTTCCTCGGCTCTTACTATAACATTAATACATAATATAATTAGCTTTACATAACAAAACAAACAAATATTAAAGCACATAACATATAAATAATTTCATTTTTCTGTAGGCATAACATATGGCCTAGTTTCTTGTCACTGTTATTTATAGTAATTTGTCTTTTCTGGTATTATTTCTAGGATTTTTTGGGTATTCACTTAGAGTTTGTTATATTGTTTATCTTTGGGAATACCTGGTTTTTCCTAATACATTTTAATTTTATTGTAATCTCAATTAGCATCTCACTGTCTTTGTACAGATGAGCTATTTCATATGTGTGACAAATTTCACTTTTATATTTAAAAATTCTCTATGAATTAATCTTGTCTTCAATTGAACAAGTATTTTTCCATTGTACATTATAGAATTGTATCTTTTTCTATATTCTTTCTAATATTAAACAATTAATCTGTCAAATATGACTAATTTTGTGACTGTTTTTTGATCTCAGCCTAGTATGGTTTATGTAACTAGTTTTATAACTTGACTGTTAAAGTGTTTTAGGTGGTCATATTTATAGGTATAGTTACTTTATATTGTGGTTCAACTTTAAAATACAAGTTTGTTGCATTTTGATAACTTTAAAGTCATAAATTTTACAATTTTACATGTTCACTACTTGTTTTCAGTTCAACACTGTTTTTTATTATTTTCATTGACTTCTAATCAATTTACAGCTTTCTCTATTTGTAGTATTTTGTTTGTCTTTGTCTAATTGACATTTACATCTAGTTTTTTTCTTAATTTCATAATAATTAATTTTCACATACATCTGAGTGATTGGTCTCAACTCTAAAACTTTGATTTTCTGTTATCAATTTACATATTTTTTATTTTAATTTACATCCTATTTAATGATGTGTTTAAATCATTTGATACATCTATTTTATATATATCATAAAGTATAATAATAGATCTTGTCTATTATTTCACAATAAATTGGTTTTTATGCTCTATTCAGAGTTACATTTCTAACATTTCATGACCTCATTTTGGTCATTTCTGAGATTATTTGTTTCTCTTATTATACAATATCAGTTTTATTCTGTTCTTCACTTAAACAATATATGGGGTTTGAGTCTTGGTCAAAGTCTTCGTCGTTTTTACATATTATTGATAATAACTATTGGACAATATTACTAAATTTTTTGGATTACTTGGGTTCGATACTGTTCATTCCACCTTCCTCTTATGATAACTTACTTTTACAATTATTTTCTTGGTGAAACGTTTTGTGACGTTACAGTCCGTGTAAATATTTCAGGTCATATATGTTTTATATTTGTGTATTATATGTCTTAGAATATAAGAGATAAGATTTTTAAACACGTTATAATATTACATTCGTATCGAATATAAGGGTTCAAAGAGTAATTAACCCACACAAAATAATAATTAATATGATAATTTGAATTTTTAAATAATAACACAGTCGTACTAATTTCACAACCAATACTAAATCCTCTGTACTTTTTACTTGTATTAAAATTATATAACGATATTCATGTGCTTATCCACACTCAATCAACGACCAAAGCCTGCGACCCAGCCGGGGAACATCAAGGTAAATACTGCAGAAGAAGAGTATACCTTCGAGACGTAGGTAAGTACGCATAAATGAGTAAGAACATATGTGCAAAACTAAGTGTCTAAAAATAACGTTGTATAATAATTGGCGCTCCAAGATCGTGGGGCTCGGCAAATACAAATAAATTTGTATATGTTAATTATTGTTGTCTCATAATTAATGGCGTTTCAAATGTGTTGCTAAGTATATGTTAATTATCATTACAAGTAAATGGCGCCCACAGATATATAGATAAAGACCAGAATATAAATAAAGCACAGAATATAAATGAAGTCTAATAAATAATTAGCACAAATATTGTAGAAATAATTAATAGTCAATTCATGTAATAAATAATATTACAGATTGTTAAATTAAGTACAGAGAAAAAAAAGTTATGAAATTAATACTGATAAATAAAATAAATTTTAAATAAAGGAATATAGAGTCACGGTGGACCAATAATTAAAAATATAATTCATATAACGAATCAGTTAGGACACCATAGTCTACAATGGCGAAGCCAGCAACAATGGACTTCGAAACGATGTTTAAACGACTTCAAGAAGAGTTGAAGTCGAATAGTGCAGAACTAAAAACTCAATTAGAAAGTAGCAATGAAAAATTAGAAAGTAAATTAGAAATTAATAATGCAAAATTAGGAAGATTAGAAGATAGTAATACAAGATTAGAAACTCAAATAGAAGATAGTCGTAATAGATTAGAAATTACTATTGAAGAAGTGAAAACTCAGTTAGAAAGTAATATAGAACTCGTCAGTAATAATTTGAAAACAGAGCTTACTGGATGCATGGAAGCAGTCGAACAGCGTGTTCAACAGTCACTTAATGAACAAGCTGTAAAGATTGATAGTAAATTCAAAGAACAGCGTGAACATACAACATGTGAAACTAAAGAACACATTCGACAACTGGCTGAACCGTGGAATGAAAAATTTAAAATTACGAAGCAGGAGCAAGACCTCAGACACAAAGACTTGAATGAGCGCATCCTGGACAACACCAACAGAACAAAGGAACTCACTGCGAGGACAGCTATGTAGAAATAGCTGTGGAGGAGGTCACTAGAAAAACTACACACCACTCCATGGAAATTAACAATATGAAAGATGGACTACAAGAGGAGGTAGAAAAACTATGAGCGGAAGTCAAGAGACAACCAAGTGCTATAATGATGTGTGCTGCAAAGGTAGACGATCGAGAGAAGATCAGTTTTAAAGGTAATAAATGGGAGAACCCCATAGAATTTTTACAAAAGTGTGAACGAGAAATGGCAACAATAGGAAGCAACGAAAGCGACAGAGACCGTATAGATTTTGTAAGTCGACATTTCCAGGAAACAGCATCCAAATGGTATACAATTGTTCGGGACTAAACAGAAACTTATGAACAGTTCAAGGCATCCTTCGAAAATCGGTACTGGAATATACATACCCAGAGAGAGTTACGAGACCAGCTGGAGTATGGGTGGTATTACGTCAACAGCAAACGTTCCATGGAAGACTACATAATACAACTCGTCGAACAGTGTAAGCATCTTAGACCAAGTTTCACGGAGCACGAATTAGTATTAAAACTAAGTTATTTTGACAGACACATTAGACTTGCTGTATATATCCAAGGAGTTAAAACCATTGAGGAACTTCTTATCCTTGTAACACAATCATCACAATTTGTTAATAAAGAGTACGAAAGGAGAGACAACCGGCAGCAGCAGCAGCAGTACTCTACACCAAATCCAATACACCACAAATCGCTGCAGTTCGAGAAGAAAGAAGATAAGTGGAAAGAATATAAACAACCCTTTGAAAAAAGTAACCCGACTCCAAATAAAGGAGCGTACGCACATCCAGGTACGTCGAAAAAATACGTAAAACCGTACAATGCAAATGTACATAACATTAATACAAATAATAATCATAATAATAATAAAAATAATTATAAAAATAAAATTGTGCAACAGTCGACATGCCCGTCAACGTCCAAAGAGGAAGGGGGGGTGATCGTAGAACAATTGACAAGAAAACTGTATGACTGCAGAAGGGTAACCAAACGTCAGCTCGGACAGGTTTCAAAAACGACCTGTACACACATGATTTGCGTGACACCCTAAACAATACACAACAGGAAAGAATGTTGTCAAATACCTATTGTTCTACAGAAGGGGGGACAATAAATAATATAAATAAGTGGAACGATGTTAAAATATTAAATATTACATATCAAACAGATGATAGGGTTAAATATTTGTTAAACAATATAGCAAATGAGCAAAACAAAGATCTTCAAATAAGTCACATGAAGTTATCACCACTATCTAGTATATACAATAAGAAATAGTATATTGTACAATCTCGTCAATTATGATTGGAAAATAGTCCTATCACCAGAGATGCTAAAAACACTAATTATACCATGTTATCAAAGTTTAGCACATGCGTCAGCTTTAAAATGTCATTTAGCTTTGAAGGAAGACTTCATTTTGAATAATATGTTTAGAAGAATAAGTTCAGAAGAGTAATAAATAAGTTCAAAGAATAATTGAACAGAGCATATAAGTTAAATGTATTAATCTCATAAATAAATGGTCAATATAGAACCATATTGTATTATATTTTATTAGAGAATTAAATTCAAGTATGAGAGTTATTTAAATTGATGATTTTTAATTAATTGAGACATTAATAAGATAATTAATAAAAGTGATAAAATGTTCTCTATTAGTAATTTCAATAATTGTTTAATTAATTAATTGTTTTATTATGTGGTATATGATAAAAACCACACTTGCAAAGACAAGATAAATAGTAAATTTCAGACGTGTCAATCACGTATTATATTAAAATATGTGTTATGTATTATATGTCCGTGTAAATATTTCAGGTCATATATGTTTTATATTTGTGTATTATATGTCTTAGAATATAAGAGATAAGATTTTTAAACACGTTATAATATTATATTCGTATCGAATATGAGGGTTCAAAGAGTAATTAACCCACACAAAATAATAATTAATATAATAATTTGAATTTTTAAATAATAAATCAAATGAATATGATTTTATTAACACAGTCGTACTAATTTCACAACCAATACTAAATCCTCTGTACTCTTTACTTGTATTAAAATTATATAACGATATTCACGTGCTTATCCACACTCAATCAACGACCAAAGCCTGTGACCCAGCCAGGGAACATCAAGGTAAATACTGCAGAAGAAGAGTTTACCTTAGAGACGTGGGTAAGTGCGCACAAATGAGTAAGAGCATATGTGTAAATGTAAGTGTCTAAAAATAACGTTGTAATATATATATTGCTACGAATCACAGGATCATGATAAGCGGGGCAAGCTCATATAATACACAGACTATGGACATTCATGTTTATATTGGTAGATGGTTAAATTTGGTTATGTTATCAGTTGTATTTAGTAAGGATAAGGGTTTAGTTTAGTAAAACTGTGCATTATTTATTTATTGTTATTCATGTACTGTGTTTGTGGAAATGTGCACGCGTGCGCGAGTGGTAAATGTTTCCCGGGCTGTGCATGAATTAATTATCGTTGTGTTTGACATTGAACTGAACATAGACATATGTATTGCTACAATCCCTGTATAATTCTGGCTATTATTTATGTTCATATATGATAGTAGTAAAGTATGCAGTTATGCATGAGATAATGGTATTCTGATTACCGCTAAGCATGCTCTTACAAAGTAAATGCACTTTACAGCATGAAAAGTGCATGTCATGGTGTACTAACCATGTGACTTGCTTCCACCAATAAAATGCTGGAAGGTGGTCGGAAATTTTCTTATGCCTGTTGTTACACAGGCAGTTCTTCTCCGCCAGCTACCGCGAACGGGACGTGCAATCCTTGTACAAGATTCTACCGCTTGCAAGGTGTTGTAAAGACTATTCGTCGATAGTGAAGCGTGAAGACTCAGAACTGTGTGTGTATTACACCTACACACCGTATTGTTTTAACGCATTGCGCATATAATTAGGCAGTTCTTCTCAGCCTGCTACCGCGAACGGGACATACAATTCTTGTTCAAGATTCTGTCGCTTGCAAGAATTTGTAAAGACTATTTGTCGATAATAACGCATGAAGACTCAGAGTTGTTCGTGTTTTACAACTGTACACAGTGTTATTATTACAGCATTGTGTGCATAATTACGAGAGTTCATCTCTACCCGCTATCACGATCGGGTCACGCAGTTCTTGTACAAGATTCTGTCGCTTGCAAGAATCTGTAAGGACTATTCGGGGATAGTAACGTATGTGACACAGAACAGTTGATTATTATCTATTTACACACGGTATTATTATTATAGTATTACGTGTGTAATAAGTGTGTAACTGTATCACTGTGTGAGATTTTCTGCAGTGTCAGTAAAAATTTATAGTTACGCAATAGTAAGTTGTTCCATCTGGAAGTTTCCGTGTTAGTGGAAGATTTCCGCATAGGGAGGTCTGCTGATCGCGGTAGACCTTGTTATTCGCGTGAACACTTGAAGAATCCGGAGGGTATAAGTTCAATATACCGTTATTAGATTAAACTCACTGTCACCTGAGATACTTGTTGGTCATAAACTCTATATTAATTTTACGGGTAGTAAGATCCTTAGTACCGTTGTGTGTGCGAAGCGTCAGATTCATCGTGGAAATCACAGGACACCAGCCCAGTGGTCACAGGACACCAGCCCGGCTGTTACAGGACACCAGCCCAGCTGTTACAGGACACCAGCCCAGCTGTAAGGGTTTCAGGGTGAACGTCTGTCATTTATAAGCCACACCTGACGACCCAACTACACAGCAAAGACCTGCCGTTCTCTTCAGCAACATCATCGTGGGAATCTTCTTTATGTAACATATCACGTCATGTGTATGAACAGTATTTAACATGTTTAAAAAGAAAGACTCTATATCAAACACTACATTCTGTACATATCAAATATACCATATAAACAATTACTTATGTCTTGTGCAATAAATAATCTTAAACCCTCCAATATAGACTTTTAATTTAAGATACACATACTATCATATCCTATGCGCCAATAGTTTAGTAATTTGTGTTGTCGTAATATATATATATATATATAAATATATTGTAATGTAATATTTTCTTTTTTATAAATGTAAATCTTAACATTATATTAATATATAATGTTATTAACATCTTAATATTATAATGTAATTAATATCCTGTAGAGCCCCAATTTGTAGGTGCCAATTTTATGTAAAGTGAAATAAAAATTAACTCTTATTCAGCCTTGTTTAATTCACAGCTTTATTTTATTATTCCATTATATATATATATATATATATATATGTGTATATATATATATACACAAATGATTACTCTTTACTTTTTAACATTCATTAAAATTCATTGACACGCAATGTCTTTCTCTTCATCCAGTATCTCCTTTAGATTTAATAAAATAAGAACTCTTTCTCAGGGTTAATCAAAAATTAAAGTCAATGTACAGTCAAAGTCATACATAACATCATGTTATACATATTATAGAAAATATAAAAATAATAAATCAGTTTCATTTATGTTATGTTGGGTATGTGCGTTATGTCATGGGTTCTTTGGATTATACAAAAGAAACAACTTAATTTAATCAGAACAAACTAAAAGAGTACAATGAGAAAATGAAATTAACAGAAATAAAAAATTAAAAAATTTGAACACTGAATCAGTTAATACTCATTAATAAATATCACTATAATATTGACGACTCGGAACACAAAGTTTTTTATAAGTAAAAACGTAAAGTTTTACCTTACAGCCTAAACCGGCTTTCACCTATAGAAGGCTTCATCAGAGGCTGTCGTTAGTAGCGCTGCTCGTCTTGTTGTTGGCGACGAGAAAGTGTTTCGAAAGATTGAAGCTGTGTGTGTGTGGTGAGATGTGTTCGAATAATGCGTGCGATTTGAATTGTGTCTGTTCGTTTAGGATGTCGTTTTTATTTGTTTTTGTGTGTTTGTATATTTCTAATTGTTCTAGAGTGTCTAGTTTTCGGCCTTTTGTGTGTACGTGTAGTATGTTCATGTTATTGTCGATGTTTTTATATGTGTGGTTTGCTTCAATGAGGTGGTTTGCGAAGGTAGATTCTGTAGTGGTGTGGAGTGCTTTAGTGTGTTCAATGTATCTCTGTTTGAAGCTACGTCCTGTCTGGCCTATGTAGAATTTACTGCAATTTGAACAATTTAGTTTATATACACCGGGTAGATCGAATTTGTTTTGTGCTTTGGGCATGCGTTTTGATAGTGTGTGTTCTGTTTTGTTAGTAGTTTTGTAAGCGATTCTGTATCCTGCTTTTTTGAATTTGTGGGCAATTTTTTCTGTTTGTTTGTTGATGTATGTTAGTGTTATGAATTTGTTGTTTTCTGTCTTTGTCTGTTGTTTGTTTTGTGTTTTGTGTAGGAGTTTACTGACTATTGTTCTGTCATAACCGTTAGATTCTGCTAGATATTTTATCGTGTTTAGTTCGTCTTTGTAGTCTATTTCATCTAAGGGGATGTTGTTAAGTCTATGTATCATGGTTCTAAAAGCAGCTAGTTTGTGTTGTATTGGGTGATTGGAGGTGTTGTGTATTAGTGTGTCAGTTGTAGTTGGTTTTCTGTATATACTGAATTTGTGCCTGTGTTCTAGTTTTGTGATGGAGAGGTCTAAGAAGTTTATGGTATTGTTGTGTTCGTATTCGGCAGTGAAGGTTATGTTTTTATGTATTTTGTTTATGTGCGTTAGTAACTGTTCACATTGTCTTTTGTTTCCCCTGTATAGTATTAGAATGTCATCAACGTATCTATGCCAATATAGTATTTTATGTGAGTGTCTGTCATTGTTTGTGAGTATTTTTGTTTTTTCTAAGTGTTGGAGGAAGACTTCTGCTAGAATGCTGGATATGGGGGAGCCCATGGGTAGGCCGTCGTTCTGTGTGTAGTATTTATTGTTATAAGTAAAGTAGTTTTGTTTTGTGATAATGTTCAGAGTTTCTGTTATTTCATTGATAAGTTCGTCTGGTGTGTTGTTCTGTTTGAGTTTGTTTTGTAGGATGGTGATTGTTTCAGAGATGGGGATGTTTGTGTACAGGTTTTTAATGTCAAAGGAGGCTAATGTGGCGTTATGGGGGATGTGTATGTCTTTTATTTTTGTTACTAGGTCAGTGTTGTTTTTTACTGCAATGTTGTTGTCTATTTGTGTGTGTTGTCTAATAATTTTGTCTAGATATTTTGCCAGTTTGTGTGCAGGGGCATTACGGTAGTTGATAATGGGGCGGATCGGAATGTCTTCTTTATGGATTTTGGGAAGCGCTTGGAGTGTAGGTGCTGATGGTCGGATTTGTTTCATGTAGGGCTTTTGTTTATGTGTCATAATGTGTTTGGCTTTGTTGACTATTTGTTTTACTGAGTTTTGGTATCTGTCGGTGGGGTCGTGTTTTAGTTCTGTGATGTTGTTCTGTTCTATGAAGTCTTGTACTTTTTTGTGTAGGTTGTCTGTGGGGATAATTACAGTCGTGTTGCCTTTGTCAGCTTTTACAAATGTGATGTTGTGTTTGTGTGCCTTTTCCCACAGTTTGATGGCTGTGTGTATTTCTGAGTTGTGGTTGTTGTTGTCTGGTGTCTTATGTACTCCTATTGTGTTGTTTATATTATGTCTTAATGTGTCTTGATGTTCTGGTGCTGTGTTTTGTATATTTGTTTCTGTGTCAATTATGAGCTTTGTTAGTGTTTGGTTGTTATGTTTGTAATGTATGTTATGTTTTAGGCCTTTATCAAGGAGTGTTTGTTCGTTTTTTGTGAGTGTGACGTTCGTGAGGTTTACTGTACGTGGGTAGAATTTGTGCGAGGGAATTATATCTGTTTTGATTGGTGTCAGGTTTTTTATTTTTCTGTCGTGTTTTGTTTGTATGATATGTATTTGTTTTTTTGTCCATTCATTTGTGTGATGTATTAGTTCAGTCATGTAATTGTGTCCGTATATGTTGGCGATATGTAGGTGTAGTGTTAATGCTTTGCGGTTAAGAGCGTCTTTTTTCTTATATAGTTGTTTAATTGATTCTTTTATGTATGTTCTTTGTGCGATGTTTTGTGTTATTCGGGCGGCCTGGTTGTTATGTTTAATTTTGATTTGGGCATATTTAGGGGTTAGTGAATTGTTTATGCATGTTTTGTTGAAATTTATGTGAGCTACAATCTTTCTAACCTTCAAAGTTGTGAACTTGTACGCTTAAGACATAATATAAACAACACAATAGGAGTACATAAGACACCAGACAACAACAACCACAACTCAGAAATACACACAGCCATCAAACTGAGGGAAAAGGCACACAAACACAACATCACATTTGTAAAAGCTGACAAAGGCAACACGACTGTAATTATCCCCACAGACAACCTACACAAAAAAGTACAAGACTTCATAGAACAGAACAACATCACAGAACTAAAACACGACCCCACTGATAGATACCAAAACTCAGTAAAACAAATAGTCAACAAAGCCAAACACATTATGACACATAAACAAAAGCCCTACATGAAACAAATCCGACCATCAGCACCTACACTCCAAGCGCTTCCCAAAATCCATAAAGAAGACATTCCGATCCGCCCCATTATCAACTACCGTAATGCCCCTGCACACAAACTGGCAAAATATCTAGACAAAATTATTAGACAACACACACAAATAGACAACAACATTGCAGTAAAAAACAACACTGACCTAGTAACAAAAATAAAAGACATACACATCCCCCATAACGCCACATTAGCCTCCTTTGACATTAAAAACCTGTACACAAACATCCCCATCTCTGAAACAATCACCATCCTACAAAACAAACTCAAACAGAACAACACACCAGACGAACTTATCAATGAAATAACAGAAACTCTGAACATTATCACAAAACAAAACTACTTTACTTATAACAATAAATACTACACACAGAACGACGGCCTACCCATGGGCTCCCCCATATCCAGCATTCTAGCAGAAGTCTTCCTCCAACACTTAGAAAAAACAAAAATACTCACAAACAATGACAGACACTCACATAAAATACTATATTGGCATAGATACGTTGATGACATTCTAATACTATACAGGGGAAACAAAAGACAATGTGAACAGTTACTAACGCACATAAACAAAATACATAAAAACATAACCTTCACTGCCGAATACGAACACAACAATACCATAAACTTCTTAGACCTCTCCATCACAAAACTAGAACACAGGCACAAATTCAGTATATACAGAAAACCAACTACAACTGACACACTAATACACAACACCTCCAATCACCCAATACAACACAAACTAGCTGCTTTTAGAACCATGATACATAGACTTAACAACATCCCCTTAGATGAAATAGACTACAAAGACGAACTAAACACGATAAAATATCTAGCAGAATCTAACGGTTATGACAGAACAATAGTCAGTAAACTCCTACACAAAACACAAAACAAACAACAGACAAAGACAGAAAACAACAAATTCATAACACTAACATACATCAACAAACAAACAGAAAAAATTGCCCACAAATTCAAAAAAGCAGGATACAGAATCGCTTACAAAACTACTAACAAAACAGAACACACACTATCAAAACGCATGCCCAAAGCACAAAACAAATTCGATCTACCCGGTGTATATAAACTAAATTGTTCAAATTGCAGTAAATTCTACATAGGCCAGACAGGACGTAGCTTCAAACAGAGATACATTGAACACACTAAAGCACTCCACACCACTACAGAATCTACCTTCGCAAACCACCTCATTGAAGCAAACCACACATATAAAAACATCGACAATAACATGAACATACTACACGTACACACAAAAGGCCGAAAACTAGACACTCTAGAACAATTAGAAATATACAAACACACAAAAACAAATAAAAACGACATCCTAAACGAACAGACACAATTCAAATCGCACGCATTATTCGAACACATCTCACCACACACACACAGCTTCAATCTTTCGAAACACTTTCTCGTCGCCAACAACAAGACGAGCAGCGCTACTAACGACAGCCTCTGATGAAGCCTTCTATAGGTGAAAGCCGGTTTAGGCTGTAAGGTAAAACTTTACGTTTTTACTTATAAAAAACTTTGTGTTCCGAGTCGTCAATATTATAGTGATATTTAGTTAAGTAACGGACACGTCATGGACAACGAAATCCAAGAATTTAACTCAATAATAATTAAAACAATATAATCTTGTTAAGTGAGTTTATTGCATTCTCCACTATGAGCGCTGTGAGAATCTCACCATCTCACTTGCAGTCATTATATATGCATTGGGTCTCACTCCCACTCATTGGTTTGATACTATTTCTAATTCAACACTGCCGCCATGTTGGATCTATCTATAAAACTAGTTCAAAGCTTATTTTCAATAAAATACACAGTTTTCCACTTTAGTTTATAGTAAATTAGTGTGTACTTCACTGTTTGTAATGTTTATAGTGTTTGTGTTATATCAGTTAACTGTTCTAGTTACTTTAAATTTAATAATGAGTGAACAAATGTTGGCTTAGCCTAATCGTATATACATAGAACACTCTCACCAGATTGCTGTTTAGTTTTACAGATTATTTTCTTGTTATAATTCTTCTGGCCTTCAGTTTCAGTGTTTTATATTAAGCCCAGTGTACTTTTCATTATTTCAGGAACTTTCCTTCATTAATATACAGTATAACATTATCTTTTAGTAGAAATGTTAAGCTTTTAATATACCGTATGTGTTCTGGCTTTTTTTTTTGAATTTTAACAATCCACTCTCTTTCTTCCTTCTTTTAGTCTCTATAGATTCACTTGGTAAAGCTCTTGGCTTCACAACATGTTTTATGGGCCACAGGGTTGTTTTTACACTTTATAATTAACATGATTTATTCTAACCTTATTTTTACTTGTCCCTGATAATATAGTTTCTAGGGATATATTCCACTAGTTATAAGTATTGTACACATTGCTTAATCTTATTAGGTTAGTTACATAGTTATTTTATATAAATTACATGTGTTTATATAAATTACACTGTTTATATTATAACAAGGTCTATTTCCTATGCACTTTCACTTCACAAAATTCTGAAAACTTATACATTGCTTTTTAACATTAATCAATGTTATTTTCATTATTTTCACCTTTCTTACATTAGGTAGTTGGTAATTATGGGTTTAATATTATTTTAATTGTTTTTTTTTATATCACTTATAGTCTGTAGTGAGATTACATACAATAACTGTTCGCAGACCTCTATATGGTTTGATAGGCTCATACCATAACAAATGTTTTCTTACTTAATTACTAACTTATCCACTATATTTCTATTTACATTAACATTTATTTACATTTTTTTTATCATTTGATCTTCCCTCCTGGGTGTAGTAGTCATAGTCATGTCGTCTGATAGTCTTGTTGTTGTCATTAAAATAATTAATTAATAGGTTTTTATTTCCTATTCCCATTGCATGTACTTATCATAATATTTCCTTTTTATTACTTTTTACTCATTGAAATTATTATTTATTTTCAAATAGTTACATCTTATTTTCATTCCTTTATTTGTTAAATTGTTTTTATACTTTTCTGCATATTATCTATAAGAAAGATTGCATTTAGACATAATTCACAACGAATTTTGATGATTAATTTATATTTATTCTAGGGCATAATCTTGTTATGTTACAATATATATAATATATTGCGACAGTACAATCATATGCTGTACTGTGCATGTAATAGATTATATAAATATTTAAATTAAATTAATAAATATGTAATAAATAAGCTGGTCTGAGATTGAAAGCTGAGTTGATGTTAAAAATACTGCATGTAGATATGTAGGAAACGACCTGCTCAATCATGCGATTATCACTGAGAGTGTGTACAGTAGTAAATAGTGTGTGTGCGTGTGGTTCAAGCATGAAAGTTTGCAATCTCACCCTAAATAGGTGTTAAATTATAGTTTTTATGTAATTATAAGAAAACCATAAATGGTAGAAAAAATTCAAAGACTTCTAAATATGTATAAGATTAATACACATGTGCAGTGAGAAAACGGCATGAAAAGGACGTACAGTGCGAATTCAGTGCGATTTTAAGAGCGTAGTAATTACACGAATTATGTGATAACGATGGTAATTACATTGAACATGTGTAATTAAATTATCCATCATTAGAGCACCTTGTAATCCACATTAGACATTGCAATTGGCAGAAATGTGCAAAAATATGAAATTGGACGATAGTGGGGGAAGTGACGCCTCCAAGCAATTTCTGACCGGCTGAATTCTGTCCGAACAGGTGCAGTACAATGCTCGAATATAAATAAGGGTACGGAAGAAGCCAAATTACTCTCAATCAGTCTTCAGAAGCGGCGGGACGCTATGTCCAGTATCGACACGATTTTTAAATTTTGTTAATTGAACTGTAAAGTCGGATGGACAATATGTTCATCTAAGTATCAAACAGTAACTCTTGGTTTGGTTAAGAATACGATTATAGAACATACTCTACGATGTCTACACCCACAAACATCCGTCACTCAAGACAAGCAACGAGGTTACATCAGGCAGAGGAACGCTATGCAGGACAATAGAGGCGTCTGCTAGAACAACAGCAGCAGGTGCAGAGCAACATATCACTCTACACTACAGCAACCAGATGGGACCATGAGGGACGAGTAACTGGAGAACGACAAGTGGAACCGAGGAACGGACAGGGAACTCCATCAGAAGAGGACCTACGGATCAACGGAGGACATGGGTATGAGCTACAGAATCAAGGTGACAAATAATCAATTTATAAATTTTATGTGAAAGACTAAAGACATTTAAAAGACACTTTGAAATTAAAAAAAAAAATAAGAGTTATGTAAAATGTAGATATAGAGATTCAGAGAATCTAATTTAAATTTAATAAATATTTTCTTTGATGATTAACAATCAATTTAGTCACTTAAAATTTTATTAAAAGTTTGTAAAGTAATCAATGAGTAATATGTATGCAATGCATAAAGTAACATAGTGAAAGTTATATAAAGAAAATAAAACAAAACTGCAGTAAAGCACACAATCAGACTGAGCAGTCGAAATTTTAAGATTAACAAATAAAGACTTAGAATATAATTTTATTACTGTAGGATATAAGATTTATTTATGATAAATGTACTGCAACGATTGAATGTTAAGCAAACAATAATGAAGGTTTATAGCAAAGTAAATGAGATTTTTAAAAAACGCTTGTGTGTTTTTTTTAACAAATTGATGAAAACTTGTTACAATTCAATCAATGACTACTCTTATTACTATTACACCCAAACCCCAGTAATTGGTACATATTAACAGTAATGTTGTATGAATTTTGTGGCTTCACAAAATTAAATGTATTTAAATTGTTAATTTGTACTGTTACAACACACACACACACACGTGTGCGCGCGCATGTGTATATGTATATACAATATTGAAAAATAACTGTATTTTACTCAGTGTACACATAAAATAGATGCCAATGTTCCTACAGAAAACTGTAAACTGGTCTCTTGTAAACTGGTCACACAAAAACTATGAGGTGGTTTGGAAAGGTGGATTCAAAACATACACACAAAGCACAAAACAATTTCGATCTACCTGGTGTTTACAAACTAAATTGATCAGATTGCAACAAATTGTACATAGTCCAGAGAGGACGTAGCTTCAAACAAAGATACATTGAACACACAAAGGCACTCCACTCCACTACAGAATCCACCTTTGCAAACCACCTCATTGAAGCAAACCACACATACAAAAACATCGACAATAACATGAACATTCTACACATATACACAAAAGGTCGAAAACTAGACACTCTAGAATAGAACAATTAGAAATATACAAACACACGAAAACAAATAAAAACGACATCCTAAACGAACAGACACAATTCAAATCACACGCATTATTCGAACATATCAGACCCCACACACACAACATCCATCTTTTGAAAATCGATTCCGTCGCCAACAACAAGATGGACAGTGCTACCAGCGGCAACCTCTGAAGAAGCTTTTTAAAAGTGGAAACCAGTTCAGGTTATAAGGTAAAACTTTTTATGTTTTTACCCATAAAAAGTTTTGTGTTTCGAGTCGTAGTGAAATAATTATATTTATTAATATATGTTTTACAAAGTTTCATAAATTACTATATAATGGCAGTATATGTGTGTAAATCAGTTATTACTATTCTTCTTATACATTTTTAATGAAGGTGATTTTATTTAAGGATATCAATTTATATTTTATTTTGTTTTATGCCTTTCAAGGTGAATGTGTCAGCACACCTTGGGGTGACAACGAGAGCAGTTTTGTCACAAATGGATTCTGTGCTCGGCTACAGTGCTGGCAATGCTTTAGAAATTGCTGAGTGTATTGAATGTTTAAGAGGTAAAGGAGAAAAGCAACTCATTAAACTTATCTCTGTGTTGGGTAAGTAACATCTTCATTTATCTTCTAACTATTGTGTATATATGTACCAAGTGAACACAGCTAGATTACCATTAACAACGAACTAATCAAGAAAACCATAGAAAAAGGAATATTATGGACATAGTGAAAATATATAGCTGAAAAATACCACAGCCACAACACCTGAAACCCAAAATAAGTGAAGACAAAATGTGAGGTGGTTAAATACATCTTTTCCTCTTATGGCTCTACAGCCTGTATTGAGCTGTGGTCTCCTCTTCATTCAAACTTTATCTTTCCTGACCTGCCGCAACTCTTTTCCAGTTTCTGATCATAAGATACATCTTTATAGACATTGTCCATTCCAACTTTTTCACGGCTTCCTCTGGCTCTTCTTTCTGCTCATTGCACTTGGAAAGCCTTCACGGATTCTTATTCTCATCCACATGCACAAAGCAACCACCCTATTCAATCTTTCTAATCTTGTATATTCTGACCAGGTGTTAATTTATTCTCTACACTTCCATTACTATGAATAGGGGTTTCAAACATGCGTCTCATAATATTTATTTTAAATCTGTTGACTCTATTTGCTGTTGTTTGAGTCATAATCCAAAGTTTCATTCCCGTAACACAAGACAGGCCAAATTATGGTTCTGTACGTTTTCATTTATAGTTTTCTATAGATCATTTGGATCTAAATATGGGAAGTAGTGGGGAGTAATTAGTTAGGGTGATTCTATGCTTGATTTCACTGTCTTCATACCATCTGATGTTACATTGGCTACCAGGTAGGTACAATTATTTGCAACCTTTATACTGCCTTCTTTTATTGTGATGTTCTTTTCATTTGATTTTGTTTTGATTTGATTTATCATTTTGGTGTCACCCATGTTTGTCTTTAATCGAACTTATGAAGTGTCCTTTTTCTCTAATTTCACTGTATGCCTCTTAAACTGTATTCTTTGGTGTTCTTAAGAGTAACCCCAATAAGACAGATTAATTTTTCTTGTTAAATACGTATAAGTGGGCAAAAAACAATATGTTATTAGTACGCTCAAAATACATTTTGAGATGCTTAAGAAAAGATTACATTCTTGCCACAGAAACACAGAAACCCAACACAGACATCTACATCTATGTGTAGATGTCTTGAGGGGCAGTGGAACAGGGCCCTAAAAGTCAATTCTAAGGTGTATTGACTTTGTATGAAAAAATTTTTAGCTGTCAGTACTGAGATTCGTGATTATAAAGATAAACTTCTTGTTAGTTGGCATGTTTAAAGTACTGCATTTCCTTTTGATTATAACAGCTTACTTTAAATAAATATTAACTTAATTAAAATTGTTTTAATTTAGAAGCTCTTGTACATGTCATACTAATAGTAGGGAGTCACGTTTTTTTCTACTATTTCTGAGTTGCATGGGCTGTGCAACTTTCCTCCTATTTGCAAGCACTTCTGGACCATACTCTACTTAAATATAATTAAATCACTACCAACTCGGAACAGAAATTTGTGTTCCGAGTTGCTAGTGATTTAATTATATTTAGTTAATCAACGGACATGTCATGGATTTGTGTTCCGAGTCGGTAGTGATTTAATTATATAATTATATTTAGTTAATCAACGGAGACATCATAGAGAACAAAATCCAAGAACATACTCTACTTGTCTGATTGGATGTATCTTCAGGTTAACAACAATGATAGCTGTAAGAGTGGACAATAAGAAAATTGCACTAGTGTTATACATAACATCTACAGTCAATAAGACAATACTATGTACAGTTCCATACAGTCATCACAACAAGCACAAAATCCTTTTTAAATTTGAAAAATTGCCAATTCAAAAGCACTAATATTAAGGTTTGGTCTTTCATTTTTGTTCTGTAAGGTGGAGAAACCAGAAAATCACACAGTAGGAAAAAAGGAAAGTATGTCATGAAGGGTATTGGAAGACTAACAGGTGTTAAATTTGAACAGAAAAAGTAATAAGAAGGGATGTGCAAAGCTATGTATGTTGAGGAAGGGAAGTTCTACGATAACAGCAACAATGTCTTAAAATACAATATCTCGAACAAAGAGGCCCCAAAGGACATCAAAGAAAACAAAAGTTAACAGTATTTATTTACAGGAAACCCGGAAAGCTTGTTAACATTAATAATATGTAAGATTACTAAAAATAATATAATTTATTTTTTATATTTAATATTTATACTGAAATTACGTCAAGATATTTTATTTTCCTTATTAGGAACATGTTTTGAGAACCCCTGTGTTCTCATCCTCAGCCTTCGTGATAGCCTTCGTGATTACGAAGGCTGAGGATGAGAACACAGGGGTACTCAAAACATGTTCCTAATAAGGAAAATAAAATATCTTGAGGTAATTTCAGTATAAATATTAAATATATTATATACATCAAGAAATGGGCTGTAGCAAAAAGTGTTTGAATTTATTTTTTATAATAAAAATACTAAAATTACTAAGCATTAATAGAAATATTGCTAAAACTGTTGTAGAGAAAAATCATGCAAATCTTGAGAGAGATTTGTATATAAAATAAAAGCTATATATCCATAAAAAGTGAAGTGATGCATACAAATTACATTGACATAATGTATCATTGTTGATGTATCATTGACATAAATGGAACATCTCATTAACAGTGGATAAGACTTTATAAAAGACTTGGTGTTGATTGTATTAATAATGAAATAAATATAGTTGAATATGAAACACAGATTATATTTATGTTTATTGTATTATATTTACATTTTGTATTATATTAATATTATATTTAAATAGAAATAGTATTTAAATAATGTGTAGTGACGATATCGTTATTATCTTCCTTCAAGCACAGGCCCATGTCCTGTGCTCTCTAGCTATAGTAGAACTCGCATCACACCACCAACAGAGAGAAACTAGTCTGGGCAGGGGTGCCCATCCCCCCAAGGACCAATGCGCAAATCCCCCCCAAAAGTCTCAGCACTCCCCCCAATTGAAAAGTCCCCCCACTGCCCGCCGGTCTACAAGCTTAGCACACGCACACATTTTTACATTCCCGATTTATTATTCACATACCTTCTGACTCATTAACAGGATATTGCTGCAGGCTGCCAGGGTCAGTTTTCCAAATTCCAAAACAAAATTTACTACTAGTTGTACTGGTAGAGACATTTATGCTGCTAGTTCGTTAAAACAATCATAAAGATATGCAATTGCTTTAGTTTTTTACTAATAGCTTAGTTTGTTGCACAAACACGGTAAAAATTTCCATCAATGTTGGATTTAAAATGTTATTCTTGAAAAAATCCCCCCAAAAATCCTTAAAATACACCCGAAAAATCCCCCCCAAAAATTCTCAGTGTGCAACTTGCGCTATGATCCCCCCCTGTGGGCACCCCTGAGACTGGGTTTAACTAACTGTAGCAATGAACTATAAGCTGTATGGTGGGGAGACGGTTGTTGTATGTATGTTCACATGTATGTGTCATGTGTAGGCTAAGGCCGATCTCTCACAGTTTGGTATGGCACCAACAAGTCGGCAAGGAGTATGCATGCCAAATTAGTACCACAGGCATATTTTGTTATTGCCCCCTCTCATGGGTCGGCACAACACCATGGTTAAGACACAGCATGTTTTTGGCATGCTACTTTGTGGTAGATTGTCAATTAGTATGGATACAGCATTTGCCAAATAACTTATATTGTGTGTGTATCTGTCTGTGTTCATCATGTGCCCAATTAAATTTAAATTGAAAAACATGAATAGGTGTAATTTTAAATTGCTAGACTTTTCTCATAAAGATGTAACATCAAAGTATAGTTAGAAGTTTGTCTTATATTAAAAATATGTATTATCCTTTCTTTGGTGCTAATATATTGACTCCAGTTTTTAATTTGTGAACTGATAATGTTAACAAGTTCTTCCAACCTAATAATTTTCATTCTAAATATACATTAAACTTTCTTATTAGGTTCTGTTAATTCTTTAGCTAGCACAATCGTATATTATTATTAGCTCAACTGTAGTTCTTTAGCTAGCACAATCATATACATGGAAACGTTTTATACAGTGGCGGCGCTAACGAAATGGGGGCCCCCCCGCGAAACTAATTAGGGGGCCCCCAAATGGTTAAAATTTTAAATGGTTAAATTTTGTATACGTAATAGGGGAAAACACTCAAATGAGTTTCTATTTACGTGTGTTTCACAACAATGGCTTGTGAATACTTTCTCGTCTATCACAAAGCGTTTGCAATTTGCAAAGGACGTTTTACATGTATACAAACTCTTAAAATTCATTGTTGCTAAATAGACAAAGTTCTATCTATACAAACTATAAAAAAACCAAAATAAAAAGAATTATTTATTTTTACGTCAAAGATCTAAATTCAGACTATGAAACAGTACCGCACACAGATTGTTAAAAATTTATTTTTTAAAAACGAATATCAAAGTAACATTCTAGCTTTTTTCAAACATTTAAATTAGTTTGTAACTGAATTTGTGAAATTCTTGAATATACTCTATACACGTTCTCCTTAAGTCTAATCCAATTCAATAACACTCGAACTCAAGTAATGTACAATATTTCAGATGAGGATCAACCAAAGTTCACTGTTTTCCTAAGCCTAGTCTTCTTTTTTTAATAGCTAAGAACTTTTCAACCACTTCGTTGATATTAGTTTTCTGTGTCTCTTCATGCTCAATGCTTAACAGTGCCAAGTCACTCAACCGAGTTTGGGCCATGGCACTTCTTAAGTATGACTTAATTAATTTTTAATTTAAGTTTTGAAAAGCTTCTTTCCGCTGTAGCTGTTGTGACAGGTATGGTTAAATAAAGCTATATTTACATTCTCTAAAATCTTAGTTTCAAGGCAGAGCACAAGAATAAATTCAAAGTTTTCCAGGTGGTTTCTAATTGCTAATGCTTCTTCTGCCTCGGGTTTTTTTGAGCTGTATAGAATAATTTCTGTCAAACACTTAATCACAATTTTGAAATCATTTCTTAAAGCTAACAGACAGTCGTGTCTAGAAGACCACCTTGATGGACATAGCTTTTTTAAAGTTAGATTTTTGGCAGAGCTGTCTTCTTTAACGGCAATGTTAAGTTCTTGCCATCTATGTAAGCTTTCACTGAAAAACACATAAGTTTTCTGTACTATGTCATAAAATTGTCTTATTTCAGAAATATTTGATACTGAATCATTAATCACCAAGTTCAGGTTATGTGCAGCACAGTGTACGTAATCCGCGTTTGGGACTATATCCATAATTCTTTTCTGTAACCCAGAGTATTTCCCGCTCATTGTTGCTGCACCGTCATAACCTTGACCTCTACACTTACTAATGTCAATTTCATTTGTTTTCAAAAAGTCTAAGATCTTACTTTGAAACCCTTCACTGTTGGGATCCTTTATTTCTTGAAATCCCAAAACGGACTCACTAATCACAGTTTTATAATTGCCAGGAGATTCTTCTACTATGTTAATGTATCTGATTACAACACTCATTTGGTAAATCTTAGAAATGTCTTGTGTGCTATCAACAATTATAGAAAAAAAAGGAGACGAGTGAATCTGTTTTAGTAGGCAGTCAATACTGATTTTCCTAGCAAGTTAATGATTTCATTTTGAATGTCATAGTGGAGGTATTTTGATCTGGTTTTTTCATTTTCTAAGTGTGCACTAAGGAGAGAATCGTAGTGAGAAATTAAAGATAGTATGTTCAAAAAATTTCCACTTTCAGGATTTATTTCATGTAATGATTCTCTATGGCCAAGAAACGACAATGAACACAGTGCCATGGTTCGAATGACATCCACAATCTGTATGAAAATATCTTTCCATTTTTCCGCTCATCGGAAATTTGATCAGCCACCGTTTTACTCTTTTTCCAAGTGGCATACGTGAGACAAGATTGTAAATGAGCATTGCTACTTTCATGAACTTTAATTTTTTTACTGAGACCTTTCCAATCTCTAATATCGCCTTCACGCCAGCTTTGGGCATCAGCACTTTGGCTGAAAAGCCAACATGGTAAACAATAGACTCCATCTAGATAACGAGAGTAACAAAGCCAAAACCTGTGAACAATTTGGCCTGCTGCAGTTTTGAAAGAATAATATGCTGTACTGAAAGACCGCTTAGAAACGGAATCCTTCGGGAAAGGACCCTTTGTTTGACAAAGTTCACTTAACGTTATTAACTTTTTCACCTCGTCTGTCATTGTAGCTTGATTTTTATAGAATGCAATGTATGTCTCAAAACTTTGGCAGTTTGGATCGGAAGGGCCTTGTAAACTAGTTTTATTTGCGTGATTACTTATAACTTTAGTTGGTTCAAACTGATTTTCTGGTCCAGGTATGTCTTCGGACTGGCGAACACATTCAATGCCTAGCAGTTGTTCTTCTTGTTCATGTTGCAGTTGCTTATTTGTTTCCGTAGTTGTATCACTTGTATCCGACGGACTAATGTTTAAATCAGGTTTATTGTCACTGTCACAATCAACTTCAAGTCCGATTTTTGTTTCTTTTTCATTACTTGCACTTGACCTGGGTTTGGGTTGTTCAGCTTCACATTTTGATGATTTTTTTAAAAACTGGTCCAGTTTTGAAAGTTTACTTTTAGATTCTTCTCGTTGTTTTTGCAGTTTCCTTTTCGTAGCACCACTTAAATATTCACGCTTACTTTCCATTTTATAAACTCTGTCTCTAACACTCTAACTCTACACAAAATACAAAAACTAAAATCAAATGTTAAGTCATTAAACTTAAACGGCACTAAATTACGAAATGAAAGCAATACAGTACTATCGCGCAGGAGATGCGACGCACTACTGAGTACTGAACTACACTGTGTTGTGTTTGTTTACGTCTCATCAGTGCCGAGTGACTCATCGCACGGACGTACGGGCACCACAAGAGATAAGATAAGCTTCGCTTACAAACTACAAACAGTAATGTCATTTCGGAAAACGTAGTTTTTTTGCATGTCTATACACTTAAATAAAACGTATATTTCGTATTTTAAATACAAATTTGCCGGTAGCCGGACCCCATTAAAACTTTTTTTCCTATTATAGCTCGTTTCATATTTTTTTCTAGGGCCAGAGGGGTGGGGCCCCCCGCGCAGTGGGGTCTGCGGGGGCCTTATCGCCGCCACTGGTTTTATACAAACTATTCCATTTTTATTGTTAACTGTAAATACATATAAAAAATATATCTTCTTCATTACTAGATGGTGCCATTCTGTAAACTGGAAGTTTTACTGGAGTAAAAACCTTATGAAAATACTGAATACATGTTGCACCATGAGAGAGTTTGGTATGGTATAACATGGGTACAGAGCATGTTGTACTGCTATTGTGCTGACCTATGAAAGACCACTCTAAGGCTACCACTGTTCCAATAGTCGGTAGATGGGATAGAATTTTTTCTTGACCTTGAGATAAATCCGTAGCACAATATGACAATGAATGCCGTGGAAAGTGAACTACCCCACTGTTAATGACAATTTACTTACAAATAGTTTAGATTATAGACCCAATTTTCATTCAAAAATCTGTGTAATTAAGATTTTTAATAACAACACTCTTTTATCTGATAAGTGAATTATACTGTTTCTATTAACCCCAAACATTTCACTCACTCTACAACGTGCCATCCTCAGTCGTATAGCTCAGTCATCTTCAGCGGTCTCAGTTTCCCATACAGAATACCATCATAAAATGGTTGAATGTTTAGTGTTAACAACAGGACTTGATTTCAGGTTCAGGGGGAACTCACCGGAATGGCGTTCCGAAACCTCTTGGATCCAAAAATAAATTACCAATAAAAATATATGAAAAGAAAAACCTAATCATTACATAAACTCACTACTACTTTTTAAATTGTGCCCCTCATCAGCCCCACTACAAAACTAAACATTTGTCAAATCAAACACCAGCACTAATCTTTATCTTAACTACTATCATTCAAAAAATGTCCCAATAATCTATAGAGAAAATGAAATAAAAAAACTTGGTTCAAAATTAAAACTACATGAAAGACAACTGATTGGAAGCTTCCGAGAATATGTGCATTCCATAATTTTTCCGGATTGTCTTTCTACCTTGAAATATGCTATTGAATCAATAGCAGTATCTTCAAGTGAATGTTAGAGGGCTGATTTCTGGCCATCATACAGCATTGGACTCAACAAGAGTAAGGAAAGGTCAAGAAACAAACAATATGATGACACAATGACCAAACTATGGAAGCTTTTTTAAAACGTCCGAACCACCGAAACCATCACTTAGAGTTTGTGTGAGGTTCCAGGATGATGGCATTACGAGTGAGATATTTTCGATCGTCGTGCAGCTAACTTGGCGATGAAGCTCTTTAGAAATATCAGTAAACTTTATTACCTTTTTAGATACAAGTTTATACGAATGTTACATATTTTATAAAGCTTTAAAAATGTAGACCTTCTTTGTAATAACCTGATATAAACTTAAAATGCTACTGTAATATAAAATATAATTAGGCTATATTTGTGTCTGTACAACTTTTGAATTGATGCGATCCAGCACCTACAATTTTAGAAATCAACCACTGGTTAACAATATCAATAAATGTTGATTACTAACAAAATTGTTGTTTTGTTAACCACATTTGTTGTAACCCCCAATCCACATTCAAAGTAATATGAGTATTGAGTAATATTATGATTGTTTTTATTAAAACTATTGGTCACTGGACTATGTATAGGTTAAGTGTATAGGTTATGTTACTCATGTGTATTTACATTATCCACAATTTATGTAAAACTTAAATTATTATAGCAGATAATGTAAAATTATCTAAGTTCCAGTTCATCTAGCAACCGAGTGAAAGCAGTTTTTTTGTGTCGTGTTTCAAATATTCTACAGACGTAATGTTCCACAGACAATCATTTTTATAGGCCTATATGTTAAGGAATGTAATTATTTCATCACTCTGACGTGACCGAGTGGTAATCACCAACAAATTATCAAACAATGTGAGTAGGCAGGTGGGAAATGATTAATACCTGAGACTGACTTTAAGAAAACATATATATTTAAAGTTTACTCGCACTTTAGATCCACTCTTGTTGATTAACTCTTGTTGTACTTACAACACACACAGAACAGTCATATCTGTGGCGTACACGGTACTAGTACACACCCAACCCGCTCCCTGATTAGAGTCTACTCTTAGCGAACAATGGCAAAAGAAAAAGCGGTGCTCACTGTGACCAATTTCCAATGGAGATAACTTCAAAGATTACTTTACAATGTAAATATAGACGAATAAAGATATAATTTTTCAAATAAACAAAATCTGCATGGATTTTTTATCAGACCTCATACACTGAAAGACAAAAAACTACTTAGCTAGTTAATTACAGAAGTGAATACGACAAGCTAAGTATTCAGATAATACCAACTATGAAGCGAGTCAAGCAAATGGACAGTGAATCAGTCCCTCATGACCTTCGAGTTATTAGTAACTAATTAACAAATATATGTACATATATTTACATATATGTTACAGTATGTAACATTTATAGTACTAACACATAAATCACCAGTAATACAAACTTTAGACTGGTGCCTGTCTAGTGTATATAATCCATTTAATTGATTTAAAGATGCTAATGAGTTTTTAATTTTTTCAGGTGGTAATTTGTTGGAAATGACAAACATTGCTGAAGATAAAAATATAGCAGAGTCAATGGTACTAGAAGTTCTAGAAAATGGTAAAGCCCTAAAATGTTTTATGTCTATGCTAATACAACAAGGTGTTGATAGAGATGTTGCAAATACTTTGTGCTATGGAAACGTTTGGGATATTTTGCCAAGGGCTAATCATATTACACAAATTCAAGCAAATAAGCCAGGTAATCTTTTTTAATCGCATACTTCAATTTTTGGTAACTCCTAGTCAGCTGATTACAAATTTGGATTAAAGCTTGTATTGTTTGCACATTATTGACAAATTAATTTAACAAATATCTATACTGTGTATACATCTGGTTGACCGATGGGCCCGGGTCTACCTGCGGCCACTGTATAATCCCTTCCCGCCTTGGACTGGGCTGCATCTGTCTCGGCAATGAGTCACCTACTGGTTATGTTCCTACGAGGCTACACTTTTTTTTACAAAGCATAATTTTATATTTTTTAATAAATATTTGGAACCTACTAAAAAAATAATGAAAAATGATACCAAACTCGACTATGGTATCTATGATTATGGCAACATGTAAGATTCAAACTGGGAACTTGTTTTGGTGACTAATACTAATTCTGAGAAGAATGAGTAAGTAAGATTTCTTTTGTGAACTATAAAATGTGGCCAGATTTGAGTGAGTGACAGTGGAGGAACGTCGTGCGTACTTAACCTTGTGTTATGTGTTGACTGTGCTAATGTGGGGATTTATTTTATTAAGGTTTAGTGTTTTTTATTAACTAGTGTGATTTACTTGTTGATATTTTTATAATGCCTCCCTCAGAGAAATGGGGTACAGTGTATCACTCTCAAGCTCGAACTATTATTGCGTCGGTCGTGCAGTATTTTGAGCGTGAACGTGATAACAAAGGGCCACTAAGAGATGTGAAAAAAGTGTTAGAAAGAGTGTCTGAAGCATGTCAAGTGTCAATACGGACAGTGGGAAGAATAAAGGCGGAATTAAGAAGTGTGAGTGACACATCGCACCGTAATGACGAGGAACTGGACAGTAACCTTCCTGAAGTGACTACAATTGTGCCTGAAACCGAAGTACCAATAGGTAATGCTAATGATAGCCCTTTAACACCTTTATCTGTCATTCCTGTTCTTCATACTCCTAAAAGGAAAAAACAAAAACAGTCGTTGATATCACAGGTTGACGATTTTGACAAGACTGCGATTCGGCATCATGTAGTTAATTATTACAAACGTCGAGAAGTCCCAATGCTCCGGAAGCTTCAGGTCACACTTCGTGAGGCAAATCTCTTCAATGGTTGTATCAGAACTTTATCAAAAGTGTTGAAAAGCCTCGGTTTCCGATGGAAAACATTGAACAAAAGGAAACTATTAATGGAAAAACTGTCTATTGCTTTCGCGAGATGTAGGTTTTTAAGAAAAATTAAAAATATAGATATGAAATCTGTAGTTTTTCTTGATGAAACTTGGGTTAACGCCAACATCAAAGGAAGTGGGCTGGACGGACGATAATGTAAATTGTAATGTAGATGCGCCATTGGGAAAAGGAAAGAGACTGATCATTTGCCACGCAGGAGGTGTCAATGGTTGGATAAACTTGCCACCTTTGATATTTGAATCAAAAAAGACTGTAGATTTCATGAGGAAATGAACCACGAGGTTTTGAAGGATGGTTTTTTGAAATTTTATTAAAATCAATCCCAGCCGGCTCCACAATAGTGATGGATAACGCACCGTACCATTCTCGGGTGGAAAATCCAGCGCCAACAACATCCTCAAGAAAAGGGGAATACATTGACTGGTTGGGGGAACGTGGAATTACATTTTCACCAGATATGTGCAAGCCTGAGCTGTACAGTCTAGTCAAACTACACAAGCCTCAACTTACATCTTATGTCATTGATAAAAAAGCTTCTGACCTGGGGTTTAAGGTTATAAGGCTCCCACCCTATCATTGTCATTATAACCCAATTGAAATGGTATGGGGACACTTGAAGCGACATGTAACATCACGGAACACGACATTCAAGTTGAAAGACGTACATAAACTGTTCCTGGAGGCGGTGAACTCGTATCCCCCCGATACGTGGAAAAAATGTGTCGATCAAGTTAAGAAAGAAATGGACAATGATTGGCTAAGTGAAGGCCACGATGACAGCAGTGTGCAGGAGCTCATAATAAATCTGGCCCCAGGGGACTCGGACAAAGATGACAGCAACTGGGACAGTGAGGAGGAAGACGACTTGGGAGTATCTCAGCTTGAATAAGTAAGTTATTTTAATTTGATAAAACGTATTATTTTAATTCAATAAAACATATTAAGAAAGCTAGAAAGTTGGTTCACTAACATTTATTGTTATGTTAGTTTGTGTATGCTAAAGTTAAAATCTTATTTTTTTCTTGCAGAGGGGACACGGATATCATTAGAATGAATCGATCAGAAGTTATTTTGCATCACTGAAGATTTGTTAATTAAGACCCATATAGTATTTTAATTGTATAATTGTTCTTTTGATTGTTACTGTAATTGTTACTTTAAAAATTCTATCTCAGTTTTTATTTTTCAAAGATTGCCTATAGAACGTTTAATTAGTCAACTGTTATTTAAATTTACACTAATGCTTAATAAAACATTGTACAGTCAATGTTTGTGTCTTTTTCCAATAGTTTTCCAAGCATATTCCAAATATTCATAAACAAACGTAAAATTATGTATGTAATTATTTAAAATGTGACAAAGTCAGTGGACAAAAATAGATTTCATAATTAGCCTATATTAGAGGTTAATTTTAAAACATAATATAGTCGAGTTTGGTATCATTTTCCATTATTTTTTTAGTAGGTTCCAAATATTTATTAAAAGATATCAAATTATGCTTTGTAAAAAAAGTGTAGCCTCGTAGGAACATAACCAGTAGGTGACTCATTGCAGAGACAGCTGCAGCCCAGTCCGAGGCGGGAAGGGATCCGTGGCCGGAGGTAGACCCAGGCCCATCGGTCAATTAGATGTATACACACTATATGTACATGTAACGAATGCATTTGGTTAAATATGTCATAGTATTGTAGTCTGCATTTGATAACAGCAGAATTTTAAGAAAAGGAGCATCACTTTAAGATTCCTGTCTTGTGTCATATTCATGAAATTTTAAATATTTAATCAATATATAAGATACCAGTATTCATTCTTATACTGTACCACAAGATTAGCATAAAGTTAAAATTCATTCTGAAAAACAAAGAAAAATTGAGAAAGTGGAAGCAAAATTTTTTAATTCTAATTAAAGATCAATCAACAAGGAACGGTTAAATAAAACAAGCCAAATATATGCTTATGCCAATAATGTTGTGATAATAGCTGGATCAAGACAATGGCTGGTTGAGGTTAACAGGAGCTAAATAAGAAATCCTCCTGAATGGGATTGAATATAAATATCAGAAAAACTAAATACATGCTAATTTCTGCACCAGAAAGGAAAATTAATATGTATAATCTATCCATAGAGGTAATTAATTTAATGTGTTTAATAAGCTTAGCTATCTAAGTAACATGATAGATAATGAAGGGCGCATAAACATGACAATTCATGACAGGATACAAATGGGAAATAAGGCATACTGTTCTGACAGTAGACTATTGAGCTGAATGGACATGAGGAATTATGCTGAGATGGCAATAGATGGGAGGCATTGGATTTAAAGGCCAGGGTCATGTTGGCTGCAGTGCTGAAGAAGAAGAATTAAACAACAATTTTAATTTAAAACTTTTATCAAATTTAATGCATAAATGTGCCTTTATAAATAATTTCCAGTTGAATTGTTGTTCTTTAACTCATATTTCATTAGAATTATTCATTTTTACTTTCTTTAATAATGTGAATACATTGCCAGTGCACCACCTGGTAAGAATTCACCATGGAGATGTTTAAGACTCTTAAGTCAGATATTTTTGTCTACTTTTGTAAGAAAACTTTGGATATCAAAATAATTTTAGATGCTGAAATAAGTAAAATTATCCAAATGGCCATCCAAGTTTTTGTGAACAAAACCGAAAATTCTGGCAGTAATTGAAACACAGCTCATATGTTCAGCATATAATCTTCCCCTGTTTGCTCTATTTGGTTAAGCATTTCTTGCCCTGCTAGTTTCTTAGCAACTACATTTTATACATGATGATGGCTAACTTTACCATTGCCATCCTTAATACTAAAGTAAATTAATATAAAGGATCAAATGACAGTAATCTATTTTTCACTACTGTGAAAATTATTCCAACAATAATTTCTTCTGTTTTTCTCTCTCTTTGCATTAACTTTATGGTTCGTTCCGTCAGTTTATCAGAGCTACTGTGCCTTTCCTTCTTAATTTTGGACATTCTAAATTTCTTTTTCCATTTAGTTCCCAGCTTTTAATTCTCTTGACTACTCTTGAGTAACATGGTGTCTAGTAGATTTTTCTGCTAGACACCCCAATATTTTACAAGTTTAATTTTTGTTTCATTCCCAGTTTAGCACTTCTGATTATATCTTTCCATGAGTTCCCTTCAATTTTCTTAATACCAGTTCTATTGGTTCAGTTCTTTGTGTTAATGCTCCTAGATTCACACCATAAGTGAGTACTGGTCTCATTGCTGCTTTACATATTCTTCATTCAGTCTCTTCTCATAGATTTTTATTAATATGTAGGGAATAACATTATTTTAAAAAATCCTCTAATTATTTTGGAGTATTGGGTTGATGGGTTATTTTACCTTCTATTGTGTTTATGCTATTAATGTTAATGCCTAAATATTCCTTTACCTGTTCAATTATGCTGATATTTATTTCTAATTTTAGTAACTTAATTATGGTGAGATGTGGAGAGGATAACTTTGTGTTTGCATAACTTTGTGTGTGTGCATTGAACGGGCACAAATATTGCACCTTATTGACAAAAGATGAATATTTTTTACACATGTGTGATTCAGGATGGGATATCTTTACATTACGTTAGTAGAAAAACTCTTAACACTGAACGCCCAACTGTCAAAATTACAAGCTGCCACTGACTAATAGCACTGTGGGAGATGTAAACAAAGTTCTGAGAGTTTGAATTGCAACAAAAAGGATATCATATGAAACCAATCTATGACCTAGTGCCCAGTAGGTGAGAATAAACAAATTAAAATTTAATAGAATTTTTGTTATATTTTCTGTGAAGATATGAAACTGGTTTCTATCACACTACTCCCAAATTCAATCTTATACTCAATTGTAATAGTAAGGAAGACATTATTCTTTCTTACTTCATTTTCTCACTGCAAACTGTGTAAGTAAAAAAAAATATCTCAAAAATGCTTAATTTGTTGTTCTTTACTTGGGGTAGAAGTCTACTATCTTTGGTAAAATAAAAAAGTGGAGAATATGACCTAGGGCTGGCTTGCCAAAGAGTCCAGTGTTGTGTGTCATTTATGCATGATATTAAACATCTTGCAAACACTTATCAATAACATGACTGATTACATGACTTATGACACTTGTGATTACAAAACATGACTTATGAATAAACAGTGAAGCAGGTTCAGGAAATTAAGAGGTGATGACAAAAATACTTTCTGATCTTGACAAACCAAGTGTATTAATAATTTCTTGAAAAAAAAAAACCAGAACATTTAGGAAAATTACTGACACTTCAGGTTATTTGTAAAAACCTGTTTTAATAAAAATTGAATGCTTTAAGTGGTTGTTCAATTATTTGTAACATTCCTATATCTGGAAAAGTGCTGCTAATGATTATTTTGGATAACTATTTTTCTGTTGTACTTTGTTTACTATGAGTAACAAACTGCTCATACTTTTACTGTCATTTAATCTGAAGAAAGAGACATTTGATTTGTAGAGATATCTACTGCATGTGACTGCAACTCATGTAGCTAACATTTGATTTGTAGAGATATCTACTGCATGTGACAGCAACTCATGTAGCTAACAGTTGTACAGAGAAAGCAAGATAAGAGCTGCTTGTTTACAGAAAAATCATACTGGTACTAGCCTATGTGAAAACGTGAGTGTACTTAGTGGCTAATACAATGGCTGCTCTGAACCACAGACAAAGAGATTACACAACAGGTAATGTTTGCAGAAAAGACATCATTTGGGCGATGTCATATACTTTAATGTACTTTGATCCCCTTTCACACTTTGTCCCACAAGTATACTGAAGCTGGACACAGGCAGTACAAATTGCAGGGTCCCGGGCCCAATAATTGCAGGGCTACCAAAAACACTAACCAAAAATATAATTTTGAAATTGTTGCTGTGAAATAATTTAATACAAAAATAAACTAAACACTTCAGATAATTCACAGGCTTGCTGATCCATCATGAGATTGATATAGAAATTTAACAAGTAATTCACAGGTTTTATTAAACAACAAATTAACATGAAGGTAATATGGTGGTAGCCTAAAGGATTTTCTTAGTGTATGTGTATCTGCTGAAATTTCTATCAGTAAACTTAAAATGGTTAAAAAATTATTGAAGATAATCAATACATTAGAAAAACTTGGCACTTTATGTCTGAATGATTATTAGAAAAGAAAAGGTTTGATTAAACATGATGTAATGGGATCACAAAATTAAAAAAGATTATTTTACTTTCCTTGAAGCAGGAAATAATACATTAAAATAGCTGTACTTTGCTCTTTGATATAAATTACTACTGGTAGTCATTTTACTTCCATGTTCTGTAAGGAAATGGAAGTATGGTGATCGTGGAAAAAATCATATTCAAAATAAGGGCTGTTTCTGATTTTACTACCCTTAAAACATGAAGAAACGTCATTTTCCAAAAAGTGCCTGTGTGTGTCTGTATGTAGAATTTTTTCTATGGCAAACACTAACTGCTGCAAATTCAAACAGAATCAAATAATTTTGGCATGTGTACCCAAGTTGTAGTCCTAAGTGAACATCAAAGTGGATTTAGAGCTGACCGGAGCACAGTCGATCAAATTTTCGTCATGAGGCAGTCACTCGAAAGATGTTTCGAATATGGTATTGACATCCATATACTGTTTATAGATTTCAGGCAAGCCTTCGATAGTGTAAATCGAATAATGTTGCGAATAGCATTGGAAGAATTGGGAGTACCTCAAAAGATTGTGAGACTGGTACTGCTCAGTCTGAACGATTTCAGGGGAAAAGTAGTTCTGGGAAGAAACAAAAGCCGAGATTTTACGGTTGGTACTGGAGTGAAGCAGGGTGATGCATTATCTGCGACCCTCTTTAACTTGGCACTACACTATGCTATAAACAAGATAGACTTCAGAGGACACATCTTCAAGAGGACGAGGCAACTAGGAGCATATGCGGATGATATTGTGCTGGTAGCTAGGAACAAAAATGTATTAAAAGACACCTCTATTGAAATAGAGAGGGAAGTGAGCAGGATTGGTTTGGAAGTCAATGAGGCTAAAACAAAATACATGAAAGTGTCTGCGAAGGAAAATAGAGAACTGCTAGAACTTCACACAGGCCATTACTGTTTCCAAGGAGTTACAGAATTTAAGTACCTAGGTGTTATTCTGAATAATGAAAACCGAGTGAGCAGCGAAATAGTAAATAGAATCATAACCGGCAATAGAGCCTACTATGCAAACCAATCATTACTGAAATCAAAGCTTCTAACTCCAAGAACCAAATTGATATTATATAAAACACTGATCAGACCTGTTGTTACTTATGCATCCGAGACATGGACTCTCGTAAATAAGGATATAAGTGCACTAAGAATTTTTGAAAGAAGAATTTTGAGACAGATATTTGGACCGGTGAAGGAAGGGAATACATATAGGATCAGAAATAACGGTGAAATAAATGAGTTGATTGGTGGACAAGACCTGGTGAGACACATAAAATCAGCTAGAATTAGATGGCTGGGACACGTATTCCGTATGAATGTTACGAGGATGCCCAAAACTATATTAAGTGGAACGATACTGGACAAAAGAAGAAGAGGAAGGCCTCGAAGGAGATGGCAGCAGGATGTGGAAGAAGATCTAAGAAAGATGGGCATTAGGAACTGGAGACTGAAGGCAGTGGACAGAGATGAGTGGAGACGGGTCGTAGCGGAGGCCAAGGCTCACCATGGGCTGTAGTGCTGGACAGTAGTAGTAGTAGTAGTAGTACCCAAGTTGTAGAGGATTCAAGGTCTACTGATTTTGGTGAAGATCGGTTAAGGGGGAGGGGTAGATTGTAATGGGCCGGGTGAAGGTATGATATGGTGTTATGATGAGAGAGATTTAGATAGAGAACTGTGTGTTGATAAAGAAACAGAATTATATAAACTAAAGAGAGATTATAATGAGTTGAAAGAGATGTTAAATGATTTGAAGTACTTACCTGTTAAAATAGAGAGTGAAGATTATTTTGATGATACGTGTTTAAATAATAATAATTTACTTTATGATGACAAAATAATCGACTTGGTATTGAGAAAATTTACTAATGGAGACTGGACAAAATTAACTGATAGCGACAAGTTTTATGGCATAACAAATGGTATAACGAAGGATATAGAGTTCATGGTTTATGAAAATAATAATAATAATTTCGAGGTAGATAAAAATGATTTAGTCTACAAATATGTTAGATATCTATTTGGCGATGGAGGCTAGATTAAGAAATCGGAGAAGGAACAGTTTAAGTATGTTAATACAGAGTAATGACCTAGCCGATTTTGACATTGAGGTGAGATATAACTGAATAAATAAGGAGAAAGATTTGTAAATACATGTTTAGTGAAATTAATTGTATGTATTATAAAATGTTAGATAAACAATGTATGTATGTAGTAGAAATTGTTGAAATAATAATAATAATATTTTGCAATTTAAATAAATAACTATGTTAATTTTGAAAACAGTGATTGGAGAATTGTAATTGTGTTGATAGCAATGGAATTGTATTTTCAATAATTAATGTAATCAAACTAAGTTGAGATGTTTTAAATATGTTGATTGATTTGAATGTTATCTAATTGAAGTTTTCTAATGAATTCAAATTATTTTACAAGAGGTGAATTTGGTAAATAAATGTTAAACTGTTTGATATGGAATAACATTGTTGTTAAATGTTTCAGAGGTTACATGGAGGTATTGGTGTGTGTGTGTGTGTGTGGTGTGTATTTTGTGTTCAGGTCAATAGGTGGATAACGTACTGTAAGTATAAAGTTTATAATACCAATCAGATAGAATAAAATGTTTACAGGTGTGAAAAAATTTGGATTCAATAATTGCAATGAATTGAGATAATGGTATTAAATAGAAATGGTAATTAAAAAGTAATAATAACTAAAAGGGTGAATTAAGATTATATTTGGTTTGAATTGTAATAAATAGATTTTGACAAATATGTTAACATGAAAAGATTTATAGAAATTAAAAGTATAGGTATTAGGGTGATGTAATTTTGAGTGTTGAGACAGAGTGTTTATTAAAACAGTCTGGCATACAACTGTTTATGTAAACAGGTGTGTTGTATGTTTTGACTAATGTTCACAGCCAGGTGCTGAAGTTGATAACTGTTGTAGCCTGCTGAATCATTGCCAGCAGTAAAATCTTATTTTGACATAAAAGAATTGAAGTTAATTTTTTACAGACAAAATAATAATGAGGTAATTCCTGTAACTTAGAGTTTGAGAAATTAAATAAAATTAAATTAATTTGGTAATTAAATTAATTGAAAAGATGATTTTAATAATGAACTTGTAATAATGAACTTTACTTTATTTACATTCGAGTTCAAAATGGAATTATAAAGTAAATGCTGATTGATGTAAATAATGGTTAAAATATTCATTTAACACTGACAACTGATGGAAATATTTGGGCTGAGATAGTGTTTGGGAAAATAAGATATCTATATAACTATTCATGTAAACTTTTACAATGGACAAATTATATTTTATGTTTTAACTGTAGATTCTCCACCTAAGTGCGGCCATGACCTCACCGGATCATGACCGTGAAAATAGTTAATTATGGCAAATCATGAATTTTACCTGATATAACCGGCTTGTGGTTTGTTTTATTTTGTTAACCCGGTGGTTTGTTAGATTTAGTAGGGGGGTTATTTTTTGGGGAATCTACCTAATTTTGGAACAGGGCTATTTTCACCCAGATAGGGGTGGTAGTCCATTAGGGGTGTATAAATAAAAACTAGTAGGTAATACCGAATTTTATTGTAACGCCGAAGCAAGGATGGGGGTGGAATAAAAGAAAAAAATGTCCACCCCTTCCGCATCAGTCCTTGTGAAAGCAACTAGACGCTACAGTCTAGGGGGGGTAATAGTGAGTGTGGATGGGCGGTGACCCAGTTACAGGTCACGAGGGAGATGTGGTTTACGGCTAGGACGAGGCTGGAAAAGGCCAAGAAGCCTAGCGCAGAACACATTAATATGTAACGAGTATCAGGGGTTAAGGAATTAAAAGGGGGGTAGTAAAAAAAAAATATATATATATTTGTATATACTTTTTGTGCCTGCCATCAAATTGATATTTTGCATGTTTGGTTGTATTATTGTTTATGTGTATCAATAGTGTTATTGAATTATATTGTTTAGGATATATGTATAATCAAATGTTAGGATAAGGCAGTCCATGTTTTAATTAAATATTCAATTTATTTGTTTCTTTTTTTATCAGTAATAATAACAAAGAGAATTAATCTATCCAGATAAGAGATTTTTTTGTTTTGATACAATCTGATTTTGAACTCACTTTAAATGATGAGTTTGTTTAAAAATTATTATAGGTGTGTGTGTGAGCCCAGTATCTGCTAAAGGCAGCCCAGTTTGCATATAAGGGGGAACATATCGGTTGAGGATCTGGCATGATCTGAGCCAGGGATTTGGAGTTTGGGGAGGCATGTTAGGAGGCGAGGTGCGCTGTGGTATGTATCTGTTCGATTTTTCGGTGTTGGGATCTCGCACAGAGAAGTCCAGGGATCTTGTTCAGATGCGTCCATAGTCGCCGAGCCAGGGGGGTTGTTTACCCATGACGTGTAAGAGAAAAAGGGGGTTGTTGGCACCAGTTCCTCACCGGTCCTCTTAGGGGTTTTAGCAATGAGATTTCTTCTGTTTCGACAGAAGACTTCTCATTGGGGGGGGGGGGGTATTGTAATGGGGCGAATTAGGAGGTTTTTTATTTTTTATTAATTTTGGCTCTGATCTAAGTAAAATTGTACAATTTACTTCATATATGTGGCCAGCCCCAGTTTGAATATAAAGCGTAGTTCTAACCAAGGAGCAGTACGCAATAGCTGTTCTGAAATATTTATAAAGGAATGTCATGTTGTCGACTGTCACGATTCTAAGAACTTTGCGTCTATGTGACATCCACTCACAAATGCACAAGCACCAACATCTGTGGAGCGCCTAATCCACGCTAAACGAAAGAAAAGGCAGTGAAATATCGTCGTCGTACAGCACACGTAAATCCTGTGTGCCAGGTGTACTGCCACTAAAACTTCGACAACGAAGGCTGCGAACGGCGACGAAATTCATTCACCTGAGTCAGTAATGTCCGGCAACATGAGTCAGTCGGAAAGTAACATCATAACCTGCCGGACGCGAACAGTAGTGTGTCCGCCGACTGGACACAAAGCGTCACCTAAATTATATAGCAAAAATGTGAATCAGCAGTGGTGTTGTGGAGAGGCTGCGGCGGCCATTGGAACATAACGGGCTGGCGAGCCGAAAAAATTGATTAATCGTGTAAATATAAATCCAACATGTGCACAGTGCAACGTAGCCGGGGAGACGCCGTGAGTAAATAGACCCTCAGACAATTATTAACAGAATCAGTGAAGTGAGTGGGCCAAAATCAAATGAATAATAAACTTTCGGGCATTTAAAGAATACAAGTCACGTGGCAGCGAAAGGAGTGAAGCCGTCGGGTAACCAGTAACCGTACTTTCAACAAATTTTATAAAGGGTTTTTGTGCAAACATGTCAATTAAATAATAGTAGTTGGTTTTGTAACGGTGTGAATGTGAGTGTAAATAGCAGATTGGGCTGTCTAATTAAGGTAAGGTGTATTGTAATTCTGTAAGTATAAGTGTAATACCACTATGTAACTAACATCACAAGCTTTATACATTTTCCATGATTTTGGATCATTTGAGCCAAGAGGCCAAATAAATAACAATTTAATACTTAAAGAAAATTTTGAAGTAAAAAATAAAATTTTAATTAATTCCTCTTTAAAAAATGCTTTGCGTAAGTTATTACGATAACCTATAGTCATATTTGCATTTTAACGTTCGTGTTGCGGACTCTGGCAGAAGGCGAAATGAGGTAGGTGGAAAATAAAATAATTTTTTGTATTTGTATGTGAATAGAATATTACAAGATTACCTGCA